>BSYO01000007.1:10833120-12033120 GCA_033239525.1 Nepenthes gracilis
TTCCTTGAGGAAAATGAACTCCGACTTTTAATGAACTCCGTCCAAAATGAACTCCGCCGTTTAAGAGAAATGAACTCGGCTTTAATGAACTCCGTCCAAAATGAACTCCGCCTTAAGAGAAATGAACTCGGCTTTAATGAACTCCGCCTTAAGAGAAATGAACTCCGTCCAAAATGAACTCCGCCGTTTAAGAGAAATGAACTCCGCTTAATGAACTCCGTCCAAAATGAACTCCGCCGTTTAAGAGAAATGAACTCCGGCTTTTAATAAATTTCGTCCTTTAAGAGAAATGAACTCCGGCTTTTAATAAATTTCGTCCTTTAAGAGAAATGAACTCCGTCCAAAATGAACTCCGCCTTAAGAGAAATGAACTCGGCTTTAATGAACTCCGACTTTTAATGAACTCCGACTTTTAATGAACTCCGCCTTAAGAGAAATGAACTCGGCTTTAATGAATTCCGTTCTTTAAGAGAAATGAACTCGGCTTTAATGAACTCCGGCTTTAATGAACTCCGGCTTTTAATAAATTTCGTCCTTTAAGAGAAATGAACTCGGCTTTAATGAACTCCGACTTTTAATGAACTCCGCCTTAAGAGAAATGAACTCGGCTTTAATGAACTCCGTCCAAAATGAACTCCGCCTTAAGAGAAATGAACTCCGGCTTTTAATAAATTTCGTCCTTTAAGAGAAATGAACTCGGCTTTAATGAACTCCGGCTTTAATGAACTCCGACTTTTAATGAACTCCGTCCAAAATGAACTCCGCCTTAAGAGAAATGAACTCCGCTTAATGAACTCCGTCCAAAATGAACTCCGCCTTAAGAGAAATGAACTCGGCTTTAATGAACTCCGTCCAAAATGAACTCCGCCCATTAAGAGAAATGAACTCGGCTTTAATGAACTCCGGCTTTAATGAACTCCGACTTTTAATGAACTCCGTCCCTTGAGGAAAATGAACTCCGACTTTTAATGAACTCCGCCCATTAAGAGAAATGAACTCCGTCCAAAATGAACTCCGCCCTTTAAGAGAAATGAACTCCGCCTTAAGAGAAATGAACTCCGCTTAATGAACTCCGTCCAAAATGAACTCCGCCTTAAGAGAAATGAACTCGGCTTTAATGAACTCAGCCCTTTAAGAGAAATGAACTCGGCTTTAATGAACTCCGGCTTTAATGAACTCCGGCTTTAATGAACTCCGGCTTTTAATAAATTTCGTCCTTTAAGAGAAATGAACTCGGCTTTAATGAACTCCGACTTTTAATGAACTCCGTCCAAAATGAACTCCGCCCTTTAAGAAATGAACTCCGGCTTTAATGAACTCCGGCTTTTAATAAATTTCGTCCTTTAAGAGAAATGAACTCCGCTTAATGAACTCCGCCCTTTAAGAAATGAACTCCGGCTTTAATGAACTCCGGCTTTTAATAAATTTCGTCCTTTAAGAGAAATGAACTCGGCTTTAATGAACTCCGCCTTAAGAGAAATGAACTCCGGCTTTAATGAACTCCGGCTTTAATGAACTCCGACTTTTAATGAACTCCGCCTTTAAGAGAAATGAACTCCGCTTAATGAACTCCGGCTTTAATGAACTCCGACTTTTAATGAACTCCGTCCCTTGAGGAAAATGAACTTCGGTTTTTAATGAACTCCGACTTTTAATGAACTCCGTCCAAAATGAACTCCGCCCTTTAAGAGAAATGAACTCCGCTTAATGAACTCCGACTTTTAATGAACTCCGCCCTTTAAGAGAAATGAACTCCGCTTAATGAACTCCGTCCAAAATGAACTCCGCCTTAAGAGAAATGAACTCCGGCTTTTTAACTCCGGCCTTGTATTAAGAAGATGGACTCCGTCCCTTGAGGAAAAATGAACTTCGGTTTTTAATGAACTCCGTCCCTTGAGGAAAATGAACTCCGACTTTGTACTGAAAAATGAACTCTGGCCTCAATCTAAAATAAACTATAGCTTTGTATTGAAAATGAACTCCAGCTTCTGAGAAAATGAACTCCGGCCTTTTGTTGGAAAAAGAACTCCGGCCTTAATAAGAAAATGAGCTCCGACTTCGCATAAAAAATGGATTCCGGCCTTAATATGAATATGAGCTCCGACTTCGCATAAGAAAATGGGTTCCGACCTTAATATGAAAATGAGCTCCGACTTCGTATAAGAAAATGGGTTCCGGCCTTAATAAGAAAATGAGCTCCGGCCTTAATGTAAAAAGAACTCTGGCTTTAATGAACTTCGGCTTTTAATGAATTCCGTCCTTTAAGAGAAATAAACATCGGCTTTAATGAACTCCGTCCAAAATGAACTCCGCCCATTAAGAGAAATGAACTCCGGCTTTAATGAACTCCGACTTTTAATGAACTCCGCCCTTTAAGAAGAAATGAACTCGGCTTTTAATGAATTCCGTTCTTTAAGAGAAATGAACTCCGGCTTTAATGAACTCCGTCCAAAATGAACTCCGCCCTTTAAGAGAAATGAACTCCGGCTTTGATGAGAACCGGCTTTTAATGAACTCCGCCCTTTAAGAGAAATGAACTCCGGCTTTAATGAACTCCGTCCAAAATGAACTCCGCCGTTTAAGAGAAATGAACTCCGGCTTTAATGAACTCCGGCTTTTAATGAGCTCGCCCTTTAAGAGAAATGAACTCCGGCTTTTAATAAATTTCGTCCTTTAAGAGAAATGAACTCCGTCCAAAATGAACTCCGCCCCTTATGAAAGTAAGAACTCCAGCCTTAAGAAGAAAACGAACTCCGATTTTAGGAAGGAAATGCACTCCAATTTTAAGAAGGAAATGCACTCCGGTTTTTAATAAAGAAAAAGGAACTCCGGTTTTAAGATATTAAAGGAATATGGCTATACAAACTTCAATTGTTTGAAGTTAAAAAGGCTATAAGAATAAGGGAAAATGAATGTAAAAGGGACAGCAAGTGAAACTCTATGACTTCTGACCTTTGAACTATGATAGATGGTCATCAAAACAATTCGAACTAAGAACCGAGTCCCAATAAACTTGATGTTAAAGATGAATGATAGCCGTCCTCGGGGCTTGGTACAAGGAGGGAATGATAGCCGTCCTCAAAGCTTGGTAGAAGGAGGTAACGATAGCCGTCCTCGGGGCTTGGTACAAGGAGGTAACGATAGCCGTCCTCGGGGCTTGGTACAAGGAGGGAATGATAGCCGTCCTCGGGGCTTAGTATAAGGAGGGAATGATAGCCGTCCTCGGGGCTTGGTACAAGGAGGTAATGATAGCCCTCCTCGGGGCTTGGTACAAGGAGGTAATGATAGCCATCCTCAGGGCTTGGTACAAGGAGGGAATGATAGCCGTCCTCGGGGCTTGGTACAAGAAGGTAATGCTAGCCGACCTTGGGGCTTTGTACAAGGAGGAAAATAATATGAAGTACTGTTTACCATTTTACCGATATGTAAAATTATGTATGGTACAGTGAAAAGATGATAGAGTATTATCTGATGAAAAGACGATAATGAATCGTATACAGTAATGAATCATATACAGTGAAAAGATGATAATGAATCGTATACAGTAATAAATCATATACAGTGAAAAGATGATAATGAATCGTATACAAAGAAAAGATGACAGTGAATAGTATAGAGTATTGTTTTCAGTTTTACCATACATCAGTAAAGTTTATAGCTATTGTTTTACAGTCTATAGTGTAACGATTTATGAAGCGTGAGATTTAATATCATTATAGTATGTCTTTACTATTTTTCCAGATAATATTTTGATTAAACGTTCTGGTTCTGCATGATTATATGATCATTTTGGCATAACCGTTTTACAGTTCATATGCATATACCTTGTTGAGCCTCGGCTCACTGTTTTATATTTTCCTCTCTACAGATGAAGCTTTAGAGCTTGTGCCTGACGAGTTGGAGTGATTAAAGCTTGTCTGAAGGATTATTAAAGACTTCGGAAGCTTATTTTGGGAATATTATTGTTATGACTTGATGGACTTCTATGGTTAAACATTTTTGGCTATGTACTCGAAAATGAATATTTTGGAAATGAATGCTTCCGCAAGTGTTAGAATAACTTCCGCTATACTTATTATGGTTAAAAGTATATGGGTCCTAGATGTCATCTGTGATCCTGTGTTGCACCCAATTGGTTTAGTTGGGTTTTCAATTGTGTTATGAATGACGGAATCAAAAAAATAAGTAAAAATCCGTTCCGTCACAGTGCCTGAGTAGGTAACCTACTCCCAACCAGCCCCAAGTGGTTGACCTGCCCTGCCTACTAACGTCAGGCCCAAGGGCCTATAAATAAGAACTAGAGAGCGTAAAGAAAGAGGTTAGGAAGAGTCTCTCGACAGGATGTTCGATTATTCTATGCACGAAGTAGGATTATTTGCTGGTTTGGCATGAACTCGATACGTGCATGTTTTAAGAAGTCCGTCTATTGCCCGTTTAAAAGATCTCCGGCTTTTTGATAGAAAGACCTCCTGAATCTTGATGAAAATGACCTCCGGCCTTGTTAAAGAAAAGATATTCGGCTTTTAACATAAGACCTTCGGCTTTTGAGAAAAGACCTCCATCTTTTGATATATGACCTTTGGCTTTTGATATATGACCTCCAACTTTGTTAAAAAGGTATTCGGCTTATGATAAATGACCGCCGGCTTTTAACATAAGACCTCTGGTTTTTGATGAATGAGACCTCCGATACTTTGATAAAAGATCTTCGGTTTTAAGACGTTAAAGGAAAGGTTATACGGACTTCAATTGTTTGAAGTTAAGAACAAAGGCTACAAGAACAAGAAAAAATGTATGTAATTTAGACAGCAAGTGAAACTCTATGACTTCCGACTTTTGAACTATGATGGATGGCCATTAAAAGATATGAACTAAGAACTGAGTTTTGATTAAATTTACTGTTAAAGATGGATGAAGGATATTGGGGTGACACTCGAGCACTGCCCCTGGGCCACGAGAGGGATTTTTGGTGGCATAAGGCTTTCAGACTACGGCCCCGTATGCCCGGTAAAAGGCATTACCTCCCGCCTCGGGGAGTATAATGAGAGGATACGGCTCTAAGTTGTGGGGTAGCACACAACCCTTCCTCGATGTTATCTGCTCCCGTCTGGTCCCTAAAGATGATAAGTACTTTGTTCGGCTTTTATAAATATTATGAAGATAAGATAACAACAAGAAGAACAAGGATTTCTGAACTTAAGAAGAATTTTTATGATAACTTTTCGTATGCTAAGTTTATGTTATGAACCTCTACTTTGATCTGATTATATGTATGTTAATATTTTCTACACGTGGCTACCTTGCTGGGCTTTGTAGCTCACTCTTGCCATTTTTTCAGATGATGAGAAGCTTATGGAGGACGAAATTGATTAGAGTCATATGAAGTAACTAGACGGCATAGCTGGCTAGAGCTGATCAGTGAAAGAATTGATGTATTTCTTTTGATGTTGTGAGAAGGATTTGTAAAACAGTTCCGCTATAAAAGAATTTATGGATGTTAGCATGTTTCCGTAATTATAACATGGATGAATGATGTCGATATTTCTAGTAGCATCTCGTGTCATGTCAAGGTTTTTGTAGTTGACCAACCTGAGTGTTGGCTGGCCAAGTGTGAGACTGTGTACGAAATGAATGGTATATATAAAAGAAAAGAAAAATTTTCATGTCCACCTAGTTGGTATTTATTCTATATATCATGTAAATGATAGGCTTGACAATGGCCTTATGTGGTGGAATATGGCCGGTCCGTGACACTATGGGCATGCCTAAAGACGTTACAATGGTAATCGAGGATGACTCCATCCATAGAGTGATACGTGGTCCGCCTCTCCTTGAGGCATTAAATTGGGAAGATAGAAACTTTTGAACTTTGAATTGTGGAAAATGAGAACTTTAGAACTTTAATCATTTGAACTTTGGCATTTAATTGTGTGGAGTGAATACAATTTATCCTTGATTATTTGCTCATTTGGCTAGTAAGGTCTATTAGCCTAGGTCTGCAAAGATGAATAATTTTGTTATATTTATGTTACAAAGAAAAGAAGAAAATTTCACCCCAAGGATGTCAATTTAAGTTTCGTTTATACATCTCTTCCTTGATCCTATATCTTTCCCATGTTTTGTTTTGTTATTATTATTCAATGCCTTATTATGATTATATTTGCCGAGCTATTAGCTTAACCTTGCTTCTTCTTCCCTTCAGATGAGAGCCACGAGCTGATGCCTGATTAGATAGAGCAAGGAGTGGGATTTGCTAAAGAGATTGTTGGATTGCAAGGATTTAGAGTTTTGAATATGATTATTGTGATAAAATGTAAATAGTTAAGTTAGAGTAGTGTTGTGTATTAATTGTGTTATAATATGTTCTTTATTTTTGCAGTTTAATGTTATGCTTCCATAGGTTATGTATGGATTTAGTTTTATTCCCGCATCTATTTGATTTTTGATTTGATTAGGCCTAGGAGGCATCTCTCTTAGATGCAATATAGTAGTAGAGATACTGTATTGGAGTTATGGATGATATAAAAATTGTTGATCCTGTGTGTGTTGTGGATGAATTTTGAAGTCTAGACATTTACATATATTGTGCAGGGTTGTTTATACAGGTTGTATATATGGTTTTGGCCCATATTTAGAGAAAACTCTACCCAATTTTCTGTAAAATTTTGTATTATTTAATTTTGGGTATTAGTTTGGTATTTTTTTGATGGAGGTTATTAGAGAAGAATAACCCATTCTGTCACACTTATTATAGATGAACAGTAATTTTGAGAGTCTGGGTGGAATGATTTAGCCCGAGGAGAAAGATTTTGTTGGAATCTTACGGATTAGGTAAGGATGATGGTTTGGGGCAAGATAAAGAGTGTCCTTTGAATGATTATCTGGGAATATGATCAATCTGATCATTATTTGGGTCAATGATAAAATTGGGCTTGAGATAATAGAGAAAGTGTTGCTCGGATGAAGTTTATTTCGCTGCCTACGAGTTAAGTATGAGGAAAGTCAATTATGAGTGTCACAGTGTCACACCCCATTTCTTGGAATGTTTTTGAAGGCAATTTTTAGAAGAACCCCTTTCTTCTTGTGACATTTGGGATGGCTAGAAGTTGAAGTTAGTTGATGAAGACGAGGAAATAAGTTTGTGACCCTATGATTATGTGCAATTTTGTATGTGTTTCAATTTTTAGAATAGATTCTGATGATGCCAATCCCTGATGGGTAAATCCTTGTCTAATAGAATTATGTATCCGGTTTAGGGCTATGAACGATTAACTAATCTAATTTGAAGTACAAGATTTTGATGGGATACTAAGACAATTTGGCTGGCAAATTGCCATACTAGTGTAGATAATTTTGAAAAGAATATTCTAATTTGCAATTGAGGTCGTAGGTTTTAAAGTATCAGATGAGTCGCAAAAAGAGGTAACAAAATTAATATCGCTATGATTACAAGTTATACGATGAAAATATGTGCCAAGTGTAGATGACATACTAGGCCATACCTGAAGGCCATTATGCGACTAAAAGGAAATTCAAGGATGATATTAAAAGAGAATATTAGCTTTTCTTATTTTCTGACCGGCAATTACAACTACTGTTGAGAATAAGTCAGAATTGACACTGATAGAGTTGATGAGGCTATCTAGGGATTTCTGATAGGTAGGTTTCCTAAGAATTTAATGATTTAATGTTGAGAATCCTTAAGATTAAGATATTCATAAGAGAAATGAAAGATAAACTGTGAACAAGTTCCAATATTGGAGTAGTATGGTTATGAAATTATAAAAGGAGGAACCTTTGTGGTTTTGCTTGGGGTTGTTTAAACGGTAAAGTCCTTGGGTGTTGACCGATTATTGTGGAAATTGGATGATCCGATTAGAATGAATAAGTTGGCCTTACCATAGGATGTTAAGTTACCAAATGTTTGAGTTTTGAGGTTTCGATGGTAACTTGAGGTTATATTAAAATTTTGAGATGATTGCCACAGTTGTATTTTTATGCTAGTTATAATTTGGAATTTATGAATTTTGCCTTAGAGACATTGACCTCCTTGGGCTCTTTTTGGGTTATAACGGCTATGAACCTAGGTGTCTGATAGGAATCTTTGGGGAAGAGTTGTAGAATTTTGAGGTATTAGTAAATGGATACATTTGTTTAAGGATTGTGAAGATGAACCTCGGTGCCGTCTAAGGAAGGGAGACTGTGATGGAACAAACCCTTATCATTAAAGGACCTTCCGTTAATTGCTCTAACTTAATCAAACACAAATACCTCAAATCATTAAAACATGAAATCTATAGAAATTTTGGTAGAATTTCCTCTATCATTGGACGAAAATAAAAAATACAACTTATATAAAATTACCTATACAAATACACAATTATTCAATACCACAATTCACCCTACAATACATATACACAGGACCATAAACTGCCATATCATCTATGGCTTCAATACAACACGTCCTATCCACTATTCAAAACTCAAAATGAGATACCGTCTAGGACCTATACATATCCAAAACAAATAGTGGAAGCAAAACTACTTCAATAACACAAACCTGTGGAAGCATAAATCATTGTTTCATCAAAAATAAAAGTATATGATGACCGATATACATATACCATATCTATCCATAGGTGCTATAATTACATGCAAGGCTATTAAATTTCCCAAATTCTCCAAAAAAGGACTTCGAGGATCCAAAATCTTCCTTGCTAGCTTGCCTATTCTTGCTCGTCAGGGACAACCTATACTATTTCATCTCGAGGGGGGAAAAAAGAAGAGTGAGCCGAAACCCAGTAGTGTACCATAAAACATGCAAATGAAATACATTTATGCAGAACATAAATACGATAGAACTGAAATCATAGCAGTATTCAAGGAACAGAAATGTCCATAGAAAATAGGAAGAATGCATAATTCCATTGAAACATGCATCAGACTTTATAAAATAGTTCCAAATCTCACTTGTTCTTCAAAATTTCTAGTTCGATATCCTAGGGACCTAATTAGTGCAATCGAGGATAGATTGTATTCAATCCACACAATCAAAAGCTGATAGTTCAATAATATTTATTTTCATCTCATTTCACGATTCTATAGTTTGATAGCTCGATAGTTCGATAATTATCCTCGATTACCACCGTAAAATTCTAAGGAATGCAAGATAACCTTATCTAACTATACAACAGGTCTAGGTCAAATTTTCTTACTGATTAATTTAATTTATAACCTTTGCTCAAAATTCTATAATTAAATTCCACATATTTTAAAGTCAAGTCCAAATCTCATTCAATTACTCTTTCGAACAATTTCCGGAGACTTCCATAGTTCGATAATATAGTTCCATCTAGAGTTTTCAGATACAAATCTTTTAATAAGCTTTATTAAGGCAACAATTGACATTTAAATCATCAAAATTCCACGTTTCTAACTTAAATATCAAAATTTCCATGCTAGGGTTTCGGGTGAAGCTTCTAGGTATAAATTGTGCATAAAACATGAGCCTAATCACAAAATCAAAACAATAATTCATAAAACATACATACAACATGAATTAAATTCAAGATTTCATCTCATTTTTGAGCTAGGGTTTGCACTACGCTGTTCGGACACGAAACGAAGGCAAAATGTTAGCTAAATCATGAAATCGGAGTTATCAATCACAATATACATGCATAAACATAAAATCTAGTCCAAAAGTCATGGATTCATGTATTATTCATGTCAAATATCGAAGAGCAAGAGATTTTAGAGTATAAATAATGAAATGGAGATATTCAAAAGCAATAAAACCAGAAAATGAGGTCCAAGGTACACTTGTCTTAGCCTGCTTTACCGTTATTTTTACCCGGATCAAATCAGAACGGTAGATTTCTCCTCTTTCTTCCCTTTTATCCCTCTCTCTTCCATTCGTGCTTTCTGTCGTGGCTGATTTCTCCCATCACCTGACCCCCTTTTAAAAACAAAAGGAAGGAGGAAGCACGTGCAGCCTATGACTAGCGCTCGAGCGCAAGTCAAGTGCACTTTGAGCCCTGGTTTTGCAGATTCACGCCTCGGTTGGCGCTTGAGCAGTCCTCGAGCACTGACCTCTCATTGGTGCCTCACCTCTGCTTCCCCTCAGGTGCCATTCAGGTGGGCCCTTGCGCAAAATTATACCTCTCCAATGCTCGAGCACCACTCGAGCGTCGTTCCCATTTTCTTCCTATTTGCACCTTTTTATTTTGGTACCCATTTTTTCCTTATTTCTAAGCCCAATTATGATTATTGTCACCATAATTACTCCATAATTATTATGTTCTGGGATTGGGATCTCACAATTCTCCCCCACTTACAGAAATTTCATCCTCAAAATTTAATGATCCTCAAATTTTATAATCAAGAAAGCTTTCTAACGTCTCCAAGTCATCTCCAAATTAAGGTGGTTATCCTAGAAAACCTTAAATCTCCAAATTGTTCTTAATCTTTAGTACCTGACTCATTCTATGCTCATCTAAATTCATCAGATCCGAAGGTAAACCCAATTTATTAACTATTTTTTCAACTTGGTTCTAAACCTCAAACGAGCAAAATGTTTTACTTCCTTCAAGTAAAACCTTGAGATTGAGTATTTTCTCTGAACTTAATTCAAATCTTAAAATATACAGGTTCTCTACATTTCTGCCGTGCACTTTGATCAACTCATTTAACTCCAAATCGCTCAATCACAATTCACCACCACCCTATTTCACCTTAGACCCAAACTTTTTCATCAATACAATTTCGACATGAATCTTAAGTTACAATTAAACTTTCAAGGCAGGATACTTTACATCCTCTTCAGTTCGCCGGTATGTCATCAAACAGACATTTCCATGAGATACATATTTTATTTCAAACACCCAATTTACGTGGTAGCTATAATATCCCGAATATTTTTATTCGATTTAATTGGGCTTAATTAATTAATTAATTGTTTATATTTGTGAAATTTAGGGTGTGATAAAAATTAAATTAATATTATAAAAATTTTTGGATAATATTTAAAATTGTTGGGTTGGTACCCGATGTACGTTGGAGTATCGATTTAGATTTTAAAATTTTAAAGAAAAAAATGAATAAGAATATACGTATAAATAATAATAATAATAATAATAATAATAATAATAATAATAGCATTGAAGTGGGGGTTGGGGGAAGGGTTTCAGGCAAAAAGAAACGTGGTAGGAAGAAAACAGAACGCAAAGGAAGCTTTTCGTAGAGAGAGAGAGAGCGAGGGAGAAGAGAGAGAAATGGCTAAACGACAGCTTCGGGTCCAATTTCGAGCTCGAGCTAGTTGGAAAAGTTGTAGTACCTTTCGAGATAAGTGTTCTCATACTCACATCTCAGTCTCTTTCAATTTTTACTCGTTTTTTATCGAGCATTTTCATCTCAATACTCACCCAAAACATGAAAAGTATATTACTCATGCTTAGTGATTAATAAATATATAGTTTATTGTCCATTTCGGTCACCGATTTGTCCGAATGGGTTTCACCAAACCCTAACCCCCACATCCAAATGGGATACCCATTTTCCTCCATGTATTATATTAAATTAACCTCAAAATGTGAATCACCCCGTCCCAAATATGCATATACATCGACCGGACGTCTGATTTCGCAAGATACAACCCATTTGCGGAGTCCTAAAGCTCTAACGGTTCACTGTCACTGTTCATCCGAGACCCAATGGGAAATTTGTGTGCTTTCACCTCCGTATCATGTTTATTTGATCTCAAAATATGAATCACAACATCCCAATTATGTATATATATCAACCAAACGTCCGATTTCACAAGAATTGACCCGTTTGCAATGACCGGAAGCTTTAAATGAACTGTTCACCAGAGATGAATATGTAAATTTGCATGTTTTATCTCCATTTTATTGTTATGAAATTTATGCCTAAATATATATGCAAAATTATAAGTCTCGTAAATCAGTAATTGTGCTCCATTTATAAAGAATTGTGCTCCAGAGGACCTTCAAGGTGAAATGGCAATGCTGAGGTAAGAAATTTTGCTCTCTCCATGAATTTGATATTCAAGCACATGAATTGAATTATCAAAATATTTAAGTCCAAAAGAAGGATATGAATCATACAAGGAATCAGGGGAAATCCACAATGTATGAATTGATCTAATGGATCTCCCGATGGAGATATGTGGATGAAATGATCTCCCGGATGGACATAATGTGAATGAAATGTAGTGGATCCTCCCTCAAATGAATAAGTAATCATGAAATAAGGACCACGGAATTATGTTTACTGGGTAGTATTCTCTGACTTGCCATTAACATTGCGGTGGAAACCAACGGCTACTTTGCCCGTGTATCCTAGCCGCTATTGTGAGCAGGTGATGTCTCTGGCACGCCTTAGGATACTATTGTGGAAGAACGATGATTGTCCTGGTACCCTAGGAAAATGGGGTGAAATGTGATGGCCGAGTTACTATAGGCCTAAAATGTAGTCGATGATTGATGGCCGAGTTGCTGCAGGCCTAAAATGTTGCCGATGGTTGAGCTCTAAAATGAAATCAACGGTCGAGTTGCAGTAGACCTAAAATGTAGCCGTTATGCTTTGGAATGCGTAACGCACACATTCATTTCCTTGTTCTCTTGCATAGTTAGTTAATACAACCTATTGGCCTTGGTCCTCGAAGATTAATGTAAATAATAAAGATACACAAAAAATATGTCTAACGTTATCGTGTTTTCCCAAATGTTATGTTTCTCTCACGTTTCCTTTTAAATAGTAAATTCATATTGCCCCTGTCCCATTATCTTTTTTCCATTGATATTTATTGTTTGAACTGATGTATGATTACACTTGCTGAGCTATACGCTCACCCTTGCTATCTCTCTTTTCAGATGAGAATGCTTTGATACCCGATGAGACTGAGTAGACAGTAGGAGCTTGATAGGTAGATGATTTCAAGTGCAGGACTTGAGGACTTATTTTGATTATGTATGAGATAGGGATTTGTATTTATTTTGAAAACTTTGAATGTATATTATGTCATGTATGTATTTGTGGATTGACGGATGAGTTGCCTTTATTTTGTATTATAGTTGTTATGCTTCTGCTTGGCTTTATTTGTGGTTATGTTGGGGATTTGTAGTTGGCATTCTTTTTAAGCCAGCGTTGTACCTGAGTTATGACGCCGGTGCCACCTATGGGTTGTGTGGCTATGTGATCCTGTGGTTTTGTGTAGTTGTGTATATGGGTTGTTTGAAGGGTTTTAAATAGGTGTTTGTATTTTGGCAAATATCTGAATTACAAATGGAATTCTGCCCAATTTTTAATAGAATTTTATAATATTAATTATGAATATTAGATTATGTCATTATTGACAGAGGTTATTTAAGAAAAATAACCCAATCCATCACAGTAGCCATAATTAAAACTGACTTTTGGATATCCATATTATGAGAATAATTTTCATAGATCCTCAATTCACCACAAAACTAGAACTTCTGATTATGGTAATTTCCATAGATTTGATACAACTTTAGATCATTATTTAAAATCTCAAGACCCTCAACACTCAATAACCTCAAAATCTCAAGGTCCAAATGCTGAATAATTCTCAGATCTTGTCGACATCTTGATGAGCCAATTAATTAAACCTGAATACTTCTTCCATAACTAGGATGAGTGGGTCGTCTCTTGTCAGGAAGCAAGGATTTCTCACTTCAAAATTTCATATTTCTAGTACTTAAAATATGCTTCCGTTTCCTAACTTAGGAGTACGATATCCTATTACCTTAAGCATTCAAACTTGTTTCATAATCCATCTTTCACATTTCTTACAAAGCACCGAAGGCATATTAAATCAAAAGATTCCTAACTTCAATTGCCTGTACTAAACTCGCTTCCTTAATGATATTAGGGTCTATCTCCATAATCCTTAAAAGTATTGGATCAGAGTTATCTCTGAGGCAATGTTACAATTTCTCAAATAGAGACTTTCGATATCAATTAGTGATCTTAACATTTACCTTCCTCGAAGATATTGAGATTCACCTATACAGCTCTTAATTCTTAGATTCTCAAGATATTAGTTTCTCCCAAAAGCATTATCCATAAATCCTCAAGGTAAAGACCTCATCGCAAAATCCCAATTACAGGTGAAATAATTCCAAACCATGGACTCCTCCCCCACTTTGCTTATGGGTGATTACCTATTGATACAGAATAACAAAATTTCAATGTTTCTCGAAGGGCATTACCACCTATGCCAACTTACTTAGCCCATTAGTTAGTTCCACTTTCAAGAGTCCCCAAAGTCTCTTAACGGCATCATACTTGATGCTCCTTTATTTTTTATACAAATCCTTAGAAAGTAACGTCAATTTCAATCTATCTCTAAATCAACCATTAGAATAATTCGTCTTGATCTTTTCCTCCAAATACATATATCCTCAAAACTTTCATAGCTTAGATTTCTCGAATGGCCGCTTACCAACTTTAAATGGGCAGTCCTATTTTCTAATTAAGCTCAATGCCTATTCTTAATTCAATCAATTTTGTCTATCGTTTCCAAATGCATAACCTAATTACTGGGCATCATATTCTTTCAATGTAATTCACACAAGTTCCTCAAGCACCATCTTAACTTTTGAAAAGATCTGCATAACCCAAAAGATCCCAAAGAGGTCAACATCTCTGAGGCAACATCCACAAATTCTTGATTACAACTTCTATAAAACACAACTAAGACAATCATTCCAAAAATTTAGCACAATTCCTAATTATCGTTAAAACATCAACATTTAGGAACTTAATATTCTGTTGTCAAGAAAATTTATTCATTCTAATCAGACCACTCAATTTTCACAATAATCTAACTAAAACCTAAAGACCTTACTATTCTGTCAACCTCGAGCAAAATCACAAGGGTTCTCCTTTCATATTTTCATAACCACACAGCTTCAATAGCAGAACCAGTTCATAGTAACCCTTCACTTGTCTTATAAATATCTTAACTTTAAAGACTCCCAACACCAAATTACTAACTTCTTGGCTAACCTAAATTTCAAAATTCACCAAATATCTTTTCGATTTTTCTTGAATCCTCAAGATGATTGCTGATTTCGGCACAACCTTAATAGCAACTTTATTTGTCGGTCAGAAGGTAAGATAGGTTAATCCTTTCTTTTAACAGTTTTCTCTAATTTCCTTATCCATCAAATGACTTTCCAGGTATGGCTTAATTTTCCATCTATACTTAACACACACCTTATTATATAACTTGCAAGCACCTCTATATTAGTTACATCACATCTCTTACAACTTATCTGAAGTTTTAAAACCTGTGATCCTAATTACAATTCAGATTACTCTTTTCAATATTATCAATTCTAGTGTGGCAACTTGCCAACCAAATTATCTTAGTATCCCATCAAGGTTAACTATTCACAAACCCAAATCGGATATCGAAATTCATAATTTCCTCATACAAGGATTGCACTGTGAGGTTCAGGGTTTAAGGGTATGGTAGTTAAGGGGTAATCGTCGTCTCGGTAATTGATAATGGACCTATTGTGCGGTGCAGGGATGTGTATCTGATGAAAGATTAGGAAATAATTTGGAATTCCTTTTGCTGAGGTGCGGGGCCAGCAGCTTGCGCCCGCTGACGGCTCGAGCGGCGCTCCAGCGGAAATTCCAGAATCGCACCCACCCGCTGGCCGCTGGAGCACGTTTTCCAGTAGCTCGCCCGCTCGCTGGCCGCTTGAGCAGTGCTCGAGCGGAAAAACTAGAACCACCGCCACCTGCTGGCCGCTCGAGCCACGCTTGAGCGGGAAAACAAGTGTCGTGGCTGCCTGCTGCCCGCTCGAGCGGAGCTCGAGCGGTGGCGTGGTATAAATATATGTTCGGCCTTCTCCCCCATCATTTTTCGCACGGTTTAGGGTTTTTAGAGAGAGAGAGGGGCGACTCTAGAGAGAGAAGAAGGGAGAACGAGGCCTGAGAGTCCAAATCCGTTCGAGAGCCAGTTATTAAAGTGAAAGCACGCGTCGAGGTAAGTGTTCTCATACCCACTAACTTTCCTCTTTCATTGGTTTTTGTTTATTATTGGGTATTATCGTCTCGATACCCACTCGTAGCCTAGAAAATATAGTACCCGTGTCTTGAGACAGAGGATGGTATGGTTTGTTGGTTGACTTGCTCATCGATTCATCCGGTCGAGCTTCGTAAAACCCTAACCCATGAGATTTTGGGGTTTTTCCATTTCCCGTCCATGAATCCCTGCGTCCCTATTGTGTATATATGTTGGCCACGTGAGAAATCTCACACGTTACGACCCATTTACGGCCTCCGAGTCCTCTAAGTTACTATTCATCTGTGAGTAAATTGTGAAATTGCATGTTTTGCTTCTATCTAAATGTGATGAGACTCATGTTATGTGCCGATGTGAAAGTGTAAAGTCCCGAAATGCATAATCATGTACCGGAAGAATGGGAACATGTCCCGAGGGATTCTAAGGTGGTGGTTGTCCACCGGAGGTAAGGAAATGCAAACTCCTTGTGAACTTGTACTAAAGTGTGACAAAAGTTAATTCCAAAGAAGGAATAAAGTCAAGTAAGTAAATAGAGGGAGACCCACTGGTATGTCGTGGTGAACGTGTTCTCCCGGATGGAGATGTGTGATGGGAATGGGGTCTCCCCGTTGTGAATAATTCTGTTGAGTAGTGGGTCCTCCCTCCCGAGAAGTTGAACCTTGAAACTAGGACTATGGTAGATAGGGGTGGTGTTCTCTAGCTTGCCATGTACGTCATGGTGGGAACCCAAGGAATACTCCGGCCACTCTTGTGGGTGGGTGATGTGCATGGCACGCTCTAGGATGCTACGGTGAAAGAACGAGGATCGCCTTGGTTTCCGTGGGGTATGGGGAATGTTGAGGGGCCGAGTGCTGCAGGCCTAAAATGTAGCCGTTGGTGGAACGCTACATAGTGGAGATGTAGTCGTTCGTTGTGTGTTGCATAGTGAGATGCAACCGATGGTCGAGTGCTGCAGACCTAAAATGTAGCCGTGGCTTTAGAATGTGTAGCGAACACATTCCTTTCCTCGTTCTCTCGCCTCGTTGGCTAGTACAACCTACTGGCTCTAGTGTCTGCAAAGATAAATGTTAAAAAGCAAATGAATAACATGTAACTGACATAAGTAAGCGAATCGAACAATCCTAAGTGTTCCCCTCCCTCTCGCGTTCCCTTGTATTGTTCCTATGCCTTGTTCTCTTTCCAGCTATTATTTACCGTTATCTGTTATTAGTTAGTGGTGTATGATTTCATTTGCTGGGCTTTATGCTCACCCTTGCCTTATATTTTTCAGATGAGAATGCCTTGATGCCTGACGAGGCTGAGTAGATCATAGAAGCTCCGTAGATAGCTATTTTACATGCGAGGCTCAAGATTTTGGACTTAAACGGATTAGATGTATGACAGGGATCCTTTTGGGTTTGGCTTTTGTATCCGATAAAACTTGTATGGAGATACCTTATGCTAGTGGTTGATGGATGACCCGTATATGTATCGATCCACATTGTGTTTTGTGGTATTTATATGCTTCCGCAGGTCTTGCCTTATGATGAGTTCGAGGTCCCTAGTTGGCATCCTTCTTTGCTGGTGTCGTCTAGATCACGTCATCGAAGCCACCCCAGTTGTCGTGGCGTTTACATCCTGTGTAGTTTGTCATGGGACTTTATGGATTTTCTTGTGGATTCTTTGGATTATTGTGCAGGGTTGTATTTCAGATGTTTGTATTTTGAAAATGTCCAATTTACAGACGGAACTCTGCCCAATTTACTATAGAAATTTATTAATGTTATTTTGTCTGTTTGTCTTTATTTTTCCTGATGGAGGTTATTCGATGGAGAATAATCTGGTTCGTCGTCGTTGGTATCAGAGAAAGGATGCCTTAGGATGGATCTGAAGTTACGCGGAAGCCTAGGGTATTGTAGGTTGGGATCGGATGAGTGATCACAGGGTGACCTACTTGAGTATAGGTTCTCTAAATTGCGTATGTGTTTAGCATGTCTAAGGATAAGGTAGTAAGGGTTTAACATTTGACTCAATCTGTTATTATTTCCCTTTCAGTGAGGATTTCTGAAGTTGACCATGCCACCCAGACGTCGAAGTATGTCAAGGGATGATCTGCCTCGAGACCGAGAGGCAGAGTATCTTAATTTGTTGGGGCATCTTATAAATGTCATAGAGAGCATGGAGCAGTGAAACCTTGCCCCTGTTCCGGTTCTGGCTCCCGTCCAAGCCCCTGTTAATCCTGGGCCATCTATTTATGACCATTTCGTTCAGGAGTGAGTGCCAACATTTCTAGGGGAGCCCGACCCGATCAAGGCCAACTCATGGCTTGAGAGCTTGAAGAGGGTGTTTGCTGTGATTAGATTCCCTGAGGAGGACCGAGTATTGTACACATCTTACCGGCTGCAGGGTGAGGTGCATCATTGGTGGCTAATGAAGAAAAGAGCTTTTGGATAACCTGAGACCGAAATTACTTAGAAAATGTTTGAGGATGCATTCCTTGAGAAGTATTTTCCACATAGCCTCCATATTCAGAAAGAGGAGGAGTTCTTCAGGCTAAGGCAAGGCAACCGATCTGTGGCGGAATATGATGCTAATTTTTCGGAGTAGTCTCGATTTGCTTCATTCTTGGTGGATGACGAGGAGAGAAAGGCTAGAAAGTTTTTGTCAGGCTTGCGGGATGATATGCGTAAGCATTTGGCGACCCACAAATTGACTACTTACGCTGAGGTTCTAGATCGGGATTTGATCTATGAGCAAGAGCATGCCAAAGAGGAATTTTTCAAGAGGAGGTCATCGTGTAAAAGTGGGGCAAGTGCTGGCTCCGAGGCTAGTTCGGGGGGATCATATAGGAAGCTGAAGCAACTAGTTTCCGGCCAAAAGAGCAGCCAAACTTCATTGTCTTCTCAAGCTTCGGTGGGTTCTTGTAGACGCTGTGGAAGAGTTCATGATGGTAAACCATGTCCTTTCATGATGGGTGCTTGTTTCACTTGCGGTCAAGTGGAACATAGGGCAAAAGAGTGCCCTCAGGCTTCGAGGGTCCGAGTTTTGAAGCCGACAATTCAGGGTAAAGTTTTTGTAGCTTCTGCTAGTGAGGCCAGAGCTTCAGACGAGGTGGTGGAAGGTATACTTTCTGTTTGTGGTATATCTTTTTCATTGCTCTTTGATTCTGGGTCCACCCATTCATTTATCTCTCCCCGATTGGCTTGCCGTATTACATCCTTTCCCGTGACCCTTGATTTTTCTTTAGTCGTGGCTACGCCCACGGGGTCTTCCGTTGTGACCAATGTAGCCTATCTTGGACGTATCGTGGAGGTGAAGGGGTTTCCTTTAGTGGCCGATTAGGTTCTACTTGATATGCATGATTTTGATGTTATCTTGGGTATGGATTGGTTGTCCAAGTATCACATGACTATCGATTGCTTCCACAAAAGGGTGGACTTCACTCTTCCGGATTGTGACCCCTTTTATGTTCAGGGGGTGCGGAGGGTGGAGTAGTCTCATTTTATTTCTGCTCTACAGGTTCGCCACTTGTTAAGTAGTGGGTGTGAAGCCTTTTTGGCTTATGCTAGTGTGGTGGAGAGTCGGGGATTGCCCGTGGCAGACATTTCGGTGGTTTGCGAATTTGAGGATGTCTTCCTCGACAAGTTGTCTACTCTACCACCACGTCGTGAGATTGATTTTAGGATTGACCTTGAGCCGGGATCGACGCCCATATTGAAGGCCCTCAACCGTATGGCTCCTGCTGTGCTGAAGGAGTTGAAACAGCAGTTGCAGGATTTGCTCTATTCGGATTTTATTAGACCCAGTGTATCACCGTGGGGCGCTCCGGTTCTTTTTGTTAAAAAGAAGGATGGGGCCTTAAGGTTGTGTGTAGACTATCGCGAACTGAATAAAATCACAATCAAAAACAAGTATCCTCTTCTGCGGATTGATGATCTCTTTGATCAGCTTTAGGGATCCTCAGTGTATTCCAAGATTGATCTTCAGTCAGGGTATCATCAACTTCGCATTAAAGAAGCGAATGTTGCGAAGATAGCCTTCCATACAAGATATGGTCACTATGAGTTCTTGGTGATGCCGTTTGGTCTGACTAATGCTCCAGCTGTGTTTATGGACCAGATGAACCGGGTCTTTCAGTCGTTCTTGGATGGGTTTGTCATGGTTTTCATAGATGACATTCTAATTTATTCTAGGGATTACTCTGAGCATGAGGAGCACTTGAGACTTGTGCTACAGACTCTTCGGGAGCATCAGTTGTTTGCAAAATTGAAGAAATGTGAGTTCTGGCTCAATGAAGTGGTGTTTTTAGGCCACGTGATTTCTGGAGGAGGTGTCTCGGTTGATCCGCAGAAAATTAAAGCAGTAGTCAACTAAAGTCAACCGACGACTGTGTTAGAAGTCTGAAGCTTTCTGGGGATGGCCGGCTATTACCGTCGTTTCGTAGAAAATTTCTCTCGGATAGCCTTACCTTTGACCCGTTTGACAAAGAAGGAGGTAGACTTTATCTGGACTGAGGAGTGTGATCGAAGTTTCCTAGAGCTAAAGGACCGGTTGACATCAGCTCCAATTCTGACCCTTCCCGATGGTATGGGTGGATTTGAGGTGTATTGTGATGCATCTAAGTTGGGGCTCAGATGTGTTCTTATGCAAAGGGGGAGAGTAGTTGACTATGGGTCTCAGTAGTTGAAGACTCATGAGAAGAACTACCTGATCCACGATTTGGAGTTAGTCACTGTGGTCTTTGCCTTGAAGATCTGGAGGTATTATCTTTATGATGAGAAATTTCTTATGTATTCTGACCACAAAAGCCTCAAGTATTTATTTTCGCAGAAAGAGTTAAATATGAGGCAGCGGCACTGGATTGAGTTCATTAAGGACTGTGATTATGAGATTCAATACTGACCGGGGAAAGCGAACGTGGTTGCGGATGCGTTAAGTCATCGAACCTGTTGGGTGGTGTCCCTGCAGATCAAGCAGATGGAGTTGCTTGACTATTTAAAGTCATGTCATATCCAGCGTTATGTCAAGGATAACCAAATGATGTTATCCTTTCTTCAGGTGCAGCCCGAGATCCTTCAAAGGGTCAAGGAAGGGCAGATGTGTGACCCATTTTTGATGAATATTGTGGAAGATCTTGATAGAACTCTCAAGCCGATTTCAATGTGCGTTCCGATGGGATATTGAGGTTTTAGGAGTGCTTATGCGTGCCGGATGTCGAGGATTTAAAGGAGGAGATTATGAAGGAAGCGCATAGAACCCGGTATACAATTCATCCCGGCATAAATAAGATGTACCAAGACTTGAGGAAAATGTTATGGTGGAGGAACATGCGGAGAGAGATTGTGGCCTTTGTTAACCGTTGTATTGTTTGTCAGCAGCTGAAGGCCGAGAGGAGGAAGCCTTCCGGGTTGTTGCAGCCCTTACCCATTCCCTGCTGGAAGTGGGAGGATATCTTCATGGACTTTGTATCTGGATTGCCTAGGACTTTGAGAAATCATGATGCAATTTGGGTCATTGTGGACCGATTGACGAAATCTGCTCACTTTCTAGCCATTCGGACTACATACTCCTATGATCGTCTGGCACGGCTGTACATCAGCGAGATCGTGAGGTTGCACGGTGTGCCAGCATCTATCGTGTCAGATCGTGACCCGCGGTTCGTCTCTAAATTTTGGGAGAGTTTGCACCGCGAATTGGGGACGAGCTTGAAGTTTAATACGACGTACCATCCTCAGACAGATGGCCAGTCTGAGCAAACGATTTAGATACTAGAGGACATGCTTTGAGCTTCGGTGTTGGAGTTCCAAGGGAATTGGGATGATCACTTGGCACTTGCTAAATTCGCCTATAACAATAGCTTCTAGGCGAGTATCTGCATGGCCCCCTTTGCGGCACTTTAAGGTAGAAAGTGCCGATCTCCCATTCATTGGGAAAAGACCGGGGATAGGTGGTTACTAGGCCCAGATGTTGTTCGTGAGACATCAGAGAAGATCGCTATCGTTTTTGAAAAGCTAAAGGTCGCCCAGAGCCAACAGAAAAGTTATGCGGATAAAAGAAGGTCCGAGCTTAAATTCGAGGTTGGAGATTTTTTCTTCCTCAAGGTATCGCCGTGGAAAGCAATTTCCAGGTTTGGAGTTAAGGGGAAGTTGAAGCCACATTTTATTGGGCCATTTGCAATCCTTGAGTGGGTTGGTGAAGTGGCATATCGTCTAGCTTTACCCCCGAGCTTGGCTGAGGTGCATAACGCCTTCCATGTTTCGATGTTAAGGAAATACATTTATGATCCGTCTCACGTGATCGACTTCGGTTCTTTGGCTATCAATAAAGATTTATGTTATCTTGAGAAGCCCGTGGACATCTTAGATTGAAGGGAACGAGTTTTAAGATCAAAGGTTATTCCTCTCGTGAAGGTCTTGTGGAGGGATCACTCCAGCGAGGAAGCGACTTGGGAAAGAGAGGACGAAATGCGGGAAAGGCATCCTCATCTATTTTGCGATAAGTAAGCTAATTTAATCTTTTAGATTCGTGAAAAATTTCGAGGATGAAGTTTTATAAGTGGGGGAGAGTTGTGAGGTTCCGAGTTTAAGGTATAGTAGTTAAGGGGTAATCGTCGTCTCGGTAATTGATAATGGACCTATTAAGCGGTGTGGGGATGTGTATCTGATGAAAGATTAGGAAATAATTCGGAATTCAATCTACTGAGGTGCGGGTCCAACAACTTGCGACCACTGACAGCTCGAGCCATGCTTGAGCGGAAATTCCAGAACTGCACCCACCCACTGGCCGCTCGAGCTCCGCTCGAGTGTATTTTCCAGTAGCTCGCCCGCTCGCTGGCCGCTCGAGCAACGCTCGAGCGGAAAAACCAAAACCACCGCCGCCTGCTAGCCACTCGAGCCACGCTCGAGCGGGAAAACAAGTGCCGCGGCCGCCTGCTACCCGCTCGAGCTGAGCTCGAGCGGTGGCGCGGTATAAATACGTGTTCGGCCTTCTCCCCCATCATTTTTCGCACGGTTTAGGGTTTTTAGAGAGAGAGAGGGTCGACTCTAGAGAGAGAAGGGAGAACAAGGCCCGGGAGTCAGAATCCGTCCGAGAGCCAGTTATTAAAGTGAAAGCATGTGTCGAGGCAAGTGTTCTCATACCCACTAACTTTCCTCTTTCATTGGTTTTTGTTAATTATCGGGTATTATCGTCTCAATACCCACTCGTAGCCCAAAACATGTAGTACCCGTGTCTTGAGACCGAGGATTGTATGGTTTGTTGGTTGATTTGCTCACCGATTCGTACGGTGGAGCTTCGTAAAACCCTAACCCACGAGATTTTGGGGTTTTCCCATTTCCCGTCGTGAATCCCCGCGTCCCTATTTTGTATATATGTTGGCCACGTGAGAAATCTCGTATGTTATGACCCGTTCGCGGCCTCCGAGTCCTCTAAGTTACTGTTCATCCGTGAGTAAATTGTGAAATTGCATGTTTTGCTTCTATCTAAATGTGATGAGACTCATGTTATGTGCTAATGTGAAACTGTAAAGTCCTGAAATGCGTAATCGTGTACCGGAAGCATGGGAACGTGTCCCGAGGGCTTCTAAGGTGGAGGTTGTCCACCGGAGGTAAGGAAATGCAAACTCCTTGTGAACTTGTACTAAAGTGTGACAAAAGTTAATTCCAAAGAAGGAATAAAGTCAAGTAAGTAAATAGAGAGAGACCCACTGGTATGTCGTGGTGAACGTGTTCTCCCGGATGGAGATGTGTGATGGGAATGGGGTCTCCCCGTTGTGAATAATTCTGTTGAGTAGTAAGTCCTCCCTCTCGAGAAGTTGAACCTTGAAACTAGGACTATGGTAGATAGGGGTGGTGTCTCTAGTTTGCCACGTATGTCATGGTGGGAACCCAAGGAATACTCCGGCCACTCTTGTGGGTGGGTGATGTGCATGGCACGCTCTAGGACGCTACGGTGAAAGAACGAGGATCGCCTTGGTTTCCGTGGGGTATGGGGAGTGTTGAGGGGCCGAGTGCTGCAGGCCTAAAATGTAGCCGTTGGTGGAACGCTACATAGTGGAGATGTAGTCGTTCGTTGTGTGTTGCATAGTGAGATGCAACCGATGGTCGAGTGCTGCATACCTAAAATGTAGCCGTGGCTTTAGAATGTGTAGCGAACACATTCCTTTCCTCGTTCTCTCGCCTCATTGGCTAGTACAACCTACTGGCTCTAGTGTCCGCAAAGATAAATGTTAAAAAGCAAATGAATAACATGTAACTGACATAAGTAAGCGAATCGAACAATCCTAAGTGTTCCCCTCCCTCTCGCGTTCCCTTGTATTGTTCCTATGCCTTGTTCTCTTTCCAGCTATTATTTACCGTTATCTGTTGTTAGTTAGTGGTGTATGATTTTATTTGCTGGGCTTTATGCTCACCCTTTCCTTATATTTTTCAGATGAGAATGCCTTGATGCCTGACGAGGTTGAGTAGATCATAGAAGCTCAGTAGATAGCTATTTTGCATGCGAGGCTCAAGATTTTGGACTTAGACGGATTAGATGTATGACAGGGATCTTTTTGGGTTTGGCTTTTGTATCTGATAAAACTTGTATGGAGATACCTTATGCTAGTGGTTGATGGATGACCTGTATATGTATCAGTCCGCTATGTTTTGTGGTATTTATATGCTTCCGCAGGTCTTGCCTTATGATGAGTTCGAGGTCCCTAGTTGGCATCGTTCTTTGCTGGTGTCGTCTAGATCACGTCATCGGGCCACCCGGTTGTCGGGCGTTTACATCCTCTGTAGTTTGTCACGGGACTTTATGGATTTTCTTGTGGATTCTTTGGATTATTGTGCAGGGTTGTATTTCAGATGTTTGTATTTTAAAAATGTCCAATTTACAGACGGAACTCTGCCCAATTTTCTATAGAAATTTATTAATGTTATTTTGCCTGTTTGTCTTTATTTTTCCTGATGGAGGTTATTCGATGGAGAATAATCTGGTTCGTCACATTGCGCCTTAGGGATTTACATGATCAGGTTTTTATTCTGAAAACTTGGAATACATATAAACTTATTCCCTTATCATCGTTAACTGGTTTCATCTTCTAACCATCCTAAAAATGTTACATAAAGAAAAGGGTTCTTTTAAAATCAAATGCTTTCAAAAACATCCTAAGAGATGGGGATAGACACTAAGAAGCCTACTATCAGTCTTGCCTTACCTTAGCTAACTAAACTTTTTCTGAACAATTAAGAACCTTAATTACGTTATTTAATACGTCAAGCTTAACTTATCATTGATCCTAATGTTGAGTAACTCGAACACTCCAATCTTTACTCAACTTAAAACGGTTTCATCTGAACCTTCAACTCATTTCAATTTGCTTAAACATAAAATCAATATCACTCTACTTAATCACTAAGTCTCAGTTTATTTCTAGCCTAACTTATCCTAGCTAGGTTGCCTAGGACTTATGCAATCTAGCTTAATCATCCTATGTCTATACCTACTTATTCGATCAATCATAATATTTTCTAAGCTTCCGCATACAATTCAAATCATTCCTAACGCATCTCGTTTTCTCTGATACTATTTGTGATGGAATGAATCGTTATCCTTAAAGGACCTTCAGTTAATTTCTCTAACTTAATCAAACACAAATAGCCCAAATCATTAAAATATGAAATTTGCAGAAATTTTGGCAAAATTTTCTTTGCCACTAGACGAAAATAAAAAATATAACCTGTATAAAATGACATACACAAGCACACAACTGTTTAAATACTACAATTCACCCTACAACACACATACACAGGACCACAAACTGTCATATTATCTATGGTTTCAACGCAACACATTCTATCCCCTATTCAAAACTTAGAATGAGATGCCGCCTAGGACCTGTACATATCCAAAATAAAATGGCAGAAGCAAAACTAATTCCATAACACAAACCTGCGGAAGAACAAATCATTGTTTCACCAAAAATAAAAGTATATGATGACTGATATACATATACAATATCTATCCACAGGTGCTATAATTACATGCAAGGCTATTAAATTTCTCAAAGTCTCCAAAAAGGACTTTGAGGCTCAAAAATCTTCATTGCTAGCTTGCCTATTCTTGCTCGTCAGGGACCAACTATACTATTTCATTTGGAGGAGGAAAAACAAAAGAGTGAGCCAAAACCCAGTAGTGTACCATAAAACATGCAAGTGAAATACATTCATGCAAAACATAAATACGGTAGAACTAAAATCATAGCATCATTCAAGGATCAGAAATGTCCCTAGAAAATAGGAAGAAAGCATAATTCCATTAAAACATGCATCAGACTTTATAAAACGGTTCCAAATCTTACTTGTTCTTCAAAATTTCTAGTTCGATATCCTACGGACCCAATTAGTGCAATTGAGGGTAGATTGTATTCAATCCACACAATCAAAGGCCGATAGTTCGATAATATTTATTTTTACCACATTTCACGATTCTAAGTTTGATAGCTCAATGGTTCAATGGTACGATAATTATCCTCGATTACTGCCGTAAAGTTCTAAGGCATGTCCGAGAACCTTATTTAACTATATGACAGTTCTGGGTCCGATTTTCTTGTTGATTAATTTAATTTTAAACCTTTGCTCAAAATTCTATAATCAAATTCAACAAATTTCAAAGTCAAGTCCAAATCACATTCAATTACTCTTTTAGACAATTTCAGGAGACTTCCGTAGTTCGATAATACAGTTCCATATAGAGTTTTCTGATACAAGTCTTTTAATAAGCTTTATCAAGGTAACAATTGACATTTAAATCATCAAAATTCCAAGTTTCCAACTCAAATCTCCAAATTTTCGTGCTAAGACTTTCGGTGAAGCTTCTGGGCATAAATTGTGTATAAAACATGAGCCTAATCACAAAATCAAAACCATAATTCTTAAAACATACATATAATATGAATTAAATTCAAGATTTGATCTCATTTTTGAGCTAGGGTTTGCACTACACTATCTGGACACGAAACAAAGGCAAAATGTGAGCCAAATCACGAAATCAGAGTTATCAATCCGTCAGTTTATATGCATAAACATAAAATATAGTCCAAAAGTCACAAGATTCATGCATTATTCATGTCAAATATTGAAGACCAAGAGATTTAGAGCATAAATAATGAAATAGAGATATTCAAAAGTGGTAAAAATGGAAAACGAGGTCTGAGGTGCACTTGCCTTATCCTGCTTTACCATTATTTTTACCTAGATCGAATCAAAACGGTGGATTTCTACACTTTCTTCCCTTTTCTCCATCTCCCTTCCTCTCTTCCCTTCGTGCTTTCTATCGTGGCTGATTTCCCTCCTCACCAAACCCCATTTTAAAAGCAAAAGAAAGGAGGAAGCACGTGCTACCGGTGATTGGCGCTTGAGCGCCATTCAGGTGCACAACGAGCCCCGATTTTGTAGATTCACGCCTCTGTTGGTGCTCAAGCAGTCCTCGAGAACCGGCCTCTTGTTGGAGCCTCGCCTCCACTCCACCTCAGGTGCCATTCAGGCAGGCCATTGTGCAAAATTACGCCTCTCCGATGCTTGAGCACCGCTCGAGTGCCGATTCCATTTTCTTCTTATTTGCTCCTTTTTACTTAGGTACAAATTTTTTTTATTTCTAAGCCCAATTATGATTATTGTCAATATAATTACTCCACAATTATTATATTTTGTGATCGGGACCTCACATAGACATTAGTATTGGCAATCGATATTGGATGTCTTTAGACATAATATGCCTTCGTTGCTTCATAGGAGATGTTGTGACGACCCGACTTTTATTACCATCAAAAGCCATCGCCAAATCCAAAAATCCTTGCTTTTAAATAAATTATGAAAAGATATATAAGTGGACATAAAAATTTTTCTTTTCTTCTTTTGAACTTGAGATGTATACTAGAGATTTATAATTTCATTAAATCCCAAAGTATCACGGAAACATACTAACATTCATAAGCAGCGGAATAAATTTTACAAGTCTCCTCAAAAATAAAATAAACAAAGCTCTCAAGAATCTGCTCCGGCCAGCTTAACCATTCAGCTACATCATAGGATTCTATTCAACTTCATCCTCCATAAGCTTGTCATCTGAAAAGTTGCAAGAATGAGCTTACAAGGCCCAGCAGGATACTCACACGTAGAAAACATAAACATACATATAGTTTGATCGAAACATAAATTCATAATATAGCATAGCATAAGCAAAATCATCATATCATTTCTTCTTCAATTCTTATTCTTTTCATCTTGTCTTCAGAAAATTCATCAAAATTATTCGGAATTCGTAACATCTTTAGGGACCGGACGGGAGCGGACAACATCGAGGACGGGTTGTGTGCTACCCCACAACCTAAAGCCGTATCCCCTCATTATGCTCCCCGGGGCGGGAGGTAATGCCTTTAACCCGGCATACGGGGCCATAGTCCATAGTTCTTATGCCACCAAAAGGTCCCCTCCCGTGGCCCAGGAGGCATCCTCGAGTGTCACTCCAATATCCTTCATCCATCTTTAACAGCAAGCTTAATGGAAACTCGGTTCTTGGTTCGTATTCTTTAATGGCCAATCATCATAGATCAAAAGTCGGAAGAGTTCCACTTGCTGTCCAAAATCCATGTGTTTTCATATAGCCTTGTTCTTTACTTCATTCATTGAAGTCCATATCATTTTATCAAAATCCGGAGTTCATTTTTCAAAAATCCGAAGTTCAATATCCAAAGTTTCTCTTTTTCAATAAAAAGAATAGAGTCTCGTTCATCAATTTCCAGAGTTCTTTTCAAATGGAAGGCCATCGTTGATGAAGCTGAAGCTCTTTTATTATTGCCGGAGCTCTTTTCTTAAGGAAGCCGGAGTTCATTTCTTTATTCAAAGCCGGAGTTCTTTTCTAAAATTCAAAGATCATCAAAACCGGAGTTCTTTATTCATAAAGGACGGAGTACATTTTTAACAAAGTTCGAAGTTCTTTTTCTTAAAAGGGATGGAGTGCCTTTCTTTTCAAAAGGGACGGAGTACCTTTCTTACCAAAAATCCGGAGTTCTTTTCTATCAAAATCCGAAGTTCATAAATCCGGAGTGATTTCTTTCAAAATCCGAAGTTCTTAAATCCGGCGTTCATTTTCTTATAAAATCCGAAGCTCTAAAATCCGGAGTTCAAAAGCCGGAGTTCATTTCAAAAACTGAAGTTCTTTTGTTAAATGTCGAAGTTCTTGTATCAAGAGTTGTTATCAAATGCCGGAGTAAAAGTCGGAGTAAAAAGCCTAAGTTTTCTTTTTCTATAATTGGCCGGAGTTCTTTTTCAAACAGAAAGCCGGAGTTCTTTTTCATAACCGGACAGAGTGTTTTTCATCAAAAGTCCGGAGTGCTAAAATCCGGAGTTCAAAAACCGGAGTTTATTTCAAAAACTGAAGTTCTTTTGTAAAATGCCGAAGTTCTTGTATTAAGAGTTGTTATCAAATGCCGGAGTAAAAGTCGGAGTAAAAAGCCTAAGTTTCCTTTTTCTATAATTGGCCGGAGTTCTTTTTCAAACAGAAGGCCGGAGTTCTTTTTCATAACCGGACAGAGTGTTTTTCATCAAAAGTCCAGAGTGCTCTTCTGTTCAACAATCCGGAGTGTTTTTGGAGTACTTTTCTTTTTAAAATCCGGAGTGCTTTTCTATTCAAAATCCGGAGTGCTTTTCTATTCAAAAATCTGGAGTGCTTTTCTTTTTAAAAAATCTGGAGTTCATTTTCTTTCAATTTTCGAACCTCTAAAATCCGGAGTGACTTTTCTTTCAAAAATTCGAAGCTGTAATACTGGAGTGACTTTTCTTAAAATCTGGAGTGCCAAAACCGGAGTGTCATTTCTTTAAAATCGGGAGTGCCAAAAATCGGAGTGTCTTTTCATTAAAATCTGGAATGCTAAAACCGGAGTGTCTTTTCATTAATATCCAGAGTGCTAAAACTGGAGTGTCTTTTCATTAAAATCCGGAGTGCTAAATCCGGAGTGTCTTTTCATTAAAATCCGAAGTGCTAAATCCGGAGTGCTTTTTAAAGACGGAGTGCTTCTTAAAGACGTAAGGGCAGGAGTTCATTTTCTTCAAAACCGGAGTACTTTTCAAAAGAGGACGGAGTACTTTGTTCATAAAAGACAGGAGTTCTTTTGGACGGAGTTTTTTTTTTCTTTAAACGGACGGAGTTTTTATAAAAATGCTGGAGCTCTTTTTCTTAAAACCAGAGATCTTTTCGACAGAAATCAGAATTCATCTACAGGAGTTCTTGTTCCGTCTAAGGCCGAAGTTCTTTACTTTAATCATGCATTTATCAAAATTCATAATAATTGACAATTAATCATAAACAGAATAAATCTAACATCATGCGTAACAGAATTTCCTTTTAAACATGCATTTCCGAACGATAAGTCATAAAATAGCAAAGGCATACTTCATACAGAATATCATATACTTTCATAGCAACATAAATAAACATGAGTTTTAGAAATAGGGGTGAGTATCTTGCCTGGTTTCTTTTTTACTTTGCCTTAGCTTTCGATCTCTCTATAGGAAATTCTTACTTTGCTTTCTGTCTAATCCTCCTCTAGTCCTTATTTATAGCCATTGCTTTGAGTAGCCATCATTTATGGCTTCACATTTTCCCAAATGTGTCATTTATGATTTTCTATTTTCCACGGAGGCTCATTTATGCTTTACATTTTCCAACAAGTTTTGGAAATAGCTAAATTATTTATGGCCGTGTATTCCCAAGGTGTTTCCTCATTAATTTTCCTTGACCGGATTTAACTCTCTCACTTAAACATATCCCGGTCAACTGTTGGTGTTGACCGGATTTCTCTCCTCTTTTCCTTTCATTCATGTTTTCCGGTCAACATTTTACGTTGATCGGATTACACATTCGTTCATACTCCGGTCAACTGATGTTGACCGGATCCAGCATTCCTACTTTGGCCAACCTTATTTCTTCGGCTCCTATATCAACTTCGGCCCTTCTTCTTCTTGAACCCAAAATCTACTCCGTTCTGGACTTTATTTTCATTAAAGGAATACGAACTTCTTTTTACCTAGCAAATCCGGACTTCTTTTCTCCAAGGGAAATCCGGACGTCTTTTCTTCAAGGAAATCCGGACTTCTTTTTCACTAACGAAATCCAGACTTCTTTATCCCTAACGAAATCCGGACTTCTTTTCTTCAATGAAATCCGAAATTCTTTTCACCAATGAATCCGGACTTCTTTTTACCGCTAAAATCCGGACTTCTCAAGGCCGAACTTGATTCTATCTTAAGCCGATGTACTTTTCTTATTTGGTTTTCCGGTCAACTTGGGTTGACCGGACTTGATTATTGAAATTTTCCTTGTTATCCGGACTTGTTAAAGCCGGACCTAATTCATTCTCAGGCCGATTTTCCTTTCTTGTTACACTTTCCGGTCAACGGGCGTTGACCGGATTCTAAGACGGAAATATTTCTTTGTTTTAAATTTTGGGTTGTTACAAAGGGAAGCAGGAGTTCTTTTTCCTCACATAATGGGCGGAGTTCTTTTTCCAACAAAAGGACGGAGTTCTTTTTGCTGAAAGGGCGGAGTGCCTTGGATGGAGTTCTTATCTTAAGCCAACTTATTACATTTTCCGGTCAACTAGCGTTGACCGGACCCGATGACTGAATTTTCTAGGTTTTGAAATTTGGGTCGTTACAGATGTGAAAGGTAAATTGCGAATAGGTTCAAATGCTTGGGGAATGGGATGTCGTATTCATAAATTGGGAGATAGAATCGTATTCAAAGTTTTGGAGCTATGAAATTATGGAATGAGAAGTCTTTATGGTCTTATCTCAGGATGACTTTGACGACCCAGTCACTATAATTATGGATAGCACATTCAAGATGAATCAGTTAGCTTATCGATATGCCAACAAAATAATGAGATTGTAAAGTATCTCAACCTTGAGGTTTGATTGCGATTTGAGGTATATGCCAAAATCTTAGCCAAACTTGATCAAAGAATTTTGGGCATCAAGTTAAATTAGGTGCGGTGATGAATTACAATTGGATGATTCGTAGTTAGATAAATAATCAGAGTAGCACAACGAAAAAGTAACAAACCCACATAAGTTAAGGTCCAATCTGAGGCTCAGAAGAAACAGTTCCTTTTAAGGCTTAGGGTAGGTTGAAGTAAGAATTTTCAGTCGTTTGAGGTTTTGAGCTAAGTTAGAAAAGTAGTTAATAAATTTGGTTTGTCTTCAAACTTGATAGAATTAGATTTTGATAGAACGCATCGGGTAGTGAGGATCAGAACGATTTAGAACGCTTAAGGTTCTTTGAGATAATGATTTAATTAAGGAAGTGACTTAGGAACACTAGAAAGGTTACCTTCGATTATAAAATTTTGAGGTTTGCTAAATTTTGAGGACGAAATTTCTGTAAGTGGGGGAGAATTGTGAGGTTTTGATTTCCAAAATTTGGTAATTAGGAGGTAATTGAATTATTAATGATTATGAATTAGGCTTGAAAATGTAAAAAATTAAGATTAGAAGCAAAATAGGGTGAATAAGCTTGGCGCCTAACTGGTGCCCGAGGCACAAGCTAGGCCCATTTAGCAAAACAGGTATGCCCAAGTAGCGCCCGAGGCACCACCCGGGCTCATTTAGCAGGATCGATCACCCAAAGGGCACTCGATGAGCGCTCGAGGCAGCGGTATGGCAGAATGGCTCTGCTTGCTTACTGCCTAGTAGCGCCAGTCTGGGTATTTAAGCATTCAAGAGTTTTCTCCCGTGCATTTTGGGCCAATTTTTGGGATAAGAGAGAGAGAGAGAGAGAGAGAACAAAGAACTAGAGAGAGAAGGAGGAGACCGAAGGCCACGAGTCCAAGTCCACCCGAGAGCCAGTTAGAAAGGTGATAGATCAGGTCGAGGCAAGTGCACTCATACCATCCTCTTTCATTTTCCTGCACTTTTATTTTATTTTCACTGGGTATCCCCATTCCGATACCGAGTTAGGTTTATATTTTGCAGTTTCCAAGACCCAAGCATGCATATATGTGAATCCCATGCCCAAAATCCGCAATTTTGATCAATTTTGAACAATGAAACCCTAACCCCACATCTAGATGATTTTACTCACAAATTTTGAAGCTCTTACTTAAATTGGGTCTAGAATATGATTATGCATGTCATGGATATGCTAATCTATCATTTGGGTGTCCGAATTTATAGTTTTACACCGTTTTTGGGTACACCGACCCTAACCCACACTCGAATTGCATTATCCCATTTATTTTGATTCCCGTGCATGAATTTGCTTCAATTGTGATTAATTCATGTCTTGAATGCAAGCAATTACAAATTTGGTGTCTGACTTCCAAGTTTTGAACCATTTGGAGCATCGGGAACCAAAATCCGATCGCAGTCACTGTTCATCCAAAAATAATGAGTATTTCTACATGTTCTCAATTTATCTAATTGTGCAATCTGGAAAATGTTATCATTAAGAAATTTTGAAGAGAATTGTTATCTGAAACCCTAAAGTCAAATTGGGCTCAACGTGGTAAGAATTTCAACCCTTACTATGTTATATGATGATTATGTACAAAAGTAAATCATGAGATGATGTAAATCTGAAGGAAAGATAAGAAAATCGTACAAGTAATCGGAGGAAAATTCTACGATTTGGGGTATATGATAGATTTGTTCTCCCAGAAGGAGATATTTGCAAAAGAAATTTGGTAGATCTTCCCTCAAAAGAATAAAAAATCATGAAATTAGGACCACAGATTCATATTTAAAGGGTAATTGTGACAGAATGGGTCCTTACCCTCTAAAGGCCTCCATTAATAAACATACAAAACTAATGCTTCAAATTTAAACACATTTAATTCTGTAGAAAATCGGAAAGAGTTTCCTCTAAAAATGAACAAAACCCATACAAACAACCAAAATAAATACAACCTGCATAGGACATATACATAGACAGTCCTCAAAATTTAATCCACTACACATCCATAAACACATTCACAGGATCAACAAATGTCATATTATTCATGACTCCAACACAGTCTCTTAACTACCGTATTAGATGTGATGGACCGGCAATATTCCATCATATATGACCTCCGTCAAATTTTTGTACTTATATCGTATTAAAATATACACTGGTAAAAAGATATATATATATATATATATATTTATATTTATATGGGTGGACTCAAATTTTTCTTTTCTTTTACATTGCATGCACAGGATCACATAAGGCTGGAGCTCCTGTGTCGGCTTGATTATGTAGGTCAGTCGAGTTAGTTTGGTCAACATCTTGACTATCTGAAGATTTTAGGTCAATTGCATGAAACCAAAGAAAACAAACAAGCTGAGATGCACTTAGGAACCAAAATTTCTCAAACTACAAAACGTTAGCGGAAGCATCTAAACATCCTTTACATTTTCATAACAGAATCATTTTGCAAAAGATTTCAGATTGTCTCAAAATATATCGAGGTCGATCTTTAACTGCTATTAGCAGCCAGCTCAACTTTTCCTTCCTAGCTAGACCGTCCAGTATTATTCTTTCTCATCTGGCATAAACTCATCATCGTTAGAAAAACAAAAGAGGTGTGAGCTAAAAAGCCCAGCAAGGTACCTATATGCATAAATACATGACTTCAAACAGAATTCAGAACGAGAATAGAATGCATATAGAACATAGAACATGGGTCAATGTCCATTTTATAAAATCAAATCCAGTTTCAAAAACCTTGCTACATTTAAGGTCTGTAATTATTCGACCGTTCAAACTAGTAACATTTAAGGCCTGCAGCTACTCGGCCATCATATATCAAAACTAGCTACATTTAAGGTCTATAACTACTCGATCATCAAAACTAGCCATATTTTAGGCCTGCTGGTACTCGGCCATCATATATCAAAACTGACTACATTTAAGATCTACAGTTACTCAAACGTCCAAACTGGCTACACATTTGAGGGCTACAACTACTTAGCCATCCAAATCTGATTTTGTAAATCATGAGCTTCCAAAAGTCTAAAGTTCTTATCAAAGTAACAGACCAAAATTCAAATAGTCAAAGTTATTCAACAATGCAATTGACTAGACTTATGCAAATCAGCAAATAACCAGATTTCATACAAATAAGCAATTAACCAAACTTCTTAAAACATGCAAATGCCGGACTTCTTTTATATGCAAATAACTGAAGTTCTTTCATAATGCAATTGATCGACGTTCTTCAATGATACATTTATAAGTAGTAGCAACATGTAGAAAGTAATTATCTTATCGTGCTTCATGTAGATACATAACAGTGAGAGAGCATAAAGGTAATATTACTTAACAGACTCTAAACATAAATTTATCAAAACGTAGGGTATACTTGCTTGATTTTCAAACTCCTTATTCTAATCTGGCCAAAGACTCTTTCTTCCTCTTCGTCTCTTCATCTCCTACTTCCCCTTTTCTTCACAGATTTTTCTAACTCTCTTCCTCACTATCGAGCTCAATATTTATAGAGGATGGGTTAGGTGGGAGTAGGTTGAGTAAGTCACCTACTTAGTATTTCTTTTTTAGAAGGTCAGCAAAGTAAGTGGGAGCAGTTTACTTACTCTGAGTAGGTAAAAAAAATCAACGAAGTAGGCAAATCTACTCCTGCTATCAACAAAGTCGGTCTTTATCAAATTCAATCTATCCTCGATTGTGTGGCCTAAGAAGGGACAACTGTTACTAGCCTTGGATTGTGTGGAGTGAACACAATCTATTCTCGATTATTCACCCCCTCTATTAGTACAGTCTACTGGTTGGGTCCTTTATTGATAAAAAATGAGATTTTCTATAATTCATATATTTTGTATCGATTTCTTACTTCTGATTTATGGTTATCGATTTATGATTTTTGAAGCTTGATTATTATCAAGCGTTTATGTATATGTTTCTATTCCCAGGCATTTTGGTGATCTTCTGATTATGTTCTGCTATTATTTTCGTAATCATTGTTTCGTCGCATTTATACTTTATATGCAAGTGTATCCTTTCACTGCACTATGTTCTGCATGAAAGATTTACTGCATGCCTGCATGTGCCTTGCTTAGTTTCAGCTCACTGTTTTACTGTTTTCCTACCAAATGAGACAGTCGAGTTAGTACCAGATGAGAAAGAGTGAGTTAAAGCTTAGCCTGAAGACAATTTGGAGACTTGGAGTATTTTGAAGAATCTTGAAAAGAGATAGTTGAATTGTAAATATCTGATTATGTATATGGATCTCGTGTGTATATGGATTCTGTATATGAAATATACGCGATGCATGTGATAAAATATAGAATTATGCTTCTGCAGGTATATAGTTTAGCTTCCGCTATATGCTTTCTGGATTCTATATAGGTCCTAGATGGCATCTCTATTCCAAACTGTCAAGTAGATCATGGATATGAAATATGAAATGTAAGCTGTAGGGAATTATACAGCGTTTGTCATCCTGTGTCTATGATAAGAGTACCTGTTGATGGGTATTATGATGTTATTCTGTATATTTATAGATTTTAAGCGGTTTTGTATTTTAATTTAGCCCAATTTTAGAGGAAACTCTGTCCGTTTTTCCTTAGAACTTTAGGTTGTTAATCGGATTTTGGTTTCTATTTTCTGTAATGACGGAAATTTCTGATGACAAAAAAAAACATATATATTTCGTCACAATTGTATTTGAGAAATGAGATGTCTTAGGAATTGATCGATCGAAAAGTAGAAGCATAGGCTTGAAATTCTGTAGGGATAGGTCTGGATAGCTAAGGCAACTAGGATGCTTAGGAAGTTGATCCTTAGGCTAGGTTTGAATTTTATTAAACTACTAAAAATCCCTTCCCTTAACCTGATTTCTTGAGGTTTATAATGTTTTGCTTACTTTTGGTTATAGGATCTAAGATGGCCAGTAGGTGGAATCGGAGGAATAATCGTGGTGGTGCTAGTACTCCCCACGATAGGGAGGCTGCTTATGTGGATCTGTTAGAGAGGACGATAAATGTGGTGGAATCTATGGAGTAGAGACATATGGCTTCGATCCCTGTAACTATGCCAATTCCGACAAATCCTGCTCCGACAACGTATGATAGATTTACAGTGGAGCAAGCACCGGGATTTTTAGGTAAGTCTGATCCAGCAAAAGTAGATGTTTGGCTAAAGAGAATGAGAATATTTTTACTGTGATTTAGTGTACTGATCTGGAGAAGGTCACCTTCACGGTGTACATGCTAGAGAGCGAGGCTAATAGTTGGTGGAGTATGAAAAAGAGGGCGTTAGGCATGCCCGGTGATGCAATTACATGGAAAATGTTTGAGGGTACTCTCATGAAAAAATATTTCCCATCCAGTCTCCAAGATAAGAAGGAGCAAGATTTCATGCAACTGAGATAGGAAAGTATGACTATGACTGAATATGACACAAAGGTCATGGAACTGTCCTGATTTTTTCCCTATTTCATGGAGGACGAGTTAAGAGAAGTAAAGAAATTTCAGCAAAGGCTGCGAGACGATATTAGAAAGCAATTATCAACCCACATGCTCCAAACCTATGTCGATGTTCTGGATAGGGTGATTATTTATGAGAAGGAGGTGGAGACGGAGAGATTCTTTGCAAAGAGGACTACTGGCCGGACGGGTATTAGTGCTGGATCAAATGTAGAACCTTCAAGACCGTCCAAGAAGGTAAGGATAGCTAATAAAGGGAAGAGCATCATTTTAGCTTAGTTAGTGATTGGCTCACGAGCGTAAACCGCTGAATGTATTTTTTGTGGGAGGAAGCATCCGGGGCAAGCATGTCGTAAGGCATCAGGAGCATGCTTTACATGTGGACAGCAAGGCCACTTGGTTAAAGACTGTCCATTACCTCCGAGGCTAGAAGGAAAGAAGCATACTATCATATCTAAGGCCATCGCAGTCACTGTTCAGGACTCGGAGGCATCCCAGAATATTGTGGAAGGTACCCTTCTATTTGTGGAGTTCTTGCTTCTGTATTATTTGATTCGGGGTCTACCCACTCTTTTATTTCTCCACAATTTGCATGATGTATTGTATTTGCCCCGCATGTTTTGGATTATTCCTTGTCTGTGTCAACTCCCACTAGATCCTCTATAGTTACTGATATTGTGTATCCTGGATGTGTGGTTGAGGTGAATGGGAAATGTTTAATTGTGAATTTGGTGTTGTTGCACATGGGTGATTTTCATATAATTCTAGGAACGGACTTGCTAACTAAATACCACGTCAGTATTGATTATTTTCTAAAAATGGTTTGTTTTGATATTCCTAAAATAGTTTAAGGTATTAGGAAGAAGGAGGTACCTGTATTAATTTTTACTTTGCATGCTATGTATTTGATGAAAAGTTGGTGTAAAGCATACCTAGCATATGCTTGCACCACTAGGAGTCATAGTGTGCAAGTTAAGGATATCCTTATTGTTTGTGATTTTGAGAATGACTTTCTATAGAAGTTGCCTGGACTACCTCCACACTAGGAAATTGAGTTTGAAATTACAGTTATTCACGGAGTTAGTCCGATTTCTAAAGCCCCTTATCGTATGGGCCTAATTGAATTGAAAAAACTAAAGTTATAATTACAGGAGTTGCTAGATAAGGGCTTTATAAGACTGAGTGTGTCTCCTTGGGGAGCACTAGTGTTATTTGTGAGGAAGAAAGATGGGTCTTTGCTACTATGTATTGATTATCGTAAGTTGAATAAAATCACGATTAAGAACAAGTACCTATTGCCGCATATCGATGATTTATTTGATCAATTGTAAGGATCTCAGGTGTTTTCGAAAATTGATTTGAGGACTTGTTATTATTAGTTGAAGATCAAACCAGAAGATGTGGTTAAGATTGCTTTTCTGATACGTTATGGCCACTATGAGTTCCTTCTTTTGCCTTTTGGACTAACAAATACTCCTGCTGCATTTATGGATCTGATGAATAGGGATTTAGGCCGTATCTGGATAAATTTGTGGTTATTTTTATTGATGACAACCTAATATATTCAAAGGATTATGAGGAGCATGAGACTCACTTGAGGATAATACTTCAAGTGCTCCTTGAGGAAAAGTTATTTACTAAGCTGAGTAAATGTGAGTTTTGGCTAGAAAAGGTGATATTTTTGGGGCATGTGATTTCTGACGGTAGTATTTCTGTGCATCCAATGAAGGTGGAGGCTGTTATGAATTGGAGTCGGCCTACGTTTGTAACTGATGTTCGAAGCTTTCTATGCATGGCAGGCTATTAAGGCATTTTGTAGAGAATTTCTCATAGATTGCTATGCCCCTAATGCAGCTGACGAAAATGGATGCTATGTTTGAATGGACTAAGGAATGTGATCTGAGTTTTCAGAAGTTAAAGAATCAGTTAACTACCACCCCAGTATTGATCATTCCGAAGGGTTCAGGAGGTTTTGAGGTATATTATGACACCTCTAAGGCAGGTTTGGGTTGTTTATTGATGCAGCTTCGTAAAGTTGTAGTGTATGGGTCTACACAGGTGAAAGTGCATGAAAGAAACTACCCGATCCATGATCTGGAGCTAGCTGCTGTGGTGTTTGCCTTGAAAATTTTGAGACATTATTTATATGGTGAAAAGTTTCTTGTGTATTCAAATCGTAAAAGCTTGAAGTATCTATTTTCACAAAAGGAACTTAATAAGAGGCAAAGGAGGTGGCTTGATTTCTTGAAAGATTACGACTGTGAGATACAGTATAAGCCAGGGAAGGCAAATGTAGTTGCAGCGCATTGAGCCGCCGATCGGGTTATGTGGTTATGTTATAAATTAAGCAGATGGAGATGTTAGATTATCTGAAATAATGTGATATCCAACGTTATGCTTGGGGTATTAGGATGCTCCTTCTTATTTTCAGATCCAACCGGAGGTAATTAATGAGGTAAAGGAAAAATAAGTGACTGACTCGTTCCTTGTAGATATTGTGAGTGATCTAAATAGCGATTCTCGAGCTGATTTTAATGTCTGAATTGATGGGGTATTGAGGTTTAGAGACCAATTATGTGAACCGGACGATAGGGAATTGAAGGAGAAGATTTTGAAGGAGGCTCACAAGTCCCGGTATACAATCCACCCTAGGGCAAATAAAATGTATCAGGACCTAAAAAAGCTTTCTAGTGGAGGAACATGAAGAGAGATATTATAGCTTATGTGAAAAAATTCATTGTATGTCAGCAATTAATAGCTAAAAGGAGGAAGCATTCTGGATTGTTACATCCAATGCCAATGCTAAGCTGGAAATGGAAAAATATTACTATAGATTTTGTATCGGGTTTACTGAGGACTCCAAAGAATCATAATGCCATTTCGGTTATAGTTGATCGACTGACAAAATCAGCTCATTTCTTGGCGATCAGGACGACTTATTCTCGTGATAAACTGGCCCAGTTAAATGTAAATGAGATTGTTAGGCTTCATGGAGTTCCTGCCTCTATTGTGTCTGATAGGGATTCCCATTTTGTCTCGAGGTTTTGGAAAAGTTTACATAAAGAGTTGGGGACAAAATTAAAGTTTAGTACTGCATATCACCCCCAAACTGATGGCCAATCGGAGCATATCATTCAGATCCTTGAGGATATGTTAAGGACCTCGGTGTTGGAAATGAAGGGGACTTGTCACACTTATCTTGCGTTGACTGAATTTGCTTATAATAACAATTATTAGGCTACTATCGGTATGGTACCTTTTGAAGCTTTGTATGGAAGGAGGTGCAAATCGTCAATTCAGTAGGAGGAAACCAGAGATAAGATGATTTTAGGTTCTGAAATCGTGAAAGAAATTGCGAAGAAAATTAAATTGATTCATGATAATCTGAAAGTTACTCAATGGAGGTAGAAGAGCTATTCGGATAGGGGGAGGATAGAATTCAGCTTTAAGGTAGGAGATTTTGTCTTTCAGGAAGTTTCACCGTCAAAGGAAACATTCAGGTTCAGAGTAAATGGGAAACTGAAGCAACGATTCATAGGTCTATTTGAGATTCTAAAGAGGATCGAGGAGGTACCTTATTGGTTAGCAATGCCACGTAATCTGGCAAACATACACGATGTGTGAGGTTCCGGATTTGTGAACCCGACAATTATGAGGTGAATAGTATGTTAATGATCAATACTAATCTTATGGGATGATTAAGGTTTGGTATTGGAAGAAAAATCGGAAAATCATTCGGTCCGGCTGCTTGAAGCCTCAAGAAAGAGTTTGCGCTTGCCGGGCGCTCAACCACGGCTCGAACGGATAAAGCAGAACCGCCCGTGGCCTGGCCGCTCGCCAGCCGCTCGAGGGGCGCTCGAGCGGTGGCCGCCCGTGGCCTGGCCGCTCGCTATCCGCTCGAGCGGCCGGCGCAGTATATATTCACGCCGTGCGTTCGTTTTCCCTCATTTCGCGATCGGCCGAGGGTTTTAGAGAGAGAGAGAGGGGCGCGACCGGAGAGAGAAGAAGGGAGATCGAGCCCGGGAGTCCGATTCCGCCCGAGAGCCAGGTATAAAGGTGAAAGCACGCGTCGAGGCAAGTGTTCTCATACCCACTTCTCGTTCTCTTTCGATGTTTTGTGTATTTTCGTTGGGTATTTTGTGTCGATACCCACGGGGAATGTTAGGATATTGAAAACCCATGCCTTTAGGTCCATGAAAATGTGGTTAGTTGTCTGATTCGTATCCGATTCGCCCGGGTGGGTTTTACCGAAACCCTAACCTACGGGATTTTGGGGGTTTTTCATTTCTCGGCCGTGTATCATGAAATTGACCTCAAAATTGGAATCCCCACGTCCCAATGATGTATATATGTCCGCCGCGGTCCGATCTTGCGTTTGGACCCGTTCGGGCCGTCCGAGCCCGTTAAAGGGCGCTATCGCTCACCCGAGACCGAAGGTGGATTTTGCGTGTTGTCACCTTCGTGAAATGATGAAATGATCCTAGAATATGAATCCCCATATCCCAATTGTACGTATATATCGACTGGATGCCGAATCTCGCAAGATTTGACCCGTTTGTGGCATCCGGGAGCCTTGAAAGAATTCCGTAATTGTTTATCCGAAATTGTGAAATTTAATAGAAATTCGTTCGCGAAGCCCTTGACCCGCGCCCGGACACCGTTTGAGCTTCTATTTGGAGTTAAATGTATAAATTGATTTGAGATTATAGTTATCCATGCCTCGGGTTCTATAGATTACCTGTTGGATGTCCAAAATTTCGAGAATCAACCGATTGTGCACATGTGCACTGTTCACGTGCACTGTACATGGGTACTACTCTTCCGAAAATATCGGACGATATTGTGTAATACTTCCTTGTTTAAATGCCGATTAAAGGATATATGTTTGTAGAGAGAGAAAGTTGAGGCACAACAGTAAGCACGACGAGAAAGAAAGGGGAGAGACCACAGTTGTGATTCGATCCGGGTAAAATAATGGTAGAACGAGCTCAGGCAAGTGTACTTCGGACGCTGTTTTTCACTGTACTGATTTCTCGTGCTTTAAAACCGTTGAAAATGTTCTAAATGTTGATGATGCATGTTTAAAGTACATGAAGCATGTTTACTTTGATTACTCGGTTAGATTTGTGTTTATCCATGTTTATTGTAAAATTTGGCTTCGATTTCGTGAAGGAGCATGAAAATGGTGTTCAATTTCTCTTGAAAAGTATGTGATGAAACCCTAGCTCGAAAATGTTGTATAGTTTGAGTAAATTGCATGATTTAATGTATATGCATGGCATCTATGACATTAATTTCATGAAATATGTGCAAGTAAGAGACCGATTTGAGTTCAAAGGTTTTGGCGAAGCCCCGTGTACGAAAATGAAGAGGTTTTGATGAGTTTTAATCGTAGCTTCTATTATATGAAAGTTAATTGACATTGAAATGAAGCTTCCTCTATAGTTTGTTTTCGAAAATATGTACGAACGTATACCGACAAAATTTCCATGTAAATTTAAAGAAGTGCTGAAATTGTGTTGTGAAAGTTTGATTTCGAAAATGAGATTTTCGATAAAGAGATGATTTCGTTCTGATTATTTTGGGACCCGAGACGGTCGAGGTAAGTTTTAGGTGAGGCCTTAGAACTTACAAAGGTAATCGAGATAGCTCTCGTCCATGGAGCGATTCATGGTCCGCCTCTCCTCAAGGGCGTTAAGCCAGAGGAACATAGGCCGACCTTCGGGTGGCACACATCTGAGATATCCCTCGGGATGGGATATACATGATATGATATGACATGATAGGCCTTGGATTGTGGGGTCGAACACAATCTATCTCGATCATTCGCCCCTTCCGCTAGTAGGGTACACAAGCGGTCCGAAATTGTTAAGATATGTCACGAAAAAAGATGAAATGTATCGCATGGTAAAAAGATGACAGAGTATCATCGGATGAAAAGATGATAATGAAACGTATACAGTGAAAAGATGACAGAGTAATATCGGATGAAAAGATGATAATGAAACATATACAGTGAAAAGATGATAGAGTATCATCGGATGAAAAGATGATAATGAAACGTATACAGTGAAAAGATGACAGAGTATCATCGGATGAAAAGATGATAATGAAACGTATAAAGTGAAAAGATGACAGTGAACAGTATAGAGTACCGTTTTCAGTTTTCCCATGTATCCGTATAGTTTATAGTTATAGTTTTACAGCCTATAGTGATATGATTTATGAAGCATGAGATTTAATATCGTTATAGCATGTCTTTACAGTTTCTCTTTTCAGATGATGTTTGATTAAACATTATGGTTTCGCACGGTTATATGATCATTTTGGCATAATCGTTTTACAATTCATATGCATGTACCTTGCTGGGCCTCGGCTCACTGTTTTAGTGTTTCCCCCTCCGGATGAGACAAGAAAGCTTTACCCGGCGAAGAAGAGTAAGCAGAGAGAGAAGCTTCTTGAAGACTTTTGAGGACCATAGCATAGTGGAGCTATTTTGGAGAGGCCTCACAACGTAAAGGCCTAGTTGCATATGATTTTGTATACAGATCTTATGATTTTGATGTCCTAGAACATGTTGATTTTTGTAAAGAAAGCATATGATGTGTATGATAGTAGAAGAGAAAATGCTATGCTTCTGCAGGTTGTAGTATACTTCCGCTATACTCTGGATTTCCTATGCAGGTCCTAGATGGCATCTCGTTATTTATCTGTTAGAATAGTAATTGCTTTGATGGATTTGTGCCATGGATGGCACATTGAATCCTGTGAATGATTGTTGTAGGATTTGTGAATGATGGATAGTTGTGTGCTTGTTATGGATGAATATTACAGGTTTGTATTTTTGGGTTTTCATCCAGTTACAAAGGAGACTCTGCAAAATTTCTCAGTAAGTCTTGCCTTAATTAGATCGTTAATTATGATTATCTGACGACTAAGCTTTTGAGGAAAAAAATCCGTCTGGTCACAAGATGTATTTCACGTATTGATGCTTCGGAAGTATGTCCACGATCCTACACATGTGATTGAGTATGAGCCTTTAACTATTAACAAGGATTGATCCTATGTCGAGGAACCGATACAGATTCTGGATCGAAAGGATCAGAGGTTACGCACTAAGACCCTTCCCCTGGTGAAAGTACACTGGAGGAATCATTCACCGGAGAAGGCCACCTGGGAGTGCGAAGAGGAAATCCGAAATAAGTATCCCCACTTATTTTCTTGAGATATGTAGCTTTATTTAATTTTGAGGACGAAATTTTCTTAAGTGGGGGGAGAGTGTGAGATCCCAATCCTAAAACATGATAATTATGAAATAATTATGCGAATGAAAATCATGTTAAGGTTTAAATATAGTGAAAATTTTGATACCAAAGCAAAATAAGGCAAAATATGCTAAGAAGTGCAGGCGCTTTGACTACCGATCAAGCGCACCTCAAGCGGAAAAATGCGAAATGCACAACTTGAGGATCACCTGAGGTGGGATGGGAGCGGGAAAGCTATGAAGTTGGCGCTCGACCAGCATTCGAGCGCCAACCTAGGCGCAAAAATGTGAAAGTAGCGCCTGATGATCACTCGATTGGCGCTCAAGTGCTAGTCGTGTGTTACACACGTGACCCCCTTTTCTCTTATTTTTAAAGGGATTTGGGGTTTGGTCTTCAGCCGAACCGACGGCAGAATGAGAGGAGAAGAGAAAAGGAAGGAGAGGGAAGAGAAGAAAAGAGGAAAAATATTCTGTCCAGCTCCGATTAGAATAAGGATAACTGTAGATCGAACTTAGGCAAGCATACTTCAGACGTTATCTACTATTTGTACATTATTTTAATATCTCAGATATTGTATTTATGCTTTAAATCCATGATTCTGTATGTTTATTGTAATTAAAGCATATTTCTCCTGATTAATCGGACAGATTTCATATTTACTGATATGTACTGCTATATATACCTTTGATTTCATGTAAATACATGCATTTGGTGTTCATTTATCATCCGAACTATTTGGAGAAACCCTAAGTACGAAAATAAAGAGATTTAATGGTTTTAATTCGAAATATTTGATATGTAAAAGATAATCAGTAACAAGATATTATCCATGACGTGATTTATATCTGAAAAGGTTACACGAAATTATACTGATAAATTACTGTGAATTTCTGAAGTACACTGAAGTATTACTGTGAAATTCTGACTGGCTTCTGAAATTTAATAATGCGCTTTCAGTTATGAAATTAGATGAAAATGTTTCTGATCTTGTTAATTAGGACCCGAGACTGATATATAGTCAGATTAGGTTCTCTAGCATGTCTTAGAACGTTATGGCAGTAATCGAGAATAACTCTGTCCATGGAGTTACACGTAGTCCACCCTTCCTCAGGGTGCTAACCTAGTGGGTAGTTATTATTACTGGCCAGCATTACTGTACTGAATCCCGTGAGAAGGGATGTCCTATGAGAAGGGACAACTGTTACTGGCCTTGGATTGTGTGGAGTGAATGCAATCTATCCTCAATTATTCACCCCATCAACTAGTAAGATCTACTGGTTGGGTCCTTTAGTGATAGAAAAGGAGATTTTGTATAATTCATAGATTTTGTATCGATTTCTTATTTTTGATTTATGGTTATCGATTTATGATTTTTGAAGCTTGATTATTATTGAACTACGCTTTTCTCATGATTTATGTATATGTTTCTGTTCCCTAGCATTTCGGTGATCTTCTGCATTATGTTCTGCTATTGTTTTTGTAATTACTGTTTCATCACATTTATGCTTTATCTGCAAGTGTATCTATTTCACAGCACTACGTTCTGCATGAAAAATTTACTGCATGCTTGCATATACCTTATTGGGCTTCATTGCATTGTTTTACTGTTTCCCGATTAGATGAGACAGTTGAGTTTGTACCAAATGAGAATCAGTGAGTTAAAGCTTAACCTGAAGACATTTTGAAAACATGGAGTATTTTGGGGAATCTTGAGAAGAGACAGTTGAAATTGTAAATTCTGATTATGTATATGGAACTCATGTGTATATGGATTCTATATATGAAATATATGTGATGCATGTGATGAAACATAGAATTATGCTTCCACATGTATATAGTTCAACTTCCGCTATATGTTTTATAGATTCTGTATAGGTCCCAGATGACATCTCTATTCCGAACTGTTAGAATTGTGGATAGGAAATGCCAAATGTAAGCCGTAGGAAATTTTACGGAGTCTGTGATGAGAGTACCTGTTGATGGGTATTATGATGTTATTCTGTATATTTGTAGGTTTTAAGTAGTTTTATATTTCAGTTTAACCCAATTTTAGGAAAAACTATGTCCGTTTTTCCTTAGAACTTTAGGTTTTTAATTGGGTTTTGGTTACTATTTTCTGTAAATGACGGAAATTTCGAGGACAAAAAAATAAAATTGTTCCATCACATATATAATGTAATAGAATGGAAATAGTCAAGCTAGAATTATGTTATGTATTAATTGTGGCATGTTATTGAGTATTGTGAATTTTTGTTCTGCTTCCACAGGTGATTCATGTATCTAGTTATGTTTCTGTATTTATTTTGATTTTGGATTTGTTTAGGCCTAGATGGCATCTCCATCTAGATCCAATGTAGTAGTAGAAGTATTGTATTGGAGCCATAGATGATATGGCAATTGTTGATCCTGTGTGTATTGTGGATGAATTTTGAAGTCTAGTCGTTTACATGTATTGTGCAGGGTTGTTTATACAGGTTGTATGTGTGGTTTTGGCCCATATTTAGAGAAAATTTTGCCCGGATTTTTCACAAATTCCATATTATTTAATTATGGGCATTGGTTTTAGTAAGTTTATTGACAGAGGTCCTTAGAGGATTAGGACCCGTTCCGTCACAAGTGCAATCCTGAAACTTCGACCGACTTCGGGCTTCGTTTAGAAAAGAGAGAAATGGGAGGAGAGAGAAGGTAGAATGCGAAGCATGAAGAGAAAAAGGGAGAGAAAGTAGAGGAAAGGAGGAGGAAAAGAGAAAGAGGAGGAGATCTTGGCCCCTTCTGATCCGATCAGGGTAAGAATAATGGTAGATCAGACTAAGGCAAGTATACCACGGACATTGTTTTTTGTTTTTACCGCATTTTAATATCTCCATTTTAATATTTATTCTTTAAAACCCTCACCCCCTAAGATCTGCTATGAATGTTGCATGATTTTCATGACTATTGGATTAAATTTCATGTTTATGTATATGTATCACGAATTGTGGCATCAATTTCGTGCAATGACTCATGTTTTGTGTCCGATTTATGTTCGGAAGCTTCACATGGAAACTGTGACAGACCAGGTTATTTTGCTTAAATAACCTCCGTCAATAAACACATAACTAAAGCCCAATAATAATAATAATAATATAAGATTTCGGCAAAAAATTGGACAGAATTTCATTTGTAAATCGGACGTCTGTAAAAATACAAACACCTGTAATCAACCCTGTCTAAAAATCCACAACAAATTCCACAGCATAACCACACAATTTCACAATTTATCTCACTACACTAGATCTAAATGCCACAGCAACAGGGGTGGCACCGACAATACAACTCCAGTACAACGTCGACCAAGAAGGATGCCAATTAGAAACCCCAATCACAACCACAAGAAGAAAAACCTGTGAAAGCATAAAAACCAAAATATATAGCAGAAACTAAACCTTCGTTCATCTACATAAAACATCATTAACACCATGGGACATATTTTATACAATTTTTAAAAAATAGAACAAAATCACGGTCTCATTCATATAATCAAACTAAGTCAAAGTCCTAAACTTTGCATATGATATCAACTGCCTATTACACTTCTATGGAATACTCTGTCTCATCGGGCATCAGTGCATTCTCATCTGAAAGGAGAGATAGCAAGGGTGAGCATATACCTCAAAAAATGAAATCATACATCACTACAATAGGCATATAAACAATGAAAATGATAAATGGATGGGGGGAGATGAACACTTTCAACGAAACAGAAACATGAGAGGAAAGGGGGCATCTGGGATCGCCTGGGTCATATGTTTACATCAATTACATTTTATACACTTTCATTATTTTCATTAATCTTTGAGGACTAGGGCCAGTGGGTCGTACTAGCCGACGATGCGAGAGAATGAGGAAAGGAATGTGTCCCTACCCATTCTAAAGCACACGACTACATTTTAGGTTTGCAAGACTCTACCATCTGGCTACATTTTAGGCCTGCAATACTCGGCTATCGGCTACATTTTAGGCCTGTAGCACTCGGCCCATGGCTACATCATAGGCCCCAAAGACTCGGCCATCGGCTACATTTTAGGCCTGCAACACTCGGCCATAACAATTTGCCTCATATCCCCCTAGGGACTAAGGCAATCCTCAATCTTCTATAGTAGTGTCCTAAGGCGTACCACGAATATCACCCGCCCCCATGAGCGACCGGAGTATTTCTTAGGGTCCCACCATGACGTACGTGGCAAATAAGAGGGCACCACCCAAAGAACATAAGTCCATGGCCCTGGTTTTAAGATTTAGTCTTTCCTTGATGGAGTATCCACCATAATCCATTTTATTCACAATATCTCCAGTCGGGATCAGTTCTATCATGCATACATTATGGATTTTTTCTCCGATTGCTTTCTTGGTTCTCATCTTTCTTTACCTTTCAATGATTCAATTTAATTCCATGAGAGAGTTTGGAATTTCTTACCTCCGATGGGCAAATATCACTTTAGGATCCTTTGAAATACATTTCCTTGCCTCCGGTGTACAAATACATATTTTCGCTGCTTACAATTTAACATGAACAATTAGATATACATTTCATAAGCATTAAATGGGTGTAAGCATGCAAATTTATACATTCATCTCGGGTGAACAGTGTCAAGGGACATTTAGAGCTCTCGGACATTGCGAATGGGTTGTAACTTGTGAAATCGGACGTCTGGCCACATATATACATAATTTGGACATGGTGATTTACATTTTGAGGTCAATTTAACATAATATGGAGGTAGCAGCATGCAATTTTCCATTTTTCATTCGGATGAACAGTAGCAAGTGGTTTTTAGAGATTCCGCACGCCACGAATGGGTCAATTCTTGTGAGATCGAATGTCCGGTTGATATATATGAATAAATGGGACATGGTGATTCATATTTTCAGGTCCATTTAACAAAATACAGAGGGAAACTTAGGGTTCCCGAATTTGAACATGGGTTAGGTTTGGCGGCACCAAACCGGACAAATTGGTGAGTAAATCGAGCAATAGACTACATATTTCTTGAACAATAGACTTGTGTAACATGCGTTTCACAGTTTGGGTGGGTATCGAGATGAAAATGCCCGATAAAAATGAGCAACAGTTGAAAGAGAATGAGAAGTAGTATGAGAACACTTGCCTCGATGTGTACTACAACTTTTCCAACTAGCTCGAGCTCGGAATCGGACTCGAGAAGCTTCGTTTGGCCGCATCTCCTTCACACAGTACTCCTTCCTCCACAGCTCTTTGTGAGCACATCCATCGCTGCTCAGCCTCTCACGCCATGTACAGCCTTGCCAGCAAGCTATCTCCGTTCACCGTGGTCACCGTCCTCACCAGCCAAGCCCACCACCGCGCCGCTCAGAGCAACGAACCCTAACCCTCATGCCTTGTGAGAACCCAATCTCGAAACATGGTAAGTATGCAATAATTAAGTTGATGATAAATATGATTAGGCTTAAGAACAAGTGAAAATAGATATCAAAGCGAAATAAGCAAAGTAGGTAACAAGGGAAGGAAAAAAGGGACCAGTGCTGAATGGCTGCTCGAGTGCCGGTGTGACGGACAAGATTATTCTCCATCGAATAACCTCCGTCATTGGTAACATAAACCAAAGTCCACAATTAGCAATTATGGATTCTACAGAAATTTCGGCAGAGTTCTCTCTGCAACTGGACGAAAATAAAAAATACAACCTGTTTAAAAACATCCTGTGCAAGCACACATCTAACAAAAATAATTAACACAAAGCCTACAACAAAACACACAGGATCACAACATCTACCATATCATCCATGTCCAATATCTACCGTACTAGATCTAGAGAGATGCCATCTAAAATAAAACAATGCTCAAAACATCAACAAAAATGCGGAAGCATAACTAGAGCATAAAAAACCTGCGGAAGCATAACAAAACCATAAAATAATCACAAGCCATCACCATCCATGAGTGGCTGTTACATCCTATTACAACCATATGACCAAATCTTCAATGCACATGACGTCCAGCTAAGCTCTTCAAGCAAGTCTCTCTCCTTGCTCTAACTAATCCGGCGCCGGCTAAGTGTTCTCATCTAGAAGGAAAAACAGCAAAAGTGAGCATACAGCTCAGCAAATGTAATCATACTCAATACTCATGGGCAAATAATAGAACAACTGGAATGGGGGGAGTACAAGTAATCTCAATAATCATGAATCAAGAGAGGGAACAGGGAACATCTGGAATCACTGGATTCTCACGGTTACATCGATTAGGCATTAATCATTTTCATCATTATATTATCTTTGCAGACCCGGGCTAGTAGACCGTACTAGCCAACGATGCGAGAGAACGAGGACAGGAATGTGTTCACTACACATTCTAAAGCCATGGCTGCATTTTAGGTCGGCAGCACTTGACCCCTGGTTGTATCCATGCAACAATCAACGAACAACTACATCTCGCTATGTAGTGTTCAACCGACACGCCCCACACCCCCGGGGACTAGGGCAATCCTCATTCTTCCACAGTAGTTTCTAAAGCGTACCACCGACATCACCCACTCCCACAAGCGGCTCGAATATGTGGCTAGGTATTCCTCGGGTTCACACCGCGATGGACATGGTAAGCTAAAGAATACTACCCCTATGAATCATGGTCCTAGTTTCAAGGTTAGATTCCACACTTAGAGAGGGAAATCCACATTTGCCATACACATTCACAACTCGAGAAATCTCATTCCCATCACATACATCTCCATCCAGGAGATCATTCCAACACAATGCACCATGTGGATTCCCTTCCATTTACTTGCTCGGTTCACAACTTTCTATGGGACTCAATCCCCTTATTCTTAACAATACATTCCAAATTCACAAGGGACATTAGGATTTCTTACGTCCGATGATCACATATCGCCTTAGAAGCCTCCGGGACTCATTCCCCGCTTCTGGTACCCAAATACACATTTTTGGGGCTTACACTTTAACACAACATTTGGCATATGTTTCATCACAATTAAATAGAGGCAAAGCATGCAAATTTACACTTTAATCTCGAGTGAACAGTGTCAGGGGGCTTTTAGAGCATCCGGACGCCGCGAACGGTTCGATACTTGTGAAATCAGGTGTTTAGTTGATACATATGCACAATTGGGACATGGTGATTCATCTTTTGCGGTCGATTCAACATGCAATGTAACGGCCCAGATTCAAAAACGTAGAAAGTTCTAGTTATCGAGTCAATAGAATCCGGTCAACATAAAATGTTGACTGGAAGGCATGATCTGGTCAACGTAAAATGTTGACCGGAAGGCGTGATCCGGTCCACGTAAAATGTTGACCGGAAGCCATGATTCGATCAACGTAAAAGGTTGACCGGAAAACGTAAATGGAAGGAAGGACGGAGTGGCTTTCTGTATTGGAGGTCAGAGTAGATTGTGGGAACGCCGAAGTTGATGAATCTGGTCAACAGGTGTTGACCGGAAGTCGTGTAGAAGTAATTGAATGTGTTTACATGAGAAAGTTAAATCCTGTTAAGCTTAGTGAACAAGAAATTAATTAAGAAATCTAAATTTCGTTAAGTTCAATTAACTAGGAATTAATGAACTCCTTGGAAATGTAAAAGCTATAAATAAGAAACATTCCCTCTTGGATTACCAAACATTAATAATGAAATATTTCCCCTGTATAGCCAATCATTAATAATAGTCATCAAACCTAAGGCGTATAAATAAGGACTAGAGGAGTAAAGAAAAGGCATGCAATAAATTTCTAGTAAAGGGAGGCCAAAAGATCAAGGCAAAGTAGAAGAACCCAGGCAAAAGTAAAGACCAAGGCAGAATAGAAGAAACCCAGGCAAGATACTCACCCCTGTTTTTAAAGTTCATGTTTATGCATGTTTGCTACGTAAGTATATGATATTCTTATGAAATTATGTATGTATGATGTTTGTTCTGTTCTTGTGAATTATCATTCTTAATCGCATGTTTAAAAGAAACTCTGGTATTCATGGTGTTAGATTTTATTCTGTTTGAAGTATATGTTTGATTGTCGATTTATACGAACTCTGATAATTCATGTTTAAAGAAAAGACTTCTAACTTTTAGGAAGAAGAGCTTCGGACTTTGAAGAACTCCAACTTTTAGAACTATGGACTTTAAATGGAAATGAACTCCGGTTTTTAGAACTCCGGATTTAAAGGAACTCCGGCTAATTGATCTCCGGCTTTTATGAATAAGGAACTTCGGCCTTTATGAATAAAGAACTCCAGCTTTTAAGGACTTCGGATTTTAGAAAAGAACTCTGCCCTTTTAAAAGAACTTCAGCTTTTGGAACTCTGGCTTTTTAAGAAAAGAACTCTGGCTTTGACAAAAGAACTTTGGCTTTTGGGACTCCGGCTTTTTAAGAAAAGAACTCCGGCTTTGACAAAAGAACTTTCGCTGTTGGAACTCTGGCCTTTTGTTTGAAAAAGAACTCCGGCCTATTTATATGAACATGAAACAATGCATGTAATCTGGATAGCAAGTGGAACTCTACAACTTTTGACTTCTGAACTATGACGGATGGCCATTAAAAGATATGAACTATGAACCGAGTCTCCATTAAACTTGCTGTTAAAGATGGATGAAGGATATTGGAGTGACACTTGAGGATTGCCTCCTGGGCCACGGGAGGGGACTTTTTGGTGGCATAAGACTTTTGGACTACGGCCCTGTACGCCGATTAAAAGGCATTACCTCCCACCTCGAGGAGCATATGAGAGGATACGGCTTTAGGTTGTGGGGTTACACACAACCCGTCCTCGATGTTGTCTCCTCCCGTCCGGTCCCTAAAGATGATAAGAATTACTAATAGTTTTATGAATTTTCTGAAGACAAAATAATAATAATAAGAAGTAAAGAAGAAAAGACATGATGATTTTCGTATGCTAAGTTATGTTATGAATCTCTGTTTTGATCCGCTTATATACTTGTTGATGTTTTTGTTTTTTCGTATGTGAGTATCTTGCTTTGGGCATTGTGGCTCACTCTTATTATTTTCAGATGATGAAAGGCTTATGGAGGACGAAGTTGAGTAAGAATATATGAAGTAGCTTGACGGTTTAGAGGACCGGAGCTGATCAATGAAGAACTTAATTTTATTTTTCCTTTTGATGTTTTGAGAAGACTTGTAAAAAGTTCCCGCTGATTATGACTCTATGAATGTTGTTAGTATGTTTCCGTGATTTTATTTTTGGTTAATGATATGGAAAAGTTTAGTAAGCATCTCAGACTTTCTAGTCGGCTAATCTTAATGTTGGCCGGCCTCGTGTGAAATTAAAATCGGAAGGCCAGCTCATGCAGTTTGGCCTCAATCAATCCAGTGTAAGAAAGAAAAGAAAATTTTTATGTCCATTAATATTTATTAAGTATCTTTTTAAGACATGACGGTGGCTTTATGTGTGGGATTAAGTCTGGACCGTCACAGTTGGTATCAGCGAGAAAACTGAGATGCTTTAGGTTAATTTAAATCAACACGGAAACTTAGGACAGGATTAGTTTTACTTATGCTTTAGACGGAGTAAATTGTGATCACCACCCTTGGGTAGTTGACTGACGAAAGTGTTCTTCCAGAAATCAAGGTCATCATTTAAGTCATGTCTAATAGAGTAAGGCGAACCGGACGGAACAATAACACTCCGGATAGGGAGGCAAGATACTTGAACCTGCTAGACAAAATGGCTAAAGTCATAGAAACCTTGGCTCCACCGACTCCACCAACTCCAATGACCACCCAATTCCGGTTCATCAGGAGAGGTCGGTCTATGATCGCTTTACCAACGAGCGAGTTCTTGAATTCTCAGGAGAACTCGACTCGTTGAAGGTTGACACTTGGATCCAATGACTGAAGAAGGTGTTCGCGGTGATTAAATGCCCTGCTGGAGATATGGTTATATTTTGCCACCCATAAGCTGGCAGGTGAGGCCCACCACTGGTGGAAAATGTAGAAGAGAGTTTTCAATGTGCCAGACCAGGATATTACTTGGGAGATGTTTGAAGCAGCATTCTTGGAGAAATATTTCCATGCTAATCTTCGTGGACAGAAGAAGGATGAATTCCTTCGCCTAAGGCAGGGTACTCGCTCTGTGGCTGAGTACGTGCAAAGTTTGCAGAACTATCTCGTTATGCTCCTTACATGGTTGAGGACCAGGAAAGGAAGGCTATGAGGTTTTTTCAAGGTTTAAGAGACGATATTAGGAGCCACCTTTCAACTCTAAAGTTGGCCACGTACGGAGATGTGTTAGAAAGGGCTATCATCTATGAGAAGGACCTAGAGAGAGGAGCATTTCTCAGGCAAAGGACTTTTTGTCAGACTTCAAAGGCCAATGCTAGTGGAGGCCCTTCCATGAAAGCGAGACCATTAAGGTCCAGTGGGGAGCAGAGCCAATCTGTGCAGATTTCCCAGACTCCGGCTAGTAAAGCATGTGATCATTGCGGAAAATCATATGAAGGGAATCCGTGCTATAAGAAGCTGGGGGTCTGTTATAACTATGGACAGGCTAGACATATGATCAAGAATTGCCCACTCGCCAAACAAACCCCAGGAGTTAAGTCTCCTATCCCAACTAAGGTGTTTGCTGTTTCTGCAAGGGAGGTCGAAACCTCAACGGAGGTTGTGGAAGGTACACTTTCTATCTGTGGCACTTCTAGTCATGTGCTCTTTGACTCCGAATCCACTCACTCATTTGTCTCCCATGAATTTTCAAAATATCTTATGACCCTCCCTCAAGTTCTTGGCTACCCATTGATGGTCGCCTCACCCACGGGGTCGTCGGTGATTTTAAATGTAGTGTATTCGGATTGTTCGATAGAATCAAATGGATGTGTGATGCCTGTTAATCTAGTTTTGCTAGACATGAAGGACTTCGAATGCAATCTTGGGAATGGATTGGTTAGCCAAACATCATGCCAAGATTAATTGTTTTCGAAAAAGAGTAGAATTCACTATCCCTGGAAGAAAGCCCTTCTATATTCAAGGAGTCCGGCATAAAGAAGCATCTTGCTTCATTTCGGCCCTTCATGCCAAGCACTTGATTGGTGATGGGTGTCAAGCTTATCTAGCCTTCGCTAGTATGACTACTGAAGGTCAAGAATCTCTGGCCAAAGAGAATCCTGTGGTTCGGGAATTTAAAGACATATTCCTTGATGAATTACCTGGACTGCCACCCCAGCGAGAGTTGGAATTTAGAGTAGAATTGATGCCAGGATTAGCACCAATATCTAAAGCACCATATCGGATGGCACCGGTCAAAATTAAAGAATTGAAACTGCAACTATAGGAATTATTAGATAAAGGTTTCATTCGGCCGAGTGTGTCACCATGGGGAGCACCGGTTCTCTTTGTAAGAAAGAAGGATGGGACCATGAGATTATGCGTGGATTACCATGAACTAAATAAAATCACCACCAAGAACAAATATCCTCTACCAAGGATTGATGACCTCCTTGACCAATTACAAGGAGCTTGCATATTTTAAAAAATCGACCTTAGATCCGGATATCATCAGCTTCCGATCAGAAAGGAGGATATAGCAAAAATGGCATTCCGGACTAGATATGGGCACTATAATTTGTAGTGATGCCTTTTGGGTTGACTAATGCTCCGGCCGTCTTTATGGACTTGATGAACCGAATTTTTCAACCATACCTGGACCAGTTTGTGATTGTCTTTATTGACAACATCCTTGTGTATTCGAAAAGCTATGAGGAACATGAGGAGCAGTTACGGACTGCACTCCGGATCCTTAGGGAGCACCAATTGTTCACCAAATTGAAAAAGTGTGAATTTTGGTTAGAGGATGTTAGATTCCTTGGACACGTCATCTCCAAAGAAGGGATTTTTGTCGATCCTAAGAAAGTGGAAGCAATGGTAAAGTGGAACCGGCCAACCTCTCACGAAATACGGAGGTTCTTAGGCTTGGCTGGATATTATAGATTTGGTTTGGAAAACTTCTCCCAAATCGCTTTGCCACTCAGCTTAACAAAGAAGGATGCCAAGTTTGAGTGGACCAATGATTGTGAAAGGAGTTTTCAGTACTTAAAGATCGGTTAACTTCGCCGGTCCCGACCATTCCGGATGGATCGGGAGGACTCGATCATTTATTGCGATTGCTCAAAGATTGGGTTGGGTTGTGTTTTAATGCAACATGGAAAGGTAATTGCCTATGCGTCGCGACAGTTGAAGGATCATGAAAGGAATTACCCAACTCACGATCTGGAGTTGGCCATTGTAGTGTTTGCATTGAAAATCTAGAGGCATTACTTGTATGGTGAGAGATTCTTGGTCTACTCCGATCATAAGAGTCTAAAGTATTTATTCTCCCAGAAGGAACTAAACATGAGGCAGAGAAGGTGGATTGAATTACTAAAGGACTATGACTGTGAAATCCGGTACGAACCAGGAAAGGCCAATGTAGTCGCTGATGCACTAAGTTGGTCGGCAACCTAGTATTTTGGCTAGAATGCAAGTCAAGCAAATGGAGATGCTGGACTGTTTCATGTACTATAATGTCCAGCGTTATGTGCAAGGAAAGCAGATGATTTTGGTGTACCTTCAAGTTCAGCCAGAGGAGATAAATGAGGTAAAGGGATGTCAGACGAATGATTCTTTCCTTGTAAAAATCATCAGTGAGCTGGACAAAGGTTCCTGAAGTGATTTTCATGTTAAGCCAGATGGTGCATTAAGGTTTAGGAACCGGTTATGTGTGCCGGATAACAAAGAATTGAAGGAGAAAATTTTTAAGGAAGCCCATTGATCCCGGTATAGGATCCACCTAGGAGCCAATAAGATGTTCCAGGATTTGAAGAAAATATTTTGGTGGAGGAATATAAAGAGGGATATTGCAGCTTACGTGGAAAAGTGTCTCGTATGCCAACAAGTAAAGGCCGAAAGAAAGCAGCCATTTGGGTTATTACAACCGATGCCGCTTCCGGGCTAAAAATGGGAAGATATTTCCATGGACTTTGTGATCGGACTGCCAAGGACGCCAAGGAAACATGATGCTATTTGGGTTATTATTGACCGGCTAACAAAGTCAGCCCAGTTTCTGGCAATCCGGATGACATACTCTCGTGATAAATTAGCCTAGCTGTATGTAAACGAGGTTGTCAGGCTTCATGGTGTGCCTGCCTCTATTGTATCAGATAGAGACCCTCACTTCGTTTCACGCATCTGGACAAGTCTACATAAAGAATTGACTATCGAATTAAAATTTAGTACCGCTTTTCATCCGCAGACTGATGGCCAGTCAGAGTAAACTATCCAGATCCTTGAGGATATGTTAAGGGCCTCGGTCTTAGAAATGAAAGGAACTTAGGATAATTTCTTACCCTTAGCAAAATTTGCTTATAATAATAGTTACCAGCCCAGCATTAGGTATGACCCCTTTGAGGCCTTGTATGGAAGGAAATGTAGATCGCCGATCCATTGGGAGGAGCATGGAGATAAAAAGATTTTGGGTCCAGATATTATTAAAGAGACGGTAGAAAAGATAAAGTTAGTACACGAGAGTCTCAGAATAGCCCGGAGCAGACAAAAGAGCTATCCAGATCGGAGGAGATCTGCATTAGAATTTTAAAAAGGCAATTTTGTATTCCTAAAGGTATCGCCATCAAAGGGGAAGTACAGATTTGGGGTAAAAGGAAAGCTGAAGCCACGATTTATTGGCTCTTTTAAAATTCTAGGAAGGATTGGAGAGGTAGCTTACAGACTTGCACTACCTCCGAGCTTGGCAGAAGTACATGACGTGTTTCATCTATCAATGCTTCGGAAGTATGTCTATGATCCTACTCATGTAATTGAGTATGAACCTTTGACAATTGATAAGGACTTGTGTTATGTAGAGGAACCGGTGAAAATCTTAGATCGAAGGGAGCAGAGACTATGCACCAAGTCAATCTCTTTAATAAAGGTACTCTGGAAAAATCACTCACCCGAAGAAGCAACTTAGGAACGAGAGGAAGAGATTCGGAACAAATACCCCGATTTGTTTTCTCGAGGTTAGTATCTTTATTTAAAATTTTGAGGATGAAATTTCTGTAAGTGGGGGAGATTGTAATGGCCCAGATTCTAAAAGTAGAAAGTTTCAGTTATCGAGTCAATAGAATTCGGTCAACGTAAAATGTTGACCGGAAAAGGTGAATGGAAGGAAAGACGGAGAGGCTTTGTGTATTAGAGGTCGAAGTAGATTATGGGAAAGCCGAAGTTGATGAATCCGGTCAACAGGTGTTGACCGAAAGTCATGTAGAAGTAATTGAATGTGTTTACATGAGAAAGTTAAATCCTGTTAAGTTCAGTGAACCAGGAATTAATTAAGAAATCTAAATTTCGTTAAGTTCGATTAACTAGGAATTAATGAACTCCTTGGAAATGTAAAAGCTATAAATAAGAAACATTCCCTCTTAGATTGCCAAACATTAATAATGAAACATTCCCCCTGTATTGCCAATCATTAATAACAATCATCACACCTAAGGTCTATAAATAAGGACTAGAGGAGTAAGGAAAAGGCATGCAATAGAATTTCTAGTAAAGGGAGGCCAAAAGATCAAGGCAAAGTAGAAGAACCCAGACAAGAGTAAAGACCAAGGCAGAATAGAAGAAACCCAAGCAAGATACTCACCCCTATTTTTAAAGTTCATGTTTATGCATGTTTGCTACGTAAGTATATGATATTCTTATGAAATTATGTATGTATGATGTTTGTTCTGTTCTTGTGAATTATCGTTCTTAATCGCATGTTTAAAAGAAACTCTGGTATACATGGTGTTAGATTTTATTCTGTTTGAAGTATATGTTTGATTGTCGATTTATACGAACTCTGATAATTCATGTTTAAAGAAAAGACTTCTAACTTTTAGGAAGAAGAGCTTCGGACTTTGAAGAACTCCAACTTTTAGAACTATGGACTTTAAATGGAAATGAACTCGTTTTTAGAACTCCAGTTTAAAGGAACTCCACTTAATTGATCTCTCGGCTTTTATGAATAAGGAACTTGGCCTTTATGAATGAAGAACTCGCTTTTAAGGACTTCAGATTTTAGAAAAGAACTCTGCCCTTTTAAAAGAACTTCAGCTTTTGGAACTCTGGCTTTTTAAGAAAAGAACTCTGGCTTTGACAAAAGAACTTCGGCTTTTGGGACTCCGGCTTTTTAAGAAAAGAACTCCGGCTTTGACAAAAGAACTTTCGCTGTTGGAACTCTGGCCTTCTGTTTGAAAAAGAACTCCGGCCTATTTATATGAACATGAAACAATGCATGTAATCTGGACAGCAAGTGGAACTCTACGACTTTTGACTTCCGAACTATGATGGATGGCCATTAAAAGATATGTACTATGAACCGAGTCTCCATTAAACTTGCTGTTAAAGATGGATGAAGGATATTGGAGTGACACTCGAGGATTGCCTCCTGGGCCACGGGAGGGGACTTTTTGGTGGTATAAGACTTTTGGACTACGGCCCCGTACGCCAGGTTAAAGGCATTACCTCCCGCCTCGAGGAGCATATGAGAGGATACGGCTTTAGGTTGTGGGGTTACACACAACCCGTCCTCGATGTTGTCCCCTCCCGTCCGGTCCCTAAAGATGATAAGAATTACTAATACTTTTATGAATTTTTCGAAGACAAAATAATAATAATAAGAAGTAAAGAAGAAAAGACATGATGATTTTCGTATGCTAAGCTATGTTATGAATCTCTGTTTTGATCCGCTTATATACTTGTTGATGTTTTTTGTTTTCTGCATGTGAGTATCTTGCTGGGCATTGTGGCTCACTCTTGTTATTTTCAGATGATGAAAGGCTTATGGAGGACGAAGTTGAGTAAGAATATATGAAGTAGCTTGACTGTTTAGAGGACCGGAGCTGATCAATGAAGAACTTAATTTTATTTTTCCTTTTGATGTTTTGAGAAGACTTGTAAAAAGTTTCCGCTGATTATGACTCTATGGATGTTGTTCGTATGTTTCCGTGATTTTATGTTTGGTTAATGATATGGAAAAGTTTAGTAAGCATCTCAGACTTTCTAGTCGGCTAGCCTTAATGTTGGCCAGCCTCGTGAGAAATTAAAATCGGAAGGCCAGCTCATGCAGTTTGGCCTCAATCAATCCTGTGTAAGAAATAAAAGAAAATTTTTATGTCCATTAATATTTATTAAGTATCTTTTTAAGACATGATGGTGGCTTTATGCATGGGATAAAGTCCAAACCGTCACATACAACGAAGGTGGAAACATGCAATTTCCCTCTTTACCCTCGGATGAACAGTGTCAGGGCCAATTTAGAGGGTCCGAACACCGCGATCGGGTCGAAATGTCCGCAATCAAACCCGCGGCCGACATATATATGCATTTAGGATGTGGGGATTCATATTTTGAGGTCAAAATAACATAATTCGGAGGGGAAAATAGTGAACCCGAATCTGGGCGTGGGTTAGGGTTTTACGATACCAAATCAGTCGATTCGGACCACAAATTGGACAAAGAACTACATATTCATTGAACATAATTCATGGGCTACACATTCTTCAGATTTTGGGGGGGTATCGGAACGATAATACCCGATGGAGAACGAGTAAAAATCACAAAATAACAAATAGTGAGTATGAGAACACTTGCCTCGACGTGCTCTACATTTTCTCCAACTAGCTCGGGCTCGGAATCGGACCCGAAGGCCTCCATTTCCCCCTTTTCTCCTTCGCAAGCTCCTCCTCTCACTGGGCTCCCACGAGCGCTGCCGCTGCTCCACTGCGATGCCCGGCCGGCCACCACCTCGCACGGCCATTGCTGGTTGCTGCCAACCCATGCGCCACCAGCGCCGGCGCCAGCACAGGCGCCGTCCGCCCCTCTCTCTCACCGATGGACCATAACCCTCGCCCCTCACTCAATCTCTTCGAATTTCCCCCCTCTCTCCCCGATTTTGCCTCCCCCCTTCTCTTTTAACTTTATTATTATTATCATTATTATTATTATTATTATTATTATATTTATATATATAATATTATATATATTACATTTTCTTTTAATCCCAATTTAATTTGCTACCCAAACAATTGAGTGGGTATACTCCGGACACCAACCCAACAATTCCAAATATTCACCCAAAATTTCATAATATTTATTTAATTTTTCTCATGCCCGAATTATTCAAAATTATCAAAAATAATAAATAATTCTAATTTAATCCGATAAAAATATTTCGGGATTTCGGGTGTTACATTCTCCCCCACTTACAAAAATTTCATCCTCAAAATTTAACGAATATCAAATTTCCATAATCACAGGTAATCTTATTCGCATCCAGAAATCATCCCCTCAGACAACGATTATTTTAGGAACCTTAAGCATTAAATCGTTCTAATCTTCATCACAAAACAAATCCTTAGCCTCTCAGAACGGCTCAACCCAGACACTTACCAATTCTCTCAACCATCGATACAGGGAAGACTTTATAACAATCCCTAGATATTCCAAAAGCGACCTACAATCATGCCGGACATTCTTTCAATTCAATCCGATACATCAAACGGACAAATAAACTTTCATTTCAATTCATTCCAAGCCTCAAAAGAATTCGATCACAGGGACCTCAACCTTATTTAGAAATCTCTGGGCCATGGGCCTACAACGCTTACACTACGCTACTCTGATTAGTCATCTAAACATCAATTATCCCATTGAAATGTTACCACTACATCAAATTCAACTTGACATCTCAAAGATCATTTGATCAAGTCCTTACTAAGGTTTTGGTGCAAACCTTAACTCACAATCAAACTTTAAAGTCGAGATGATTTATATTCACGCCATTTTATTGGTAATTCGACAACCGACACATTCTCCAAAATACACAGCCCATATCGAACGCCCAAAAATTACATGGCAACCCTAATTCAGGCAATTCTAGAATAGCTCTAAAGGAATCCACAATTCTCATACTACAGTCACATTCAAAGTTGCAATTATCCCAAGGGTTCGATATGACCCTAGATCACTCTCCCCGTAACCTTGAAATTAATAATTGAGCAACCTCAAGATTCCGTTGGCGTACCATTGAGCCAACTGAACTAATCCGAACAAGTTCTCTATGATTACGATTAGCGGCTCGCTCTAATCGTCTTGAAACAAACCATAAGGACTTCATGTTTTATGAAATCCTAGTTCCCATAGATTGAATACAATTCTGTCTCCCAAACTAAGAACATGGCATCCTAAAATCTTAATGCCTATTTTGGAAGACAATACCCCTGAGTTTTCAAAATGAAAACCTCTATGGCCAATTCCGACATACACGTGGGGGTAACACTAATCATGAATTTCTCGCCCACTTATTTCGAAGGTATTCACCTATCATGACATGAGAGTAACATAACCATAACATTTCTCACAGGTATTAAGTTCCTCGACAGCTTACTAGACCCATCAGCGGCCAACCCAAGTGACATGGATGTCACCTGACCCCTTTTTAGTCTCCAGAACTACCAATCATCTTTCGTTATAATGATTACAAATCTTTCCCATGCCAAACACCTCACAGGCACTGAAATCTCCCAAGGGAGACTTGTCAAGTCACTTAACAACTTTGGTTAGACCCAAGATGACCATACACTTTCACGACACAAATCGGCCTCCCCAATCAGCCACTGCTTAAAATCCTATGTCCTAAAAATATGCGATCACAAAGCCACAAGCTTAGCGAGGCATTTTCTTAACTAAATTCGCATTCCTTTCTCAATGAGACATGCGAATTATCAGCTATCTATAATCCGTGACTTAATCCTTAAACAAATTGTACACACCATTTATTCCTTTGAATTCCTCAATGAAGTCACCTCAACATGGACCCAGATATGGTCAAAAGACTCAACCCATAAATTTCATAAAATGCCAACGAATTTACAAAACCCAAATGACGTTTTGGACTTCTTAGTGGCCATATCCTTAACCTGAATACCGCAGGGGCTACAACTTTCATTGATCCATAATTAACACGCTATGGACCCAAATCGATTTTAGGACTCATTAAGCCTTCACGATGGCCTACGAGTTATGTCTAACCATCCACAAAGTCTGCTCATCCAATCATCAATCTCCTAGACATTTTGAAATTCGTGAACCACCTTATCGGTCCATCTATTTACCTCGAAGGTTTTGGAATATTCTACCACAATACCAAAGCCGATACTTCCACGGCCCTACTTAAGATCCTCAACGATTAGCATCGATTCGACATGACCTCAAATTATAGATCAAAAGATAACTCAGCCGAATCTTCCTTTTTTATAGGATCCTCGATCAAATGATCTACAAGAAAGACGATATCAATTTCATGATACCTCGATCAATTCAAACTCATGCTTCAAATCCATCAACCTGATTGCAAGATGCTATCCTTTACCAAGCCAACTATATTAGCACTGCAGTTCGTCCACCGAACTACTATTAAGATCATATGACGGAACGGATTTTTTTTTTGTCCTCAAAAGCTTCCGTCAAACAGAAACAGAATTAAAAACCCAAACTAAAATGAATAGGTGCAACACAAGATCTTAGATGCCATCTAGGACCTATATACTTTTAACCATAATAAGTATAGCGGAAGTTATTCTAACACTTGCGAAAGCATTCATATTCATTCCAAAATATTCATTTCAGAGTACATAGCCAAAAATGTTTAACCATAGAAGTCCATCAAGTCATTACAATAATATTTCTCCAAAATAAGCTTCCAAGGTCTTTAATAATCCTTCAGACAAGCTCTAATCACTCTAACTCGTCAGGCACAAGCTCTAAAGCTTCATCTGTGGGGGAAAAAACATAAAATAGTAAGCCGAGGCCCAGCAAGGTACATGCATATGAACTGTAAAACGGTTATGCCAAAACGATCATATAACCATGCAGAACCAGAATGTTTAAAACATCATCTGGAAAAACAGTAAGGACATACTATAACGATATTAAATCTCATGCTTCATAAATCTTTACACTATAGACTATAAAACAATAACTATAAACTTTACTGATGCATGGTAAAACTGAAAACAATACTCTATACTATTCACTGTCATCTTTTCACTATATACGATTCATTATCATCTTTTCATCAGATGATACTCTATCATCTTTTCAATGTATAATACATTTTCATCTTTTACTGTGACATATCTTAACAATTTCAGACCCTGCCAGTGTACCCTACTGGCAGAAGGGGCGAATGATCGAGGATAGATTGTGTTCAGTCCACGTAATCCAAGGCCTATGATGTCATATATATCCCATCTCAAGGGATATCTGTACTGTGTGCCACCCGAAGGTCGGCCTATCATGTCATTTATATCCCATCCCGAGGGATATCTGTACTGTGTGCCACCCAAAGATCAGCCTATCATGTCATATATATATCCCGAGGGATATCTGTACTGTGTGCCACCCGAAGGTCGGCCTATCATGTCATATATATCCCATCTCGAAGGATATCTCAGATGCGTATGCCACCCGAAGATCGGCCTATCATGTCATATATATATCCCGAGGGATATCTGTACTGTGTGCCACCCGAAGGTCGGCCTATCATGTCATATATATTCCATCTCGAAGGATATCTGTACTGTGTGCCACCCGAAGGTCGGCCTATCATGTCATATATATCCCGAGGGATATCTGTACTGTGTACCACCCGAAGGTCGGCATATCATGTCATATATAACCCATATCGAGGGATATCTGTACTGTGTGCCACCCGAAGGTCGGCCTATCATGTCATATATATCCCGAGGTATATCTGTACTGTGTACCACCCGAAGGTCGGCCTATCATGTCATATATATCCCGAGGGATATCTATACTGTGTGCCACCCTAAAGTCGGCCTATGTTCCTCTTGGCTTAACGCCCTTGAGGATAATCGCTCCATGGACAGAGCTATCCTCGATTACCAACGTAAGTTCTACGGCCACACCCAAGAACTTACCTGGACTTTAGTCAGTCTTGGATCCCAAAATAACATACTTCCTTCTTAAAAGCCATTTTTAGTAAGCCGGAGTTCATTTTTCAGTTTGGAGTCGGAATTCATTTTCAATATAAGCCGGAGTGCATTTTCGATACAAGCTGGAGTTCACTTTTAACAAAAGCCGGAGTGCATTTCCTTAAAAATCCGAGTGCTTAAAAGTCGGAGTGCTCAAAGGCCGGAGTGTTCAAAACTCAAAGGACGGAGTGCTTTTCATAAAAAGAGTGGAGTGCTTTTCACAACTGGACGGAGTGCTTTTTACTGAAAAGGACAGATTGCTTTGCTTTTTCTCAAAGGACAGAGTTCGTTTTCTCAAGGGACGGAACTCATTTTCTCAAGGGACGGAGCTCATTTCCTCAAAGGACGGAGCTCACTTTCCCAAAGGACGGAGTTCATTAAAAGCCGAGTTCGTTAAAGCCGGAGTTCTTTTCCTTCTTTAAAACCGGAGTGACATTCCTTTAAAACCGGAGCTCGTGTTCTTCTTAAAGTCAGAGTTCTTTCTTTCATAAAGACGGAGTACGTAAACTCAAAAGCCGGAGTTCTTTCTTTCATAAAGACGGAGTGAGTAAACTCAAAAGCCGGAGTTCATTTCTCTTAAAGGACGGCGTTCATTAAAGCTAGAGTTTATTTCTCTCAAAGGACGGAGTTCATTAAAGCCGGAGTTCATTTCACATTAAGGCCGGAGCTCATTTTCTTACACAAAGCCGGACCTCATTTTTATATTAAGGCGGGAGTTCATTTTAAGGCCAGAGTTCTTTTGGAGTACTTTTTCATCAAAAAGGACGGAGTTCTTTTTGACAAAGGCGGAGTTCAAAAGCCAGAGTTCATTTTCCTTTAAAGCCGGAGTTCATTTCATATTAAGGCCGGAGTTCATTTTAAGGCCGGAGTTCTTTTCCCAACAAACAGACAGAGTTCTGGAGGACGGAGCTTATTTTCTTCAAAGGCCGGAGCTCATTTTATCAAAAGCCGGTGTTCATTTCACGTTAAGGCCTGAGTTCATTTAAGGTCGGAGCTCATCTTCTTATACAAAGCTGGAGCTCATTTTCATATTAAGGGCTGAAGTTCATTTTATATGTTGGAAACTAAGTTCATTTTACATATATAGGAATCCGAGTTCAATTTTCATGTAGCCAAGTTCATTTTACAATGTAGAAGGTCGATATTTAATGCAGAAAGTAGGAACTTTAAAACAGAGTACATGTGTAGTAAAGCATGAACTTCAAAACAGAGCAGACTATACTTGCAATATTCTTAAAGCATGAATTTAAAAACGGCGTCCGATGTACACTTGCCTGACTGCCCACTCCAGCTGCCTCAAAGTTCTTCCCTCCTTCTTCGCTCCTTATTCTTCCTTGGCGCCCAAAACTCACACTCAACCTGAGCCCGGTATATAAAGAGGAGGGAGTAGGTGGGGTAAGTTGAGGTAAGTTACCTACTCGGTACTTACCTTCAGTGATTTGGTGGAAGTAGCTGGTTAGTTTACTTACCTCAGTACTTCTACCCAGGGTATGATGAGGTAGTTTACCTACCTCATTTGGTCGAGCCCTAGTTGGATCCTAACTAAATAACAAAGTTGCTTTTGTCTTTAGTCACCGGTCAACATCACAAATTCCGGTCAACCTTTATTCAAATCCGTTTAAAACTTCAAATTCGGTCAACTCTTCAATTTCGGTCAACTTCTTCTTATTATTCACTCCGTCCATTACCTTCTTATCAACTTCGGATTTTATTCTCCTTACACCCATAATTCTACTCCGGCTTTACCAACCCACAAGGCCGGACTTGATTTCAACTTAAGTGAAAGGCCGGACTACTTTTACACTAAGGGAGGACGGACTTCTTTTACGCTAAGGGAAGACGGACTGCTTTTTCCTCACACAAAGGCCACTCCGGTCGTCAGGCCACTTCAGCCTCACTTCACACAATGCCACTCCAGACTTTAAGGCCACTTCGGCCTCACAAAACCACGCCAGACTTCAAGTTCAGGAGACAATTTTTGACTTCAAAATATGCTCTAAAGCTGGTTTGGATTTTCTTAATACATTTTCTGAATAACCTTCAATTTTTCTTGATCCTTTGATTATTTCACTCAATGGCTGGGACTTTCTATGACTTAGAATCTGGGTCATCACAGATCAGATTGACTTAATCCTTTAGCTATCTCAAGTTCATACCCGAAATCGCACAATTCAATTACCAGGCACAATATGTTTACTAACACAATTTAGATCGACCCGATAACTTACTAACCAAATTCTATAAACGTCGCGCCAAGATTGCACCACAAGATGATCCAAGTTAACCCATACAATTGTATCCACGAACTCTAAAAATATCACAATCTCGACACCACTTGCACCGAACTTAGATCCTTAATTAAATAAACCTAGGGATCACAAAACCACATATATAATACTACAAAGCCTATGTCCTTCAATCACACATAACTCAAAACACACTGCAACATGGGCTTGGAATCCCCAAAATGACACCAGATCATAATATTAAACCCAAGAACCTTACCTCCTGTCACGACAAGTGACATTAACACATTGAGTTCATACCTTAGGACCCTGATTTAAAACACTGAACCGTTTCACCGCCCGTCTGTGAATAAAGACATCCCTCAATCTTACGATCAAGCCAACCACAATTGACGCATGCTCCCGAGAGTCTTACCGACACAAGGCATTCTCCTAAAGAGCTTCCATAAACATATAGGGCAATGCCTCTTAATCCTCGAGACCCATGATCTTTCAGATGTCAATCAACCAAGGTCAACGCCACCTCCTATCTAGCATGAGGCAACACGCCATTTCTTCTACCAGACATGGGGGTTACCACAGCATCATCTTAAGTTTAAGATTTCACATTTCAACCTCAATATAACTCGGGGCTACCCAAAAGTCCATACACTTAAGCATTTCCAAAACAATTATGAATTATCATCTTAGGACATGATACGCCCAAGAATTAACTCCAATTTACAAACCTCGAGCTGCTAACTCCGGCCTATTCCTTACACTTGCTAGGTTGATCAAGAAACTCTTCTTAATGAAATGCTAACCTAAGAACTTCAATTCACAGCCGATCAAACTTAAACCTCAAACCAAGATTGATTAACCTAGGCCCCGAATCAACACTATTCAGTTCAAAAAATCCAATTGATACCGGTCAAATTCCAGCACTAAGGTGTCTCTATACACTATCTTTCTCTAGAGCCTACAGTCAGCCACCCAATACTAGTAGTCCCCATCAAGGAGCCACTACTAATACTTCTTTAAGACAGAACAATTTAAATTAAGCCACTCCTAGAACACAAGCTAGGATGTATAAGCCGGTCACTCGAACTAAGTCACCGCTTCTAACTTAGCGCTAGCCTAAGTTATCGGGACTAGGGTAACCAAAACTACCCGGATTGACTTAATCATCAAACGTCTTCATTCACTTAATCGATCAATCTTAATCTATCCTAAGCTTCCGCATACAATTCAGATCAAATCTAAGGCATCTCTTTCTCTGATACCAATTGTGACGGATCAGATTATTCTCCATCGAATAACATCCGTCATTGGTAACATAAACCAAAGTCCACAATTAGCAATTATGGATTCTACAAAAATTTTGGCAGAGTTCCCTCTGCAACTGGACGAAAACCAAAAATATAACCTGTTTAAAAACATCTCGTGCAAGCACACATCTAACAAAAATAATTAACACAAAGCCTACAACACAACACACAGGATTACAAAATCTACCATATCATCCATGGCTCCAATACAGTACTCCTATCTATCGTATTAGATTTAGAGAGATGCCATCTAAAATAAAACAATGCTCAAAACATCAACAAAAATGCGGAAGCATAACTAGAGCATTAAAAACCTATGGAAGCATAACAAAACCATAAAATAATAACAAGCCATCAGCATCCATGAGTGGCTGTTACATCCTATTACAACCATATGACCAAATCTTCAATGCACATGATGTGACGGAACAGGATTTTATTTATTTTTTTTGCAACATAGGATCTGGATGCCATCTAGGACCCATATACTTTTAACCATAAGGAGTATAGAGGAAGTGAGTCTAACATCCTACGGAAGCATTCATCTTCATTCCAAAATATTCGTTTTCGAGTACATAATCAAAAACGTCTAACTATAAAATTCATGAATCAAAATCAAATCATTACAATGATATCCTCCAAAATAAACTTCTGAGCCTTTAATGATCCTCCATACAAGCTCTAATCACTCCAATTCATCAGGCACAAGCTCTAAAGTTTCATCTGTAGGGAAAAAAACGAAAAACAGTGAGCCAGTGCTCAACAAGATACATGCAGATTTCCATAAACATTTGTACTATCAGGTGAATGCATAAATATTAATAAACAATAGCGGATCAGAAAACTAATGTAATCAATGCAGGAAAAATCAGAACAGAACCATATGCAATACTATAATCAATACATAGCCGGATGAAGGTCGAACAGAATATCAGAGCATTAAACAGAGTCGATCTCATCATAGAAGTCTTCGTATTCTTTTTCTTACGGAGGAGGCATTAATCGAGGATAGATTGTATTCAGTCCACACAATCCAAGGCCGATAACTGAACAGAAGTATCCCGTCTCGTGGGATAGGTGTGCCACCCGAAGGTAGGCCAGAACTAAGCTTTCCTCCTGACCGTAACGCCTCGAGGACAGGGCGGACCACAAATAGCTCCATGGACAGAGTTCATTTTCCTCCTGACCGTAACGCCCCGAGGACAAGGCGGACCAAAATTAACTCCATGGACAGAGTTACCCTCAATTACTACCATAAAGTTCTACGGCATGATGAGAACCTTATCTCCTAGAGCTAAAGTCAAAACTTATTCGTCTTACCATAAAGCCGGTTCAGAGTTTATCTTTGTTTGGATCTTATGAGAAAGGAGGCCGGACTTCATTTTCTTCACACAAAAGCCGAAGCTCAAATGCCGGAGTTCTCTTTTTCTCAAAAGGTCAGAGTTCAAAAAGCCGGAGTTCTTTTTGGACGGAGTGCTTTTCGGACGGAGTTCCTTTCGGACGGAGTGCTTTTCAGACGGAGTACTTTTCACTCAAAGGGGCGGAGTGCTTTTTACTCAAAGGATGGAGTACTTTTAAAAGCCGAAGTTTTGTAAATCCGGAGTGCTTTTTATTGAAAACCGGAGTGCTTTTCACTCAAAGGACGGAGTACTTTTAAGAGCCAAAGTTTCATAAATCCGAAGTGCTTTTTCTCAAAAAGCCGGAGTGCTCAAAAAGCAGGAGTGTTTTTTTTTTCTCAAAAAGCCGGAGTTCTTTTTCTCAAAAAGTCGGAGTTCCTTTTTTTTTAAAAAAAAGAGGCCGGAGTGCTTTTTGGACGGAGTGCTTTTCAGACGGAGTGCTTTTCACTCAAAGGGACGGAGTGCTTTTTAAAAGCCAAAGTTTCATAATTCCATAGTGCTTTTTACTGAAAGCCGGAGTTGTTGTGTTTTCGTGCTTTAAGGGCCGGGCCTGATTTTAATATGCACAAGCCGGACCGACTTCTTTTCAATGGGCTGGAGTTGATTTTTCGTGTGAAAGGGCGGACTGGATTTTTACAAGCCGGACGAACTTCTTTTCAAAGGGCTGGAGTTGATTTTTCGTGTAAAAGGGCGGACTGGATTTTTACATGCAAAACGGGTGAACTGGACTTGATTTTATATTCAAACGGCCAATACTTAAGCCGATTTCAAATTATACTATAAGGTCGGTTTCAAATTATTTTACTAATCAATGCCGGTTTCAAAATCAAAGAGTGAGTGCCCGTTTCAAATTACCATACAAGTGCCGGAGGTCATTTCACACATGCAATAACCGAATCATTTTAAAACATGGCCAAACTTTATACGTCCAAACCTCATGAAATAACCGGTACTTTTTCATAAACAAACAACTGGTCATTATCTAAATCATACAATAATCAAACTTCATGCATGCGAACATCATGAAATAGTTGAACATCATTAGTTATACTTGCACTAAAAACATGAACTTAAAAACAGGGAGGACGCTTGCCTTAAACACATGATCAACAAAAGGTGAGTGCTCTTGCAAATGAACTTAAAACAGAAAACGTAACGTCCGAAGTACATTTGCAATATTCTTAAACACAGAATTTAAAGAGCAACGTCCGAAGTAACTTGCCTGGGAGTTGATTCCTAGATTTTTACCATCTTGAAGCTTTTTCCCCGTCACTCTCTTCCTTCTGCTTGCCTGTGCATCAACCAGTGTAGGGTTTATATAGTGGAGGGGTTTGGTGGAGTAAGTTGGGTCAGTTACTTACTCCCGTACTTCTCTTCAGAGGGTAGGTGGAGTAACTACGTTGGTTTACTTACTTCATTTGGTCGCCGCCTAGTTGGATTCTAACAATAAAGTTTGTTTTTCTCTTTAGTTACCATTAGTTCATTTTTGGCCAACTGCTCGGCCCACTCCGCTTTTGGGCAACCCTTTTTGGGCCATTTGTGATTCTGAAAGGCCAATCTTTATTCACAAAAGGAAGCCGGGCTTGATTATAAGGCCGGACTGGATTTTTATGTATGTAGGCTGGTCAACACATTAATTTTTTTGGATCTCACACATGATGTCCAGCTAACCTCTTCAAGCAAGTCTCTCTCCTTACTCTAACTAATCCGGCACCGGCTAAGTATTCACATCTAGAAGGAAAAACAGCAAGAGTGAGCATATAGCTCAGCAAATGTAATCATACTCAATACTTGTCGGCAAAAAATAGAAAACTGGAATGGGGGGAGTACAAGTAATCTCAATAATCATGAATCAAGAGAGGGAACAGGGAACATCTGGAATCACTGGATTCTCACGGTTACATCGATTAGGCATTAATCATTTTCATCATTATATTATCTTTGCAGACCCGGGCTAGTAGACCGTACTAGCCAACGATGCGAGAGAACGAGGACAGGAATGTGTTCACTACACATTCTAAAGCCATGACTGCATTTTAGGTCGGCAGCACTTGACCCCTGGTTGTATCCATGCAACAATCAACGAACAACTACATCTCACTATGTAGTGTTCAACCGACACGCCCCACACCCCCAGGGACTAGGGCAATCCTCATTCTTCCACAGTAGTTTCTAAAGCGTACCACCGACATCACCCACTCCCACAAGCGGCTCGAATATGTGGCTAGGTATTCCTCGGGTTCACACCGCGATGGACATGGTAAGCTAAAGAATACTACCCCTATGAATCATGGTCCTAGTTTCAAGGTTAGATTCCACACTTAGAGAGGGAAATCCACATTTGCCATACACATTCACAACTCGAGAAATCTCATTCCCATCACATACATCTCCATCCAGGAGATCATTCCAACACAATGCACCATGTGGATTCCCTTCCATTTACTTGCTCGGTTCACAACTTTCTATGGGACTCAATCCCCTTATTCTTAACAATACATTCCAAATTCACGAGGGACATTGGGATTTCTTACGTCCGATGACCACATATTGCCTTAGAAGCCGCCGGGACTCATTCCCCGCTTCTGGTACCCAAATGCACATTTTTGGGGCTTACACTTTAACACAACATTTGGCATAAGTTTCATCACAATTAAATAGAGGCAAAGCATGCAAATTTACACTTTAATCTTGGGTGAACAGTGTCATGGGGCTTTTAGAGCATCTGGACGCCGCGAACGGTTCGATACTTGTGAAATCGGGCATCCAGTTGATACATATGCACAATTAGGACATGGTGATTCATCTTTTGGGGTCGATTCAACATACAACGAAGGTGGAAATATGCAATTTCCCTCTTCACCCTCGGATGAACAGTGTCAGGGCCAAATTTAGAGGCCCCGACACCGCGATCGGGTCGAAACGTGCGCAATCAAACCCGGGGCCGACATATATATGCATTTAGGATGTGGGGATTCATATTTTGAGGTCAAAATAACATAATTCAGAGGGGAAAATGGTGAACCCGAATCTAGGCGTGGGTTAGGGTTTTACGATACCAAATCGGTCGATTCGGACCACAAATTGGACAATGAACTACATATTCATTGAACATAATTCATGGGCTACACATTCTTTAGATTTTGGGTGGGTATCGGAACGATAATACCCGATGGAGAACAAGTAAAAATCACAAAATAATAAATAGTGAGTATGAGAACACTTGCCTCGACGCGCTCTACATTTTCTTCAACAAGCTCGGGCTCGGAATCGGACGCGAAGGCCTCCATTTTCCCCATTTCTCCTTCACGAGCTCCTCCTCTCACCGGGCTCCCACGAGCGCTGCCGCTGCTCCACCGCGACGTCCGGCCGGCCACCACCTCTCACGGCCATCGCCGGCTGCTGCCGACCCGTGCGCCACTAGCGCCGGCGCCGTCTACCCCTCTCTCTCACCGATGAACCCTAACCCTCACCCCTCACTCTCTCTCTTCGAATTTCCCCCCTCTCTCCCCGATTCTGCCTCCCCCCTTCTCTTTTAACTTTATTATTATTATTATTATTATTATTATTATTATATAATATTATATATATTACGTTTTCTTTTAATCCCAATTTAATTTGCTACCCAAACAATCGAGTGGGTACACTCCGGACACCGGCCCAACAATTCCAAATATTCATAAAAAATTTCATAATATTTATTTAATTTTTCTCACGAACGAATTACCCAAAATTACCGAAAATAATAAATAGTTTCAATTTAATCCGATAAAAATATTTTGGGATTTCGGGATGTTACAGCTAGAGAGGTGTGATTTTGGGCAAGGGCCTGCTCGAAGGGTGCCTGAGGCAAGGTGAGGGTGAGGAAGTTATGACGGGTGGCTCTTGAGGACTGCTCGAGCGCCACCTGGGTGCACATTTGCCCAACTAGAGCCTAGTTGGACCTCAAGCACCGCTCAAGCGCCTGACTGACTATAAAAGGCTGAGCGCATTTTGCTCTGCCATTTCATGATGATTCTAGCAAAGAATGGAGAGAGAGAAGAGGGAAATGGAAATGAGAAAGAGGAGTCTGACCGTTCCACTCTGATCCAAGTAGAATTAATGGTAGATTGGGTTAAGGTAAGTATACCTCGAACTTCATTTTCTATTTTTACCGCTTTTGAATATCTCGATGTTATTGATCATGCTCTGAATCTCTTGCTCTTCAATATTTGGCATGAATAATGCATGAATCTCATGACTTTTGGACTAGATTTCCTATTTATGTATGTATATTGTAACTAATAACTCCGATTTCATGATTTAGCTCACCTTTTGCCTCTGTTTCATGTCCGGACAGTGTAGTGCAAACCCTAGCTTGAAAAATTGGGGGTTTTTGTTTTAAAAGCATGATTTTGTATATGGATTTGGAATTATGGAGTCAATTTCATGAATAAATATGTGTTTGGTATTCGATTTAAGCTCGGAAGTTTTCTATGGAACCCTAGAACGGAAATTTGGAAAATCGGGTTGGAAACTTAGAATTTTGAAGATTTAAATGTTAATTGTTGCCTTGTAATGTTTATCGAATGATTTGTATTTGAAAACTCAGCATGGAATTGTATTATCGAACTATGGAAATCTCCGAAATTGTCTGAAAGAGTGACTGAATGAAATTTGGACATGGCCTTGAAATATGATTATTTTGATTATGGAATTTCGAACAAATTCTTTGAATTAAGTTAATCAGTAAGAAAATCGGACCTAGAACTGTTGTACAATCAGATAAGGTTCTCCGGCATGCCTTAGAACATTACGGTTATGCTAATCAAGGATACTATCGAACCATCGAACTATCAAACTATTGAATTCAAATGTGTACCATCGAACTATCGAACTATCAACCATTGATTGTGTGGATTGAACGCAATCAATCCTCAATTATTCACCCCTTGACTAGTAGAGTATACTAGATGGGTCCCTAGAATATCGAACTATAATTTCTAAAGAACAAATGAGATTTGGAACAGTTTTATGGATTCCAATTAGTGTTTAAATAGAATTATGCTTTCTTCCTATTTTCCATGAACGCTTCTATTCTTCTAATAATATCATGATTTTTCTATTTTAACGTAATTATGTTTGGCATGAATGCATGAACTATGATTATTGAAACCTATTTATATCGAACCAGGCTTTCTTATAATTTCTGTATGTGTTCCTATTCCTTGATAGTTCTTATGACCTTCTTCATTTATGTTCTACATATGAGCATTATATTCTGTATGTTTTGGTACCTTGTTGGGTTTCAGCTCACTGTTTACTATTTTTCTCTCCAGATGAGACTGTAGAGCTAGTACCAAATGAGAGAGAGTAATTTAAAGTTTAGCCTAAAGATTTTTGGAGACCTAAAGTATTTTGGAGAATCTTAGAAAGATACAGTTTAAACGTAATTGCCTAATTTTGTAGATGGATTTTGTATACATGGATCCTATATATAAAATATATGTTATGTATGTGATGAAATAGGAAATATTGCTTCTGCAGGTTTATTATTCTGCTTTTGCTATATATTTTCTGGATTCTGTACAGGTCCTAGACGACATCTCTTATATGATTTCGGTAAAGTGGATATGATTGATAAATTAAAGCCATGGATGGATATGGCAATTGTGATCCTATATATGTGTGTTGTAAGAGAACTTGTGGTTTTTGGATAATTGTGTACATGTACTGATTATGTTAGACAGGTTTGTATTTCAATTTAGCCCAATTTTAGGGGAAACTCTGCCTGTTTTTTCTTAGAACCTTAACTTAGGATTTGGGTTTCTATTCCTGTTTCTATATTGACGGAAGTATCTAAGGACAAAAAAATAAAAAAATCCATTCCGTCACACACCCTCTCTCTCTCCCCGATTGCTTCTCCCCTATATTCTCCTTCTGCTTCATGTTTAACGTTATTGTTATTATTATTATTATTATTATTATTATGATTATTATTATTATATATATATATATATATATATCATTTTTTTAATCCCAAAATTCAAATCGATACTTAGACGATCGAACGGGCGCACCCTGAGCGCTGGCCTAACAATTTTCAAATATTTTTAGTTAATTTTTATCACACCCAAGTCACTCAAAAATAAATAAGTAAACCCAATTAAATTGAATAAAAATATTAGGAATATTACATTCTCCCCCACTTACAAAAATTTCATCGTCAAAATTTAACGAACCTCGAATTTTCATAATCAGAGTTAATATTCCAAGTATTCATAAATGATCTCATTAGTTAAACAATTATTCTAGAAAAGATCAAGCATTTGAATCGTTCTGGTCCTTATTACTTGATTCGTTCTACCAAAACCTAAATTGAAATCTCCTTAGGAGTTAAATTCCTAATTTCCCGACTGCAACCCAATACGATCTCATATACACTTCCACACTCAATGATACATGGTAGATCTCATGCTAAACTACACAGTTCGAGGGCAACCCAAATCTATTAATTCCGCTTCAAAAACTCCAGCGGCTGTAAATTCTTGCTTCAACCTACCCTAAGCCTCGAAAGGAACTATTCCTTCAAAATCCCAGATTGAATTGTATCTTATATGGGTTCACCTCATTTTCGCTATGGCTACTCGATTATTTATCTAATTATAAATCATCCAATTGTAATTCCTTAGCACATCTAATTTAACTTGATGCCCAAATTTCTTGATCCATCTTGGCTAAGATATTGTTATAAACCACAAATTGCAATCAAACCTCAAAATTGAAATACTTCATATCGTCATTATTTCATTGGCATGTCATAAAACCAACATTTTCCTTAAATATTCAATCCATACAAAACACTTATATTACATAGCAGCCATAATTAGAACAAATTTCAAAATATCTACACCATAAAGACAAGTCCCACTATTCTCAAATTATAGCTAAATTAGATACTATAATTGTAATAATTATCCAAATTCGACACAGCTTCAAATGACCACCTAGGTTATTGGAACCTAACTACACAACAAAATTATTATCCCGTGAGCATACCAACGAGTCAACATAACTGACCTGCATGCACGACCCAATTTTGAGATAAATGGAAAGTCCTCGGTAGCTCATGCATAATCATTCCGATCCCCAAAATCCTAACCGTTCAAACAATACCAAAACAAGATCACAATGACTTATCATCATTTAAACAAATTACCCATTCACACTAGTGCAATATCACATCCTTTACACAACTTGATTATTTAGGCCTCTAGGATTAGCAAAATGGTAGCTACATCCATAAGCAGACCTGTAAACCCTCGAAGCAACGGCCCCCAATTGCTACTTTTGAATCAGGGTTAGAGTAATCCTAATCATGGATTTCTCCCCTAGTTATTAAGAGAGTAATCACCTACAAATGATGCAGGAAATGCATAATTCTAAATTTTTCCCTTAAAGCAACATACGTGACTACAGTACCCTTGGTCCATTGGGGATCAGCCCAAATGACATAGTTAGTAATTATCATTGTAACCCAGAAGGTTATCCCACATACCTCACTTCGGATGGATGCCGATTGCTTCGAAGTCCATCCTTAAATATTTCTGCAACTAAAACCTCCTAGTGACCACAAGATGACTTCTAGGTGTGGTCTGATTATTAGTTGAACCAAGCATGGACCCCTATAACATGGCCTATAGGTAAAGCAATAACAATTTATTGATACCTTGACTAACTCAAGTTCATAACCAAAATTGCACAATTCGATTATAAGACATAATGTACTTCTCAACCCAAGTATATCAACTCGACGACTTACTAACCAAATCATCCTTAATGTCACATCAAGATTGGCACCACAAAATAATTTAGATTAACCAAACCAATCATATCTATGGACCCAAAATGTCGTAGGACTCTATTCCGCTATTGCAATGCCTAGATCTTCCCGTTACACATAACTTGAAAACACAATGAAAACATAGGCTCGGAATCCACAAAACGACACCAAGCTACAATATCAAACCCAAGAGCATTACCTTTTATCACAACAGGTGACACTTAAACATCTTGTGTTAATACCTTAAAATCCCGATTCAAATCACTAGACCTCTTCACCGTCCGACGATTGATAAGCACATTCCTCAATCTTGCGATCGAACTGACTACAATCAAAATCGTACTTCTTAACTTGTCAGGAAGAATACCTATCGATTAAAGAACACCCATGCAAATGTCCTACAATACTTCTTATCTTCCCGAGTATTAGGCTATCACAAACACCGTTTCAATACTTATGATCCATGTCTCAACTTCCACAGAATTCGAGTCACTTAGAATTCAAACACTTGATCATTATTATACCGGTCACAATTCACCATTCTCGGATTTACAAACACTAGAATCGAGTTTGAGTCATCAGGACCTCTAGCTCATAGTTTAGCCTTATCCATTTCACTTACCAAGCTATCTAAGCATTCCTAATCCTAATCCTCAGACCAAGTTCAATCTAAGTCAATCCTTAAGGTATTCTCCTTCCACATCCCATTCTTAGTTCTCGTCCGAACAACACCTTCTAAAATATTTGAGTCCCACTAAATCATTCAACAAATTTAGATTCTCGGCCCCCACCATCACGTGGTTGACCACTTCCACGCCTTAACCTTAGTCTAAGCAGCACCATTGGCCACAGATATCCTTCTCGGGACAAGACAACACAGATTAGCTCACCACTTAGACACAAACTAGGATATTGAAAACTATACATCCCCACTTATCCATTAACTTTTAACTTAGTTCTAGCCTAAGTTAATCAATCTATCTCGGCTAAAGTACTAAATTAGGGTACTGCAACCTAGCAACCACTCCTATTTACTAATTCCGACTAAATCTTAGCCTAAGTTGTATAAACTAGGGCTACTTGAACTATTCAACTTATCTTAGTCACCCTATGCCTTTGACTACTTTATTCAATATATCTTACTCTAACATAGGCTTCCGCATAAGATCCAAATCATTCCTATGGCATCACTTTCTCTGATACCAACTATGACGGATTAGGTTATTTTGCTTAAATAACCTAGTCAATAAACACATAACTTAAGCCCAATAATAATAAAAATAATATAAGATTTCTATAGAAAATTGGGCAAAGTTTCGCTTATAAATTGGATATTTGCCAAAATATAAACACCTGTAATCAACCCTATACAATAATCCACAACACAACCACACAATTTATCGCACTACACAGTATCTGAACGCCACAGCAACAGGGGTGGCACCAACATTATAACTCTAGTACAACGCCGGCCAAGAAGTATGCCAGCTAGGAACCCCAATCACAACCACAATAAGAAAAACCTACAGAAGCATAAAAACCAAAATATACAACGAAAACTAATCCTTCGTTCATCTACATAAAACATCATTAATACCACGGGACATATTTTATACAGTTTTCAAAAAATAGAACAATATCCTTATCTCATACATATAATCAAGCTAAGCCCAAATCCCAAGCTTTGCACACGATATCAGCTACCTATTACGGTTCTATGGACTACTCAGTCTTGTCGGGTATCAGTACGTTCTCAACTGAAAGGAGAGATAGCAAGGGTAAGCGTACAGCTCAAAAAATGAAATCATACATCACTACAACAGGTAAATAAACAATGAAAATGATAAATGATGAAGGGAGACAAACACTTTCAACGAAACAGAAACATGAGAGGAAAGGGGACATCTAGGATCTCCTGGGTCACATGTTTACATTATTTATATTTTATACATTTTTATTATTTTCATTAATCTTTGCGGACTAGGGCCAATAGGTCGTACTAGCCCAGGATGTGAGAGAACAAGGAAAGGTATATGTTCACTACATATTCTAAAGCACACAGCTACATTTTAGGCATGCAGCAATCGGCTCATGGCTACATTTTAGGCATACAGCACTCGGCCCATGACTACATTTTAGGCTTGCAGCACTCGGACATTGGCTACATTTTAGGCCTGCAACACTTGTCTATAACAATTCGCCCCTTATCTCCCGGGGATTAGGACAATCTTCATTCTTCCACAGTAGTGTCCTAAAGCGTATCACGAATATCATCCGTCCCCATGAGTAGCCAGATTATTCCTTGGGGTCCCACTATGATGTATGTGGCAAACCTGAGGGTGCCACCCAATGAACATAAATCTATGGTCCTAATTTCAAGATTTAGTCTTTCCTTGAGGGAGGATCTACCACAATCCATTTTATTAACATTATCTCCAACAGGGAGATCAGTTATATCATGCATACATTGTGGATTTTCCCTCCAATTGCTTGTTCGGTTCTCATCTTTCTTTACCTTTCAACAATTCAATTTAATTCCATGAGAGAGTTTAGAATTTCTTACCTTCGATAGGCAAATATCACCTTACGATCCTTTGGAATACATTTCCTTACCTCCGGTGTACAAATATAAATTTTTGAGGCTCACAATTTAACATGAACAATTAGACATAAATTTCATAAGCATTAAATGAGTGTAAGCATGCAAATTTATACATTCATCTTGGGTGAACAGTGTCAGGGGACATTTAGAGCTCCTGGACGCCGCGAATGGGTCGTAACTTGTGAAATCATACGTCTTGCCAATATATATTCATAATTGAGATGTGATTCACATTTTGAGGTCAATTTAACATAATATGGAGGTAGAAGCATGCAATTTTTCCCTTTTCATTTGGTTGAACAGTAACATGGGGTTTTTAGAGCTTCTAGATGCCGCGAACAGGTCAATTCTTGTGAGGTCAGACATCTAATCAATAGATATGTACAAATGGGACATGGTGATTCATATTTTTAGGTCCATTTAACAAAATATGGAGGGGAAATTAGGGTTCTCGAATTTGAACGTGCGTTAGGGTTTGGCGATACCAAACCGGATGAGTCGGTGAGTAAATCGAGCAATAAACTACATATTTCTTGAACATTAGACATGTGTAACATGCGTTTCATGGTTTGGGTGGGTATCGAGACAAAAATACCTAATAAAAAATGAGCAACAATTGAAAGAGAATGAGAAATGAGTATGAGAACATTTTCCTCGACACGTACTACAACTTTTCCAACTAGCTCGAGCTCGGAATTAGACCTGAGAAGCTTCATTTGGCTGCATCTCCTTTGTGCGATACTCCTTCCTGCGTAGCTCTCTATGAGCGCAGCCGCCGCTGCTCAGCCACTCAAGCCACATACAGCCTCGCCAGTGAGCTGTCTCCATCGACCGTGGTCACCGTCGCTGCCAGCCAGGCCCACCACCGTGCCGCTCAGGGCAACGAACCCTAACCCTCATGCCCTCTCTGTCTCACCAATTGCTTCACCCCTTATTCTCCTTCTACTTCATGTTTAACGTTATTATTATTATTATTATTATTATTATTATTATTATTATTATTATTATTATTATTATATATATCATTTTCTTTTAGTCCCAAAATTTAAATTGATACTCGAGCGATTGCATAGGCGCACCCCGAGCGCCAACCTGACAATTCTAAATATTTTTAATTAATTTTTATTACATCCAAATCACCTAAAAATAAATAAGTAAACCCAGTTAAATTGAATAAAAATATTCAGAATATTACAGAACCCTAGGACAAAAATTAGGGATTTGGTGATTGTAAATCTTAAATCTTGAGATTGAAGTGTTAATTGGAGATTTGATAAAGCATATCTGATGATTTGTATTTTAAAATTTTATCTGAAACTGTACCATTAAGTTATCAAGAAGCTCTGAAGTTAACCGAAGGTTTAATTATAAGAATTAGAATGGTTTTTGAGGCATGATGAGTTACGACTAGGGAAATAAGGACAAGGATACCTCCAATTAAGTAAATCAGTAGGAAGATTGGACCTAGGACTACCGTATAGTCGATAAAGTTTGGCTGACATATTATGAAAATGGCCTTGTCCTTTGGATGATGTGAGGTTCGTCTCTCGATCAGGGCGCTAAATAATAGAAACTAGGCCTAAAAGAATTATCCTACCTTGGAATGTAAGTAGGGAGGAAAATTATTAAACGGAATAGTTAAACTGATTAAGAAATCATCCTACCCTTGGGATGTAAAGTATGGAGGATAATGATTAAGCCGAAGAACAAACATCTTGTCCTCGGGATGTAAAGTATAAAGGGTAATAATAATTAAATCTAAAGGGATCATCCTATCCTCGGGATGTAAAGTATGGCAGATAATAATGATTAAAATAAAAAGAGCCATCCTGCCTCGGGATGTAAAGTATGGAGGATCGTAGTTTTAATCGATAAGTTAAATTACATGAACCTTGAGCTAAGAACTAAGGAATTATAATTGAATTATTTTCAGATAGGGATCTTGCACTAAGAATAAATGAATAATTTGTGTTTTTGATCCAAGTTTTAAGAACCGAGAAATTTTTGTATGATTCTGCATTGTTTTCATGTTTATATCTCGCCGGTATACATATTTGATTCTTGAATTTCTTATATATTTATTTGTCGTTCTATATGTGCATGTTTACATAACTTATTTATATTCTTGCGAATTTGGGTACATTTGTTGAGCTGCTAGCTCAATCATTACTTTCTGTTTTTCCCTCCAAATAAGCTGAAATCTGATAAGGATTGAAGATAGGATTAGCTAGAAGGAAGACGGGGGTAGTAATTTTAAACAAGAAGTTAAATTACATGAACCTTGAGCCAAGAACTGAGGAATTATGATTGAATTGTTTTTAGGCAGGGACCCCAAACTAAGAATAAACGAAGAATTTGTGTTTTTGATCCAATTTTTAAGAACCAAGAAATTTTCGTATGATTATGCATTTTTTTCATATTTATGCCTCGCTCGTATACATATTTGATTCTTGAATTTCTTATATGTTTATTTGTCATTTTATTTGTGCATGTTTACATGATTTATGTATATTTTTGTAATTTTGGATACATTTGCTGAGCTGCAAACTCACTCATTGCTTTTTGTTTTTCCTCCTGATAAGTTGAAACCCGATAAGGACCAAAAATAGGATTAGCAGGAAGGAAGAAAGCTTGTTGGGCTTGAAGACCTTCAAAGATTTTTGGAGTCCTTGAAGAATTGTGAATGTATACGATGAGTTTTTGAATGAATATTGTATATCCTGATGATGTAGTAATATTTGTGTTATGATAGATATATTAATTTTGCTTTCGCAGGTTGATTTATGGTTATAGTTGCTTCCACATTATTTTTTACAATTAGATTTATTTTGTCTTAGATGGCATCTCCCTTAGATCCAATATGGTAATTTAGGAATACAGTGTTAGAGCCATAGATGATATGGCATATGATGATCCTATGAATGAATTGTAGTTGTATTGTTGAGTAAATTTTGAAATATGATGTGTGACGGACCGGATTATTCTCTATTGAATAACCTCCGTCATTGGCAACACAACTATAGTCCATAATTAATGCTTATGGATTCTACAGAAAATCCGACAGAGTTCCCTCTGCAACTGGACGAAAACCAAAAATACAACCTGTTTAAATATCCCCTACAACAAGCACACATCTATCAAAGGCTTAACTCAAAGTCTACAACACGCCACACAGAATCACAATCTGCCATATCATCATGGCTCCAATACAGTACCCCTAGCTACTATACTGGATCTAGAGAGATGTCATCTAATGAAACCAAACTCAAAACATATATATACAGACGTGGAAGCATAACTAAATCATCATAAATGCAAAAACATAACAAAACCATAAAACAATAACTATAACGAGCCACGCTTAACCCCGAGTGGCCATCCGCAATCCGATCCAACTCTAAGTCCAAATCCTTCTGCACTGGCCGTCCAGCCAGCCTCAACAAGCAAGCCTCTCCTTGCACTAACCAATCCGACGCGGACTAAGTATTCTCATCTGAAAGGAAAACAACAACAGCAAGAGTGAGCTAACAGCTCAACAAATGTAATCATAAACACCCCTCAAAGACATGTACAAGAATTGAAGCAAGAGGGAATACATGCGCTCTCCATAATCAAGGAATAGGAGAGGGAACAAGAACAACTGGGATCACTTCATTCCTACCGTTCTCACAATTACACTGATTGGTCACCATTCGGATTCATTTGATTCTCACGGTTTTCATGATTACATCTTGGATCATGGGATTCACATGGTTCATCTTGAATAATGGGGTTCACACGGTTTCTCATGGTTCATATCTTGAACATTATTCATTTTCATTATTACATCATCTTTGCGGACCCCGACTAGTAGACCGTACTAGCAAACGATGCGAGAGAACAAGGATAGGATGTGTTCGCCACACATTCTAAAGCCACGGCTACTATTTTAGGTCGGTAGCACACGACCCTCGGTTGCATCCATGCAACAATCATCACAGATGACTACATCTCAATATGTAGCGTCGACAGACACGCCCCACACCCCCAGGGTCTAGGGCAATCCTCGTTCTTTCACAGTAGTTTCCTAAAGCGTACCACAGACATCATCCGCTCCCATGACTAGCCGGAATACGTGGCCAAGTATTCCTCGGGTTCACACCGCGATGGACATGGTATACTAAAGAATACTACCCATAGACTCAGGGTCCTAGTTTCAAGATTAGGTTCAACACTTGGAGAGGGAAACTCGCATTTGCCACACACAATCACATCTCGGGGAAATCTCATTCCCATCACAATCATCTCCAACCGGGAGATTACATCATCAAACACATCTCCATCCAGGAGATTACATCATCACAAGCTCAATGTGGATTCCCTTCCATTCACGTCACGGTTCACAATATCCAATGGGACTCATTTCCCTTAATCACAATCCGTGGGACTCAATTCCCTTAATCCACAACAACACATCCAAGTTCACGAGAGAGATTAGATTCTTACCTCCGATGATCACATATCACTTTAGAACCTCCGGGACTCATCCCTTGCCTCCAGCACACGGATACACGTTTCGGAGCTTACATTTGCATTTAAACATTTAAACGTTATATCAATAACAATTATGAAAGCATAACACTTATATTTCTCATTTCATTTTCAGGGAACGATAACAGATTTCCCTTTTGAACACCCGTACGCCACACACGGTTCGATACTTGAAAATTGGACGTCTGGTGGATTCGTACACACACTTGATACACGGGATTTCACGTTTGGGTTTGATTTACTTAACACGAGGGTGGAAGTATGCAACTTCCCATTCATTTTCGGATTATCCACAACGGGGAACTATTAAGGCTCCCGGATGCCACGAACGGGTCAAATCTTGCGAGATTCGACACCCGGTCGATATATACACACAATTGGAACACGGGGATTCACATTCTAGGGTTAATCCATCTTTTTATGAAGGTGAGAATGTGCAATTATCACCTCCGGTATGGGTGAACAGTAACCGCGCCCGTTTAGAGGGCTCGGACGCCGCGAACGGGTCGAAACGTGCAAAATCGAACCCGTGGCTAATATATATGCATCATTGGGACGTGGGGATTCATATTTTGAGGTCAATTTTGTGATACGTGGGCGGGAAATGGGAAATCCCCAATTTTCATGGGTTAGGGTTTCGGTGGAACCAAACCGGACGAATCGAACACGATTCGGACAAACGACTACATGTTCTTTGGACCTCAAGTCATGGGTTTCAAGATTCTAACATGAATAATAGGTATTGACACAAAATACCCACTCAAATCAAACAAAATATCGAAAGAGAAGTGAGTATGAGAACACTTGCCTCGACGCGTGCTTTCACTTTTATACCTGGCTCTCGGAAGGAATCGGACTCCCGGGCTCGATCTCCCTCCTTCTCTCTCTAGGATCGGCACCCTCTCTCACTCTAAAACCCTAGCCCCATCGCGAAATGACGAGGAGAGAAGGCACGACGCGTATTTATACTACGCGCACCGCTCGAGCGGAACTCGAGCGGCCAGCGGGCGGCCGCGCCACGGGCTGTCCACCGCTCCAGCTGCGCTCGAGTGGCCAGCGAGCGGCCTTGCTTCTGGTTTTTCCACTCGAGCGGCCAGAAGGTGAGAGGTGCCTCTGGCACCCGCGCTCGAGCCACGGCTCGAGCGCCCAGCAGGCACAAGCCTACTAGCAAGGCTTCAGCTGTCCGGACCTGAATAATTTTTCCGATTTTTCTTCCGACACTAAACCTTGATCTTTCCATAGGATTAGTATTGATCATTAACGTACTAATCACCTCATTATTATCAAGTTCTTAAATCCGAAACCTCACATGATGGTTTTTATGTGTTGCAAGATTGTATTAATACAGGTTATTTGTATGATTTTTAGCCTATTTTTAGAGAAAACTCTGCACAATTTTCTGTAAAAATTATGAAATATTATTTTAGGCATTAGTTTTACTTGCTCATTGATAGAGATTATTTCAAAAAAATAATTAGTTCCGTCACAATTTGTATCAGAAAAAAGAGATTCCTTAGGATTAATTTGAATCGCATGCGGAAGCTTATGATCGATTAGGACTGATCAAATAAGTAGATAAAGGCTTAGAATGATTAATTTAGGTTGGAAAATTCTAGGTGTTTTAGTTCGCATAAGTTTGAATTGACTTGAGCTAGGACTTAGTGATTAAGTTGATCGATATTGATCCCAAGCCTAGACTAATCATTTTGGGCTCTAGGTTCAGGTTAATCTATTTTAAGACTAAGGTAAGATAGGCATAGATGGGATTAAATGAAATACTTAAGGGCTGACCTTAGGATTTCTGTTGGGATGCCTTGATTAATTTTATCCCTCTCTTTAATTTAATATCTTGAGGTTTATTAATATTACAATATTTATGGTTATAGTCTATAAAATGACAAGTAGAAGGGGTAGAAGAAATGATCGTGGAGGCACTAGTATTCCCCTGGATTGTGAAGTCGAATTCGTAAATTTGTTGGGAAGGAGGATGAATATTGTTGAATCGATGGAGCAACGTTATATGGCTCCGGTTCCTACACTTGAGCCAATTCCAGTAAATCCTACTCCAACAATGTATGATAGGTTTACGGCAGAGAGAGCGCTTGAATTCTTGGGTGAACCTGATTCGATGAAGGCGGATATCTGAATCCGGAGGATGAAGAAGATTTTTGCAGTGATCTAATACTCTGATCGAGAAAATGTCATATTTGCGGTATATAAGCTGGAGGATGAAGCTGATAGCTGGTAGGCCATGAAAAGGAGGGTGCTAGGTGTACCCGATGATGAGATTACTTGGGGGATGTTCGAAGAAGCCTTTCTAAAAAAGTATTTCCCTTCCAATCTTTAGAATCAAAAGGAGCAAGAATTTGTGCAACTTAGGTAGGGAAATCAGAATATAGAAGAATACGATACAAAGTTTATGGAATTATCCAAGTATGCCCACATTGTTGAAGATGAACTAAGAAAGGCCAAGAAGTTCCAGCAAGGGTTAAGGAGTGAAATTAGGAGTTAGTTGGTAACTCAGAAGCTCTAGACATATGTAGAGATCTTGGATAGGGCCCTAATATTTGAAAGGGAGTTGGAGACCAAGATATTCTTTACTAAGGAGGCAGCCAGCCAGATGAGTAATAGTGCAGGGTTAAGTTTGGGACCCTTAGGTCAATCCAAAAAGGCAAAGATGGAAGATAAGAGAAAAAGCATCACTAAGGTTCAATCAGTTATCGGTTCTTAAGAGTCTAAGGTGGACTGTGTGCAGTGTGGGAGGAGGCATCCAGGGATGACTTATTTTAATGCAACAGGGGCCTATTTTAATTATGGTCAGCAGGGCCATGTAACGACCCGAGTTCCAAAACATTATAATTAGAAGGTAATTAAATTAATAATGATAAAAAATTAAGCTTAGAATGTGGAAAAATTGAGTTGGAAGCAAAAAGAGGAAGTTGGACCCTGTAAGGTACCAATTTTTAAGATATAGTTAACATGAGTGGTGAGGTTTCAGATTCAAAAATAGAGTAATTGGGAGGTCATTAAGTTAAAATAGGTGAATTGAGGTTGAAGTGTACGGGAGGAATCGGTTTGAAAAGCTCAATGATCAAGAATTGGCAAAATCGGGAACCGAAGTTGTAAACCATGAGAGGTTAACCTGTAAATAAGATTCCAAGTTTTGAATCATGATGATCATGGCTTATTAAGGATATATAATCAAAATTATAGTCTAATGATGTGAGAAATTGGGTTAGAAGGGTAGAAATGGGTCCTGAACGGCAAAAATTGCAATGTTTATGTGCTGTAGGCTTGACATGCGCTTGACGAGCACCCGATGGATGCTCAAGGTTTCACCCGGGCACAAATTTATGAAAGTGGCTCTTGAAGGATGCCTAATGAGTGCTCGAGATGCGGCATAGCAGAATGCCTCCACCTAATTACCGCCCGACTGGCACTTAAGACCAAGTCGGGGTATTTATATGTGCAAGGCTTTCTCTATGTTTTTCTTTCAGTCATTTTTTATATTTTAGAGAGAGTAAGGGATGAAGAACTAGAGAGAGAAGAGGAAGATGGAGGCCCACGAGTCCGAATCGGTCTGAGAGCTAGTTAAAAAGGTGATAGGTCGGGATGAGGCAAATGCACTCACACCCTCCTCTTTCATTTTCTTGCACTTTTGTCATGTTTTCTTCGGGTATCTTCATTTCGATATCCAATTTAGTTTATATTTTATGATTCTCAATACCTAAGTATGCGTATATGTTAATTTGGAGTCCAAATTTGTAGTTTAGGTAAGGTTTTGGACAATGAAAACTCAAACCCTCGCACCGAGCATGTAACCCACAGATTTTTTAGAGCTTTTGCTTAATTTGGGACTAGAATCTGATTATCCATTGCTTGGGTAAGCTAATTTGTCGACTGAGTTTCTGAATTTATGGTTATGTATGACTTTTCGTTCACGAAGCCCCTAACCTGCATCCGGACACCGTTTAAGCTTCGATTTGGAGTTTAATGTATAAATTGACTTGGGATTATAGTTACCCATGCCTTGGGTTTGATAAATTACCTATTGGATGTTTCAAATTTTGAGAATTAATCGATATGTGTATCAGTGCACTGTTCACGTGCACTATTCACGAGTATTGTTTGCCCAAGGACTTCGAACGATATGTTGCTTAATTTTCCTGTGTTAATTGCTAATCAAGTGATATGTATATTTATACAAGTTCAATTATATAATCTGAAAGTTTCAATTTGTTCAATTGTGAAGAAAATCTATGTCCGAAAGCTCTAAAAGTCCATTCGTTCTTTAACAGTAAGAACTCCTAATCTTCTCTATTCTTTCGATATTCGTATATAAGTTATGAAAAGATTGAAATCAGCAAGTAAGATAATAAATTCATGAACAATTGGACAGGAATTTCACATCGAGAATTTGATGAATCTGATCTCCTAGATGGAGATATCTGTAAAAAGAATCTGATAGAACTTCCTTTAAAAGAACCGGTAATCATGAAACTAGGATCTATATTCATGTTTCTAATGGGTAACGTCCCAAGGCATGTTACTAGTGTGACAGTGGAAGCTCGAGGAAATTATCCTGGCCGCTTGTTGCAGTGGGTGATGTTAGGGACATGCCTTGGGACATTACAGCAGTAATCGAGGATAACTCCATCCATAAAGTGATACGTGATCTGCCCTTACTCAAGGAGGGTAAAATTCTAAGTCTGACCTACCTTCGGGAGGTATTATTATAACTGATCCTGCTAGAAGGGATACTACTGTTTTGTTTCTGGCCTCTGATTGTATGCGAAATACAATCTATCCTCGATTATTCGCTCCTTTAGTTAGTAAAATCTATGTAACAGAACGAATCCTAATTCTCATAGGACCCTCTGTCAAACAGATACAGAACAGAATCCATACATTAAATTCTGCAAAACTTCTAATAGAGTTCTATCTAAAACATAACGAAAACCAAAATACATCCTATAATAAACACCTGTATAGAGTGTACTTGATATCCAAATCTCAGACGTATGACCACAACACAATTACAGGACCAGTACAAGCACACAACTAACCAAATATCATAATTCATATCCTACAACACACATACATAGGATCCTAGATGCCATCCATAGCATATTTTAATAATCCTAATGACTATACCGGAATCATATGAGAGATGCCATCTAGGACCTATTCATATTCAATAATTTAGAATAGCTAAAGCAACTATATCCATAATTTAAATCTTCGAAAGCATAAATACTATTCCATTAGAATACATAACGTATCACAGTTATTAATACATAATTTCTTTTACAAAACTCTATGGAACATGCGGAACGATCAGATTTTCCAAAATCTTCTAGAAGACTTCAAGGCTCCAAATCTTCCTTGCTTGCTCTAACTATGCTTGATCATCCGGTATCGTCTTTATAGCCTTGTTTGGAGGGAAAAAATAGTCAACCGTGAGCCAAAACCCAACAAAATACCAAAACATGCAAAATATAATGCTTTCATATAGAGCATATATTCATTAAGACAGAAAACCATGATGATATCATAAGAACAAAAGCATTCATGTGAACAGGTCTCAATAATCATAATTCATGCTTTCACATAAAACATAAATATACTAGAGTAGAAATCACGATAATCAGAAGAATGGGGGCACCATGGAAATAGGAATAAAGTATAAATGTATTAAAACAATGATCATGAAAATATTAGTAGAACATAAATGCAAAAGATCCTAGAAACTGTCAAAGAACAGGAACATATACAGAATTTTTGAGAAAAAGCTACTCCGATATAAATAGAGTTCGATAATCATAATCCATACTTTCATTATGTGGAACAATTATGTAGATGAACATAAATATAGATGTATAGAAACATATAAGTATTTCATCATGGCAGTAGCAGAAAAGTGTATGAAAATAGAGAAAGTATAAACCAGTAAAATCAAGCTTCAGAAATCATAAAATAGTATAGCAAAACTCAGAAATCAAAAACTGATATTAAGTTTATGAAATTCTAGAAATCTTTGTTTTTGATCAGTAAAGAACCCAACCGATAGACCCTACTAGCAAAGGAGGCGAATAATTAAGGACAGATTATGTTCAATCCACACAATCAAAGGCCGATAGTTTGATAGTTTGATGGTATACATTTCAATTTGATGGTTTGATAATTCGATAATTGTCCTAAATTGCCACCATAAAGTTTTAAGGCATGCCGGAGAACCTAACTTGACTGTATTTTAGTCCTGTGTCCTAATTAACAGTATCATAAACATTTCCCTTTTTATTTCATAACTGAAAACCTTTTCATCTTTAAAAGTCAGTCAGAGTTTCACAGTAACTCTTCAGTTAGCGTCAAAATATACAGTAGTAGTTTGTAATCCTTCAGATTTGCTTCAGAAAATTAATAGTATAAATTTGTGTAAATTTTTTAGATATAAATCACATTATGGGCAGTATCTCATTACAGATTAATTTTTACATATCATAAATTATGGATTAAAACCGTTAAATCCCTTCATTTTCATGCTTAAGGTTTCGCCAAATAGTCCAGATGATAAACAAACACCAAATACAGATTTACACAAGAAATCGGAGATAAATATTACAGTATATGCCTGTAAATATGAAATCTATCTGATTAATTAGGAGAAATATGCTTTATTTATAGTAAACATGCATAATCATAGATTTTGAGCATAAATACAAATTTAGAGATACGAAAAAATAGTGAAAATTATAAATAACGTCCAAAGTACACTTGCCTTAGCCTAATCTATTGTTATTCTTACATGGATTGGATCGAAACGGGTAGATTTCTTCCTTGCCTCTTTCTTTTCCCTCTTCTTTCTCGTTCCTCTCTGCTGGAGATGCCAAAAAATGGTGAAGGAAAAATGCTCACACCCTTTTATACCCATTAGGGTGCTCAAGCACACCCTTATGGAGCTCGAGCACTAGCCTCGTAGGTTGCCATGCTCCTGCTCCGCCAGAGGCACCACTCGGGCAGGCCCTTGCACAAAATTGTGCCTCATCGGTGCTCAAGCACATGTCGAGCACCGGTCCCCCTCTTTGGCCGATTTCGCTCCTTTTTGCTTTGGTACTAAATTTTTTCACTATACTTAACCCAAACATGATTTTTATCTACATAATTACTTCAAAATTATTATGTTTTGGGATTGGGATCTCATGGTCTACTAGTTCGGGTTTATAAAGATGAATAATTATGTTTAATTCTACGTGCTAAAAAAGATAAGAATGATGGAAAGAAGTAAATTGCACCCAAGCATGACTAATCAAGTTATGTATATGCATCTTCTTCTGCTTCTGCTTAACTTGCTTATATTATTTACTACTTTTGAATATAATTGCATTTGTTGAGCTATTAGCTTACTCTTGTCTTTCTTCCTTTCAGATAAGAGCTACGAACTGATACCTAATTAGTTAAAGTAAGGCGGGAGATAAGCTAAAGAGATCAGCGGGACTCTGAAGACTTATAGTTTTGTATATGTTTAATGTAATAAAATGAAAATAGTTAAGTTAGATTTGTATTGTATAATAGAATGTGGCATGATATGTTATGTATTATAGTAGATTTTTTTATGCTTCCGCAAGTAGTTGATGTGTCCAGTTTTGCTTTCACTACTGTTTGATTATGGATTTGTTTAGGTCTAGATGGCATCTCTATTTAGATCCAATGTGGCAGTTGTGAACACTGTGTTGGAGCCATGGATGGTATGGCATTTGTCAATCCCGTGTATGTATTGTGTTGAATGCTGAAGTTTGAGGATTTATTTACTTGTACAGGTTTTAATTAAGAAAGTTGTATAAATGGTTTTTAGTCAAATTATAATGGAAACTCTGCCGAAATTTTTACTGAATTCAATGTTTTAAAATTTTGGGTATTAGTTTTGTTTGTTTATTGACAAAGATTATTTGAGAAAAATAATTCGTTTCGTCATAGGCCACCTGGCCAAGAATTGTCCCCTACCAAGGAGACTAGTAGCAAAACAACCTACTGCATCAATTAAGGCACTTACGATAACAATTCAGGATGCTGAAGCACCCTCAAGTGTGGATGAAGGTAATTTCTTATTTGTGAAGCTTGATTTCCATTTTCTTTGATTTGGGGTTTGTGCATTCTTTTTCCCTAAATTTCATGTTATGTTACATCCACCCAATAAATTCTAGATTATTCCCTAGTTTATATGTGCGTTCTTTCACGGATGTTGCGAATTGTGAAAAGTAGTCAGCTGTATGTTTGTTGAGGGAAGGAATGTAATATAGGTGTGAGGCCACTTTAACTGTAGCGATTTATTGGGAAAGGTTAGGATCTTGTTATTTTTTGGATCCCAAATAGGTGGGTACCCTCTGTCTAAGTGGGGGAGGAGTTTATGATTCAAAATTGTATCACTGTAGTGAGATTTTTTGATGAGGTCTTTGTCTTGAGAATTTATGGATATTGCCTCTAGAGGTAATTGATGTCCTACAAATCTATATGTTTGGGGACTGTAAAAACTGGATCCCGGTGTTTGAGAAAAATCTAGAACTATGTTTTTATGTCTAATATGTAGATAGATGCCCTTGGGTTAAGAGGGAGAGGAATCCCTAGTTTGAGGTACTCCTTTGTAAGTCAAAATTAGCAATTGGAAGTTTCAGTTTAAGGAATTATGGGTAGGTTCGAATGCTTGAGGCAATGGAATGTTGTATTCCTAAGTTGGGAAACAAAATCACATCTGAAATGTTGAAGTTATGAAGTTGGAAGTGGGAAGTCCTGTGGTCTTCTTTTAGGACAATCACAATGACCCACCCATGGTGATTATAGATGACTGTTTGGGTTAAACTAGTTGGCTCATGGTGTGCCAACGAGATCTTGAGGTTTAGTAGGAAAGGAAGTAAAACATTTTGCTCGTTCAAGGTTTAGAACCAAGTAGGAAAAATAGTCAATGAATTGGGTTTACCTTCGGACTTAATGGTTTTAGACTTTAAATAGGGCATGCCAGATAATAAGGATCGGGATGATTTGGAGGTTTGAGGCCTTAGGATGACCATTTTAATCTGAAAGTGATTTGGAAAATTTTGGAAGGTTCCTTTGATTAAGGAAATTTAGGGTTTGTTAAATTTTAAGAATGAAATTTCTATGAGTGGAAGAGAGTTATGAGGTCCGGGTTCTCCAATTATAATAAATCACAGTAATTAAGTTAATATAATTAAGTTTAAAGTATATTGATTAAGAAAAAATGAAGAGAAATTTGATTCAGAAGCAAAAAGGGCCACCAGGGCCTCGGTGCCCAAGGCACAACTCGAGCCCATTTAATAGAATGGGGAACTCGAGCCGGGCCTGAGGCACCACCCCGGTGCATTTAGCAGAATGTTGTGCCTGAAGGGTGCTCAATGAGCTCTCAGCACGGCCCTTCCTTGTGTCTTGGCACTCGATGCATGCTCGAGTGGCACTTGAGCGTGATACCAAAGTTTCCACCAACTTCGGGCTTTGTTTATAAAATGGGGAAATGGGAGGAGAGAGAAGGCAGAATGCAAAGCACGAAGGGAAAAAGGGAGAGAAAGGAAAGGAAAAGAGGAGGAAAAAGAGAAAGAGGAGGAGATCTCGGCTACTTCTGATCTGATCAGAGTAAGAATAACAGTAGATTGGACCAAGACAAGTATATCTTAGATGTTGTTTTTCATTTTTACCGCATTTTAATATCTCCATTTTGATATTTATGCTTTAAAACCCTCACCCCCTAAGATTTGCTATGAATGTTGCATGATTTTCATGACTCTTTGATTAAATTTCATATTTATGTATATGTCTCACAAATTGTGGCATCGATTTCGTAGAATGACTCACATTTTGGGTCCGATTTATATCCGGAAGCTTTGCTTGGAACCCTAGGATGAAAATTAGTGATTTGGTGATTGTAAATCTTAAATCTTGAGATTGAAGAGTTAATTGAAGATTTGATAAAGCTTATCTGATGATTTGTACTTAAAGATTTTATTTGAAACTGTACTGTTTAGTTATCGAGAAGCTCTAAAGTTAATCAAAGGTTTAATGTATGAATTAGAATGGTTTTTGAGGAATGATGAGTAACGACTAGGAAAATAAGGACAAGGATACCTCCAATTAAGTAAATCAAAAGGAAGATCGAACTTAGGTGTGACAGAACGGATTTTTTTTTTTTTTACATTCCGCCAGCAACCTCCCAGAGCTGACACCAAGGTTTCAATGATCTGGTCTTAGTCGGTCGTGCCTCCCAATCACAGGATCACAGATGCCATCTAGGACCCATACACGATACCCATAAAATATGTAGCGGAAGCCAATCTATTATTCTGCCGAAGCATTTACATTCATACCCATAAAACTCATTTATGCATACATAGTTATAAAAGTCAAATTACAAAAATTCATATCTTTCAATCAGATCATTACAACAAAGATGCTTCTTCCATGGTAACTCCAAAATATGCTTCCTAGTCCTTAGGATCATTTAGATGGAGCTCTAGTCACTCCATCTTGTCAGGCACAAGCTCTATAGTTTCATCTGGAGGGGAAAAAATAGAAAACAGTGAGATGAAACTCAACAAGGTACATGCAGATTTCTCATAAAGCGTTTATGCTGTAAGGCAGATACAGATACATATGCAACATGAATATTATAAAATAATAGTTGATCGGATCATGGTAGATACATAATGTAAAAGTAATTAGGAAAGCCGGAGCAGTCAATTTTGGAAATTAGGATAAAAAACAGAGTCGATCTTATTATAGAAATTTCTCTTTTTTCTTTATTGATAAAGGACATCGCTAGCGGAGGAGGTAATAATCGAGGATAGATTGTGCATATCTCCTCACAATCACGGCAATACCTCCTTGTACGAAGCCCCGAGGACGGCTCTCACTTCCTCCTTGTACAAAGCCCCGAGGATGGCTCCCTTTCATTATCCTCGATTACCACCATAATGTTCTAAGGCATGCCGGAGAACTTTATCTCCCAGTACTAAAGTTCGATCTCATTTATGTTATCATAAGGCTGGTTCAGTTTTTCTTTAGTTCACATTCCGAACGGGCACAAAACTTTCAGTCGTCGTATTACAAAGCCGATTTTAAATTCATTTTTTCTTATTCCGATCAAGTATAAGGACTTTCAGTTGACATGAAGCCGATTTCAAACCTATAAATCTCATTCCGGTCAATAATTCTTTATTATAACATTATGACTCAAAGCCGATTTATTTCTCCATTTTTATACAATTCAAGTTCAATCATAAGTTGAGCAGAAAGTTGAAAATAGAAAGCTGAAAGCATGAATTAACCATGAAATTAAAATCATATTTTCAGTCCGATTGCATACCAAGTATAACATCAAAGATATAGCTTATCAAGTAGTAATTAAAATGTCAAATCTGATATACTATGTGCTGAAGTATTTAAATTTGAAGAAAATACTTGCAATTTTTCTTAAAGCCAGGACTTGAAAACAAAAGTATACGTAAAATCTGAATTTAAAAAAGGGAGTACACTTACCTTAGAAATATTCTTAAAATCTGGGTTTAAAAAAGAAAGGTACACTTGCCTGACTGTTGACCGCCCACTTCGACTGACTTGAAGCTTTTTCTCCTTCTTCACTCCTTACCCTTCTTCCTTGCCAGAAATTTCACACCAGTCCCTCAACTAGAGCTTAGTATATAAAGAGGAGGGATTAGGTAGAGTAAGTGGGGTGGGTTACCTACTTGGTACTTCCCTTCAGGGGTTAGGTGGGAGTGAGTGGGGTAAGTTACCTACTTGGTACTTTAATCTTAGAAGGTCAACGGGGTAGTTCACTTGTTCTGATTAGATTTGGATCTAGTTGGGATCTAACCGTCTAAACAACAAAGTTGGCCCTTGCATTTAGTTTGCCCCTTAATTTATCTTGGTCAAAATTTCTAAATTTAGTAATCAATCTAGCTGGTCAACATTTTCTTTAAAATCGGCCAACCTTTCTATTGGTTAATTTTTTTTCGGTCAACGCTTCTTACTTTAATCCGGCCAACTTTTACTCAAAGCAAGCCAATGTTTCTTTTCTCTTATTCAAGGTCGGTCAACATTTCTAAAAATCGGTCAACCCTTCAGTCGACCTTTCGGTCATTATCTTGACGCCGGTCAACATCATGACATTGGCCAACATCTTGACATTGGCCAACATCTCGACACTGGTCAACATTTTGACGCAGGCCAACATCAAGACACAAGTCAACATTCCTTATAACCGGTCAACATTTTGATTACCATTAGTTCCGGTCTTCCAATAGTGTAAGGCCACTTTGGTTTAAGTCAAAATCAAAATAATTCAGTTTTTAAGTAGCAATGTTTTACTTTGATTTTAAGCTTCTTTAAATTCGGATCTCACACTAGGATTGTTGTATAGTAAAATAAAGTTTACTGGCATAAAATGAAAATGACCTCGTCCTTTGGGTGATGCGTGGTCTGTCTCTCAATCAGGGCTCTAATTAATAGAAATTAGGTCTAAAAGAATCATCCTACCTCGGGATGTAAAGTATGAAGAAAAATAGTTAAACTGAATAGTTAAACTAAATAGATAAACTGATTAAGAAATCTTCTTATCCTCGGGATATAAAGTGTGGAGAATAATGATTAAGCCAAAGAACAAGCATCCTGTCCTCGGGATGTAAAGTATGGAAGGTAATAATAATTATATCGAAAAGGATCATCCTGTTCTCAGGATGTAAAGTATGGAGAATAATAATTAAGCTAAAAATGGGCATCCTATCCTCGGAATATAAAGTATGGAGGATAATAATGATTAAAATGAAAAGAGCCATCCTGCCTCGGGATGCAAAATATGGAGGATAGTTGTTTTAAACGAGAAGTTAAATTACATGAACCTTGAGCCAAGAACTAAGGAATTATGATTGAATTGTTTTCAGACAAGGACCCCACACTAAGAATAAATGAAGAATTTGTTTTTTTGATCCAAGTTTTAAGAATTGAGAAGTTTTCATATGATTATGTATTGTTTTCATGTTTATGCCTCGCCCGTATACATATTTGATTCTTTAATTTCTTATAAATTTATTTGTCATTTTATTTGTTCATGTTTACATGGTATATGTATATTCTTACGATTTTGGGAACAATAGATGAGCTGCTAGCTAACTCATTGCTTTCTGTTTTCCCCTCTAGATAAGCTGAAATCAGATAAGGACTGAAGATAGGATTAGCTAGAAGGAAGATGGAGGATAGTAGTTTTAAACGATAAGTTAAATTATATGAACCTTGAGCCAAGCACTTAGGAATTATGATTGAATTATTTTCAGACAAAGACCCCAAACCGAGAATAAATAAAGAATTCGTATGATTATGTATTGTTTTCATGTTTATGCCTCACCTGTATACATATTTGATTCTTAAATTTCTTATATGTTTATTTATCATTTTATATATGTATGTTTACATGATTTATGTATATTCTTGCGATTTTGGGTACATTTGCTGAGCTGCTAGCTCACTCATTGCTTTCTGTTTTCCCCTCCAAATAAGCTGAAACCTGATAAGGATCGAAGATAGGATTAGCTAGAAGGAAGATGGAGGATAGTAGTTTTAAACGAGAAGTTAAATTACATGAACCTTGAGCCAAGAACAAAGGAATTATGATTGAATTATTTTCAGACAAGGACGCCAAACTAAGAATAAATGAAGAATTTGTGTTTTTGATCCAAGTTTTATGTGACGGAACGGATTATTCTCCATTGAATAACCTCCGTCAATGTCTAAACACACCCTAAAGCCCATAAAGTAACCTATGGACTCTACAGCAAATCCGGCAGAGTTTCCTCTGCAACTGGACGAAAACCGAAATACAACCTGTTTAAAATAACATCCTGCAACAAGCACACATCTATCAAAGGCTTAACTCAAAGCCTACAACACGCCACACAGGATCACAACACTGCCATATCATCCATGGCTCCAATACAGTACACAACCTACTATATTGGATCTAGAGAGATGCCATCTAAATGAAACCAAACTCAAAACATATATATACAGACGCGGAAGCATAACTAAATCATCATACATCTGCGGAAGCATAATAAAACCATAAAATATCCACAATGAGCCACGCTCAACCGCGAGCGGCTGTCCACAGTCCGATCCAACTCTAAGTCCAAATCTTCTGATCACTTGCCGTCCAGCCAATCACATCAAGCAAGCCTCTCCTGCTCTATTTATCCGGCGTCGGCTAAGTGTTCTCATCTGAAAGGAAAAACATCAACTGCAAGAGTGAGCTAACAGCTCAACAAATGTAATCATAAACAATTCTCCAAGTCATATTCAAGAAATAAGGGAAGGAACAGGAACAACAGGAATCACTCGATTCCTACGATTCTCGTGGTTACATTGGTCGATCATTAATCAGAATCACTTGATTCTCACGATACATCTTGAATCATTGGTTTCACACAGTTCTTGCGGTTCATATCTTAAGTCACTGGATTCATTCGATTCTCATTCTCGGTCTACAGATTCACACTGCTCATCAATTGATATTATTCATTTCCATTATTACATCGTCTTTGCGACCCCGGCTAGTAGATCGTACTAACCAACGATGCGAGAGAACGAGGACAGAAATGTGTTCGCTACACATTCTAAAGCCACGGCTACTACTTTCGGTCGGTAGCACACGACCCTCGGTTGCATCCATGCAACAATCATCACAGCATTTACTACATCTCAATATGTAAGCGCCGACACACCCCACACCCCCGGGTCCGTGGCAATCCTCGTTCTTCCACAAGAGTTTCCTAAAGCGTACCCACATACATCACCCGCTCCCACGAGCGGCCGGAATACGTGGCCAAGTATCCCTCGGGTTCCCACCACGATGGACATGGTACACTAAAGAATACTACCCATATGACTCAGGGTCCTAGTTTCAGGGTTAGGTTCGACACTTGGAGAGGGAAATCCACATTTGCCACACAATCACATCTTGGGAATCCTCATTCCCATCACAATCATCTCCAACCGGGAGATTACATCATCAATCACATCTCCATCCAGGAGATTACATCATCACAAGCTCAATGTGGATTCCTTTCCATTCACGTCACGATTCTCAATATCCAATGGGACTCAATTCCCTTAATCACAATCGGTGGGACTCAATTCCCTAAATCCACAACAAATCACTCCAAGTTCACAGGAGAGATCAGATTTCATACCTCAAACGATCACGAGTCACTTTGGAACCTCCGAGACTCATTCCTTTGCCTCCAGCACACGGATTCATATTCGGGTTCTTACTTTTACGTTTAATCAGTTAAACGTTACTTTCATTACGATTATGATCACATATCACTTTACATTTCTCATTTCATTTTGGGTGAACATTATCAGATTTCTCTTTGGACACCCGGACGCCGTACACGGTTCGATACTTGGAAATCGGACGTCCGGTGGATTCGTACGTACTCTTTGTACACGATATTACACATTTGGGTTCGATTTAACTTATCACGAGGGTGGAAGTATGCAACTTCCCATTCACTTTCGGGTTAACGATTACGGAATTCTTTCAAGGCTCCCGGATGCCACGAACGGGTCAAATCTTGCGAGATTCGGCATCCGGTCGATATGTACACACAATTGGGATATGGGTATTCATATTCTAGGATCATTTCATCATTTCACGAAGGTGACAACACGCAAAATCCACCTTCGGTCTCGGGTGAACAGTAACAGCGCCCCTTTAGAGGACCCGGACGCCGCGAACGGGTCCAAACGTGCAAGATCGGACCCGCGGCCGACATATATACATCATGGGGACGTGGGCACTCCAATTTTGAGGTCAATTTCATGATACGAGGCCGGGAAACGGGAAACCCCCAAAATCCCGTAGGTTAGGGTTTCGGTAAAACCCACCCGGGCGAATCGGACACGATTCGGACAACTAACTACATTTTCTTGGACCTCAAGGCATGGGTTTCGATATTCTAACATTCCCCGTGGGTATCGACACAAAATACCCAACGAAAATACATAAAACAACGAAAGAGGACGAGAAGTGGGTATGAGAACACTTGCCTCGACACGTGCTTTCACCTTTATACCTGGCTTTCGGGCGGAATCGGACTCCCGGGCTCGATCTCCCTTCTTCTCTCTCCCGTCGCGCGCCTCTCTCTCTGACAAAAACCCTCGGCCCGTGCGAAAATAAGGGAAGACGAAGGCGCGCCGCGTTTTTATATTGCGCCCGGCCGCTCGAGCGCCCCGGCTGGCGAGCGGCCAGCCCACGGGTCGGTTCGCTCACCACCGCTCGAGCCTCGCCGAGCGCCCGAGAGGGCGCAAGCTCACCGGGCGAGGCTCCAATGAGCCGGACCCGAATAATTTCCCGATTTTTCTTCCGATACCAAACCTTAATCATCCCATGAGATTAGTGTTGATCATTAACATACTAATCACCTCATAATTGTCGGGTTCACAAATCCGGAACCTCACATTTTAAGAACCGAGAAATTTTCGTATGATTATGCATTGTTTTCATATTTATGTCTCGCCCGTATACATATTTAATTCTTGAACTTCTTATATGTTTATTGATCGTTTTATATGTGCATGTGTAAATGATTTATGTATATTCTTGCAATTTTGGGTACATTTGTTGATCTACTAGCTCACTCCTTGCATTCTGGTTTTCCCTCCAGATAAGCTGAAATCCGATAAGAACCAAAGATAGGATTAGCTAGAAGGAAGAAAGCTTGTCGGGCTTGAAGTCCTTCAAAGATTTTTGGAGTCCTTGAAGAATTGTGAATATATATGATGAGTTTTTGAATGAATATTGTATATCCTAATGATGTAGTAATATTTTTGTTATGATAGATATATTGATTTTGCTTCCACGGGTTGATTTGTGGTTATAGTTGCTTCTACATTATTTTTGATATTTGGATTTGTTCTGGTCTTAGATGGCATCTCTCTTAGATCCAATACGGTAGTTTAGGAGTACTATGTTGGAGCCATAGATGATATGGCATATGATGATGTGAGGTTTCGGGTCTAAAAACTTGATAATGATGAGGTGATTAGTATGCTAATGATTAATACTTGGCCTATAGAACGAATAAGGTGGGGTATCGGAAGAAAAATCGAGAAGAATTCAGGTTCGTGCTGCTGAAGCGGTGCCAACAGGCTTGTGCCTGCTGCGAACTCAAGCCGTGGCTCGAGCGCATTTTCCAGAACTGCGCCCGCCCGCTAGCCGCTCGAGCTCCACTCGAGCGCGTATTCTGGAATTATGGCTGCCCGATGCTCGGTCGAGGCGCGCTCGAGTGGTGGCGCCTTTTTAAGCCGCGTCGTGCTTCTTTTCCCTCATTTTTCCACGAGCCCCAAAGCTTTTAGAGAGAGAGAGCACCAATTCTAGTGAGAGAAGGGAGGAGATCGAGGCCTTGGAGTCCAAATCCATCCAAGAGCTAGTTAAAAAGGTGAAAGTATGCGTCGAGGCAAGTGTTCTCATACTCACTTCTCATTCTCTTTTGATATTTTGCTTGATTTTGTTGGGTATTTTGTGTCGATACCCACCGTGAACGTTAGAATCATGAAGCCCATGCCTTGAGGCCCAAGAATACGTAGTTATTTGTCCGAATCGTGTCCGATTCACTCAGTTTGGTTTCACCGAAACCCTAACCCACGAAATTGGGGATTTCCCATTTTCCTTCTATGTATCGTGGAATTGACCTCAAAATGTGAATCCCCACATCCTAGATATGTATATATGTCGGCCGCGAGTTTGATCTCGCATGTTTTGCCCCGATCGCGGTATCCGGGCCCTCTAAATTGGCCATAACACTGTTCATCCGAGTGTAAAATGGGAAAATTGCATGTTTTCACCTTTGTGTATGTTGAATCGACCCCAAAAGATGAATCATCGTGTCCCAATTGTGCGTATGTATCAACCGGATGCCCGATCTCACAAGTATCGAACCGTTCGCGGCGTCCGGATGCTCTAAAAGCCCCCAGACACTATTCACTTGAGATTAAAGTGTAAATTTGCATGCTTTGCCTCTATTTAATTGTGATGGAACTTATGCCAAATGCGGTGTTAAAGTGTAAGCCCCAAAAATGTGTATTTGGGTACCAGAAGCAGGGAAAGAGTCTCGGAGGCTTCTAAGGTGATATGTGATCATCGGAGGTAAGAAATCCTAATGTCCCTCGTGAACTTGGAATGTATTGTTAAGAATAAGGGGATTGAGTCCCACAGAAAGTTGTGAACTGAGCAAGTAAATGGAAGGGAATCCACATTGTGCTTTGTGATGGAATGATCTGTGACGAACCGGGTTATTTTCCTTAATAACCCCTCCGTCAATAAACCAATATAATTTAATATTATAAATTTCTGTAGAAAATTGGGCAGAGTTTCATTTGTAACTTCAACGTTTACCAAAATACAAGTACCTGTAAGAAACTCTGCACAATATCCACTAATATATTTACAACATACACAGGATCTCAAATCCACTAAATCCCAGTAGTGGCACCGGCGTCATAGCTCTGGTATGACGTCGGCGGAGGTAAAGATGCCAACTATAGAACCCAAGCATAACCAAAAACACAACTGCGGAAGCATTATAACCATCATATACAAAAAGTCAAAACCATTCATCCGCAAAACTTCCATGCCATACATAATGAAGCTAGGTCCTCAAAGCTTCTCCCAAAATCCACGTCGCCTATCTTGCTTCTTTGTCCTACTCAGTCTCGTCGGGCATCAGGGCATTTTCATCTGAAAAGAGAGAGTGCAAGGGTGAGCTTTATCGCCCAGCAAGTGTCAACACACATCACTATCAAAAGCTAGAATCATATGGAAACGATAATGGGGTGGGGGAGACCATGTAAAGATGTAAAGAAAGGCAATACTTAGAAGAACCAATTTGTCATTTGTCATGCTTTTAATTACCATTTGAACATACTTTCTCAAGTTACTTTCATCTTTGCGGACCAGGGCCATAGGTTGTACTAGCAAACGATGCGAGAGAACGAGGAAAGGATCATGATACTCCACATGATCTAAGACCGTGAGGGATTATCTTTAACGACCCTCCGGGGGGTCGTGCACATCACATCGTGCCATATCGTATCGCCCCATTCCCCCGGGGTACCAGGGCAGTCCTCGTTCTTCCACAATAGTATCCTAAGGCGTGACACGGACACCACCCGCTTACGCACAAGCAGCCAGAATACGTGGCCCAAGTATTCTTCGGGTTTATACCGTGATGGACGTGTCAAACCAGAGAATACTACCCGTCTAAAAGTCCATGGTCTTAGTTTTATGATTCTATTTCATTGTTCTTTTGAGGGAAAGTCCACCGTATCTCATGTATTGTATCTCCCGTCATTTGGGAGGTTCCATCATTCATATCACATTTTGGATTTCCCTCCGTTACTCATCGGTTTTCATTTTACTTTGGATTCTAAGCATTTATGTTTACTAAAGATTAGGAAAGATTTGGAATCTCTTACCGTTCGTATACCAATTTCGTATCGGGGTCCTGTGGAGCCCATAGCTTGCAATCGATGCTTTATTTCATTCATTCAAGTTTGCATTCACATATGATTGGGTTGGAATAACGGTTATCATAGGAAAGAACATGTAAACTTTCCATTGTACCTCGGATGAATAGTAACCGTAGCATTTTAGAATGTTCAAATGTCGCGAACGGGCCATTTCTTGTGGAATCGGATGCCCGGTTGGTATGTATACATATTCGGGACGTGGTGATTCATAATTTGAGATCAAATTATCATAATTTGAAGGGGAAAATAGTGAATCCCGAATTTGAGTGAGGGTTAGGGTTTCACGATGACACATCGAGCGATTCAGCCAACGGGAGAAAGATATAACCACATATTTATGAAGTATAATTTATGGGTTACACATTTTTCATATTTCGGGTAGGTATCGGTACGATAATACCTGACGGAGATCAAATAAAAATTGAAAGAGAGCAAATAGTGAGTATGGGAACACTTGCCTCGACGCGTACTATCACTTTGATAACTGGTTTTCTGTCGAATTCGGACTCTACACCTCGATTTCTTCCTTTCTCTCACTAGGCTCGGCGTTCTCCTTCTCTCTCCTTGCCAGACTGGTCTGGAAAAAGTGGGGAAAAAGTGGGAAAAGTGCAAATTTGTGAAGCTGGCCGAATATTTATACTGCTCGGGCCGCTCGAGCGCCCCTCGAGCGGCCAGCGAGCGCCAAGGCTTCCTGGAAGATTCGGGAAAATTCGCCCGGGCGGCCAGCGAGCGCGAGAAGGTTCTGGAACCTCCGCTCGAGCGGGCTTCGAGCGCGCATCAGGCGGGGTAGCTACTGGTTTTCTGGCTCGAGCGGGCTTCGAGCATGCATTAGGCGGGGTAGCTACTGGTTCTTTGGCTCGAGCGGGGCTCGAGCGTGTGGCCCGCTAGCGACACTTCGACCCCAATTTTCAAAGATTTTCTCCAAGTTTCCTTCAATGCTCTAATTTAGGCATCCAATACGTCTAGTATTATTTATTGTTATGCTGATTATCTCATTTAAATTCGGAACCTCACATGATCTCCCGGATGGAGATGTATATGATGAATGATCTCCTGGATGGAGATGAATGTGATGGGAATGGGATTTCCTGAGTTATGAATGTGTATGGCAAATGTGGATTTTCCTCTCCAAGTGTTAGAACTAATCTTGAAACTAGGACCATGATTCATAGGGGTAGTAACCTTTGGCTTACCATGTCCATTGCGGTGTGAACCCAAAGAGTACTTGGCTACGTATTCTGGCCACTCGTGGGAGCAGGTGATGGTTGTGGTACGCTTTAGGAAACTACTGTGGAAGAACAAGATTTGCCCTGATCCCCGGGGGATATGGGGCATGTTGGCCGAGTGCTGCAGGCCTAAAATGTAGCCGTTTGGTTAAATGTTGCATAGTGGAGATGCAACCGATGGTCGAGTGCTGCGGACCTAAAATGTATCCGTGGCTTTAGAATGTGTAGCGAACACATTACTTTCCTCGTTCTCTCGCATTGTTGCTTAGTGCGACCTACTAGCTCGGGTTTGCAAAAATGATATAATGATGAAAATGAATAATGCCTAATCGATGTAACCATCAGAATCTAATGTTCCAGATGTTCCTTGTTTCCCTCTCAAGATTCATGACTGTTGAGATTACATGTGTCCCTCACCCTTTCGGTTATTGCTTCTCTTGCTTTCTACCATGAGATGTGACTTATGATTACATTTGCTAAGCTGTACGCTCACTATTGCTGTTTATCTTTCTAGATGAGAACACTTAGTTAGCACTAGATTAGTTAGAGCAAGGTGAGAGACTTGCTTGAAGATATTAGCTGGACAATGAAGCTTGAAGATTTGGTCATATTGTTGTAATGGAATATAATAGCCACTCATGGAAGGATGTGGCTTATTGTTATATTATGGTTTGGTTATGCTTCCGCAGGTTTTGATGATTTAGTTGTACTTCTGTATTTATGTTATGTTAATGTTCTTGGATTTTGAGTTTTGTTAGATGGCATCTCTCTAGACCCAGTATAGTAGATAAGGTTACTGTACTGGAGCCATGGTCGATATGGCAGTTATATGATCCTGTGTTGTCTATTATAGGATTTGTATTGATTATTTTGGTTAGTTGTGTGCTTGTACTGGATATATTTGAGCATGTTGTATTTTGGTTTTCATCCAGTTGTAGAGAAAACTTTGCCGAAATTTCTGTAGAATCCATAGGTTAATCATGGGCTTCAGTTATGTTACCATTGATGAAGGTTATTTATTGGAAAAATAATCTAGTCCATCACAATTGGTATCAGAGACAAAGAGAGATGCGTTAGGTTTGATCTGAATCGTATGCGGAAGCCTAGGTTAGATTGAGATTGATTGAATAAGTAATCAAAGGTGTGTGATGACTAAGTTAGTCTGGGTAGTTTTGGTTACCCCAATCCCAATGACTTAGGCTTGCACTAAGTTAAGAGTGATAATTTAGTTCGATTGGCTAGCTTATGTGTCCTCGCTAGTGTTCAAGGAGTGACTTAATGCGAAATGTCTCGGTCTCAAGGAAATATTAGTAGTGGCTCTTAGACGGGGACTATTAATATTAGTGACTCATTGTAGGGTCGAGAGGAAGATGGTGTGTCGAGACACCTTAGTGTTGGAATTTGATTGGTATCGATTGGGTTCTTGAATTAATCAGTGTTGATTTGAGGCCTAGGTTAATTAATCTCGGTTTGAGGTTTGAGTTTGATCGGCTCTTGGTTGAAGTTCTTAGGTTGGTATTTTGCTACGAAGGGTTGCCAAGTCAACCTAGCAACTGTAATGAATAGGGTGGAGTTAGCAGCTCAAGATTTGTAAATTGGAGTTAATTCTTAGGCGTGTCAAGTCCAAAGATGATAATTCATAATTGTTTCAGAAATACTAAAGTACCTGCACTTCTGGGCAGTCCAGATCCTATTGAGGTCGAGATGTAGATTTTGAGACTTAAGATGACATTGCGGTGACGTCATGTCTAGTAGAAGATATGGCGTGTTGCCCCATACTAGATAGGAAGTGAAGTTGACCTCGGTTGGTTGACGTGGGAAAGATCATGGGTCTTAAGGATTAAGAGATATTGTCCCATGTGTTATGGAAGTTCCATGGATTAATGCTTTGTGTTGGTGAGACTCTTGGGAGCGTGTTTCAATAGTGGTTAGTTCGATCGCAATATTTAAGGATGTCCTTATCCATGGATAGGTGGCGAAGAGGTTCAGTGTTTTAAATCAGGGTTCTAAGGTATTAACTTAAAGTATTAAGAGCCACCTGTCGCGATAAGAGGTAAGGCCCTTGGGCTTAATATTATAATCTGGTGTCGTTTTGGGATTCCAAACCCATGTCATGATTGTGCTTTAAATTATGTGTAATTGGGAGACCTAAGCTTTGTAATAGCGGCAAAGATGTCCTAGTACTTGGAAGGATAAAAGATATATCAAAGTGGATGTTCAAGTAAGAATTTTGGATAAATGCCTTCCCGAAGAGACTTTGGGACTATGATCTAAGTTATAGATAGTACGGTCATTGGATTAAGGATAGTTTGGATCCTCTGACCTCGAAGTGAAGAAATCCAGTGCCTTAGGATCAAAGTTTGTGTGGTGATGAAGCATGAGAGAAATATGTGGATTGCCGAGATACAAGATGAAATTTCTCAATCTTGTTGTCACAACACTTGCGTCATTGGGATCCCGATTATATATGTGGTTTTGTGATTCCTAGGTTTATTTAATTAATGATCTAAGTTCGATACAAGTGGTGTCGAGGTTGTGATATTTTTGGAGTTCGTGGATACGATTGGTTGGGTTAACTTGAATCATCTTGTGGTGCCAATCTTGATGTGACGTTTGAATGATTTGGTCAGTAAGTTATCGGGTTGGTCTTAATTGTGTTGGTAAACATATTGTGCCTCGCAATTGAATTGTGAGATTTTGGGTATGAACTTAAGATAGTTAAAGTATTAAGTCTTAATCTAATCTTAATAGTAGTTCAGTGGGTGAACTGCAGTGCTAATATAATTGGCTTGGTAAAAGATAGCATCTTGCAATCAGGTTGTAGGATTTGAAGCATGAGTTTGAATTGATCGAGGTATCAAGAAATTGATATCGTCTTTCTGGTAGATCATTTGATCGAGGATTTTATCAAAATTGAAGATTCGGCTGAGTTATCTTTTGATCGGTAATTCGAGGTCATGTTGAATCGATGCTAATTGTTGAGGATCTTAAGCAGGGCCGTGGAAGTATCAGCTTCGGTATCGCGGTAAAATATACCAGAACCTTCGAGTTAAATAGATGGACCGATAAGGTGGTTCATGAATTTCAAAAATGGATAGGAGATTAATGATTGGATGAGCAGACTTTGTGGATGGATAGGCGTAGTCTGTGGGCCGTCGTGAAGGTTTGATGAATTCTAAGATCGATTTGGGTCCCTAGCGTGTTAATTGTGGATCAACGGAAGTTGTAGCCCCGGCGGTATTCAGGGTAAGGATATGGCCACTATGAAGTCCAAAAACATTGTTTGGAATTTGTAGACTCGTTGGCGTTTCATGAAATTTTATGGGTTTGATCTTTTGGCCATATTTGGGTCTATGTTGGGGTGTACGTAGTTATTTGAAGATTATGTCATAAGTTCCAACGGCTGATAATCCGTATGCCCCCTTTTGGGAAGGGAGTGCGAGTTTCGTTAAGGAATTTCCTTGTTAAGCTTGTGGCTCTTTGGTGACATGATTTTGAGATCAACAAGATTGTAAGTGATGGATAATTGGGGAGACCAATTAGTGTCGTGAAAGTGTACGGTCATCTTGGATCTAATCAAAGCTGTTAAGTGACCTGACAAGTACTCCTTGGGGATTTCTGTGTAGGTAAGATGAGCAGCGTGGGAGAGATTTGTAATTGTTAGAATGAAAGATAAACGGTAGTTTTCAGAGACCGGATAGGGGCAATTGACGTTCATGTCATTTGGGTTGACCCCTAATGGGTCTGATAAGTTATCATGGAATGTAATGCCTTTGAGAAATGTTAAGGTTATGTTACTCCCATGTCATGATAGGTGGATACCTTTGATATAAGTGGGGGAGAAATTCAGCATTAGTGTTACTCCCATATGTAAGTTAGAATTAGCAATTAAAGTCTCCGGTTTGAGAACTTATGGCTTTGTCTTTCAAGATAGTCATTACCTGAAGTTTTAAGAGCCAAAATAGTTATACCATTAAAAAGGATAATCATATGGTATTGCATGTGGATAGACCTATTTAAAGGTTGAGGAAGTGAACCTCGGTGTTTTCATTGGGAAAGCAAGCATCAATGTTGGCAATTGATGCTACGAGTCTTTGGACTTGTATGTCTTTGAAGTTTCATAGGAGATGTGAAAGATGAATCGTAAGTCCAAATGATTGGGTGATAGGATGCCATGTTCATGAATTGAGAGACAAAACCGTATTCGATATTTAGGAGCTAGGAGTTCATGAAATATGAAGTCCTTATGATTTGTTTCAAGACGATTAGAGCGACCCGCTTATCGTAATCATAGAAGACGTGTTCGGCTAGAATTAGTTGGCTTATTGGTATGCCAACGGGGTCTTAAGGTTACTCAGTTATTAGATTTTGAGGCTATAGGATGAATGACCGAAAGCTATGTCGAATCTTGGGATGATTGTTACAATTGTAGTTTCGAAGGTGGCTGTAGTCGGATGATTGGGAGAATTGCCTTCATGGTATGGCTATCCTAGGATCGTATTAATCAGAGTAGCGCAGCATAAGCGTTGTGGGCCCATGGGCCAGAGATTTCTAAATAAGGTTGAGGTCCCTGTGATCAAATTCTTTCGAGGCTTGGAATGAATTGAAGTGAAAGTTCATTGGTCCATTTGAAGTATCAGATTGAATTGGAAGAATGTCCGGCATGATTGTAGGTCGCTTTTGGAATATCTAGGGATCGTTATAAGGTCTTCCTTGTATCGATGGCTGAGAGAATCGGTAAGTGTCTGGGTTGAGCCGTTCGGAGAGGCTAAGGATTTGTTTTCTGATGAAGATTAGAACGATTCAATGCTTGAGGTTCCTAAAATAGGCATTGTCCGACGAAATGATTTCAGAATATAAGGGGTTCACCTCTGATTTAGAAATTCGAGACTTGTTAAATTTCGAGGACGAAATTTTCATAAGTGGGGGAGAATTGTGAGGTTTCGGGTCTAAAAACTTGATAATGATGAGGTGATTAGTATGCTAATGATTAATACTAGGCCTATAGAACGAATAAGGTGGGGTATCGGAAGAAAAATCGAGAAGAATTCGGGTTGGTGTTGCTGAAGCACTGCCAACAGGCTTACGCCTGCTGCGCGCTCAAGCCGTGGCTCGAGCGCGTTTTCCAGAACCGCACCCCCCGCTGGCCGCTCGATCTCCGCTTGAGCGCATATTCTAGAATTGCGACCGCTCGATGCTCGCTCGAGGCTCGCTCGAGCAGTGGTGCCTTTTTAACCCGCATCGTGCTTCTTTTCCCTCATTTTCCCACGAGCCCCAAAGCTTCCAGAGAAAGAGAGAGCGCTGATTCTAGTGAGAGAAGGGAGGAGATCGAGGCCTTGGAGTCCAAATCCGTCCGAGTGCTAGTTAAAAAGGTGAAAGCACGCGTCAAGGCAAGTGTTCTCATACTCACTTCTCATTCTCTTTCGATATTTTGCTTGATTTTGTTGGGTATTTTGTGTCAATACCCACCGTGAAAGTTAGAATCATGAAGCCCATGCCTTGAGGTCCAAAAATATGTAGTTATTTGTCCGAATCGTGTCCGATTTACTCGGTTTGGTTTCACTGAAACCCTAACCCATGAAATTAGGGACTTCCCATTTTCCTTCCACGTATCGTGGAATTGACCTAAAAATGTGAATGCCCACATCCTAGATATGTATATATGTCAGCCGCGAGTTCGATCTCGCATGTTTTGACCTGTCGCGGTGTCCGGGCCCTCTAAACTGGCCCTGACACTGTTCAACCGAGTGTAAAATGGAAAAATTGCATGTTTCCACCTTTGTGTATATTGAATTGACCCCAAAAGATGAATCACTGTGTCCCAATTGTGCATATGTATCAACCGGACGCCCGATCTCACAGTATCGAACCGTTCACGGTGTCCGGATGCTCTAAAAGCCCCCTGACACCGTTCACCCGAGATTAAAGTGTAAATTTGCATGCTTTGCCTCTATTTAATTGTGATGGGACTTATGCCAAATGCGGTGTTAAAGTGTAAGCCCCAAAAATGTGTATTTGGGTACCAGAAGTGGGGAAAGAGTCCCGGAGGCTTCTAAGGTGATATGTGATCATCGGAGGTAAGAAATCCTAATGTCCCTTGTGAACTTGGAAAGTATTGCTAAGAATAAGGGGATTGAGTCCCACATAAAGTTGTGAACCGAGCAAGTAAATGGAAGGGAATCCACATTGTGCTTTGTGATGGAATGATCTCCCGGATGGAGATGTATATAATGAATGATCTCCTGGATGGAGATGAATGTGATGGGAATGGGATTTCCTGTGTTATGAATGTGTATGGCAAATGTGGATTTTCCTCTCCAAGTGTTAGAACTAATCTTGAAACTAGGACCATGATTCATAGGGGTAGTAACCTTTGGCTTACCATGTCCATTGCGGTGTGAACCCAAAGTGTACTTGGCTACGTATTCTGGCCACTCGTGGGAGCAGGTGATGGTTGTGGTACGCTTTAGGAAACTACTGTGGAAGAACAAGATTTGCCCTGATCCCCGAGTGGGCAACAGGCAGCCGCGACACTGGTTTTGCCGCTTGAGCTGGCTCGAGCGGCCAGCAGGCGACGGTGGTTCTGGTTTTTACACTTGAGCGCTGCTCGAGCGTCCAGTGAGCGGGCGAGCTACTGGAAAACATGCTCGAGCGGAGCTCAAGCGGCCAGTGGGCGAGTGCACTTCTGGAATTTTCGCTTGAGGAGAGCTTGAGCGGATAGCGGGTGGGGGAGCTACTGGAAAATGCGCTCGAGCCGTGGCAGGCGCAAGCCTGCTGGCAGTGCTTCAGTAGCACCAATTCAAACTTTCCTCAATTGTTCTTCCGATACCCAGGCTTATTCGTTCCATAGGTCTTGTATTGATCATTAGCATACTAATCACCTCATCATTATCAAATTTTTAAATCCGGAACCTCACAAATTCACATAGGGATTCTTTTCCCTCTTAGCCCAAGGGCCTCTATTTACATAAGACACAACCAAGATCCTCCGCTTTTTTCAATCCCTAACTTACTGATTTGGAGGACACCAATTATCTCCAAAATAGTATCCATAAATTTTCATGACAAAGGCTTCATTGCAAAAACCTTACAATGGCGATATAATTTTTGAACCCCATGTTCCTCCCCCACTTAGACCGAGGGTATCCATCTACTATGATCCAAAAATAACAGGATCCTGACCTTTCCCAACAAATTTATAGCATTAAAGTGGCTTTACACCTACATAACATTCCTTCCTCCAATTAAATGTTGATTACTTTTTCACAATTCACAACATCCACAAAAGAATATATATATCAAGAGATAATCCCAAAATTTACAGGGTGAGGGTAACATAATATGTAACTTAAGAAAGAATACACAAATCCCCAACTTAAATAAAACAAAAGTCAAACTCCTCAAATGAGAAAATACCTTCATTCACACTTACAAGCGCCTCAACGCCTTGAACTGTTACCGTGAGTGCCTTGATTGCTGATAGTCTCCCTGGTTGGGGATAATTTGTGGCCAAGTGACCTTGCTAACCATAATTAAAGCAGGCCCTCATTGCTTTATAACAGATCATCCTCGGATTCCTCCTTCCACACTATACACAATCCAGCATAAATTCTTAAGGACCAATCACTGATCGAACTTCGGTAATACTCTTTCCTTTATCTACTGCCTTTGTCCTCTTTGATGGCTCGAAAGACTTCCAGCTCAGCCCTACACTAGTATTCATCTGGCTAGCTGCTCTCTCAACATGGGATTTCTGTATCTCCAACTCCTTTTCATATATCAGGGCTCTATCTAGTATATCCGCATACGATTGGAGCTTTAGAGTCGCCAAATGCCTTCTAATATCATCTCGTAATCATTGTTGAAACTTCTTTGCCTTCTTTAATTCATCCTCCACAAAATATGGCACAAATCGGGACAATTTAGTGAACTTAGCATCGTATTCTGCTACTATTTGGCTCTCTTGTTTAAGTCGCATAAATTCTTGCTCCTTTTGATCTCGAAGGCTGGGAGGGAAATATTTTTCTATAAAAGTTTCTTCAAATATTTTCCAAGTAATCAAATTATCTGGTGCACCTAATGCCCTTTTCTTCATCTCCCACCAACTTTAGCTTCACCTCCCAACTTATATACCCCAAAAGAAACTTTTTCTTCATCGGATCACCGCAAAGATCTTCTTCATCCTCCGAATCCAGATATCCACCGTTATCAGATTAGGTTCACCTAGGAATTCGGGTGCTCTCTCTGCCGTTAAACTATCATATGTGGTCAGAGCAGGATTTACCAGAACTGGCTCGGTGTAGGGACCGGAGCCATATGATGCTACTCTTTTGATTCAACAACATTCGTCATTCTCCCTAACGAGTTCACATATTCATCTTCTCGGTCAGGAGGAGCACTAGAGCCTCCACGATTATTTCTTCTACTCCATCTTCTTGCCATGGTATATCCTACATCCACAAACATTACAATATTAGACAACCTCAAATAATTAGACCAAAAGAAAGGATTTAAAATAAATCATGGCATCCAGAATAAAATCCTTAAAGCCGGTCTTTAGACCTTCCTTTTGGCCCTAATCGCTCTTTTCTTTCCTCAACCTAAAGCGGTTCAATCTAAACCTTCAATTTCAATTTAGTTTGACTTAGCCCAAAATCGATATCAATCTACTTCATCACTAGGTCTCGGTCTATCTCAGACCTACTTATACTAGCTAGGATACCTAGGACGTAATTCATCCTATGTCTATCCCTACTCAGTCGATCATTCATAATCATTTCCTAAGCTTCCGCATACGATTCAAATCATTCCTAAGGTATCTCGTTTTCTCTGATACCAATTATGATGGAATGGATCCCAATCCTTATAGTGTAAAGACCGCAATCCTGTAAACTAGGAATGTAATTCAGGATGACTTATGTAATTCAGATTATAATGAAATTAATCCAAAATAGTCTCTGACAAATATACTAGCCTCTTATGTCTTAGTTTTTTGTATACTCAAGCCTGATTCCTTTAATTTAATTTTTGTACCTAAAAGCCGGGAATTAATTCCGGATGTGTTAGACAATCCGGATTTTGAGGTAAATAGTCCCAATTGATCATTGAAAAGTAGACTAACTTCCCATGTATTCGTTTCCCAAAACCCCGACACCCGATCTTTTAAATTTTCCTTCAAACCCAAAAGCCAGGGATGTAAGTCGAGAGATGATAAGAAATTCGGTTTGGAAAAAAATTAATACTATACGATCTTTAGTGTCTATACTAAGTTTCCATGTCCTAAAATTTTTACCAACTCATACCCGAACACCTTAAATTAAATCCTTTGAGATAATAGGCAAAATGGAAATTTTCACTCCGGTTGACAAAAACTGCTGTTGGCAGCCATTTTTGCCAAATTTCTAAGGAAACAAATTGGTCACACACATGGGGTATTATGTGTATAAGACCCTCCCCACACTTAGAAAAATTTAGAGAACCAAAATGACCCTCAAAACCCCACGGCAGCAGCGACATGACAGTAGGAGAAAATTCAGCAACAAGGAGGACTTGGATAAATTTGATTTGGCAGTTGTGCCAACGGGGAAATTAGGTAAATTTTTCACTCCATGTTGGACTATAGTAAGTATAAAATATAGTAAATTAAGGACGCATTATATATTAATAGAAAAAATGGGGAAAAGAGGGATGAAGGTGGCATGCATAAGCAGCTAGGATGCTGATGCAGGGCACCTCTTGGCTGCATCAGCAGCCAAGTTTCCCTATCTTCTAAGCAGATCTTTGAGCAACTTAATTAGGATAAGTTTGGGAAAATAATACTAAATACTGGCCCTAGATTGTAGCCTCATTATTGCCTAACAGAGGGATGATGAATCAGCTAAACACTGGTTACAATCTAATGCAACCACCAACCTGCTGCTGCATGCAAAAAATGGAGGAATGATACGAGAGTTTAGGGGATAAGATGAGTCAATTTATTTAAGGAATGAATAGGGTAGGAGAAGGGAAGATAGGAAAGATTGTGAAGCACAAAAAAATTGGTGGTAAAGTAAGGGAAAAGAGGAAGGAAACCAAGAGGCAGTAAGGAGAAGTCCAACTTAATAAATCAGCAAGTGTACTCCGACCCTTTCCTTGATTGTTGAGAAATATTTGGCTAATTTTTATTGAGTATTCTTGATCCAATATTTGCATATGCTTCCTTAGTTATCATAAATTCATGAGGAGTAGCAAGAAAAAAAATTAAAAATGGGTGAACCGGCCCTGGACACATGATAGTGTCCAAAATCGGGTTCTGCTATGGCAGTCCCTGATGTTTGCTTCATATCGACCACTAAATGGCCGAATTAGTCAATGACCAAAACTGGTCAAATGATCCTTATTTAATGATGTAAAAGTAAGAAAAAAAGGAGCCTCGAATCGTTCAAGAAAGGGTTCAAAATCGGACCCAAACTCAGCTGCAGAACCAGCTTACTGGTTCTGCTGATGCTGAAATTTCAGTTTCTGAAATTTAGCCAAACACCCCCCAAAATGGATTGATCCGGAGTCCAACACAACTCTATTTTATAGTATTAGGTGTGGACTATCACCATGTAAACCGGAGGCCCATGAAAATTTGGATCGGATACTGAACCGGACCCATGAACAGCAAGGGTCTTTCTAAACTGCTTCTTTGAGCAGTTGGGGAAATAATTTTAAATAAAATACAATCCAAACCCAAAATGGGCCAAATCGGCTCCAGAAGTTAGCTAAGACCTTAGAGGTGATATTCAAGTATCGGTCCATAAAAAACAGATCCAAATTAATTATGATTCGGACCCTCAAAGTTGGAACAAAATCTGTCTGCATCAGCTGATGCTGATGCAAAATATGTTCTGGGAATTTGGTCTGAACCGGCCAATATTGACTTGGACCGGCCTAAACAAAATTTATTCTTAAAATTAAGTCCCTTGGCTACAAGAGGACACCCAGAACCAGTCAAAAATAGGCCCGATTGAATCATAAAAAAATTAGGGAAGCAGAACTGTCCTGGACAGTTCTGCTGAAACCCGACAGGGCAGTCTGTGTTGGCAGACTGAACCGGCCACCATCCGAACATCAAACTGGGTCAAATTTGGGAAAAAAATAGCTAAGACCCATATCCATGTTGTGTAAAAACGTGTCATGAAAATGGACTATATAACTCAGAGAACTGGTCCTTCAAAGCCTTTCCCGAACCGGTTCAGCTTAAATGATAATTTGAGCCCTTTATTAAAAAGGGTCGAACTAGGCCCAAATTTGACTAAAAATTGACCGAACCAATGACCAATCGACCCCAAAAGGATTTTGGGATAATTATAAAAAAATTCCGGCTCAAAATAATTAGGAAACCCGGTCTCAAGCCTTAACCGAGCCGGTTCACATGAACTGGGAAATTTTCGAAATATGAATAAAATATTAAACTAACTCAAGACCTATCCTGACTTTACTTACTAACATCAATAAGTATTGAATTAAATTATTTAAGCTCCAGTAAATTAATTGGCCACGAAGTAGATTGAAAGACACTAAGTATGGAATAAAGTTCCGTATGCATTTTTCTACATATTCAAGGCCTATGAAATATTATATTTGGATATCATTTGCTATGTTAAACTATATTCATGAAAGTTTGGAAGGGACTCTATGAAAATATGAAAAAAAATTTAGTGCCGTTCAGTTAAGTTCTGTTAAGTTCAGTTATACGAGATCCCTTCAAAGTTGAAAAAGGAAAATTGGACCATGGATCTTTTTCAGAGGGTAATATTTCCTGTTATGCCTTAGGATATTACAGTGAAAAATCAAAAAATTATTTTTTTACGGCTCATCCATTTTGGCCCGGTCTACGAGGATTATAGGTAGTACCGCCTGCCTTGGGGTGTAAGAAGGATGAAAAGAATTGGATTATGGAATTAAGCATAATCCTGATTATGGAAGTAAGCACAATCTATCCTATTGCTAGGATATTTACCTTAGATTGTGTGGATTAACACAATCTTTTCTTCGATTTATCTACTCCGTTAGTTGGTGAGGCCTACTGGCCTTATCTGTAAAGATAAGAAAAAATAAATACAGTCAATAAAAGTTGGGAAATAAAGAAAGGTAAATGTATTGCACTTCATGTATCTACTCTTGTTTATATATGTTAATGTATATTCTATATGAAATGCATGCCTTTGTATGTTATGTACACTGCTAAGTATTTGGCTCACTCGCTTGCTGTTTCCACTTCCCTTCAGACGAGTCTCAAGAAATGATGATGAACGAACAGTATTAGAAAAAAAGTTTGAGGTGGTCATAATTTTGTTATGACGTATATGTCGTACTTGGGATGATGAAAATAAAGAAAAAATGTGTACTGTATAATGTTGTATTTCAGACATATTGTATTTTAATGATAATGGAATTGCTTCCGTTATGATATAGAATATATGCTTCCATCAGGTTTAAATTCTTATGGATGTCTAGTAAGCATCTTCCTTAATTTAGACTAACATCATAAAAGAATAATGTGATATTACAGCCAGTATAATTTATAACTAATGTTAGGATCTTGTCTCTGATAATAATAATATTAATGATAAGTATAAGGACATATGACGTGGGACGTCACATATAGGACCCTTTGTCAAATACATATAAAACAAAGTCCATAAATTTAAATTATTTAACTTCTACAGAAATTTGACCAAAGTTTTCTCTACACCTAGATCAAAACAAAAACCACAACCTGTATTAAACAATCTGTACAAGCACATATATAATCAAATACCACAATCCATCTTACAACACGTATAACACAGGATCACAAATGCCATCCATAGCTTTATTTCAACAATCCTAACTATTATACCAGAATCTATAAGAGAGATGCCATCTAGGACCTGTATAAAATCCAAAGAATAGAATAGAGAAAGTATCTATATCCTTAACAAAATCCCTACGAAAGCAATAACAAAACATTCATCATAATGTCATCACAATGTAGCATCATTTCATATTATCATAATACACAATATTTATTTTAAAATGCTAGCTACAAGAATCCAGAATCCTTTGATCCATCGAAGTCCTCCAAGGTCTTCCAAACTTAAGAGCTTTTCTTTCTTCTAGCTAGATCTAACTTCGATTCTTTTCAGGTCTTTGCTAATTTGGAGGGGAGAACAGAAAGCATGGAGTGAGCTTAACAGCTCTGCAAATGTACCCAAAACAATGAGAACATATAGTTACATATATATATAGAATATATACGTACTTTCAAATGAGAACTTAAAAAGGGATGCGGAAAATTCATGCATGCAGGCGGAGAGAACAAAGCATAAATATGATGTAGAATACTAGGAAACATATTACGGTGCAGAATACCAGAAAACCTATGATTTTAGATCCTTAGTTCCTGATTTAGAATTCAATTCGGAGTCCATATTTCAGAACCATAACCTAGCTCTCGGTTCAGAATCCTTATTTTAGAACATTCGCCTAGTTCTCGGTTTAGAGTCCTTATTTCAGAACATTCGCCTAGTTCTTGGTCCAAAATCCTTATTTCAAAATATTCGCCTAGTTCTCGGTTCAGAGTCCATATATCAGAGCGTTAACCTAATTATCGGTTCAAAGTCCGTATATCAGAATATTAATGTAGTTCTCAATTCAGAATTCTTATTTCAGAACATTCGCCTAATTCTCAGTTCAGAATCCTTATTTTAGAACATTCTCCTAGTTGTCTATTCGAAGTCCTTATTTTAGAACATTCGCCTAGTTCTCGGTTCAGAATCCTTATTTCATAATATTTGCTTAGTTTTTAATTAAGAATCCTTCTTTTAGAACATTTGCCTAGTTCTCGGTTCAAAACCCTTATTTCAGAATATTCACCTAGTTCTCGGTTCAGAATCCTTGTTTCAAAACATTTGCTTAATTCTCAGTTTAGAATCCTTATTTCAGAACATTTAGTTTCCTTCTAAATCTGTTATCCTCTATACTTTACATCCCAAGGTCAGAATAATTTTTGTTCAATTTAGCCTTTACATACCCTCCATAGTTTACATCCCAACGACAAGATGATTCTTATTCGGTTTAATAATTTACAAACCCTCCATACTTTATATCCCAAGGGTAGGATAGTTTCTGTTTACTTTAATCTGTACATACCGTCTATACTTTACATTCCGATGGTAGGATGATTTCTGTTCAGTTTAACCTTTGCATAACCTCCATACTTTATATCCCGAGGGTAGGATGATTCTTATTCGGTTTAATCATTTACAAATCCTCCATATTTTACATCCCAGAGGCAGGATGGTTTCTATTTACTTTAATTTGTACATACCCTCCTTCTTTTACATCCCGAGGATAGGATGATTTCTATTCAGTTCAATCTTTACATACCCTCTATACTTTACATCCCGAGGGAAGGATATTTTTGTTCAGTTTAATTCCTTACATACCCTCCACACTTTACATCCCGACAGCAAGATAGTTTTTTTAGTTCGAATAGCTATTATTCAATATAGTTCTAATGCTTATTATTCAGTATTTTGATAGAGTAAACTAAGGATGAGACCATGGACTAGCTATACTAGAATCCTGCTGATTTACATAACAGAGGACATTTTTATCCTTGTTTCCTTAGTCATAAATTCTCCTGACCACTAAAACTTTTCTAATTCATACGATTAAACCTTAAGTCAGTTTCAGAGCTTCTCTATGATTTAACGATACAGTTTTAGATTAATTCCTCAAATGTAATTTATCAAATAAACTTCATCAAACATCCAATTAGCATTTCCTTCTTAGGATTTATATATTTATTCTTATTCTTTAACCCTTAACTTATCGTATTTTAGTCAGCTAGTTAAACCTTATTTGGTAATCCTTCAGATTACTTCAAAATACCCCAGAAGATTAACGGTGCATCCTATGGGACTTTTCAAACTAAATCTTAATCGAAAGTCCTTCAGATAGCTTTAAAACCTCTCAAAAGCTCTACAATATATTCCTGTAGGGCTTTTAAGACTAAGATTACCTCATAGTCCTTATCATATTATGGAATCGTAGTTACATCTCAGAATTTAGGAAACATATACATAAAACCCCCAAATTTTGACCTTGGGTTTCGAACAGGGTAGTTGGACCATCATCAGACACCCTACACATGTACAGTTACGAAACTGAAGCCCTATATTGTGATACAAACAGATAATCTTGAAATCTATCCGATTAATTTATAGAAACATGCTTCGTATGTATTTAACAGAGAGAAACAAAAATTTAGAGCATAAATATATTTTTATTGATATAGAAAAATGGTAAAAATAGAGGGTAATGTCCGGCATACACTTGCCTTAGCCTACTTTACCGTTATTTTTACCTGGATCGAAAGTGATGAATTTCTCCTCTTTTTTTCCTTTTCTTCCCTTCCTCGTTCCTCTCCTCTTCGTGCTTTCTGTCGTTTTGTCATGGTTTGCCCCTCTCTCTCTCCCTAACATCCTCTTTTAAAACCAAAGGAAAGAAGGGTCGCATGAGGAAAGCATGGGCAGCGCTCGAGTGCCAGTCAGGCACTCATCAAAATCTGGCTTTCACAAATTGGCAACCCGGGTGAGCGCTCAAGTGCTGCTCGAGCGCACCCGTCATAAGCTCATCACGCTCCCGTTTCGCCTTAGTAGACTAGCGAGCGCATGCTCGTGCAAAATGGTGGCTTCCTGGTGCTCGAGTGGCCATCAAGCGCCAAGCCCCCTTTCATCTTCCCTCTTTGCCTACTTTAGCTAAATTTTACTTCAGTATCCATTTATCCATTATTCTTAAACCTAATCATGATTATTATGAACTTAATTATTCCATAATTACCATGTTTCGGGATCACGATCTCACATTAGTTGTTAAGCTGAATGATTAAATTGATTTACGGTGGTCTCAGGTCTCGGTTGATCGGTTTGGATTTTAGGCTTAAGTTTAAGGTAATCTGATCTAAGGCCAAGATGATTTAGGATGAAAATGGACCGAGGCTTAGTGATTAAGTAGAATCGAAGTAGGTTGAAGATTCAGGTGGAACTATTTTGAGAAAGGTAAGGTATTTTGGCTCATTCTGGTCTAGAATTAAGTTAGGAGAACAGTCAATGAATTGAGCTTGGGGTATTAAAGAAAGTAATTAAGGTTCTTGATTGTCCGGATAAAGATTAACTAGCTAAGGTAAGGCAAGGCTGATAGTGGGTTACTTGGTGTTACGCCTTATCTCTTAGGATATTTCTGGAAGCATTTGATTTTAAAAAAATTCTTTTTCTTGTGTAATGTTATAGGATGGCTGGAAGATAAAACTAGTTATTGATGATAACAAGGAAATAAGTTTATATATGTTCCAAATTCTAGAATAAAATCTGATGACATTAATCCCTGGGGAACAACCCTTGTCTGAAGGAATTATGAATTTCGATGTTCGGTTTGCGTTTGTAAATAAATTAACTTTGATGGGATATTAAGGTGACCAAGTTAGCAAATTGCTCCACTAGAATTGATGATTTGAAAAGAGTGATCTGAATTGTAATTTGGATAATAGGTTTTAAATTATCGGATGAATTTTAAAAAAAGTAATGGAACTAACATGGTGGTATTTACAAGTCATTCAATGAGGTGTGTGCTAAGTGTAGATGGCATATTAGGCCATACTTGAAAAGCTGTTAAGTGGAAACAAAAGTTAGAGGGAACTGCTAAAAGGAAAGATTTTCATATCTTATCTTCTAACTGCCAAATAAATTTGCTATTGAGGTTGTGCCGTGATCGGCCATGATCTTGAGGATTCGAATAGCATCGATGAAGATATTTGACAAACTTGGAAGTGTGGTTAACTAAAGAATTAATGACTTGTTGTTGGAAGTCTTTAAGATTAAGATATTCATGAGAAAGGTAAAGGGTCACCGTGAACCGGTTCGCTATCGGAACAAGTATGGTTATGAAAGTCTAAAAGGAGAACCCTTGTGATTTTGTTTAAAATTGATCAAATGGTAAGGCCCTTAGGTTTTAGCCAGATTATTGTGAAAAAAAATGGAGTGATTTGATTTGGGAAGAATAAATTTACTTGGCAATGGAACATTAAGTTACTAAATGTTAAGGTTTTAATGTTAATTGGAGATTGTGCTGAAAATTTGGAATGATTGTCTCGGTAGCATTTTTGTGCCAGATAAATATCTAGAATTTGAAGATTTTTACCTTTGTGATGTTAACCCCTATGGAATCTTTTTTTGGTTATGCAAATCCTCTCAGAAATTGAGATGTGCTCGAGGATGCTCATGTAAATTGTATCGAGGGGATACGATACCTTGTAATTAGGTTATGCATTCTGAATAATAGGCAAAGGTCAGTAGATGACCATTTGAAAATCTAGTTATGAAAGTTTTGAGGAATATATGTATTTGGAGGCAAAGACTAAGCCAAACTGTTTTAATGGGCCAAGTAAGTGTCTAAGTAAGTTAGCATAGGTGGTAATGTTCTTGAAGAAGATTAGGATCTTGTCATTCTGCATCAATGGGTATCTACCGACGAGCAAAGTGGAGGAGGAGCTGTGGTTGAAATTATTTCACCCGTAACTAAAATTTTGTGATGAGGCTCTTACTTTGAGAATTTGTGGATAATGCTTTTGGAAAATTTTAATGTCTTTTAAGCCTAAAAGTTAAAGATTACAATAGGTGGATCTCAGCCTGATTCAGAGGAGGTGAATGTTAGGATCAATTGTTGATATCGGAAGTCTCTATTTCAGTAATTGTAGAATTGCTTTGGAGATAATTCTGATCTAATAATCCTTAGGATTAAAGTAAATATGTCATAACAGAAAAGTAATCTTAGGAGATCCTAAGCAGATTAATCTGTTTAAGAATTGTATTTTCCTATATCGCTTGTGGATCGATACTCTTGAGATAAATGGGAGAGGAATTCCTAGTCAAGAGCAGTTTTTCCATTGAATAAAATCAACAATTGAAAGTCTCTGTTTGAGAAATTGTGGAGACGGTCTTGGGTGATAGCTTTGTCTTGGGAGAATTTGTGGTTATGTTATGATTGAAGTTGACCTTGGGATTTTGTATGCGGATAGACCTGCCTAAGGATTTTATAGATAAATTTTGGTATCTTGAAGGGGGAACAAACATCAGTACTGATTGTGAATGTTAATGGTCTATAGCTTTGGTACTGATAGTGAACCTATGAATAGGCTCCATCGCTTGGAGTAATGGGGTGTTGCATTCCTAAGTTGGGAAACAAAATCATGTCTAAAGTGTGGAAGTCATGAAATTGGAAATAAAAAGCCCTGTGGTCTTGTTTTAAAAATGATCAAATGATCCACCCATGGTGATTTCAAACGACGTGTTTGGGTTGAATCTGTTGACTCATTAATATACTAACGAGGTCTTAAAATTGCTAAGTGTATAGGTATTGAATTAGGCGATGAATCTGAAGCCACAATGAACCCGTGGTAATTGTATAAATTGTAGTTTCTGATCTTGCTATGGTTTGAGGGTTTGTGAGAGTTGTTTCCTTGGTATGGAACTTTGAGATTCTCGGTAATGACCTGAAATTGTATTGAACCTATGATGACTATTTTAGTTAGAACTTCTTATTATGTTGTGAATTGAGGATCTGTGAGGATTATTTCTATGGTATGGGTATCTTAGAATTGGATTTAATCATAGATACCGCATGATTTGGGTGTTCAGAATGGAATATGTATCTGATGGAAATGTCAATTTGATGACATACCCACAAAATGAAGAAGATGTAAGGTATCATGCCTTTGAAGTCTAATCGTACTTTGAATTTTATGATGGGATTTTAGCTATGCATGGTAAAAGAAATGAAATGAGGCATTTTGTTTGTTTAAGGTTCGGAACTAAGTTAGAAAGTGGTCAATGAAATAGGTTTGCCTTCGAACTTAGTGAATTTGGATATGGAAGGGACGCGTCAAACAATGAGGATCAAGGCAAATATGATATTTATGGTTTTTCAAGATAATCATCCTGATTTAGAAATGAATTAGAGATATTTAGAAGGTTCATGACTCTCAAAATTTAAGGATCATTAAATTTTGAGAATGACATTTCTATAAGTGGGGGAGAGTGTGAGAACTTGATCCTGAAATATGATAATTATGGAATAATTATGCAGATGAAAATAATGTTCGGGCTTAAGTATGGTGGAAAATGTGATACCGAAGCAAAATGAGGTAAAATTGGCCAAAATAGGAGGGGTGCTCAATGGACGCTTGAGCATTTTACGAATACGGCTACCTGATAACTGCACGAGGTGAGAGGGGAGCGGTGGAGGCATATGAGGGTGGTGCTCGACTAGCGCTCGAGTGCCAACTTAGGCATAAATTTGCGAGAACCAGAGCCCGAAGGCCGCTTGATGGGCGCTCGAGTGGTGGCCCTCAGGAGAGTCACGTGCTTGCTTTCCTTCGGTTTTAAAAAGGGGATTTTGGTGAGGGGGGAGGCAGAACGCGATAGCAACAGTGAAGGAAGAGGAAAGGAGAAGAAGGAAGAGGGGAAAATCTACCGATTTGATCCGGGTAAAAATAACGGTAGATCTAGCTAAGTCAAGTGTACTTCGAACATTATTTTTCATTTTTACAGTGTTTTAATCTCTCAGATATGGTATTTATGCTTTAAATCCATGATTCTGCATGTTTACTATAAATAAAGCATATTTCTCCTCATTAATCGAACAGATTTCATGTTTACTGACATGTACTGCTATATATACCTCCAATTTCATGTAAATACATGCATTTGGTATTCGTTTATCGTTCAGATTGTTTGGTGAAACCCTAAGCACGAAAATGAAGGAATTTAATGGTTTTAATCCGTAATTTCTAATATGTAAATGTTGATTCACAGCGAGATAATGCCCATGTTAGGATTTGTAATTGAAAAATTTACATGAAACTACACTACTAAGTTATCGAGAATTTCTGAAGCATTCTGAAGGATTAATTGTGGAGTTCTGACTGATTTTCTAAAGAATGATAGATTATAAGCTTTCTGATACTATTAATTAGGACCCATGACTAATATATGATCATGTGAGGTTCTCCGGCGTGCCTTAAAACATTATGGTGGTAATTTGGGATAACTCCATCCACGGAGTCATATGTGGTCTGCCCTTCCTCGCAGCGTTACTGGAACTGATTCTGGAGCTTATAAATCTTCCGTTGGCTTTGAATTGTGTGCCCAAAAACACAATCGGTCCCTATTATTGTTACAGTTTCTAGCCTTAGATTGTATGACGAAAACATAATCTATCCCCGATTATTTACCCCTTCAGCTAGTAAGATACGCTAGTTGGGTCCCAAGGATATTAAACTAGACTTTTGAGGAACAAATGAGATTTGGAACTATTTCATGGATTCCGATACGTGCTTAAATAGAATTATGTTTTCTTCCTATTTTCCATGAACGCTTCTGTTTTCCGATGTTATCGTAGACTTCTGTTCTAATGAATATATGTTTGCATGAAAGTATAAATTATGATTATCGAAACCTGTTTATATCGAATTAGGCTTTTCTCATAATTTCTGAGTATGTTCCTATTCTTTAATAGTTTTCTATGATTTTATGTATTTATGTTCTACTAATATTTCTGTAATCACCGCCTTATCAAATTTATGCTTTATATGCAACTTTATCTGCTTCACTACATTATATTCTGCATGAGAGCATTATATTCTGCATATTTTAGTACTTTGTTGGGCTTCAACTCACTGTTTTGTTTTTCCCCTCCAAATAAGGCTATATAGATGATACTGGATCATCAGGCATAGTTAGAGATTAGCAATGAAGGTTCTGGAGCCTTGGTGAAGCCTCGAAGATTATCTTGAAGTATTTTGGAAAATCTAATTGTTCTGCCTGTTCCATAGAGTTTTGTAAAGGAAATTATGTATAAATAATTGTAGCATGTTTTGTAAACTATTAGAACTTTATTTATGCTTCCACAGTTGATATCTTAGGCATAGTTATTTCTGCTATATGTTTTCTAGTTTTGTAGAGGTCCTAGATGGTATATCTCGTCTGAATTCGAATATAGTAGATAGGATAGTTAATCTAAAGCCATGGATAGAATTTGAGATCCTGTGAATGTGTATTGTCAGAGAATTGTGGTATTTTAGATAGTTGTGTACTTGTACTGGTTCTACTTTTGTGTTATGGTCATAAGTTTGAGGTTTGGCTAATAAGTATACTCTGTATAGGTGTAAATAAGCAGGCTGTTTTTTTGGTTTCTGTCTAGTTACAAAGGAGACTCTGTCAAAACTTCTATATAAGTTAAATGGTTTAAATTTATGGATTATATTCTGTATTTGTCTGATGGAGGGTCCTTTAAGGATTAGGATCCATTCTATCAGAATCTACTTATTCAATCTTTCTTGCTCTAACCTAGACTTTCGCATAAATTTCAAATCAAACTTAAGACATTTCTTTCTCTCTAATACCAACTATGATGAACCATATCCAAACCAGAAACCGGTAAGGTTCTGTCTGTAATACAGCTATCAGACTATACAAAAACTTGTATAATTCCCATGTTCATCACATAAAATCCATAAAGATGCTCTCGCAATCATTACACAACATAACAATCATCACAAGATCCAAATGCCACAACTAAGTTCATGGTTCCAACATTGTGGATTCGAATACAATATCGGACAAAGAGAGATGCCACTAGTACCTGATACAGACCACAATAGTCTACGGAAGCATAAATAGACATCCATTCACAACGAACTATACTATCAGATCATTAGTTATATTTACATTATACATCAACAAGTCAAACTGAAATGTATACAAGTTTGCCATAATGTATATAAAACTAGAAATACAAGTCCATAATAAGATCTTCCAAGTCTTCATGCCTAACCGACTTCTAATCCTTTATCTCGTCCTATCGGGTGTAAGCTCGTACTCATTTAGAGGCAATAAAAAATAATAATGATGAGTTAAATACTCAGCAAGTGGAATATAATCAAAGTATAATATACAATATATTTAAAATGGAATGGGAAAAGGGATAGGAGAATAATTTGTAATTCATGACATGAAATGTGAATAAATGCATTTCTAGAATATAAATAACTTTTCATATTTTATATTTCTTCTCTTAGGCTTCCAAAATAAGCATTAATTTTTTTATCTTTGCGGACTAGGGCCAGTAGGCTTTACCAGCTAACGGTGTGGGAGAACAAGAAAATGAATGTGCATGCTTCCACACATTCTAAGGCGCCACCCAAAATGTTTAACACCCTGTGGTGAGCAGTATATCTTTTACTCGATATATGGGACCATATCATATATGCCACCATGTCCCCGTGGCGCAGAGGCAATCCTTATGCTTTCATAGTAATATCTTAAGATTGCCAAGGAATGTCATCTGCTACAATACACAACCAGAATATTCCTTCAGTTTTCACTATAATATCTATTGCATACCGAGAATATTACCTTCTTGAAATACAAATCTGTGGTGGAAGTTTCATAATTTCTTATTCTTTATGGGAAAGTCCACCAAATTTCTGATACAAAGTTCTCACTCCAGAAGAACAAATCATAAACATATCAAATATGGCATTCCCTTTTTATACTTTGCAAAATTCTCATTTTTCTTGGGTGTAGAACATATTATCATTTGCTTAGTATTCTCATGGCTTTAAACATATGCACAATTTAACGTAAATATGGGAAAAATTAGGAAATCCTTACCACATCGGGGCAAACATAATTTTAGAACTTTCAGACGATAATTCCTTCACAAACGGTTCACAATAATATTTTTAAAATATATAATTGAGCATGCACAATTATATATAATTTAAATTCTAATTAAACAAAGTGGAATCATACAAAAATCTCCAACTTTCACGAGTGATTAGTGTTAGGTGCGAGTTTAAGGTCCCATATGTACAAAACCAGACAAAACTTGGAAATTTGGACACCCAATCGATAAATAACCATATTCAAGACATGGCTTTTCATTTTCTAAAGCCAAATCGTGTATAAAACTTGAAATAATCAGTTAAACGAGGTCGGAGCGCTAGTTAGGGTTTCAACAAATGTAATTTCACACAAAACTATCAAATCGGATATCCAATCAATAAATTAACATATACAAGGTATGGGTAATGATATTCTAGAGCCAATTTATGTAAAAGCCCTAAAGATTTAAGGGTGTAGGCATCCGGGCATGGGGTTAGGGTTTCGATGTGAAACCAGTCAATAACTAAGAAATCAAACAACAAATTGATAAATTTCCGTGCTCAAGTCGTGAGTTTCACAAAATATGTGCATGGGTTGGGTATCAAATAATAATACTCGATGGGGATCGAACGAAAATTAAAAAGAGAAAACAAAAAGGGTATAGGTGCACTTACCCTGACCCAATCTATCACTTCTCCAACTAGCTCGAAGTCAAAATCAGACTTAGAGTCCTCAGTTTCCTCCTTCTCTCTCTACTCCTTTGACCCTCTCTCCCTCTTCTTCTTTCTCCTGAGAACCCCTGCATTCTGTTTCTTCTTTCCTTCTACTTCTTCTTTTTATTTATTTATTTATTATTATTATATATTCTTTTTCTTTTATTCCAAAACCCAAATCAATACTTAGGTGATAGTACTAGCACATTTCGGGCGCTAGCCCAACTAATCTAAACATCCATCAAAATTTTGTAATATTTAATTAATTTTTATCATACCTAAATTATCCAAAATAATAAATAATCCTAATTAAATTAGATAAAAATTTTGAATATTACATTGAGGAAAACCCTTGGGCCATGGAAGAATTTTCGGTGACTATAAGTATAAGGTATCGATTTTCAAAATATAATAATTAAGAGTAATTAAATTAATATAATCAAGATTAAGTTTTAAGTATGTGGGAAATTAAGTTTTGAAAGCAAGATTGGAAGAGGGAGGCCCGGCGCCTAAGTGGTGCCGAAGGCGTGCCCAGGGTATATTTAGCGGAATGGGCATGCCCGAGGCACGCCCGATGAGCACCCGAGGTGCAAATTCCAAGGAAGTGGTACTCGAGTAGTGTTCGATTGGTGCTCGAGCACCAATCAAGGTACAAATACCCACACAGTCAGCTTTTTGGCCATTTTTTAGAAGAAAAAAGAGAGGAGAGAGAGTGTGTGGAGGAGAAGAGAGAGAAGGAGAGTTCAAGGTCTTCAAGTCTGTTTCCGAGTTAGAACTAGTTAAAAAAGTTGTAAATCTAGTTAAGGCAAGTGCACCCATATACTTTTATTTCTCTTATTGCTCTTTTTATTCCATTCTTTTCAAGTAATCTTGTTCAAATGCCCATCCAGTCATGTATTTTAAAACACACATATCTTAAGCATACATATACGTTAATTTTGTATTCCATTTAGATATTTTGTGAGGTATTGTGTTTCGTAAAAATCCTAACTCCATGCCCCAGTGTTCCGCCCAATTATTTTAGAGTTTATGCATGCATGACTTGGCTCTAGAAATTTAGAACCCTATCTTTGTGAACGTGATTACCTTAATTATTTGATATTTATTTACATGTATTTTGTATATGATATTTTGTATGTTTCAGAAATTATATTGGATGCCTTTTGTGAAGGGACTTGTTGTCCAAAAGTCATAAAGTTTTAATTTGGCTCAATGTGGTAATGATTTCCCAATTTTCCTAAGCTCCGTGTGAATTTGTGCATGTATTTGAAGTCATATAAAAACTTAAGTCACAAGAAAATGTCAATATATATTTGTACCCAAGAAATATAAAAATTATGCAAAGAATAAGAATAAAATTCTACAATTTATTAAGTTTGATGAATCGTTCTCCAAGAAGTGAGAACTATGGGTTAATAATTAAGGTGGAACTTCCCTTAAGAATAAGTAATCAAGAAAACTGAACCAAGGAAATTGTATATCAAAAGGTGATATTTCTTGGCATGCCTTAGAATATTACAGTGGTAGACCGAGGATTGCTCCTAGGCCACATGAGATGTCATGGTGGCATAAGTTTATGTCCTCACTTATCGGGCTAAAAGTATACCGCTTGCCATGGGTTGTTGAATTGCGTGGGTAGTGCCATAGAATGTGTGGAAGTATACACATTCCATTTCACGTTTGGCTACTCCATTAGCTAGTAAGACTTACTGGTCCTAGTCCACAAAAATAAAGAAATTTCTACATATCTGAGAACCTAATGGCACCAGACCTAAAATGTGGAAAGTTAAATGTGTTTTGAAAATACATTTGATTATATTTCATGTTTATACATTTATATTATACTCCTATTTCATCCCCTTACTTTATTTTAAGTATATTGCTTATTGTCTTTGATTATATTGTACCTTGTTGAGCATTCGGATCACTCTCTTACTATTTTCTTTCCTTCAAATGAGCACAAGCTAATACCCGATGAGGTGGTGTAGAGATTTCTTGTTGGTCAGGTTGAGGAATTGGAAAAAAATTTTATAGTCTTGGATTTTGTGGTTTTCTTCATATGTATGGAGGACTTGAGAATTTGTAGGATGGACACGTCAATGTATTTTGTATATATTGATGATATTTAGATGTATTTAGTTTCCGCTGTATTTTAATGACTTTATATGCTTCTGCAGGTTATTATGGATTAATTTTAGGTACCTAGCGCAATCTCTATATCTCGACGTTGTATCTAAAGATATGACGCTGGAGTCATGCATCTATTTATGGCATTTTGGATCCTGTGTATGTTTGTGTGATATATATATTTCTTATTGAAGTGAATCATTGTGGATTATATTTAGTTTCTCACAGACATATTTCAAGTGGCCCCTTGCCAGGTCCTGAATAAGGTTCGTCACAATAAGAACTATGGTCTCATATATCGGATTAAAGGTATATTGCTCACCATAAAATGTTGAATTGTGTGGGTAGTGCCTTAGAATGTGTGGAAGTATACACATTTCGTTCTTTGTTTGGTAATTCCATTAGCTAGTAAGGCTTACTAGTTCTGATCCCTAAAGATGAATAAATTCCTGCTTGATTTGGAAGACTAATGGAATCAGAAATAAAATATGAAAATTAAATGTGTTCTGGGAATGCTATTTGATCATGTTTTACGTTATATATGCCCTATGATCGTATTCTGTTCTTTTGATTTACTTTAAAAGTATACTGCATAGTCTTTGTTTATATTTTTACCTTACTAAGTATTTTTGTGAGGTTCCGAGTCTAAAATATAATTAACATGAGGCAATCAACATAATAATAAATAATACTAGACTTATTGGACAATTAAATATTAGCATTAGAAGAAAAATTGGTGAAAAATCTCAAGATTTTGTTGTTTAAGCACTGCCAGCAGGTTGCGCCTGCTGTGCTCGAGCGCAAAATGCAGTGGCGCAAGTAGCAGGCTGCGCCTACTACGCGCTCGAGTGCCAAAAACCAGTAGCTCCCCCACCCGCTGAGCACCTGTGTGTGCTCGAGCGCAGGCCGGCAGTGAGGCCTCGCTCATCGCTCACTCGCCAGGCGCTTAAGCGCCTCGATGAGTATATAAACGCAGCCTGCTTCACATTTCTTCACTTTTCCCACATTTTCCAGAATCCTCTAGAGAGGAGAGAGAGGGAACGTCGATTTTAGAGAGAGAAAGGAGGAGATTGAGGTGTGGAGTCCCAATCCGTCCGAGAGCCAATTATAAAAGTGATAGCACGCATCGAGGCAAGTGTTCTCATACTCACTATTTGCTCTCTTTTAATTTTTATTCGTTCTCCATCAGGTATTATCATTCCGATACCCACCCAAAATGAAAAAAATGTATAACCCATGATTTATGTTCCACGAATATGCAATTATTTGCTCAATTCGTTGTCCGAATCATTCAGTTTGGTATCGCCAAACCCTAACCCACACCCAAATTCGGGATTCACTATTTTCCCTTCAAATTATGTTATTTTAACCCCAAAGTGTGAATCACCACGTCTCAAATACGTATATATATCGACCGGGTGTCCGATTTCACAAGAACCGACCCGTTCGCGGTGTCCGGATGCTCTAAAACGCCACTGTTACTGTTCACCTGAGGTATAATGGAAAATTTGCATGTTCCTACCCTATTTAATTGTTATAAGAAGTATATCTAACTGATTACATTTGAATGTAAGCTTGAAATTATAAATTTGTGCATCGATTGCAATGAAACGGGCTCCGGAGGACCACAATGTGATATTGGCTCATCAATGGTAAGAAATTCCAATCTCTCATGAACTTTGGTAATCATATGTATAATTGAATCACTAAAAATTCCTAAGTTCCAAAGTGAGATAAGAATCGAACGAGTAAACAGAGGGAAGTCCACAATGTAATATGTGAATGATGGAACCTCCCAAATGGCGGGAGATATGGCAATTGGATACGGTGGACTCTCCCTCAAATGGAAATGGAAATAGAAATAGAATAATGAAAGTAGGACCATGGACTTATGTTCATTGGGTAGTATTCTCTGGTTTGCCATGCCCATCTCGGTAGAAACCCAAAGAATACTTTGGTTGCGTATTTTGGTCGCTTGTGTGAGCGGGTGATGTCCATGGCATGCCTTAGGATACTATTGTGGAAGACGAGGAACTGCCCGGGTAACCCAGGAAAATGGGGTGTTTATCGGGCCCATCTACCGGTATGATATGTAGATGACCCCCCGACTGGGTTTAAGAATAACCCTCACGGCCTTAGATCATGTGGAGTATTATGATCCTTTCCTCGTTCTCTCGCATCGTTGCTAGTACGACCTACTGGCCCTGGTTCACAAACATTAATGAAAATAATAAAAGTGTGTAAAAACGTATCAAATGTTAATATGCAAACCATGCAATCCCAAAGGTTCCCTTCCTCTCATGCTTCTATTTTTATTGAAAAATATGATCTTCCCCATCCAATCATTGTCTCTACTGTTTATCCATATTTTGTTAGTGATGTATGTTTACACTTGCTGGGTGATATTCTCACCCTTGCTGTCTCTCTTTTCAGATGCGAATACTTTAATGCCCGACGAGACCGAGTAAGCCATAGAGACGAGTTAGGCAACCTGATTTTGTGCAGAGCTCGAGGATTTAGTTTGTTTATGTAGGACATAGAAATTTTGTATTTTATTTTTAGAATTTAAAATATATATCATGTTATGTCGGTATATATGGATGGATGATAATTTTGATTTCTTGTATATTATGGTTGTCATGCTTCCGTAGGTTGTATTTGTGGTCATAATTGGGTCCTTTTAGTTGGCATCCTTTCCTGAGTCGACGTCGTACCTGAGTTATGACGTCGGTGCCACTACAGGACTTTTGGTGGCTATGAGATCCTATGTATAGTGATAAGTGTATATGTGTATATTGTGCATAGTTGTGTACAGGTGTTTGTATTTTGATAAATGTCCGATTTACAAATGAAACTCTGTCCAATTTTCTGTAGAAATTTATAATATTAAATTATGGGCATTCAATTATGTCGTTATTGACGAAGGGTTATTTAAGGAAAATAACTCGGTCCACCATAATTTTGCTCACTTCTTTACTATTTTTACTAACCCTTCAGATGATTTACACAAGCCCATACGAGGTGATCAAGATTGCAAGATCAGGTGGACATGAAGAGCCTAGATTATTATGATTATGAATGATTTATATTGTTTAGCATTTTTTAATAATGTTTAATGTATCTAGATGTTGTAATTTAGTTTAATTTTAGTTCCGGATGACAGATGTAAAGTAAATAGGTTGTGGTTGATGTCTAGAAGGTTGAGTTGTTGTGTTATGAATTTTTGGGCAATATTGTGATTTCGTTGTGGTATTTTTGTGTTGTCTGAAACTGCCAATGTTGTATTTGATTATGGATAGGATTATTTTTTTATGCTAGATTATTTTGTAGAACTAAAGCAAGATGTTTCACGTTGTGCAGATTGAAGGAAATTTATCAAGGATGTGTTTTTTTGGATTATTGGATATATGCGTATATGTTGGATTGCTATTTTTTGCAGGCATCTTTCCGTACTATAGGTCCGATGTCGTATTTTTTGATCGGTGTCGGAGCCACCAATGTTATGGCTTATTTTTGGAACTTGTACTTGTTTGATTTATATATTATAAGATCCCGACCCCAAAATATGATAAATGTGGAGTAATTAAGTTGATGATAAATATGATTAGGCTTAAAAATAAGGAAAAATTTGATACCGAAGCAAAAAGGAGCGAAATGGCTAAAAGTATGCTCGGCGCTTAACCGGAGTTTGAGCTTTGAGCTAGACGGAAAAATACAAAAGTACCACCCGAATGGCGCCTCGGGTGGAGCGGGGGCGGTGACAGCCAACGAGGTTGGCGCTCAAGCAGCGCTTGAGCACCAACCAAGGTGAAAAAGTGCGAGAGGGAGCGCTCGAGGACCGCCTGACGGGCACTCGAGCGCCCCAACTGATATAAATAGTGATGTGCATGTTGTCTTCTTACATTTTGGCATTCCAACAAAACGAGGAGCGGGAGGGAAGAGGACAAGGGAAGAGAAGAGGAGGAATCCGATTGTTCCAGTCCAATCCAGATAAAAATAACAGTAGATCGGGCACAAGCAAGTGTACTTCTGACGTTATTTACCATTTTTATAGTGTTTTAATATCTCTAAATTCGTGTTTATGCGTTAAATCCATATTTCTCCATGTTTACTAAAAATAGAGCATATTTCTCCGATTAATCCAGATAGATTTCATGTTTATCTGCATGTATGACAATATATGGCGTCGATTTCGTTAAAAATCATGTATTTGGTATCCAATTTATGTCAGAAAATTTTGCTTGAAACCCTAGCTCGAAAACGAGATAAAATCTTGAATTTAATCCATGTTATGTATATATTTTATGAATTATAGCTTCAATTTTATGATTAAAAATGTGTTTGGTATCTGTTTTACGTCCGAAATGTTTATCGAAACCCTAAGTATGAAAACGAAGGGATTTGATGTTTAAATTCCATAAATCTTGATATGTAAAGGCTTATTTGGAAAAAGGTAATGTTCATGATGTGATTTATAACTAAAAAATTTACATGGAGCTGTATTATCGAACTATGGAAGCCTTCAAATCGTCGTTTGAGGAGTAATTGAATGAAACCTGAACTTGGCCTTGAAATATGATGAATTTTGTTTATGGAATTTTGAGCAAATGCATTTAAATTAAAGTAATTAGTAAGGAAAATGGACCTAGAACTATTGAACAGTTAGATAAGGTTCTCCGGCATGCCTTAGAACGTTACGATTGGGGTAATCGAGGATAACTATCAAACCATCAGACTATCGAACCATCGAATTGAAATATATACTATCGAGCCATCGGCCTTTGATCTTGTGGATTGAACACAATCTATCATCGATTATTCACCCTTCGGCTAGTAGAGTATACTAGATGGGTCCCTAGAATATAGAACTAGACTTTCTGAAGAACAAATAAGATTTGGAACTGTTTTATCGATTCTGATACGTGTTTAAATAGAATTATATTTTCTTCCTGTTTTTCCTGTGGACGCCTCCGTTCTTCTGATTATCATTGTTTCTGTCCTAGAGTACTTATGTTTCGCATGAAAGTATGAATTATGATTAGCAAGACCTGTTTATATAGAATTAAACTTTTCTCATATTTTTGTATATGTTTCTGTTCCCTAGCAATTCCATGACCTTCTGCATTTATGTTCTACATCCAAGCCTTTTACTTTCATGTTTGATGATACACTGTCGGGTTTCAGTTCACTGTTTTGTTTTTCGTCTCCTCCGGATGAAGCTATAGAACTGATATCGGACGATCAGGCATAACTAGAGTTTAGTGATGAAGATTTGGAGCTTCGAAGTTATTCCGAAGAATTTTGGGAAATTCGATAGTGTGACGGAATGGATTTTTTTTTTGTCCACAAAATTTTCCATCATTACAGAAAACAGAAACCTAAACACAATCATAACCTAGAGTTCTACGGGAAAACGGATAGAGTCTTCCCTAAAACTGTGACGGACTAGATTATTCTCCATTGAATAACCTCCGTCAATGGCTAGACACACACTAAAGCCCATAATTAAACTATGGATTCTACAGAAAATCCGGCAGAGTTTCCTCTGCAACTGGGCAAAAACCAAGGATACAACCTATTCAAAATCATCCTGTACAAGCACACTATTAATAAAAAGGCTTAACTCAAAGCCTACAACACACCACACAGGATCACACATCTGTCATATCATCCATGGCTCCAATACAGTACACTACCTACTATACTGGATCTAGAGAGATGCCATCTAATATGAAACAAAATTCATAACATCAATACAAACACGGAAGCAAACTATAACATCAAATATCTACGGAAGCATAATAAAATCATAAAAACAACAACGATGAGCCACGCTCAACACTGAGTGGCTGTCCACAGTCCGATCCAACTCTATGTCCAAATCGTCTGATCACTCGCCGTCCAGCCAGTCGAATCAAGCAAGCCTCTCCTTGTTTGACTACTTGCGCCAGCTAAGTGTTCTCATCTGAAAAGGAGACAACAACAGCAAGAGTGAGCCAACAGCTCAGCAAATGTAATCATAAACACCCCTCCAAGACATGTACAAGGACTGAAACGGGAGGAAATACAAGCACTCTCCATAATTAAGAAATAGGAGAGGGAACAAGAAGCAACTGGAATCACTCGATTCCTACGGTTCACACGGTTAGATCTTGAATCACTGGTTTTGCATAGTTCTTACGGTTCATATCTTGAGCATTATTCATTTTCATTATTACATCATCTTTGCGGACCCCGGCTAGTACACCGTACTAACCAACGATGCGAGAGAATGAGAACAGGAATGTGTTCGCTACACATTCTAAAGCCACGGCTACTATTTTAGGTCGGTAGCACACGACCCTCGGTTGCATCCATGCAACAATCATCACAGACGACTACATCTCAATATGTAGCGTCGATAGACACACCCCACACCCCCGGGGTCCAAGGCAATCCTCGTTCTTCCACAGTAGTTTCCTAAAGCGTACCACAGACATCACCCACTCCCACGAGCGGCCGGAATACGTGGCCAGGTATTCCTCGGGTTCACACCGCGATGGACATGGTATACTAAAGAATACTACCCATATGACTCAGGGTCCTAGTTTCAAGGTTAGGTTCAACACTTGGAGAGGGAAATCCACATTTTCCACACAATCACATCTCGGGAAATCTCATTCCCATCACAATCATCTCCAACCGGGACATTACATCATCAAACACATCTCCATCCAGGAGATTATATCATCACAAGCACAATGTGGACTCCCTTCCATTCACATCACGGTTCACGATATCCAATGGGACTCAATTCCCTTAATCCACAACAAAACATCACAAGTTCAATTCAACTTTCTTCGGGATCCAGTTCCCTTAATCACAACAATCAATCCAAGTTCACAGAAGAGATTAGATTTCATACCTCAAACGATCACAAGTCACTTTGAAACCTCAAAGACTCATCCCCTTGCCTCCAGCACACGGATTCACATTCGGGGCTTACATTATGTTTAAACATTAAACGTTATTTCAATAACAATTATAAAGGCATAACACTTATATTTCTCATTTCATTTTCGGTGAACGATAACAGATTTCCTTTTGAACACCCGGACGCCGTACACGGTTCGATACTTGGAAATCGGACGTCCGGTGGATTCGTACACACATTTGATACACGGGATTTCACATTTGGGTTCGATTTAACTTAACACGAGGGTGGAAGTGCTCAACTTCCCATTCATTTTCGGATTATCCACAACGGGGAACTTTTAAGGCTCCCGGATGCCACGAACGGGTCAAATCTTGCGGGATTCGGCATCCGATCGATTTATACACACAATTGGAACACGGGGATTCACATTCTAGGGTCATTCCATCATTTTACGAAGGTGACAACGCGTAATTATCACCTCCGGTCTCGGGTGAACAGTAACAGCGCCCATTTAACGGGCTCGGACGCCGCGAACGGGTCCAAACTTGCAAGATCGGACCCGCGGCCAACATATAAACATCATTGGGACGTGGGGATTCCAATTTAGGGGTCAATTTCATGATACATGGCCGGGAAACTGAAAACCCCCAAAATCCCGTGGGTTAGGGTTTCGGTAAAATCCACCCGGACGAATCGGACACGATTCGGACAAACAACTACATTTTCTTGGACCTCAAGGCATGGGTTTCAAGATTCTAACGTTCCCCGTGGGTATCGACACAAAATACCCAATGAAAATAACAAAACATCGAAAGAGAATGAGAAGTAGATATGAGAACACTTGCCTCGACGCGTGCTTTCACCTTTATACCTGGCTCTCGGACGGAATCAGACTCCCGGGCTCGATCTCCCTTCTTCTCTCTCCAGTCGCGCCCCTCTCTCTCTCCCAAAAACCCTCGGCCGATCGCAAAATGAGGGAGAGGAGAAACTCGGCGCTCGAGCGGCTAGCGAGCGGCCTCACTTCTGGTTTTTTGGCCTAATAGGACGGCTCGAGCGCCTGGAGGGCGCCGGTCTGAGCTGCGGCAAGCCATCAACAAGCCTACGCCGCGTTTTCGCCGTTCGGGACCCGTTTTGACCGTTCTAACCCAATCTTTCATATCCTTGGACCTTGTCCTTGATTATATAACCTTAATAAGCCATGATTATCATGCTTTAAAACCCGAAATCATATTTTCAAAGTTACGTAACTCGGTTTACAGTTTTCGTTCCCGATTAACCATTTTCGATTCTTTAAGCTGTTCATCCGATTCCTCTCATACCTTTTTACCATGATACATCCATATTAACTTAATTACATTCTAATTATTATTTCTTTAACTCGGAACCTCACAAAAACTGGGCTAAACGGAAATACAAATCCTACTTATAACCTGTAAATATATAAAATAACATCATCACATCCAACAACAGGGATTCTCATTTCAGATACAGGATTACAGATGCCGTATAATTTTCTACGGCTTATATTTTACATTTTCTATCCACTATACTAATAATTCAGAATTGAGATGTCATCTAGGACCTATACAGATCTAGAATGCATATTATGGAAGCAAAACTATAAACCTACGGAAGTATAATTTTCTGTTTCATCACATGCATCACATACATTCTATATACAAGAATCTATATGTATAAGATCCAAATACAAAGCCATATATCAAAAATTAGGTCTTTACAATTCAACTGTCTCTTTTCAAGATCTCCAAAATACTTCAAATCTCCCATGGTCTTCAGACTAAGCTTTAGCTATTTCTTCTTATTTAGTACAAGCTCTACCATCTCATCCTGAGGGAAAAAATAGTAAAACAGTGAGTCGAAACCCAACAAGATACATGAAAACATGCAGTGAATCTCGTTATGCAGAACAGTTATGCAGATATACTATAGTATGAAAATATTCAGGGGAAGAACAGTGCATGGAAAACAAAGAAAGCATAATTTGATAATAATCAAATTTTGAGAATCAGAAATCAGTGTAATCATGATTCATTAATAATAAATCGGTAAAACATGCTTCAAAAAGCAAAAATCGGTTTCAACTCTATAAATTATAAAAAATTCATTTTCTATCAGTAAATGACCCATCCAGTAGACCATACTAGTAAAGGGGACGAATAATCGAGGATAGATTGTATTCATTTCACACATTCTGAGGCCAATAATAGTTGTCTCTTCCCGTGGGACATCCTTTCTCATGGGATTCAATACAGTAACACCAACCAATAACAGTTACTACCCTCTAGGTTAATGCCCTAAAGAAGGGCGGACCACGTATAACTCCATGGACAGAGTTATCCTCAATTATCACCACAACATTCTAAGGCATGCCAGAGAATCTAACCTGACTATTTATCAGTTCTGGATCCTAATTAACAGTATTAGAAACATTTTCCTTAACTTATATCTGATCAGGTTTTAGAATTAAGTCAAAAATATCACCGTTAACCCTTCAGTTTAGCTTTAGAAATTCATAGATATTTAACAGTATAAATTCATGTAAATTTTTCAAACATAAATCACATCATGGACAATATCTCGTTACAGATTAATTTTTATATAATAGAAATTTTGAATTAAAATAGTTAAATCCATTCTTTTCGTACTTAGGGTTTTGCCAAAACTTTCAGACAATAAACGAACACAAAACACATATATTTACATGAAATTGAAGGTATATTTAGCAGTACATACTAGTAAACAGAAAATTTGTCCGATTAATTCGGAGAAACAGGCATTATTTACAGTAAACATGCAGAACCATGGATTTAAAGCATAAATACCATTTTGAGATATTAAAATACTATAAAAATAGTAAATAATGTCCGAAGTACACTTGTATGAGCTCGATCTACAGTTACCCTTACTCTGATCGGAACTGAACGGAAGATTTTTCCTCTTCCTTTTCTCTTCTCTCTCCTTCTTCTCTTCTTCTCCTCTCTTTCTGCCATTGTTCTGCTAGGAGAAATCTCCAAATCCCACTTGAAAACACGAAGGAAAGAAAAATCACATGCGGTCACATGACTGGGGCTCGAGCAGTGCTCGAGCGCACTGCTCGTAGTAAGGATCGCTCTAGCCTTGCCTCGAGCACAACCTCAAACACAACTTTTACATTTTTGCGCTCGAGGGGCGCTCGAGCGGAGGTTGCGCACCTTACGCTCCCTTGGACTATTTTGCCTCATTTTACTTCGGTACTAAATTTTTTACTATATTTAAGCCCAAACATGATTTTCATTATATAATTACTCCATAATTATCACGTTCCAGGATCGAGATCTCACACTCTCCCCCACTTAAGGAAATTTTATCCTCGAAATCAAACAAAGTTACATACCTCAAGAAAACAAGTGAGGATATTCAGTTCGGATGTCCTCTTTGCGCTCCTATGTAGCCTCCTCCGGTGAATGAATGCTCCAAAGTACTTTCACCAGGGGAATGGTTTTAGTGTGCAACCTCTAATCATTGTGATCCAGAATCTATATCAACTCCTCAACATAAGATAAATCATTGTCGACAGTCAAGGGCCCATACTCAATCACGTCTGTAGGATCGTTGACATACTTTCGAAGTATTGATAAATGAAATACATCGTGTACATCTGCCAGACCAGGTGATAGTGCCAATCGGTAAGCTACCTCCCCTATCCTCTCCAGAATTTCAAATAGACCTATGAACCGTGGCTTCAGTTTTCCTTTTACCCCAAACCTAAACATTCTCTTGGACAGTAAAAATTTCAGAAAAATAAAATCTCCTACCTTAAAGCTCAATTCTTTCCTCCTCTAGTCTGTATAACTTTTTTGTCTACTTTGAGCAACTCTCAAATTATCATGAATCAGTTAAATTTTCTTCACAGTTTCTCTTACGATTTTAGGACCCAAAATCATCTTATCTTCGGTCTCCTCCCAGTGAATTGACCATATGCACTTCCTCCAATACAGTGCCTCAAAAGGTGCCATGTTGATATAAGCATGATAACTGCTATTATAAGCAAATTTAGCCGGTGCCAGATAAGTGTCCCAGGTCTCCTTCATTTCCAACATCGAGGCCCTCAATATATCCTCAAGAATTTAAATGATACACTCTAATTGGCCATCAGTTTGAGGGTGATATACAGTATTAAACTTTAACTCCGTCCCCAACTCCTTATACAAGCTTTCCCAAAACCTCGAGACAAAACAGGGATCCCTATTAGACACAATAGAGGCAGGAACTCCATGGAGCCTCATAATCTCATTCACATATGATTGGGCCAATTCATCGTGGGAATATGTCATCCTGATTGTCAAAAAATGGGCTGATTTTGTCAGTTGATCAACTATAACCCAAATGGCATCATCCATAGTATTATCTTCCCATTTTCAGCTCGGGATAGGCATTGGCTGTAATAACCCGGAAGGCTTCCTCTTTTCAGCTTTCAGTTGCTGATATATAAGGCATTTCTCCACATAAGCCATAATATCCCTTTTTATATTCCTCCTCCAAAAAGTTTTCTTCAGATCCTCATACATTTTATTCATCCTAAGGTGGATGGTATACCGAGACTGGTGAGACTCCTTCAAAATCTTCTCCTTAAGTTTCCTATCATCTAGTACATATAATCAATCTCTAAACCTCAATGCTCCATCAATCCGGATATTAAAATCAGCTCGAGAGTCCTTACTCAGATCGCTTACAATATCCACAAGGAACGGATCATTAACTTGCATCTCCTTAACTTCATTAATTACCTCCGGTTGGATTTGAAGATATGATAAGACCATCCTATCACCTCAAGCATAACGTTGGATATTACACTACTTCAAATAATCCAACATTTTCATCTGTTTAACTTACAACATAGCCTCACAATTGGATTGACGGCTCAATGCATCTGCAACTAGATTTGCCCTCTCTGGCTTATATTGTATTTCACAGTCATAGTCTTTCAAGAAATCAAGCCACCTCCTTTGCCTCATATTAAGTTCCTTTTGTGAAAATAGGTACTTCAAACTTTTATGGTCAAAATACACAAGGAACTTTTCATCGTACAAATAGTGTCTCTAAATTTTCAAACCAAACACAACAGCAACCAATTCTAGATCATAGGTTGGATAATTTCTTTCACGCATTTTCAGTTGTCTAGACCCATAAGCTACTACTTTACCATACTGCATTAATACACAACCCAAAGCCGCCTTAGCGGCATCACAGTATACCTCAAAACCTCCTGATCCCTCTAGAATAATCAACACGGGGGCGGTAGTCAAGCAATCCTTTAACTCCTAAAAACTCAAATTACATTCCTCATTCCATTCAAATTTAGCCTCCTTTTTCAATAGCCGAGTCAGAAGCATAGCAATCTGTGAGAAATTCTCTACAAAAAATCTGTAATAGCCTACCATGCCTAGAAAGCTGCTAATCTCAATTATAGAAGTTGGCCTACTCCAATTTGTAATAGCCTCTACCTTCTTTAGATCCACAGAAATGCCACCATCAGAAATTACATGCCCCAAAAATATCACTTTCTCTAGCCAAAACTCACATTTACTCAACTTAGCATACAATTTTTCCTCACGGAATACTTGAAGTACCATCTTCAAGTGAGTCTCATGTTCCTCATAGTCCTTTGAATATATCAGGATGTCATCAATAAAAATCACCACAAATTTATCCAGATACGGCCTGAACACCCTATTCATCAAATCCATAAATACAGTAGGGGTATTCGTAAGCCAAAAAGGCATAACAAGAAACTCATAGTGGCCATAACACGTCCAAAAAGCAGTCTTATCCACATCTTCTGAATTAATCCTCAACTGATAATAATCGTACCTCAAATCAATCTTCGAGAACACCGGAGATCCTTGCAATTGATCAAATAAATCGTCAATACGGGACAACAAATACTTATTCTTAATCGTGATTTTGTTCAACTCATGATAATCAACATACAGCCACAAAGACCCATCTTTCTTCCCTACAAACAACACCGGTGCTCCCCAAGGAGATACACTCAATCTAATAAAACCCTTATCTAACAGTTCCTGTAATTGTAACTTTAGTTCCTTCAATCAGCCGAGGCCATATGATAAGGGGTCTTAGAAATCGGGCTAACTCCGGGAATAACTGCAATCTTAAACTCAATTTTCCAGTGTGGAGGTAATCTATGCAATTCCTTTGAAAATACATCCTCAAAATCACATACAATAATGATATCCTTAGCCGGCACACTATAACTCCCAGTAGTGCAAGCATATGCCAAGTAAGCTTTACACCCACTTTTCATCAAATGTTTAGCATGCAAAGTGGAGATTAATATAGGCACCTCATTTTCCCTAATGCCTTGAAAGAAAAAGGGTTTCGTTTCAAGAATATCAAAACAAATCCTTCTCAGAAAATAATCAATACTAGCGTGATATTTAGCCAGCCAGTCCATCCCTAGAATTGCATCAAAATTCCCCATGTTCAACAACACTAAATCCACAATCAAACATTTTTCATTCACCTCAATCATACATCTAGGATACACAACATTAGCAATCACAGAGGACCCAGGGGTGTTGACACAGACAATACATAATCCAAAACACATGTGGCAAATATAATACAGCATGCAAACCATGGAGAAATAAAAGAGTGGGTAAACCGCGAATCAAATAATATAGAAGCAGAGACTCCATAAATAGAGAGGGTACCTTCCACAATGTTCGGGGATGCCTCCGGGTCCTGAACAGTCACCGCAATGGCCTTAGCAAAAATGGTAGGCTTCTTGCCTTCTAGCCTCAGAGGTAATGGAAAGTCTTTCACCAAATGGCCCTACTATCCATATCTAAAGTATGCTCCTGACGTCTGTGATGGAACGGATTTTTTTTCCTCAGAAGCTTCTATCAAGACAGAAACATAATTAGTGGACTAAAAGATAAGGCAAGACTTCTGTAAAAATTTCAGCAGAGTCTCTTTTGTATAAAAAATCTAAAAATACAACCTGTATGATCAACTATTACAAGCACACAACTATCAATTATACAATAATTCTTTTAACAACATGCATACACAGGATCACATGTACCATCCATGGCAAAAATCTATAAAACTATTAACTACACCAACAATTCAATAACAAGATGCTGTCTAGGACCTGTACAATATATCCAAAAGTTTAGAGCAAAAGCTAAATTATTAACCTACAGAAGCATAGTTTTTCTTTTTACCATCCACATCATATGCATTCTATACAAAACCCACATGTGCATGAATATCCATAGATACAAGATCCATATACAAAATCACATATCCAGTCAAGTCTTTACATTAACTGGTTCTCCCAAAATAACTCCAAAATACTTCAGGTCCTCAAAAGTCTCCAGGAAATTTCTTTTGGTCACTCTTTCTCGTCGGGTACTAACTCTACTGTCTCATCTGGAGGGAAAAAAATAATAAAACAGTGAGCCAAGGTCTAGTAAGGTACATGCATATGTGCAGTAAAACAGTGATGCAGAACAGTCATGAATCTATGTCGAAATAGAACGGTTAAACAGAATATAGTCTAGAAAACATAGAAAGCATAATCTGACGATATTAAATTCAGAAATCAGAAATCAGTAATCAGTATAATTTGGAAAGCAGAGTCAGAAACTTCTCTTTTATTTAGAATAGTACAGTAATCGGTACAGAACAGAAATCAGTACGGTAACGGCAGTACAGAACAGAGTGGTAACGGACCCTACTAGTATACCCTACTAGCTGAGGGGGCGAATGATTGAGGATAGATTATGTTCACTCCACACAATCAAAGGCCAATAACAGTAATAGAAGATCCCATCTCACGGGAACAGTAGGTGTGCCACCCTAAGGTAGGCCAGAAATAGAACTTTCCTTCAGACCATAACACCCCGAGGAAGGGTGGACCGTAAAGTTCTAAGGCATGCCAAAGAACCTAACCTGACTGTAATCAGTCCTGGGTCCTAAATAACAGTATCAGAAATAATTTCTCAACTGAAAACCTTCTTTCGTAATCAAAGTTTCATAATTTCCTTTTAGTTAACTTCAGAACGTTCAGAACATACGGTAATGGTCTAAAAACCCTTCAGTTTTACTCCAGAAGTGCATGGAAATTTATCGGTAAGTCTGTGTAAAATTTTCAAAAATAAATTATACCGGGAGCTTCATTTCAGTGCCAATTAACTTTTATATAACAGGAGCTATGGTTAAAAATCATTAAAACCCCATCATTTTCGTACATAGGGCTTTGCCAAAACTTCCGGACTCAAAACGAACACTAAACATGCGTTTATTCATGAAATTAATGCCATAAATCCATACATATATACTAAATCATGCAATTTAACAAAACATCCCTAATATTTTTGAGTTAGGGTTTCATCACAAGCTTCTGGGACAAAATCGAACACTAATCATATGCTTGTTCATGAAATCAAAGCCAAAACTTATAATAAACATAGGTAAATACAAAATCTAATAGAATAATCGAGGGAAACATGCTTCATTTACTTTAATCATGCAAGAACAACATTTTAGAGCATTTTCATCAACTTTAAAGCAAGAGCAAACGGTAAAAATGAAAAACAACGTTCGAAGTACACTTGCCTTGGCAAGATCTACCATTATTTTTACAGGTAGTAGATTGGAGCAAGTGATTTCCCCTTCTCCTCTTCTCTTCTTCCTCCTCTTCGTGTGTTTTCTGCTTTCTCTCTCTCACTTTCCCTTTTTCCCTTCATTTTATAACAAAAACGAAGTCAGTACGCGGGCAAAAGTCAGAGCTGCGCTCGAGCGCGTGTCGAGCGCAGCGAGCGGGTAGCCACTGGATTTTTGCGCTCACTGCAGCGCCTCAGGTGCACCGCAGGCGCCACTTGGCTGCTTGTTGAACTCGGATATTTTTCCAACTTTTTACTTTCAACCATCATTTTTCAATACTTGTTTGGCCTCTTAATGATTATCATCATTTTAATTACTTCCAATTATCACATTTTTTATTTCAAGGCCTTACGACATGCTTGCCCTTGATGCTTCCTCCCACAGAAAGCACAATCAATGGCTGATGCTTTAGAGCCCGTCACTGATAGAGTTGGAATGATATTTTTCCCTTTATTGGCTGTCCTCACCTTTTTGAATGGTTCAGAAGATCCCACATTCGATCCAACACTAAAACCCGCTTGGCTAGCTGTCCTCTTTGCATAAAACCTCTTCATCTCCACCTCCTTCTCATAGATCATTGCCCTATCTAGAATATCAGTATAAGTCTAGAACATCAGGATCGACAGTGACTTACTAATATCATCTCGCAGCCCTTACTAAAACTTCTTTGCTTTTCTTAACTCGTCCTCCACATAAAAAGGTACAAAACGGGAAAACTCAGTAAACTTAGCGTCATACTGCGTCACCATCATATTCCCCTATCTCAACCTCATGAACTCCTGCTCCTTTTGATCTTAGAGATTGGATAGAAAATATTTTTTCATAAATGTGTCGTAGAACATCTTCTACATGATCTCATCATCGTGCACTCCTAACACTTTTTTTTTCATGCTCCACTAGCTATCAGCTTCACCTTCCAGCTTGTATACTGCGAAGGTGACTTTTTCCTAATCAGTGCACCGAATCACAGTAAATCTCTTCTTCATTCTCTTTAGCCACGCATCCGCTTCTCATGGATCCGGCTTTCCCAAAAATCTTAGTACTCACTTCGCTGTAAATCTATCATATGTTGTTGGAGCAAGGGTTATTAGGGTTGGCTCAGGTGCAGGGACCGGAGCCATGTATATCTACTCTATAGATTCCACTACATTAGTCATTATTTTCAGTAAATCTACATAATCTGCCTCCCGATCATGGCGAGTACTAGCACCACCATGGTTATTCTTTTGATTTCTTCTACTGGCCATCTTAAATCCTATAACCAATAATAAATATGACATTATAAACCTCAAAAATCACGTTAAGGGAAAGGGTTATTAGTGGTTTAATGAAATTCAAACCTAGCCTAATGATCAACTTCCTAAGCACCCGAGTTGTGTTAACTACCCGGACCTATTCCTACAAAAATTCAGGCCTATGCTTCTGTTTTTTAATCGATAATTCCTAAGACATCTCATTTCTCTGATACCAATTGTGACAAAACAGATTTTTTTTTGTCCTCAAAATTTTTCATCATTATAGAAAATAAAAACCTAAGCCCAATCACAACCTAAAGTTATAGGAAAAAATAGACAGAGTCTCCTCTAAAATTGAGCTAAACGGAAACACAAATCCTGCTTATAACCTGTAAACATACAGAATAACATCATCATATCCAACAATAGGGATTCTCATTTCAAACATAGGATCACAGATGCCGTATAATTCTTCACGGGTTACATTTCACATTTTTTATCCACTATACTAACAGTTTAGAATTGAGATGCCATCTAGGACTTGTACAGAATCTAGAATACATATAGCGGAAGCATAACTATAAACATACGAAAGTATAATTTTTTGTTTCATCACATGCATCACTTACATTCTATATACAAGAATCCATATGCATAAGATCGATATACAAAATCATATATCAAAATTAGATTTTTACAATTCAACTGTCTCTTTTCAAGATCTCCAAAATACTTCAAATCTCCCAAGGTCTTCAGACTAAGCTTTAGCTATTCCTTCTCATCTAATACAAGCTCTACCATCTTATTTGGAAGGAAAAATAGTAAAACAGTGAGTCAAAGCCAAGCAAGTAACATGAAAACATGCAATGAATTCCATTATGCAAAATAGTTATGTAGAGATACTACAGTATGGAAATATTCAAGGGTAGAACAATGCATGAAAAATAGAGAAAGCATAATTTGATAACAATCAAGTTTCAAAAATCAGAAATCAGTGTAATCATACTTCATTAATAATAAATCGGTAAAACATGCTTCAAAAAGCAGAAATTGGTCTCAACTCTATAAATTATAGAAAATTTCATTTCTATCAGTAAACGACTCAACTAGTAGACCCTACTAATAGAGTAGGCCAGTAATCTAGGATAGATTATGTTCACTTTACATAATCCAAGGCTAGTAACAGTTGTCCCTTCCCGTGGGAAATCCCTTCTCGCGGGATTGGTACAGTAATACCGACCAATAATAGTAACTACCCTCTAGGTTAATGCCCTGAGGAAGGGAATACCACATGTAACTCCGTGGACAGAGTTATCCTCAATTATTACTGTGACGGTCCAGATTCTAAAACATAGAAGTCCCAGTCATGGAATCAAAATAATCAAAGAATCGAGGAAAATTGAAGGATGCTTAAATTGGAGAAGACCGGCCTTATATGGGTCAAAAAGAGGTTCAACTTTTCCTTGTGTCTAAAAATTAAGTCCGGCCTTGTGTGAGGTGAAAAGAAGATCGGCCCCTTGAGGCCCAACAACTTCGGCCTTTCCCTTTCATATAAAGACGTTCGGCCTCCTCCTGTGAAAATCAGTCCAGCTCCCCTTTTTGTGAATCAAGATCGGCCCACCCTTCAGAATCACAAACAGCCCAAAAAGGTTGGCCAGCGATGGAGTGGGCCAAGCAGTTGGCCTGAAATGAACTAATGGGAAAAGCAGACTTTACTATTTAGTTTGAATCTAACTGAGCGGCGACCAAATGGAATAAGTAAACTAACCTAGTTACTCCACCTACCTTCTGAAAAGAAGTGTAACTTACCCCACTTACTCCACCAAACCCCTCCTCTATATAAACCGGCGCTGGTTGATGGAAAAAGAGTGAACCCGACAAGCAGTAAGGAAGAAGTGGAGGAAGGAAAAACTTTAGACGGTAATATTGGGCAACCGACTGCCAGGCAAGTTACTTCGGACGCTGTTTTAAGTTCATGCTTTAAGTATATTTCAAATGTACTCTGCTCTGCTTTTAAGCTCATATTTTGATAATATTGAAGTATACTCTGTTTTTAAGTTCCTGCTTTCTGCATCAAATACCACCTTCTGTAATGTAGAATGAACTCTGTCCCCTGGGAAAGAGAGCTCCATCCGTTGAGGAAATGAGCTCCGTCCTTTAAGAAAATAAGCTCCCTCTCCTGAGAAAAAAAAAAGAGAAGAACTCCATCCTTAAAATGACATCCGGCCTTGATGTGATTAGAACTCCCGACTTAACATAAAAATGAGCTCCGGCTTTACATAAGAAAATGAGCTCCGTCCTTTGAGAAAACGAACTCCGTCCTTTGAGGAAATGAGCTCTGTCCTTTGAGAAAACGAGCTCCGAAAAAAAATGAACTCTGTCCTTTGAGAAAATGAGTTCCATCCTTTGAGAAAATGAGCTCCATCCCTTGGGAAAACAAGCTCCGTCCTTTGAAAATAAGCTCCGTCCTTTGAGAAAATGAGGTCCGTCCTTTGAGAAAATGAGGTCCGTCCTTTGAGGAAACGAGCTCCGTCCCCTGAGAAAAAGAACTCCGTCCTTAAACTCCGGCCTTAATGTGAAATCAACTCTAGCCCTTTGAAGAGAGGTTCGTCCGGCTTGTGCATATTAAAATCAGGTCCGGCTCTTAAAGCACGAAAACACAACAACTCTGGCTTCCAGTGAAAAGGCACTCCATCCAAAAAGGGCACTCCGTCCAAAAAGGAACTCCGTCCAAAAGGCACTCCGTCCCTTGAGTAAAAAGCACTCCGTCCCTTTGAGCGAAAAGCACTCCATCCTTTTTGAGAAAGAGCACTCCGACTTTTAAGCATTCTGTCTTTTTGAAAAAAACACTCTGGCTTTTAAGCACTCCGTCCTTTTTGAGAAAAAGCACTCCGGCTTTTTGAGCACTCCGGCACTTGAGAAAAGGAACTTCGGCTTTCTGTACTAAAAATGAATCCCAGTACTGAAAGTGAAACCGGCTCCCCTAACAAGAAAAGAGCTCCGGCCCTTCCTTGACAAATTCTCAACCGGCCCCAAGTATATTTTATGCCATCTCAACCGGCCTCAAGTGTATTTAAGGATATGATTTTCGAATTAAGTTATAGGATTTAAAAATGGTTTTCAGTAAACAATATGAAGGAAGTATTTCTGTTTCTGTGTTATTTTACTCCCTGGACTGACTACAGCCCGGATAGGTTCTCTGGCATGCCTTAGGACTTTTCGATGGTAATCGAGGATAGCTCTGCCCATGGAGTTATTTATGGTCCGCTCTGCCCTCGGGGCGTTACGGATAGGAGGATTCTGTTTCCGGCCTACCTTCGGGAGGCACCCTGTACTGATCCCTCGAGATGGGATACTTCTGTTACCGGCCTACCTTTGGGAGGCACCCTGTTCTGATCCCTCGAGATGGGATACTTCTATTACCGGCCTGCCTTCGGGAGGCACCCTGTTCTGATCCCTTGAAATGGGATACTCCTGTTACCGGCCTACCTTCGGGAGGTATCCTGTTCTGATCCCTCGAGATGGGATACTCTTATTACCGGCCTACCTTCGGGAGGCACCCTGTTCTGCACATCCCTCAAGATGGGATATTCACCCCTACCTTCGGGAGGCAACCTACCCTTGAGATGTGATACTTATTCGGCCTTAGATTGTGTGGAGTTAACACAATCTATCCTCAGTATTCGCCCTCTCGGCTAGTAGGAGATACTAGCGGGGTTTATCTTGTTACATTCGAGATACCGTTATATTCTATTACGTTACGTTACGTATAGTATTCTATATCGTTACTATTATACTAATTTACATGTTCGTCATCGATTCTTGTCTTGTTTTGAATAAAGAGAAGTTTCGATTACGCTTTAGGATTATAATGATTACTGATCACCGATTTCTGACTACTAATTTTTGATACCGAAGTATAATATGTTTCTCAATTTGTTGGAGTACATTCTGATTTTCGTTCTGTTTCTGCACAGTTACATGACTATTTTACATCACTGTTTCACTACACATGTGCATGTACCTTGTTGGGCCTCGACTCACTGTTTTATGTTTTTCCTCCACAGATGAAGCTTTAGAGCATGTGCCTGACGAGTTGGAGTGATTAGAGCTTGTTTGAAGGATTAAAGCCCTCGGAAGCTTTTTTTGGAGAAATATTATTGTAATGACTTGACGAACTTCTATGGTTAAACATTTTTGGCTATGTACTCGAAAATGAATATTTTGGAATGAATATGAATGCTTCCGCAAGTATTAGAATAACTTCCGCTATACTATTTATGGTTAAAAGTATATGGGTCCTAGATGGCATCTATGATCATGTGTTGCACCCAACTGGTTTAGTGTGGGTTTTCAATTGTGTTACGAATGACGGAATAAAAAAGAGAAAAAAAAATCATTTCCGTCACAATTATCATAACCTTCTAAGGCATGCCGGAGAACCTAACCTAACTATATATCAATCCTGAGTCCTAATTAATAGCATGAAAATATTTTTCTTAATTTTTATCTGATCAAGTTTCAGAATTCAATAAGAAATATCACCGTTAACCCTTCAGTTTAGCTTCAGAAATTTATAGGAATTTAACAGTACAAATCTATGTAAATTTTTCAAACATAAATCACATCATGGACAGTATCTCGTTACAGATTAATTTTTACAAAATAGAAATTTTGGATTAAAATAGTTAAATCCTTTCATTTTCTTACTTAGGGTTTCGCCAAAACATTCAGACAATAAACGAACACCGAACACATGTATATTCACAAAATCGAATGTATATTTAGCAGTATATACTAGTAAATACAAAATTTGTCCGATTAATCAAGAGAAATAGGCATTATTTATAGTAAACATGCAGAACCATGGATTTAAAGGATAAATACCATTTTTGAGATATTAAAACACTATAAAAATAGTAAATAATGTCCAAAATACACTTTCCTGAGCTTGATCTATAGTTACCCTTACTCTGATCAGAACTGGGCAGAAGATTTTCCCTCTTCCTTTTCTCTTCTCTCTCCTTCCTCTCCTCTTCTCCTCTCATTATACCATTGTTCTGCCAGGAGAAATCCCCAAATCCCACTTAAAAACACAAAGGAAAGAGGAACCACTTGTGGTCACATTACTGGTGTTGGAGCACCAGTCGAATGGTGCTCGAGCGCCCGCTCTCGCAGATGTGCGCTCTTGCGATGCTCAAGCGCACTACTCATAGCCAGGATCGCTCCCGCCTTGCCTTGGATGCACCCTCGAGCACAACTTTTACATTTTTGTGCTCAAGGGGCGCTCGAGCGGTGGTCGAGTGCCTTGTGCTCCCTTGGCCTAATTCGGCTCATTTTACTTTGATATCAAATTTTTCACTATATTTAAGCCCAAATATGATTTTCATTCATATAATTACTCCATAATTATCATGTTCCATGGTTGAGATCTCACAGATAGTTTGCACGTAAATAGTTATGATATGTTCTGCATACTGTTAAAATAGAAATTATGCTTCTACAGGTTCATATTATAGATTTAGTTGCTTCCGCTATATGTTTTCTATATTTGTATGGTCCTAGATGGTATCTCTTGTATGTTTTTGGTATAGTGGAAAGGATTGTGTGTTAAAGTCATGAATGGATATGGTAATTGTGATCCTATATATGCCTGTTGTAGGAGCACTTGTTGTATTTAGATAGTTGTGTGCACATACTGATTATGTTATACAAGTTTTATTAAGGTTTATGTTTCAATTTAGCCCAATTTTAGGAAAAACTTTGCCCGTTTTTTCCTAGAACCTTAAGTTGGGATTTGGACTTTTGTTCCTATATCTGTAATGACGGAATTATCTAAGAATAAAAAGAAATCCATTCCGTCATAATTTGTATCAGAGAAAACGAGATACCTTAGGAATGATCTGAATTGTATGCAGAAGCTTAGGAATGATCCTGATTGATCGAATAAGTAGGCACAAATATAGGATGAATAAGTTAGACTAGAAGATTCTAGGTGTTCTAGCTTACATAAGTTAGGATCGACTTGAACCAGGACTTAGTGATTAAGTTAATCGATATTGAGTGTAGGTTAGCCCTAGACCGATCGATTTAGGTTTAAGATCCATGTTGGATTGTTCTATGTTGAGATAAAAAGTGAAGTTAACATTGGGTATGGATTTCAAGAATAAAAAGACATTGTAGGGAATGTTGTGGTTTTTATATGGATAAAAATTTTGTTGAAAAGAAGTTTTTGAGAGAGTGCTTTACTTGGGATAATTTGATCGCATGATTGAGAATTTCCTATGTTCTCTCGGGTTGAATAGAAAGGAAGACCAGTACCTGAAACTGAGGTTTTGTAGTGCTGGTGTATGTATCAAGGTAATGTCTATCTTGGTGGAAAGTGATAACCCCGAATATTGATATCTCAGTATATCCATCATTTGGGGGCTTTTAATCCATATATTGTCTATGTTTCCTAAGTTCATACGTTATTGGAGGAACTTTGATATGGTATTTAGAAATGTTCCTTAACGACGAAGATCTAATTGATTTTCTGCTAAGTAGTCTTCTGAGTCTATGTTGAGGCCAACCTTGACAATTGAAAATTTGGGAATTGGTTTAAAGAAATATTAAATTAATATTTATTGTGAAGTAGTATTTCCATAACTAAGAATTACAATTGCAGCAGCTTATTGAAAAAATTAATGAGGATATTTGGTGAACTTTGAAAATATGGTTAACTAAGAAGTTAATAATTTGGTGTTGGAAGTCTTTAAGGTTAAAGATATTTATAAGACAGGTGAAGGGTTACTATGAACTAGTTCTACTGTCGGAGCAATGTGGTTATAAAAACATGAAAGGAGAACCCTTGTAATTTTGCTTGAGGTTGACCGAATAGTAAGGTCCTTGGGTTTTAGTCAGATTATTATGAGAATTGAGTAGTCTGACTAGAATGAATAAATTCGCTTGACAATGAAATATTAAGTTGCTAAATGTTAAAGTTTCAATAGTAATTAGGAATTGTGCTAAATTTTAGGAATGATTGTCTCAGTTATGCTTATGCAAGTTATAATCAAGAATTTGTGGATTTTGCCTCAGAGATGATGACTTCTTTGAGATTTTTTGGTTCTTCTGATTCGTTCGGAAGTTGAGATGGTGCTCGAGGATATTGATGTAATTGTAACAAGAAGATGTGATGCCCTGTAATTAGGTCATGAATCTTGAATCATAGGCAAGGTTGATCAAATCAAGAATAGGCATTGTGTTTAATTAGAAAATGGGACTGCCCTGTGAAAGTTTTGAGGATATGTATTTGGAGGAATAGATCCAGCTAGTTTGTTTTAATGGGTGATTTAGAGATGAATCAAAATCGGCATTAGTCTCTAAAGATTTGTATGAAATTTAAGAAACATTGATTAGGCACTGTTGGGAAAGCCTTGAACCTTCTAGAAAGTCGGATTAACTAATGGGCCAGGTGATTTAACATAGATGGTAATGCTCCTAAGAAGGATTAGAATTTTGTTAACTCTGTATCTATAGGTAATCCCCCACAAGCAAAGTGAGGGACAAATCCATGGTTTAAAATTATTTCACCCATAATTGAGATTTTACGATGAGGTTTTTGCCTTAAGGAATTATGGTTAATACTTTTGGAAGAAATTAAAGACTTGCGAACTAAAAGTTGAAGGCTGTAATAGGTGGATCTCGGTATGATTTGGGGAGAGTGAATATTGAGATCGATAGTCGATATCGAAAATTTTCATTTGGGAATACGTTGAATTACCTCGGAGATAACTCTGATCTCATAATTTTGGGGATTAACATGATATTGTTATGGCAGAACCTTAGGAGATCCCGGACGGATTAATCTATTTAAGGATTATAATGATAGACCCTGACATTGTTAAAGAAACTCTAGAATTATACTTTCCTGCATCACTTGCGGATAGATGTCCTTGGGTTAAGTGGGAAAAGAAATCCTGGTTAGAGTTACCCCTCCATGGTTCAAATTTAGCCATTGGAAGTTTCGGTTTAGGAAATTGTGGATTTTGTCTTGGGAGATAGTTTTACCTAATAAATTAAGAGTTAGAATAAGTATGTTATAACCAAAGCTAACCTTGGGATTTTACAAGTGGATAGGTTTGTCTAAGGAATTTGTAAATAAATTTCAAAATCTTGAGAAAACGAGCATCAATTACTGGTAGTGAAAGCTAATGGTCTATAGGCTTGATATGCTTTGGTGCCTTAAAAGACATGAGAAAGGAAAATTATGGGTAAGCTCAGTTGCTTGGAAAATAGAATACTACATTCCTAAGTAAGGAAGTAGGACTATGTTCGGAATGTTGAAATTATGAAGTTTCGAGAGGAGAAAACCCTTATCATTTTGTACTAGAACAACCCACTCATCATGATTATGGAGGACGTGTTCAGGTTTAATCAATGGACTTATCAGTATGTCAATAAGATCTGAAATTACCCTATGTAAGAGCTTTAAAAATCTTGAGGTTGCTAACCGTTAAAATCTTGAGATTTTCAAGGTAATGATCCAAAACTATATCGAAATTATGATTACTGTTATAGTTAGGGCTTTGGTTCTATGTTGAATTGAGGATCTATGAGGATTATTTTCGTGATATAACTATCTTAGAATTAGTTTTAATCAAGGCTACCGCATAAGTTGGGTGTTCGAAAGGGAATAGGTACCTTAAGGAAATGTCACTTTGATGACATGCCAATGAATTGATGTGGATGTAGAGTATCCTACTTTTGAAGTTTAATTGTACTTTGAATTTTATGTTGGGATTTTAGCTGTGCACGATAAAAGAATTGAAATGCTAGATTGTGATAGTGCCGATAAGTTGTAATCGAACAATTCGAAGCTAAATGATTGATCAAAGTGCGCAGCGGAAGAGTGATAAACCTGTGCATATAACAAGGTTTAAGTTAGTGTTTAGAGAAAATACTCAATTTTGAGGTGTAGTACAAAATGAAATGAGGCATTTTGCTTGTGTAAGGTTCAAAATTAAATTAAAAAAGTGGCTAATGAAATATGTTTGCCTTCAAACTTAGTAAATTTGGATCTAGAAAAGATGTGTCAAATAATGAGGATCAAGGCAATACAGATATTTAAGGTTTTCTAGGATAACCATCTTGATTTAAAAATGAATTGGAGATATTAAGAAGGTTATTTGATTCTGAAAATTTAAGGATTGTTAAATTTTGAGGACAAAATTTCTGTAAGTGGGGGATAAAGTAAGATCCCAATCCCAAAATATGATAAATGTGGAGTAATTAAGTTGATGATAAACATGATTAGGGTTAAGTATAAGGAAAATTTTGATATCGAAACAAAAAGGAGCGAAATGGCCAAAAGTATGCTCGGCGCTTGATCGGGGCTCGAACTTCAAGCTAGGAAGAAAAATGCGAAAGTACCGCCCGAATGGCACCTCTGGCGGAGCGGAGGCGGTGATAGCCTACGAGGCCGGCGCTCGAGTAACACTCGAGCACCAATTGAGGCGCAAAAGTGTGAGAGGGAGCGCTCGAGGACCGCTAAAGGACTGCTCGAGCACCTCGACTGATATAAATAGCACCGTGTGCGTTTTCTTTGGGCATTACGACATTCCAACAGAATGAGGAGCGGGTGAGAAGAGGGAAAGCGAAGAGAAGAGGAGGAATATGGCCGTTCCACTCCGATCCGGGTAAAAATAACGGTAGATCGGGCTCATGTAAGTATACTTCTGACGTTATTTATTGTTTTTACAGTATTTTAATATCTCTAAATTCGTGTTTATGCGTTAAATCCATGTTTCTCCATGTTTACTGAAAATATAGTATATTTCTCCTGATTAAACAGATAGATTTCATATTTATCTTTTTGTATGACAATATATGGCATTGATTTCATAACTAATCATTTCTTTGGTATCCGATTTATGTCCAAAAATTTTGCCTAAAACCCTAGCTTGAAAATGAGATGAAATCTTGAATTTAATCCATGTTCGGTATATATTTTATGAATTATAGCTTCAATTTTATGATTAAACGTGCATTTGGTATCTGTTTTACGTCTGGAATATTTATCGAAACCCTAAGCATGAAAACGAAGGAATTTGATGTTTAAATTCCATAAATCTTAATATGTAAAGGCTTATTTGTAAAAAGATAATGTTCATGCTATGATTTATAACTGAAAAATTTATATGAAACTCTATTATCGAACTATGAAAGCCTTCTAAAATTGTCTGAAGGAGTAATTGAATGAAACTTGAACTTGGCCTTGAAGTATGATGAATTTCAGTTATGAAATTTTGAGAAAATGCATTTAAATCAAAGTAATCAGCAAGGAAAACGGACCTAGAACTGTTGAACTGTAATATCCCGAATATTTTTATCTGAACTAATTTGAGTTTATTTATTTTTGGGTAATTTGGGTGTGAAAGAAAATTAATTTAACATTATAAAAATTTAGGAGAATATTTAAAATTGTTAAGCAAGTTCCTAGAGTGCGCCCATTCGATCGCTCGGGTATCGATTTAAATTTTAGAATTTAAAAAAATGCAATATATGTATATATAATAATAATAATAATAATAATAATAATAATAATAATAACGTTAGTAACAGGAAGCAAAAGGAGGAAAAAACGAGAGAAGCTATTGGGGAGAGAGAGAGGGTGTGAGGATTAGGGTTTTGCCATGACGGAGGCATGGCGGTATATTTTTCAAACAAACACATGGGCAAGACAGGCTCCAATTTGCTTTTGGGTCCGATTTTGAGTCTGAGCTAGTTGGAGAAAACATCAAGCACATCGAGGCAAGTGTTCTCATACTTCTCATTCTCTTTTGATTGTTGCTCATTTTTCATCGGGTATTTTCGTCTCGATACCCACCCAAACCGTGAAACGCATGTTACCCATGTCTAATGTTCAAGAAATATGTAGTTTATTGCTCGATTTACTCACCGATTCGCCCGGTTTGGTACCGCCAAACCCTAACCCTTGTTCAAATTCAGGACCCATAATTTCCCCTCCGTATTTTGTTAAATGGACCTGAAAATATGAATCACCATGTCCCATTTATGCATATATATCGACCGGACGTCCAATCTCACAAGAATCGACCCGTTCGCTGCATCCGGAAGCTCTAAAAAACCCTATTACTATTCATCCGAATGAAACAGGGAAAATTGCATGCTTCTACCTCCATATTATGTTAAATTGATCTCAAAATATTAATCACCACATCCCAATTATATATATAGGTCGGCCGGATGCCCAATTTCACAAGTTACAACTTTGTTTGTAAAATGTCCTCGACACTGGATAATATAAATTTGCATGCTTACACCCAATTAATGCTTATAAAATTTATGTCTAATTGTTCATGTTAAATTGTAAGCCTCGAAAACATGTATTTGTACACCGGAGGCAAGGAAATGTGTTCCGAAGGATCCTAAAGTGATATTTGCCCATCGGAGGTAAGAAATTCCAAACTCTCTCGTGAAATTAAATTGAATCGTTGAAAGGTAAAGAAAGATGAGATCTGAACAAGCAATCGAAGGGACAATCCACAATATATGCATGATAGAACCTTCTCGGTTGAAGATAATGTGAATAAAATGGATTGTGGTGGATCATCCTTCAAGGAAAGACAAAATCTTGAAACTAGGACCATGGACTTATTTTCATTGGGTGGTGCCCTTTGGTTTGCCACGTACATCATGGTAATACTCTAGATTATGGGTCATGCCTGCCTTAGGACACTACTATGGAAGAATGAGGATTGCTCTGGTCCCCAGGGGATATGGGGCAAATTGTTATGGCAAAGTACTGTAGGCCTAAAATATAGTCAATGGCCGTGTGCTGCAGGCCTAAAATGTAGCCGATGGTGGAGTGCTGCGGGCCTAAAATGTGGTCGTGTGCTTTAGAATGTATAGCGAACACATTTCTTTCCTTATTCTCTAGCATCGTTAGCTAGTACAACATACTGGCTCCGGTCCGCAAAGATTAATGAAAATGTATAAATTGTAATTAATGTAAACATGTGACCCATGCGATCCAAGATGTCCCTTTTCCTCTCATGTTTCTGTTTCGTTGAAAGTGTTTGTCTCCCCCCATACATTTTTTGTTTTCATTGTTTATTTGCCTGTTGTAGTGATGTGTGATTTTATTTGCTAGAGCTATACACTCACCCTTACTATCCCTCCTTTCAGATGAGAATGCACTGAGGCCTGACGAGACTGAGTAATCCATAGAAGCATAATAGGCAACTAATATCATGTGCAAAGCTTGGGACTTGGACTTAGCTTGTTTATATGTATGAGACAGGGATTTTGTTCTATTTTTTTTGAAAAATGTATAAAATATGTCCCGTGGTGTTAATGATGTTTTATGTAGATGAATGAAGGATTAGTTTCCATTGTATATTTTTGTTTTTATGCTTCCACAGGTTTTTCTTATTATGATTGGGGTTCCTAGTTGGCATCATTCTTGGCCGGTGTTGTACTAGAGTTATAATGTCAATGCCACCCCTGTTGCTATGGCATTTAGACCTAGTGTAGCCTAATAAATTGTGATAATTGTGCGTTTGTGTTATGGAATTTATTGTGGATTATTATACAGGGTTGATTACAGGTGTTTATATTTTCACAAACGTCCAATTTATAAATAAAACTCTAGCAAATTTTCTACAGAAATCTTATATTATTTTTATTTTTATTATTGGGCTTAAGTTATGTGTTTATTAATGGGGCTTATTTAAGCAAAATAACCCTGTCCGTCTCTCCGGTATGCCTTAAAATGTTACGGTCGTGGTAATCGAGGATAATTATTGAACCATCGAACCATTGAATTGAAATATATACTATCGAACCATCAGCCTTTTATTGTGTGGATTGAACACAATCTATCCTCGATTATTCACCCTTAGCTAGTAGAGTGTACCAGATGGGTCCCTAGAATATCGAACTAGACTTTCTGAAGAACAAATAAGATTTAGAACTATTTTATGGATTCTGGTATGTGTTTAAATTGAATTATGTTTTCTTCCTATTTTTCCCGTGGACAACTCCATTCTTCTAATTATCGTGATTTCTGTTCTAGAATACTTATGTTTCACATGAAAGCATGAATTATGATTATCGAGACCTGTTTATATGGAATTATATTTTCTCATGATTTATGTATATGTTCCTATTCCCTGGCAATTCTACGACATTCTATATTTATGTTCTGTATCAAAGCATTTCACTTGCATATTTTACGGTACACTGTTGGGCTTTTGCTCACTATTTTATTTTTCCTCCCCTCAAGATGAAGCTATAGAACTGACACCGGACGATCAGGCATAGCTAGAGTTTAGCGATGATGATTTGGAGCTTCGAAGTTATTCTGAAGATTTTTAGAAAATCCAATAGTTTGCATGTAAATACCCAAATTGTGAAGGAAACTATATATTAATAGTTATAATATATTTTGCATGCTGTTGAAACAGAAATTATACTTCCGCAGGTTCATATTATGAATTTAGTTACTTCCGCTATATATTTTCTATATTTGTATAGGTCCTAGATGGCATCTCTCATATGTTTTTGGTATAATGGAAAGGATTGTGTGTTAAAGCCTTGGATGGATATGGCAATTGCGATCCTGTTTACACGTGTTGTAGGAGAACTTGTGGTATTTGGATAGTTGTATGCATGTACTGATTATATTATACAGGTTTTATTCAGGTTTATATTTCAGTTTAGCCCATTTTTAGGAGAGAGTCTGCCTGTTTTCCTCTAGAACTTTAAGTTGAGATTTGGGCTTTTGTTCTAGTATATGTCATAATAGAATTATCTGAGAATAAAAAGAATCCATTCCATCACATATATTCATGGTTGTTTATCGTGGTTTGTATTTAGTTATTGATGGACATTATGTTCATGTGATATTTAGTTTATCCAGTCCATCATAGTAGTTGATCAAATAGGTCATCGAGTTGGGTGAGTTCAATGTGAAATTTTGACCATGGCCAGCCATAAAGGGCTAGACCCTCAAAGATTTCCTTATCAAAACCATGACCCCGATTCTTAATTCCCTCGACATCACCGCTAATGCAGACCAGTCAAAGACCCCAACTTGGACCTTACACGTTGACGGGTCATCAACACAAGTGGGCAATGGAGCTGGCGTGGTCCTGCAAACTCTGAAGGGGTCCAAGATAAAGTACTCGATAGCCCTTGGATTTCCAAACACCAACACAGGCACTGCCTGTCACACTTTGGCTAGCAAAGGAATGTTCGGACGAAGCCCTGGTCATCTACAGTGATTTGGAGTTAGTCATCGACTAGTTCCTTGAGAACTTCGAGGCGTCGAACCCCTTGCTTGCGAGATACCTCACTAGAGCGAAAGGTTTAGTCGAGGCGTTTGACAAGATCGAGATGACCCATATCCTGAGAGAGGAAAACTGGAAGGCAAACTAGCTAGCAAAGGTAGCGGCGACCTGGAATCTGGAATAGTACGCTAGAGACATACGAGAAGTCCTAGCCATACCAAGTATCAACAACCCCAAGCTTAAGGTGCTGCAAGTAGCTGACGGAAAAAATAGGATAACTCAGTATAGAAGTTACCTTATCTATGGCCTCTTGCTGGATGACCCAAAAAAAGTTAAGCGCATAAAGAGGACAACCGGTACACAATCGTGGATGAGAGGTTATACTGCCATGGGTACTCAACTTTACATGAAATGCCTCACACCACAGGAAGTAGACTATGCGCAGGGCAAGGTGCACCTCGATATTTGTGGGTCACACGTCGATGGAAAGAACCTCACCTTCAAGATCATGGGGTAGGGCCTCTACTGGCCCTTGATAAAGTGTGATATCATGGACATCATCAAAAGGTGCAAAAACTGCCAAATCCATAGACCTCAGGAAGGATGACCCATCTCGGCATTTTGAACATAGAGCTACATTCCTTGTAAGAACCCGGTTGTTTTTTATGAAGTTTCACTCCGGTAGGGCTTGACATATTCAACCCCTTGCTCATTCCGGCTTTCAGCATCGAGCAAATAAAATTTGTCATTTTAGAAAACGTTTTCCAATCACGGTTTTCCATACTTCGAATAGTTTACTAAATGGATTAAGGTGACTCCATGAAAAGAACTTGGTTTTGTACTCCGTCCTTTAATCAATAAAAAGAACTCCGGCAATAAGAATGAACTGACTAATGAGTTCATTCATTTTAGAATTTGTTAACATCATGTTAAATAAGAACTTTAGATTTTGCTTTGGGATTTTTTGATAAGATCATTGTGACTTCAATGACTAATAAAGAACAAGGCTATATGAAAATGTATGAATTCTTCCGACTTTTGATATTTGATGAATGGCAACAAGTGATTCACTAAACACTTGTTAAAGAATGGATGTGCCTATGGATCCTCTGGGCCACGTTTTGGTTCACACCTCTTAAAGGCATTCCTATCCACAACCTAACGGATAGATGATATGAATTTCGAATGATTTTGTAATGAACCAAATTTGCTATAACATAGACTTAAGCTCATTCTTGTTGATTTCAGGCTAGAAGATGAAGTAGGACCTTTATGTTATTACAAGATGGCTCTTGTTTAGATGATTATCTTTTGATATTTTGGAAAGTCATGTCTTGAATATTCTATGGTTATGTTTCAAATGACTCCAAGGGAGCCAACCTAGGAGATACCCTTCAATCTCTACTAGGGACGGAGGTAGTCGTTTAGTTGAAATTGGGCTGGCTAACCTTTAGGTTGAGTGCTTTAACCCGGCTAGCAACTCACAAAGATTCATCAGAACAACTTGATTTTGAGGTCATCATGACCTACTTCACCAACAGTGATTCACTAAACAGAGAATGGATCCACACCTCTATTTCTATCCACAACCTAAGCTTGAGGTAATGACCGAATGCTATAACATAGGCGAAGCTAGAAGATCTTGAGGGCTCTTGGGTAGATGAGTTGTCGTCCATACTATGCATGACAAGATACTACAACAAGAGGGTAAAAGCATACCAATTCGAGGTAGGGGATTTAGTCCTACGAAGCATAGAGGCAACAAACAAAATTTTCCACCAGAACAAGCTCTCTCCAAACTCGGAGGGACCACTCCTCGTCTCAACAATCCCCCAAAATGAGGCGTACAAGCTATGCATCTAGGACGGCAAATTGGTCCCAAGGACTTAGAATGCCACCCACCTCAAAAGGTACTACCAATAAGTCTCAATCGAGACCATGTAAGGCTTGCATACGTGATGATTTGAGTCTCAAAACATGATAAATTAAGTTAATAATGACAAACGATTGGGCTTAGAATGCAGGAAAAGTGAGTTTGGTAGCAAAAAGAGGAAGTCAGGTCCTGTAAGGTCCCAAGTTCTAAGATATGATTAATATGGGTGGTGAGATTTCAGAACTCCAAAATATGGTAATTGGAAAGTAATTAAGTTAAAATAGGTGAGTTGTGGTCAAAAGGTACGGGAGGAATTGGATTAAAAAACCCAAAGTTTTGGAATTGGTAAATTAGGAATAGAAGTTGTAAATCGGGAAATGTTGATTCGTAAATAAGATTTCGGGCCTTAAATTATGATAATCATGGCCCATTAATGTTATATAATCAAAAAGTGTCCAAGGATACGAAGAATTGGGTTGGAAGGGTCAAAACGGGTTCTAGACGGCAAAAACGCGAAATAGGCTCGCTGCAGGCTTGACGCGGGCCTGACCGGCGCTCGACGTGCACTCAAGCGCTGGTAAGGCGCAATTTTGCACAAGTGACCACCCAAAGATCACTCGAGGCAAGGCAAGGGTGGCGTATGGGTGTGAGGAGGGCACTCGATGGGCGCTTGAGCTCCCCATCAAGCACAAATTTACAAAAGGGGAGCACTAAAAGAGCACTCGAGGTGCGCTTGAGTGCCATGACTGATACAAAAAGGGGACGTGCGATTCTTTAGCATTTTGCGACAATTCCAATACAAAACAGAGGGAGAGAAGAGGGAAAAGAGAAAGAGGAATCCAGCCATCCCACTCTGATTCAGGTAAAAATAATTGTAGATCGAACTCAGGCAAGTGTACTTCGGATGTTATATACCGTTTTTACAGTGTTTTAATATCTCTAAAACTATATTTTTGTTCTAAATCCATGATTCTACATGTTTACTGTAAATAAAGCTTATTTCTCCTGATTAATCGGACAGATTTAATGTTTATATATATATACTACAATATCTAGCTTCGATTTCATATAAATGCATGTGTTTGGTATCCGTTTTATATCCAAAATATTTATCGAAATGCTAAGCACGAAAATGAATCGATTTAATGTTTAAAATCCATAATTTCTGATATGTGAGTTAATTTATAAAAGAGTACTGTTAATGTTATGATTTATAACTGAAAAATTTACATGGAACCACACTATTAAGTTTCTGTGAATTGTTGGAGTATTCTAAATGATTAATGTTGAAATCCTTACTGATTTCTGAACTTTGATGAGTTATAAGTTAAGAAAACGAGAAGGAAAATTGTTTCTGATTCTATCAATTAGGACCCAGGACTGATATACGATCATGTGAGGTTTTCTGGAATGCCTTAGACATTACAGTGGTAATCAGGGATAACTCCGTCCATGGAGTTATACGTGGTCTGCTCTTCTTCAGGGCGTTACTAGAACTAACTCTAGAGGTCGAAAATCCTCCGTTGGCTTTAAATTGTGTGCCCAAAAACACAATCAGTCCCTGTTATCGTTACTGTTCCTAGCCTTTGATTGTGTGGTGGAAACACAATCTATTCCCGATTATTCACCCCCTTGGCTAGTAGGGTACTCTAGTTGGGTCCCTAGAATATCGAACAAGAATTTCTGAAGAAACAAGTGAGATTTGGAACTATTTTATCAACCTCGGTGCATGCTTAAGAAGAAACATACTGTGTTCATGTTTCCATGAACTGCTTCTGTTCTTCTGATACGATATTAACGTGGTTTTCTACCCTAACATATTTATATTATAGCCTGAAAGTATGATTTATGTTTCCTAAGACCTGTTTATGTGGAAATTATACTTTCCTCATGATTATTGCACGTGTTTCTACTCATCTGCATATATGTTTTACATGAAAGTATAAATAATAATTTCTGAGACCTATTCATGTTAAATCATGTTTTTTCTCATACTTTTTGTATATGTTCCTATTCTTTGATAGTTTTTAGAACCTTCTGTACCTATATTCTGCATGAGATCATTATATTCAACATGTTTTAGTACCTTGCTAGGTTTTGGCTCACTGTTTTATTTTTTTCCTTTAGATAAGGATATAGAGAAGATACTAGATGATCAAGCCTAACTAAAGATTAGCAAGGAAGGTTCTGGAGTCTCGGTGAAGTCTTGAAGATTATCTTGAAGTATTTTTAAAAAATTTGATAATTCTGCATGTTTCATAGAGTTTTGTAAAAAAAATTATGATTTCTTTATGATTATTGCACGTGTTTCTACTCATCTGTAAATATGTTCTACATGAAAGCATAAATAATAATTTCTAATACCTGTTCATGTTAGATCATGCTTTTCTCATTCTTTTTGTATATGTTCCTATTCTCTAACAGTTTTTAAAACCTTCAGTATCTATGTTCTGCATGAAATGATTATATTCTACATGTTTTAGTACTATATTGGGTTTTGGCTCACTTTTTTATTTTTTTTTCCTTTAGATAAGGATATAAAGAAGATGCTAGATAATCAGGCCTAACTAGAGATTAGCAAAGAAGGTTCTGAAGTTTCGATGAAGTCTTGAAGATTCTCTTGAAGTATTTTAAAAAAATCTGATAGTTCTGCATGTTCCATAGAGTTTTGTAAAGAAAATTATGTATAAATAATTGTAACATATTCTGTGAACTATTAGAACTGTAGTTATGTTTTCGCAGGTTTCTGTTAAGGATATAGATGGTTCCGCTAAATTTTTTTGGTTTCTATATAGGTCCTAGACGGCATCTCTTGTTTGAATTCTAGTCTAGTGGTTAGAGTTGTCAAATTAAAGCCATGGATGATACTTGTGGTCCTGTGAATGCATGTTGTAGGATGTGAATCATGATATTTGGTTAGTTGCATGCTTGTACTGGTCTTGTGATTGTGTTGTGGTCATAAGTCTGAGATTTGGATATTGAGTATGCTTTGTATAGGCTATTTAATATCGAATGTATTTTGGTGTCTGTCCAAATTTAGATAGAACTCTGTCAAAATTTTTATAGAATTTACTGTTTTGAATTACGGATTCTGTTCAGTATCTGTCTGATGGAGGATCCTGTGAGAATTAGGATCTATTCCGTTACAATTGGTATCAGAGAAAATGAGATGCCTTAGGATTGATCTGAGTCATATGCGGAAGCTTAGGAAATGATTCTGACTGACCGAATAGGTAGGGATAGATATAAACTAATTAACTTAGGTTAGAAAATCGTAGGTGTTCTAGCCTACATAAGTTAGAATCAACCTAAACTAGGATGTAATAATGAGTTAATCGATATTGAATGTAGGCTAGACCTAGACCGATCGATTTAGATTTAAGGATTCAAGTCTAAGTAGTCTGTTTAGTTTAAGATAAATTCAATCAGCCTTGGGATGAGGTCCTCAGGGTTAGATATGACGGATAAGATAGAATTGATGGCTTGAAGTTAAGGTATAAATCCTACAGATTCCAAAAAGTTGGTGGTGTTGACAATAATCGGATGCTTGAAAAGGGAGAAGCTAATATTGCCTCGGATAAGACAAAAAGTGAAGTTAGCTAATGATGACTAGGGAACAAGTTTATATATATTCCAAATTTCCAAAATAAAACCTGATGATGTTAATCCCTAAGGAGCAACCCTTGTCTGAAGGAATTGCAAATTTTGATGTTCGGTTTGGGTTTGCGAATAAATTAACCTTGATAGGATATTAAGGTGATCTAATTGGTAAATTGCCCCAATTGAATCGATGATTTGAAAGGAATAATCTAAATTGTAATTAGGCTCACGTATTAGATAAGTTGCAAAGGAGGTAATGGAGCTGATATGCTAGTGTTTGCAAGTTATGTAATGAGGTGTGTGTTATAGATGGTGTATTAGGCCATACCTAGAGAGTTATTAAGTGATTGAGGAAGTTTGAGGAAACTGTTAAAGAGAAGAATTGCCTATCTGACTAATGAATAAAGTTACTGTTGAGGTTATGCCGAGATCAGAAATGATCTTGAGGATTTAAGTATAATCAATAAAGATATTTGGTCGACTTTGAAATAATCAGAAGTTAATGATTTAATGATTGGGAGTCTCGATATTAAGATAGCCGTAAGACAGGTGAGGGATCACTACGAACCGATCCCGCTATCGGAACAAGTATGGTTGTGAAAATATGAAAGGAGAACCCTTGTGATTTTTCTTGAGGTTGATCGGACGATAAAGCCTTTGGGTTTTAGTTAGATTATTGTAAAAATTTAGTGGTTTGACTGGAATGAATAAATTGGCTTGACAATGGAATGATTGTCTCAGTTGTGTTTCATGGAAGTTATAATCAAGAAATTGTGAATTTTGCCTCAAAGATGTTGACTTTTTTGAGATTTTTGGGTTCTGCTGATCCTTTCAAAAGTTGAAATGGTACTTAAGGATGTCACTGTAAATTGTAATTGACAAAATGAAGTACCCTGTAATTAAGTTGTGAATTTTGAGTAAGAGGCAAGACCAATTGAATCAAGGATATGTGTTAAGTTTAATTAGAAAATGAGGCTACCCCTTTTGAAGCCGGTAGATGGCAGGTTGAGAATTTGACTATAAAAGTTTTAAGGAACATTATATTTGGAGGCAAAGACCAAGCCAAGCAGTTTTATTGGGTAGATTAGAGGCAATTGAGATTGGCTTTAGTCTCTAAGGATTGTGTGAAATTAAAAGAGTATCGGTTAGGTACTATTGAGGAAGCCTTAGAGCCTCCGAAAAGTAGGATTTAGCTAATGGACTAAGATGTTGGCATAGATGGTAATGCCTTTAAGAAAGATTTGGATTTCGTCATCCTGCATCAACAAATAATCACCCACAAACAAAGTGGGGGAGGTGTTCATGAGGTGAAAGTGCTCCTCCTGTAATAAAAATTTTGTAATGAGATTTTTGAGGAATTAGATATAATGCCTTAGAAGAAATTAAAGGATTGTGAACCTAAAAGTTGAAGGCTGTAATAGGTGGATTTCAGTATGATTCAAGGAGAGTGAATACTAAGATTGATAGTTGATATCAGAAGTCTCCACTTGAAAAATTGTAAAATTGCTTTGGAGATAATTATGATCTAATAATCTCAAGGATTACAAGTGGTTATGTTATAATGAAAAGATAACCTTAGGAGATCACAAGCGAATTAATCTGTTTATGGATTTTAACGATAGACCCTGAAATTGTCAAGGAAACTCTAGGATTATATTTCCGATATCACTTGTGAATCGATATCCTTAAGATAAGTGGAAGAGGGATTCCTAGTTGGAATTACCCTTTTCGTTGTTCAAAGTTAGTAACTAGAAATCTCTATTGAAGAGATTGTAGATATTATTTTGGGTAATAGCTTGTCTGATAAATTAAGGGTCAGAATGATTATGTTTTGACTGAAGTTAATTTTTGGATTTCATGAACGGATAGACATGTCTGAGAATTATATAGATGAACTTCGGTATCTCGAGAGAAAACGAGTATCAGTACTGAAAGTGGATGTCAAGGGTCTATAGGCTTGATATGCTTTGGTGTCTTAAGGGATATGAGAAAGAAAAATTACGGGTAGGCTCAATCGCTTAGAAAATAGAATACCACATTCCTAAGTTGAGAAGTGGAATTGTGTTCCGAATATTGGGACTATGAAATTTTGAATTGGGAAGCCCTTGTGGTTCCATATTAGAACAACCCATTAATCATGACTATAGAGGATATGTTCAAGTTTAACCAATGAGCTTATTAGTATGTCAACAAGATCTGAAATTGCTCAGTGTGGGAGTTTTGAAATCTTGAAGTTGCTAAGCATATAGGCATTGAATTGGGCGATGAATCTGAAGCCACATTGAACCCATGGTAACTGTATAAAATGTGATTTCAGATTTTGCCATGGTTTGAGGGTTGTGGGAAGTTGTTTCCTTGGTATGGGACTTTGAGATTCTTGAGGTTGTTAATTATTAAGGATTTGAGATTTTGGATAACGATTTGAAATTGTATTGAACCTATGGTGACTAATATAGTTAAGACTTCTTGCTCTGTGGTGAATTGAGGATCAGTGAGAATTATTCTCACAATAAGGATATCTTGAGGGCAATTTTAATCATGGTTACCATATGATTTGGGTGTTCTGAAAGGAAGATGTGTCTTATGAAAATGTCGAATTGAGGACATACCAACAAAATGAAAAAAAAATGTAAAGGACCTTGCTTTTGAAGTCTAATTGTTCTTTGAAATTGATGTTGGGATCTTGATTGAGCTCGATAAAAGAATTGAAATGCTAGGTTGTGGTAGTGAAGGTAAGCTAAAATCGAATAATTCAAAATTAAATGACTAATCAGAGTACGCTGCGGAAGAGTGATGAACCTGTGCATATAATAAGGTTTAAATTAATGTTTAGAGGAAATACTTGTCTTGAGGTTTATTATGAAAAGAAATGAGGCAATTTGCTTGTTTAAGGTTCGAAATTAAGTTAGAAAAGTGGATAATGAAATAAGTTTGCCTTCAGACTTAGTGGAATTGGATTTGGAAAGGACGTGTCAAATAATGAGGTTCAAGGCAATTCTGATATTTATGATTTTCTAGGATAACCAACTTGATTTAGAAACGAATTGGAAACATTAAGGAGGTTCCTTGATTCTGAAAATTTAAGGATCGTTAAATTTCAAGGACGAAATTTCTAGAAGTGGGGGAGAGTGATGATCCGAGTCCCAAAATATGATAAATTAAGTTAATAATGACCAATGATTGGGTTTAGAATGTGGAAAAAGTGAGTTTGGAAGCGAAAAGAGGAAGTTGGGTCTTATAAGGTATTGATTTTGAAGATATGATTAATATGGGTGGTGATATTTCAGAATTTCAAAATACGATAATTGGGAGGTAATTAAGTTTAAATAGGTGAATTGTGGTCAAAAGGTACGGGAGGAATCAGATTGAAAAGCCCAAAGTTCCAGAATTCATAAATTGCGAATAGATGTTGTAAATCGAGAAACGTTGATTCATAAATAAGATTCAAGTCTTTAAATTGTGATAATCATGGCCTATTATGGTTATATAATAGAAATTGGTGTCCAAGGATGCGAAGAGTCAAAACGGGTTTCGGACGGTGAAAACGGAAAGTAGGCTCACTGCAGGCTCGACGCGGGCCTAACCGGCGCTCGACGTGTGCTCAAGCACTAGTAAGGCGCAATTTTGCACAAGGGACCGCCCAAGGATCGCTCGAGGCAAGGAGGGGGCGGCGTATGGGTACAAGGAGGGCACTTGAGCGCCCCATCAAGCACAAATTTATGAAAAAGGAGCGCTCAAGGCAACCTCGAATGCCTCGACTGATATAAAAAGGAGACGCACAATTCTTCAGCATTTTGCGAAAATTCCAACGGAGAACGGAGGGAGAGAAGAGGGAAAAGGGAAAAGAGAAAGAGGAATCCGGCTGTCCCACTACAATCCGAGTAAAAATAACTATAGATCGAACTCAGGCAAGTGTACTTCGGATGTTATATACCATTTTTATAGTGTTTTAATATCTCTGAAACTGTATTTCTGCTCTAAATCCATGGTTCTGCATGTTTACTGTAAATAAAGCTTATTTCTCCTGATTAATCAGACAGATTTCATGTTTACATATATATACTACAATATCTGGCTTCTATTTCTTATAAATGCATGTGTTTGGTGTTTGTTTTATTTCCGGAATAAGTATCGAAACCCAAAGCACAAAAATGAAGGGATTTAATGTTTAAAATCCATAATTTTTGATATGTGACAGTTAATTTATAGAAGAGTATTGTTAATGTTATGATTTATAATTGAGAAATTTACATAGAATCGCACTGTTAAGTTTTTGTGAATTTCTAGGGTATTCTGAAGGATTAATGGTAAAATCCTTACTAATTTCTGAAGTTTGATGAGTTATAAGTTAAGAAAACGAGATGGAAAACTGTTTCTGATTGTGTCAATTAGGACCCAGGACTAATATACGATCATGTGAGGTTATCCGACATGCTTTAGGATATTACGGTGATAATCAAGGATAACTTTCTCGATGGAGTTATACGTGGTTTGTCCTTTCTCGGAGTGTTACTAGAACTGACTCTAGAGGTCAGAAATCCTCTGTTGACTTTGAATTGTGTTCCCAAAAACAATCCATCCCTATTATCATTACTGTTCCAAGCCTTTGATTGTGCGGCAGAAATATAATCTATTCCCGATTATTCGCCCCCTCGGCTAGTAGGATACGCTAGTTGGGTTCCTAGAATATTGAACTAGAATTTCTGAAGAAACGAGCGAGATTTGGAACTATTTTATGAACCCCATTGCATGTTTAAGTAGAAACATACTGTATTCTTGTTTCCATGAATTGCTTCTGTTCTTCTAATCTGATATTAACGTAGTTTTCTACCCTAGCATATTTATGTTATAGCTTTAAAGTATGATTTATATTTTCCGAGACCTATTTATGTGGAAATTATACTTTCCTCATAATTATTCCACATATTTATACTCAACTGCACATATGTTCTGCATGAAAGTATAAATAATGATTCTAAGTCCTGTTCATATTAAATCATGATTTTCTCATACTTTTTGTATATATTCCTATTCTCTGATAGTTTCTAGAACCTTCTGTATTTATGTTCTGTATGAGATCATTATATTCTGTATGTTTTAGTACATTACTGGGTTTCGGCTCACTATTTTATTTTTTCCCTCTAGATAAGGAGATAGAGAAGATATTAGATGATCAGGTCTAGCTAGAGATTAGCAATAAAGGTTTTGGAGTCTCAATAAAGTCTCAAAGATTATCTTGAAGTATTTTGAAAAAAATTTGATAATTTTGCATCTTCCATAGAGTTTTGTAAAGGAAATTATGTATAAATAATTGTAATATGTTCTATGAACTGTTAGAACTGCATTTATGCTTTCACAGGTTTCTATTAATGATATAAATGCTTTCACTATATGTTTTCTGGTTTCTATACAGGTCCTAGACGGCATCTCTTATTTAAATTCTAGTATAGTGGGTAGAGTTGTTAAATTAAAGCCATGGATGGCACTTGTGGTCCTATGAATGCATGTTATAGGATGTGAATTATGATATTTGGTTAGTTGCATGCTTGTACTAGTCCTGTGATTGTGTTGTGCTCATAAGTTTGAAGTTTGGATACCGAGTATGCTCTACAGGGGGTATTTATTATAGGATGTATTTTGGTGTCTGTCCAATTTTAGATAGAACTCTGTCAAAATTTTCACAGAATTTACTATTTTGAATTTACGGATTCTGTTTTGTATCTGTCTGATGAAGTGTCTTATGAGAATTAGGATCTATTCCGTCATAGCATGCATCATCTCGAGTGCTTAAAACTGCATCACGTTACACTTAGTGTAATTATTGTTTATTCATGTGCACCTGCTCATGTGAATGTGTGTTTGCATAACAATGCATAAAATTAGATGACCTAAACTACTCTTAAGTCAGGTGAATCCACATTCACCTATTACAAAACCTCAGCTAGGTACTGAAAGGCCTATACACCGTCAAATTTGAACCTTGATTTCAATAACCGAGCAGCTCATATGAAGTTGAATTTGAACCTTGGTTCTAGTGACTGAGTGGCCCATAGGTAGTGGAATTTGAACATCAGTCCTATAACCGAGCGGCCCATTGGTGGTCAAACACTTAACCTTAGGGCTCGTGGAGCACCCCACCAAGTGGCCACTAAAACCTTAGGAAGCTTTTACAGCATGTATGGCACAACCTCCCTCCGAAAGAGAAGAGCACCATCAGTCAAAGACATTCAGTAGACTAGGACCAGATGAGCATAAGTTACGACGTCCATCGATAAGACCAAGCACCAATACGGTAATGTGAGGATGATGGCTTACGACTTCGCCAGGGCCCACTGGCTGCGACCATGAAACCTAGCTAGCCCTAATGAGGCTCACCCATGGGCATGCGACAACATCCCACTCCCAGGATAGAGCACCCCGCAAAATCAAAGTGCCACGACATTCCCTTAAGGGAATGAGTTTGATCTGGCAAACATGCCCAGGATAAGCGTGACGACGATAGTAACAACACTTCGCTGACAAAACAAAGGATTGCAATATTGCATGAAGTTATATACAAGAAAAAATAGAGATCTCAACGATTTGCCTGATTTTATTACAAAGATCAAAAATATATGAAGGGTAGTCCGCCTAAGAAAAAATACAAAATCGGCCTATGGCCCGAAGGGAGAACAATTCAAAGGCTGAGGGCTCCCTTGAGAGCGAGATGAAGGTCCGGCGACATTGTGAGAAGAGTCTAGCAAATACAACCACCGCCAAGTTCTAGTGTTCCTTAGGTGGAAAAATGAAATCGGAAAGCCAGGGACTATAAGATCCACAATGTAGTGGCACAAGTCGATTCTTGCCAAATATATGCGCTCCAAGGCACCCCCGATCTCATCTGAGCTCGAGGGCAATCAAAAGCTCCATCCCAAGTTGAAGTGCTCACCTTAGAGGCGAGTGCAGTCCTACCCCCACTCACAAAGAAAATCCTCGAGGGAAGAGATCCTCACCCTAGCCTTCAACAGCTCTTGCTTGTAATGGGAGGCTCGCTTTATTGCGACTCTGAGCTTCTCTAGATAAACGTGGACTCAGGATAGTGGTCAGCTAAGGCTACCAGTTGACGGATCCTCTCCTATAGCTAGGAGTGGAAAATCAATCATTCGAGCCAACAAAGAAAGTAAACAAAAGAAATAGCAAGGTACTGAAGAAACCTCCTCAGCTAGAAGTGACACCTTCGAGGGCGGGTAACTTGATGTAGACTCCTCTAGAGCCAGGATCTCCACAATGTCCTCATGCTCCTCCAAGATTTTAGGCACAAAGGGCTCGGAGTGAGGCCCCTCGGCGACCTCCTCGATACCATCATTAGCTATGCCAGAAGCAAGCTCAATCTATGCCTCTCCTCGAGCCTCAGGCTCTGAGGGCTTAACACAAGGTCCCTTGGAAGCCTCCACCATCTCGGCTACCTCCACCACCTTAGGAGCTCTAGGTTCCAAGGACTCAAGAGAATGCTCTTTGTCAACCTCCTCAGCCTCGATGGTCATGCCAAGCACCATCGGTCTAGGTCCTGCCACCTCGTGGCCCTTGTCGGATGACCCTACAAGGACATCGGCCATATAGTTTCCAAAACGAACTTCCTCATCAATGGCAGTGGGAAGACATTGTATGGGATCCTGGCATTGGGACACCGCTACAATGGGAATGCCATACTGAGCCTAGGTAGGTGCCGAAACTAGCCCCTCATGGGCACCCTCCTGGTCGCCTATAGCCAATGTAAGTTGTCCAGAAGGCTCACCAACAGCTACTGACTGAGTGACTCCGGACACCTGGCCCAATGAGGATGCAAATGTAGGAGCTATCCTCCCCGAAGACCTCCTGGACCAGTGCACTCGCTCCAGCGCTACCTCATCTTCCCTAGAAAAGAAGAAAGAATTAGACGAAGTATGGATAGAGGAGGTCCGTTGCTGCTTAGCTTGCAGACTAGAGGGCTCAAGGATGACCAACGCCCTTGGCATCCTCTAGGACGTGGTAGGTAATGTAGGAACAACACTGTCCACCTAAGAGCTAGGCTTCCATGCAATGGCAGCAAAGGCTTCTAGGGTCAACAAGTAACCCCTTTCTTGTAAGATACTCGTGTGCTCTTGAATTAGGTCCATCAACTGCTTCTCCAAGGCCTCCTTGTGACACTCCAAGGACCTGGTTAGACTAGGCCACATGTTCCCCCACTCACTAGAAATAGCCCAGTCAGAAGGGACCACTAGACAAAAATAATTGTCATTCCAGCTCTTCATCGAGTCTGAGTTTGCTCCGTTGAAGTTAAAACCTAAGCACGGAGACAACAAGATTCAATCTACAGTCTAGGTGAAGCAAAAAATGGCCCTCACTGTCCTAATGATGAACTGACAGCGAGAGAAGACACACAATGACATTAAGTATCGGATGGCGTTGGGATGAAACCTCAGCACCGGAACTCCTAGAGCCATCAAGATGCCATACAACTCTAGCGGCACTGGAAAATGGAGTCCCCCCAGCAAGCAAACCTCATACATAGTGATAAATCTCTCCAGTGGGGAGCAAGCCCTACCGTCTTCACTCGGCAACAGGAATGCCATATTCCCCGGAATCCTAAATTAGGAGAATAGTGACTGGACATTGTCAATGATGAGGATGGATCAAATCGATTTAACATCCTGAAATCCATAAGCGATGAAGCAAAGAGAGAAAGGAGATGAGGAGTAGTTCGAAAGCAGAAGGAAAATGTAGGAAATCACGATGCAGCCTAGGGTTTAAATAGACAGAGCCCAAGCCCCAAACAAAGTCGCATGGAGGAGAGTGAAAAGTCGCTCATCATAATGGCAATGACACACGTCCCCTCATCAAAGCATCACAATGTATCAATCGAATAACATCAATAATGGTGGACTGATAGACTCAAGACGGCCAATAAGCAGAAGAAAATCCACAGTTTTCAAAGCCTTGATGCCACTACTTCCCAAAGTAACCAACCGGCAACTTGCGACCCTTGTAGGCCCGAGGCAGATCTGACTGGCCCATGCCTGAACTGTGTTCAAAATGAATGGCTACGAGTCTGGAGTGCCAAAAGAGAAAGCTAACAAGCATCCACACCATCCCATTTAGTGGCCAATGAGTTGCACGATGCGACACTTAAACATCCAAGTCATATATAGCATGTGACGATAACCACAATGGTTTATCATGTTTTATTAAAAAATTCAAAGTGTACATCTGAAGGCAACTATCAACCTCAAAGCACAAAATGATAGAAAGTAGATCTTACCCATGCCTATGGCCTGTCAGAACGGCCACTTCAGGGTCTTTGACTACTCAATCCACTTGGCACAGACTCCTGACCGTCCCCTGGCAGGGCAAGCGGCCAGGGTTCACCTCTAGGGCAGGCATTCTCACATCAGAGGTTTGCTAGTTCCCGTTGAGTCTTCTGGAGCTCATCTTCAAGCGAAGCAATTTGATCCAAGGCCTAAGTGAGGGCCTCTAGAAGCCCCCGGTACCTCATACCAACACTCGGCCACCTCAACAACCCAGCAGAGGTAGATGTACGTCCCCCCACGATGGCAACATTAGCCCACCGGTTCCCCTTGAGTAGAATTGGCAGTGAGGAGTCCCGTGAAATGGAAGAGCTGCCCTCTTTCGATGAGACCTCCTCCGACCCACCTCCCAAATCGCCATGGGAGACCCACTCCTTAATGTAGCGAAGGACGTTAGGATGCCCTTCAACCAGCACCATTAGTGGTCAACCCATCTCTGCCTGGTGCGGCAGGAGATTTGTGGCATAGAAGCTCTTGACTCAGCCCCATTTGTTTGGAACCGACCAGTCAGAGTTAACCTCTAAGAAAAAGAAGTGAAACTTCTAGCCCTCCAATGACCCTGGCCTCTCCTCGCTTAGCTAAAACCGCATGTGATGAACAAAAGAAACCAAGTCGCCCTCCTGTCTAATCCGAAGGAGCACCCTCAATGACCAAACATCTAGGTTGAGCCTCCTGGCATGGAAGAAGGCAAACAAAGTAATCAAATGCTGAATAGCATCTAGGAGCAAGTAAGCCACGGGGATCCCTAGGGACACCAGAATCTCGTGCAGCTACCTCTAAAACAGGAACTAGAGGCCAATTCGTAGGTGCTCCTCGTAACTGGTAATAAACTCATGAGGAGGAGGGCAAGCTACGTCACCGGCACTGGGAATTGTGAACGAGATGTAGCTAAAAAAACCCTCACCGATTAAAATTTCCACATCTCTGTAGGATAGTTTTGATCGAATGTTAGAGATGCTCCGAGAAGCCATTAGAGAGTTGCACAAATTGGCAGGAATCACAATGAATTAAGGCAAAGATGCTCTAAAAGTGCTGAAATAAACTACTGAGGGGTTAGTGCTTAAATAAGCCACGATCCCGCCAGAAATGATGTCATTCGAGGAAAGTGAATCGACACAACTACAGTATTGCATGCCTTCGCCCGAGTAAGCTGTAACGCATCTTTTTGGGAGCACCATAATGACATATGAAACCCTACTTCCCTAAGAAATTATTGCACTGAGACGGTTGATTTAAGTAAAGGTGTATGGTGCAATCATTAGCGCCCTGGCATGCTTTTTTCCGAGGGCAAAAAATTATGATGTGCAGACCTAGCAAGCACTTGGAAGGCCTGCTGAGAGATAGATCACTAGAAAATCAAGCCATCAGTCGATCGAACTGTCACGACAATGGATGCCTAGCAGCCCGTAGCTACACGCAAGTACTTCAACTATCCAAAGTCATGAGAAAAGGTCAGAAGACATAAGGCAAAAAGCAAAACAATGCTCAAAAGTTCATTCATTGATTTTTTTACAAAGTACAAAGTTTGCATCGGCAAATGTGCATAGTGAAAGAAAGAAATAAAAATACATGGAATGATGATCTTGTAGCACTTCCTTGGAAACTAGTTATGGGAAGACACGCCTTAGGAAGACAGCTGTTGTTGTGACGGACTGGATTATTTTTCTTAAATAACCCTCCGTCAATAATAACATAAACTAATGCTCATAATTAGAATTATAAATTTCTGCAAAAAATTGGGCAAAGTTTCATTTGTAAATTGGACATTTGCCAAAATACAAACACCTGTATAACCCTGTACAATATAAAAATATATTTCAACATTATATTTCAACAGCACACAAAACTATACATCCCAACTCCAAGTCCCAACATTATACATCAATCAAATTACGACACATCACAGGATCCAAAAGCCACATACAATTCATGGCACCAATGCGGTGTATTTAAACACAGCATTTGCTCCAGAGAGATGCCACTAGGCCTAAACAAAAATCTATACACCCAAATAAATGCGGAAGCAGAACTAAATCCATAAGTCACCTACGAAAGCACAACAATAACCATAAAATAATAACAAACAATATTAAACTATCAGGCCATTTACATTTTAGTACAATAGATGTAACTAAAGCTTTAGGCCTTTGACATTCGGCTAATCTCCTCAAGTGAGTCCCTCTCCTTGCTCTAATTAATTAGGTGCCAACTTAATACTCTCACTTAGGAGGAAAAAACAGCAAGAGTGAGTGTACAGCTCAGCAAGTACATTCATATACAAGGGCCATAAACAATAATAACGTAATTAAGTAGAAAAAGATATATGAACATGAACGGAATAAACAGGATCATGATTAAACATACCTGAAATATAATTTACTTCTTTCTTTCGTTCTTATTTACTTTAGGATATAGATTAAACATGAATAATCATCTTTGCGGACCACGGGCTAGTAGGCCCTCTAGCCAAGGGAGCGAATAATTAAGGATAGATTGTGTTCGGTCCACACAATCAAAGGCCTTGGTTCTTATTCATGCATGCATTATTTTATGTCTTTCTTGTCATGAGGATCATCCTTTATATTCATAATTCATTATTATTTTCCTCCTTGTACAATGCCCCGAGGACGGCGTTCTTGATTCTTTTCCTCCTTGTACAACGCCCCAAGGACGGCGGACCAGGTATTACTCCATGGACGGAGTTATCCTCAATTACAACTGTAACTTCCTAAGGCTTGCCAGGAATACCACCCGCTTCACTTAAACAGCCTGTACACATGGCCAGAGTATCTTCGAGTCTCCATCGCAATATTCATGGCGAGCCAAAGAATGTTACCCCTCATAATATGAATTCGTGGTCCTAATTTCATGATTTTCTTGTTCTTTTGAGAGAAGGTTCCATCAAACTTCTTTCACAATATTTCTCAAATTCTAATGTAGAATCTCCCTCCAATTATTCATGTTTTCATTATCTTGCTTATGGATTTAAGTCTTTTCAAAACTTAACTTGCATACGAATATCAAAAGTATGAGAAGTCTAGGAGTTCTTACCATTGAAGAACAAATTGACTTTGAGACATTGAGAGCTTTCAGATGTACACAGATTTCTTTCACAACACATATATGAAAGCTTCTCAATTATTCGATTTAGACTTATACAAACTTACATATCATTTGGTTAGCAATTAAACATGAGAAAGTATACAAAATATCGTCCGAAGTCCATCGGTGAACAATACCTATGAACAGTGCACATACTTCCCATATTGATTAATTCTCATCAAATTTCAAACTTCTAATGGGTACCTAGTCAGATTCAAGGCATGGATAATTATATCCTAGAGCCAATTTATCCATAAGTCCCAATTTAATTGGTTAATTCCTCCGGGCCGTTGGTTTTGGGTCCTTTGTCAGAAAAATGGTCTAAACTACCAATTCGGGTATAAAATTCACACAATGACTTGCCCATGTCATGGGTAACAATTATGTAAGGCTAATTCATGCATTAAACCAAATATAATTGATCAAACATGGTCCGGACGCCCCTTAGGGTCCCAACGAATGAATTTTTACCAAAAATACCCAATCAGATATCTAATCGATAAATTAACTTACCCAAGTTATACATAATCATATTCTAGTCCCAAATATATCAAAAGCCCCAAAAATTTGTGGGTAAAACGTGCTCGGGCGCTGGTGAACAGTATCCGCGCAGAACCTAGGGTTTTCGGATCGCAATACACCACTCTAAACTTGATATGTGGACATGATTGTGATGTATTATCATATTTAGATTATGGGCAACACAATAGATAAATTTATTCGAGTATCAGAATGAGGATACCCGAAGGGAATAGAATAAAAGTGCATGAAAACGAAAAGGGAGAGTATGAGTGCACTTGCCTCGACCTAATCTACAACTTTTCTAACTAGCTCAAGCTCGGAATCGGACCCGAAAGCCTTTATTTTCTCCACTTCTCCTTCGCGTGATTCCTCCTCTCGTCGGGCTCCTGTGGTCGCTGCCGCTGCTCTACCACGACGCCCACCCAGCCACCGCCATGCACCGCCGTCACCGGCTACCGCCGACCCCGGCGCCGTTCTCCCCCTCTCTCTCTTTCTCTCCCCCGAAACCCTCGCTCAAGCCCCTGCTTTCCCTTCTCCCCGTCTTTCCCTTCTGCCTTCTGTTTTCATCTTATTATTATTACTATTATTATTATTATTATTATTATTATTACACACACACACACACACACACGTTATATATACACACACACACATTATTATATATATTATATACACACACACACACGTTATTATATATATATTATATATATATATACACACACACACACACACACGCACATACACACACGTTATTATATATATATACATCTATTTTTTTTCTTAAATCACAAATACCCAAAATCGATATCCAGGCGGCCGAACGGGCTCACTTCGAATGCCGGCCCATCAGATCCAAATATTATCCAAAATTTTTATAATATTTAATTAATTTTCTGACACCGAATTATCCAAAATTACCGAAAATAATAAATAATCTCAATTTGATCGGATAAAATATTTTGAGATATTACAGATGTAAGGTATCGAATTTTAAATATTATAATTAGGATTAATTAAGGTAATATAATCAAGAATAGGCTTAATACATGTAATAAAATTACGTTCCGGAAGTGGTAGGAGGATTCCGCGGGGGACGCCCACGGGCGCCCAAACTAGGGGACCCATGCCTGCCGAGCACTCGAGCACTGACCGCAGGTGCTAAGCGCCAGCCCACATTATTAAAACACATGAGGGTTATTTTCACGTCATTTTTCAGTGATCCAAGAGAGAGGAGACAGAGAGAACGTGAAGAATAAGAGAGAGAAGGAGAAGATTGAGTCTTTCAAATTCAATTTCAGCTTGGAGCTAGTTAGAGAAGTTGTAGATCGGGTGGGTCGAGGCAAGTGCACTCATATAATTTTCTCTCATTCATTTGACTTTTCGTTCCATTCTCTTTTGGTATTTTTGTCGTGATATCAATCCATACTTTTATTTTATATTACCCATGAGTTGAGTATACATATATATTGATTTCATGTCCCATTTCTTAGTTTTATATGGTATTTTGTACGTGAAACCCTAACCCCATGCTAGGATCACTTTTACCCATTTATTTTGGATTTCATGCATAATTTGGCTTTAAATAATTGAAACCCATGTCTTGAGCACGAATATTTACTGATTTGGTATCCAATTTCTAAGTCTTCTGTGGTGTTGTCTCTAATGAAACCCTAACCCGTGCCCCACATGTTTTCCCTCATTTAATTTGAGATTTATATATGATTTGGCCTTAGATAACTAAAATCCTAGCTTAAGAACATGGTAAATTTTGTATTTGTACACATGTATTTTATATATGTTATTTTGTGTATCCTGAAAATTATGTTAGATGTGTTATGAAGAAAATTTACCATCCGAAAGCACTAAAATCATGTTTGGCTCGTTGTGGTAAGAATTTTCTATTTATCCAAGCTCCATGTTAATTTGTGCATGTGTCTGAAATCAAGTAAATGTTTATGCTTCTGAGAAAATGATTATATGTTTCGATATCTATGAAATATGAGAATTATGCAATGTATAAGAAGGAAACTTCACAATTTAATATGTTTTATAATTCGTTCTCCCGAAGTGAGAACTGTATATAAGAATATGGTGGACCTTCTTATAAGAAGAAGTAATCATAAAATTAGACCAAGGATTTGTATTTCAACAGGTAGTATTTTTCATCATACCTTAGATATTATTGTGGAAGTACAAGGACTGCCTTTGGGCCACAAAGATGTTGCTGGCATATATTTTAAGGTCTCATATATTCGGCTAAAGGTATACCACTCACCACGGGATATTTGAATTATCTAGGTTGTGCCTTAGAATGTGTGGAAGCAAACAAATTCCTTTCCTCATTCGAGCGCACCATTACCTGGTAAGGCCTACTGGCCTTGGTCCGCAAAGATAATAAAATTTTCTACATATTTTAGAAACTAAATGGATTAGTAATAAAATGAGAAAGATAAATGTGCTCTAGAAAGGTATTTGTTCATGATTCATTGTTATGCATTCATGTTATGCTTTTATTCCATTTCCTTTGCTTTATTTTGCATAGATTACATATTACCCTTGATTATATTGTACCTTGCTAAATATTTAGCTCATCCTTGCTATTTTTTTCTTCCTTCAGATGAGCACATGCTTATAACTAATGAGGCAGAGTGAGGATTAGAAGTCAGCTAGGCTGAAGACTTGGAAGATACTTTTGAGGACTTATATGCTATGATTTTATACCCTTATGTTGAGTATTTAGTATATTTTAAGACGGATTATATATTGATGTAGTTGTATGTCTAATGATGTACATGTAGTCTAGTTTTCACTATTATTGATGGATGTATATGCTTCCATAGGTTTTTATGGTTTGTTTAGGTATCTAGTGGCATCTTATCTAAGCTAACGTCAGAGCTGGTAGTATGACATTGATGCCACATGTTTGGTTATGGCTATTTGGATCTTGTGTTGTGATTGTGGATGTATATTTATGTTGTATAAGAATTTTGTACAGGTTTGTATTAGTTTGATGGCTGCTTTACTATTAAACTCTACCGGATCCTGGTTAGAAATGTGGTCCGTCATAATTGGTATCAGAGATGAGATACCTTAAGTTTGATCTAAATCTTAGGCAAAAGTTTAAGTTAAAGTAAGATAGATTGAATAAGTAGATGAAAGCGTAGGATGATTAAGTTAGACCGGATAGTTCTAGTTATCGTAGTTTAAATAACTTAGGCTAGAATCAAGTTAGAATCAGTAGTTAAGTTTGATTGTCTAGTTTCGGTGTCCTAGTTAGTGTCTTAATCAAGTTAAGTTAATTCACTTAGGTTTGGACTAAGTTAGGATTGTTTGACCGCATAGTGTTTGTCTTGATTATATTCAAGTTAAGTTGCAACCTAACCCATATCGTTCTTGTTCAAGAAGGAACATTAGCAGCCGACCCTTTGCGCCTAGACAAAAAACTACACATGGAGGTGGCCAGCCATGAGATTGAGTAGTGGAGTATATGAATTTTCTTACAAGAATAGCAAGACTTGAAAGTCTTAGAGGATCTTATCCGAGCAAGAACTAGGAGAAAGAGAAGTTGAAGGGGGATACCTCAAGGGCTAACTTAGATTGATCTTGTTATGAGGACTAGAAATGGGGATGCTTGAATAGCATGGCAAGCGAGATGGATAAGATGGAATCGATAGCTTGAGGTCAGGAAAATTTGGAGTTGATTTTTGGTGTTAGCAAATCCAAAGATGCCGATTTATGATCGATTTAATAATAATTAAGTGCCTGAATTTTTGGGCGGTATGAATCTTATAGAAGTTAAAATGTGGATCATGAGAATTGAAATTGTGTTTGTGGTGACCCAATGGTTGGGAGGAGATAAGGTAATGTTTGCCTCATATGGATTAGAATGCGAAGCCAACCATGGGCGTTGATGAGAAAAGAGTCATTGGTTGGGTGGACAAAGAGATATCAGGGGATATATTCATTGATGCTTTTAGGAATAAATATTCTTCCTAATGAGTCTTGGGTACATGTTTCAAATAGTGAACAGTCCACTACATGATCAAGGATTGTCCTTATCCCATGGATTGGATAATGAAGAAGTCCAGTACCTTAGATTGGGATTTTATGGTGATGGCACAAGGTGTAGAGGTGTTGTCTACCATGGTAGAAGGTAAGATCTTTAAGTTTTGACATTTGAGTATGTGTGTTATTTTGGGATTCCAAATCTATATCTTCATATTGTGTTCCTAAGTTTATTCGTTTATCTGAGGATCTAGGCCTTGTACTAGATGTATCGCGGTCTACAACATCTTCTTGGGTCCATAGATATAATTAGTTGGGCAAATTTGAATTATTTTGTGTTACCGAGCCTTGATCTTATTTTGTTGGCATTTTGGTTGACGAGTCGCCATGCTAGCATGAATTGTGTCAGTAAGGATATTATATTTTGTAATTAGATTGTAAAATTTTGAATATGAGGTAAAGCTGGTTAAGGTATTAAGAAACTACTATTGTTATGCCTGCAACTCATTTAATGAGAATATGTGACAAGTTCATATAGCATATGAGACCACATCTGGAAGTTATCTGGCCACTAAGAAGTTTTGGCTGTGTAAGCATTTGAGGATGTTCCTTGGACGAAAATATTAGGCTGATTTATGTTTTGATTGGCAATTCGGGGTTGTGTCGATATCAACACCGATTTTTGAGGATTTTGTATAGAATCGTGAAAGTATCGGTTAGGTGCCACTGTGGGATACTTTAGAACCTTTGGGGTGAGTAAGATGAACTATTGAGGTTACATGTGGATGATTATAAATTTATGTTGCTTGGGAGATTAATGATTTGATAAGCGGGCACTATGAATTAATAGGTGATTTATTTGATCTATTTCAAATGCTTGATAATTTCTAGGGTCAATTTGTATCTGTAGTTTTATTAATTGTCAATAATTGAGGATTGTGCCTGTGGCAGCATTCAAGATAAAGATATGGTCGTACAAGTTTGGGTAATGTCGTTTGGATTTGTAGGTTCATTGGCATTTTTTGTGAATTTTATGGATTGGATCTTTCAGCCATGTTTAGGTCAATTTTATGTGAGATCCTGATCTTGAAACATGATGATTAGATAGTAATTAAGTTGATAATAATCATAATTAGGTTTAGGAATAATAGAAAAATTATTACCGAAGCAAAATAGGCAAAATGGGATCGGTGCTCGATGCACGCTCGAGCGCCGAAGTAGTCATAAATTTAAGAATAGGCCCACCCAAGGCTGAGCGGAGGCATGGGACTTATGATGGCGACACTCGAGGACCACTCGAGCGCCAACCCGGGCATGATTTTGTGCACCTGGCCCTCAAGCACCAGTCATTGGGCAGCCCACATGTTTTCTTTTGATTGGTTCTCAATTGGGGTTTTGGGGTTTTTAAGAGAGAGAGAAGCAAAGGCCTCGACAAAATCACAAAGGAGACGAGAGCAAAAGAGAAAAAAGAGAGGGAAAATGGGAAGAAAGAGGAGAAGTCTGGCCGTTCGATCCGATCCAAGTAAGAATAATAGTAGGTCAGGCTAAGGTCAGTATAGCTTGGACCTTGTTTTCCATTTTTATCGTTTTCGAATATCTCTATTTTGTGATTTATGCTCTAAATCTCTTGCTCTCTAAGATTTGACATAAATAATGTATGAATCTCATGATTTTTGGTTTAAACTTCATGTTTATGTATATATATCATGACTCATGACTCTAATTTCATGATTTGGTGCATGTTTTGTGTCCGATTATTGTCCAAAAGTTCTACCTAAAACCCTACCACAAAAATGAAGATATAGTTTGAATTTAATTCATTTACGTATATATTCGATTTTGTAAATTAGCCCATGTTTTATGCTTGATTTACGCCCGAAAATTTTGCACGAAACCCTAGCACAAAAAATTTGGGAATTTATGTTGGAAACTTAGAATTTTGAGATTTAAATGTTAAATTGGCACTTTGATAAAGTTTATTAGACGAATTACATCTGAAAGCTGTGCTTGGAACTGTGTTATCGAATTATAAAGGCCCTTTAAAATTGTTCGAAAAATGGATTGTATAAACTTTGAATTGGCCTTGAGAGATGATGAAATTTGATCAAGAATTATGAACAAAATGCTCCAAATTAAATTAATAGGAAAGAAAGTCTGACCTAAAACTGTTGTACAATCAAATAAGGTTATCGGCATGCCTTAGAATGTTATGATGGTAATCAAGGATAACTCTGTCCATGGAGTAATGCGTGGTCCGCCTCTCCTGAGGATGAAATCAGAGGATAGAGACTATCGAACCTTTAAACCTTTGAATCGTGAATGAAATGAGATGAAAATAAATACTATCGAACCATTGGCTTTTGATTGTGTGGATTGAACATAATTTATCCTCGATTATTCACCCCCTTGGCTAGTAGGGTATACTAGATAGGTCCCTAGAATAATGAACTAGAATTTTGATGATTAAATGTGATTTGATGTGAATATATGATTTTCGATACTTGTTCAAATCGAATTATGTTTTTCTCGTGGCTTTTGTATGTGTTTCTGCTCTTCGACAATTCCCACGATTTTTGCCTACTGGATTCATGTTCTGTACAAAAGATTTTACATTTGCATGTTTTATGGTACCTTATTGGGTTTCGCCTTATTCTGTTATTTTTCTCCCCTCCAAATAGGCAAAGCTTAGCAAAAAAGAATTTGGAACCTTGAAGTCATCTTGAAGATAATTTGGAAAATTTGATAGTTTTGGATATAATCACCTGATTTTGTTGATGGATATTGCATACGATATGTCATAACTTATTATGTATTTTGTTGCACAATGAATTATGCTTTCGTAGGTTTATTTTATGGAAATAGTTCTTCTTTTGCTATTCTATTTTGGATATGTACAGGTCCTAGATGGCATCTATTATCTGAATTTTGGTGTAGTGGATAGGATTAATAAATTTGAGCCCCGGATGAAATCATAGCATTTGATTATCCTGTGTATGAATGGTGATTATGCATGGAAGTCTATTTATTTATACAAAGTCCGGATTGTGAGATATTCAGATTACATGTGTTGGGTTTTTGTCCAGTTTTAGGGGAAACACTGTTTGTTTCCCTAGGAATTTATGTGAGTATTCTTAGGTTTTGTTTTGTATGGTTATTCACGGAAGGTATAAAAAAAAATCTGTTCTGTCACAGCTGATATCAGAGAAATGAGATGCCTTAGGGATGATCAATCAAAAGCGGAAACATAGGCTTAAGTTTAAGCAGGAATAGGTTGAGGATAGCTAAGGTTAGACAGGGTGTCTAGAAGTCGACCTTTAGGCTAGACATAGATTAAATTGAATTATTGTTAACCCTTCCCTTTTAATCTAATCTCTTGAGGATTAATAATGTTGTGAAGTTCTTGATTAAGGACATAAGATGGCTAGTGGAAGAGGTAGAAGAAATAATCGCGGAGGTGCTAGTACTCCCTACGAACGAGAAGCCGAATACGTGAATTTGTTGGGAAGGATGACGAATGTTGTTGAGTTGATAGAGCAATGTCGTATGGCTCTGATTCCTACACCTGAGCCTGTGACGGAACATATCCTAATCCTTATAGGACCCTTCGTCTAACACAAACAAAACAAAGTCCATAAATTTAAATCATTTAAACTTCTACAGAAATTTTGGTAGAGTTTCTTTTGTAACTAGACGAAAACCAAAAGTACAATCTGTATTAAATAACCTGTATAAGCACACAACTAATCGAATACCTTACTTTTCCTACAACACGCATTCACGAGATCACAAACTGCCATATCATCCATGGCTTTAACACAACACATTTTATCCAACATTTTAAACTTAGAAGGAGATTCCATTTAAGACCTAAATATATTCAAAACATCAAAATAGGGCGGAAGTAGCTAAATCCATAAGTCAACTTGCGGAAGCAAGAACAGAACATACATCATAGTATAATGTCATTTCACATTATTATAATATACATTGTTCATTTTAAAATGCTAACTAAAGAATCCAAAATCCTTTGATCCACCGAAGTCCTCCAAGGTCTTCAAAACTTATGTGCCTTTCCTTCTTCTAGCTAATTTTGACTTCGATCCTTCTCATGTCTTCGCTAATCTAGAGGGAAGAATATAAAGTAAGGAGTGATCTTAACAGCTCAGCAAATGTACTCAAAACAGTAAAAATATACAGTTTTATATATATACAGAACATATACATACTTTCAGATGAGAACTAAAAAGGGATGTGGGAAAATCATGCATGCTGGAGAGAGTAACATAAACATAAATACGATGTAGAACATAGAAAACTAATTACGATGCAAGATTCAAGAGAAACCATGATTGCCGATCCTTAGTTCTTGATTCAGAATTCGGTTCAGAGTTCATATTTTGGGGTAATAACCTAGTTTTCGATTCAGAGTTCATATTTCACAGTATTAAGTTTCCTTTTAAATCTATAATCCTCCATACTTTACATCCCGATGGCAGAATGGTTCTTATTCAGTTTTAATCCTTTACATACCCTCCATACCTTACATCCTGAGTGCAAGATGATTCTTTTTACTTTAATCTTTACATACCCTCCATACTTTACATCCCGATGGCAGGATGATTTTTGTTCACTTTACTCTCTATATATCCTCCATACTTTACATTCTGAGGGCAAGATGATTCTTTTTATTTTAGTCTTTACATACCCTCCATACTTTACATCCCAATAGCAGGATGATTTTTGTTCACTTTAATCTCTACATATCCTCCATACTTTACATCCCAATGGCAAGATGATTTCTTATTCAATTTTATTCCATTACATACCCTCCATACTTTACGTCTCGAGGGCAGGATAGTTTCTGTTCACTTTTATTATTTACATACCCTCCATACTTTACATCCTGATGGCAGGATGATTCTTTGGTCCTATTAGCTATTATTTAGTGTTTTAATACAGTAACCTAAGGGCGGGGTTATTGACTTGTTATGCCAGAAATCCTATTGATTTACTTAACTGAGGATATTCTTGTCTTTATTTCCTTAGTTTTAACTCTACGTACCTCAAAAACTATTCCAATTCATACTATTTCACCTTTAGTCAGTCTCAGGGTATCTCTATGACTTAATGATATAGTTCATATTAATTCTTCAAGTGCAATTTGTAAGATAAATTTCATCAAACCTCCAATTAGCATTTCCATCTCAGGATTCATAGCTTTCTTCTTATTCTTTAACTCTTAGCTTATCGTATTTCAGTTGGCCAATTAAACCTTAATTAGTAATCTTTCAGATAGTTTCAGAAATCTCCAGAAGATTAACAGTGCATTTATATGGGACTTTTCAGAGTAAACCTTAATCGGTAATCTTTCAGATAGTTTCAGAACATCCCAAAAGATTAACAGTGCATTCCTATGGGACTTTTTAGACTAAACTTAACTCACAGGCCTTAACATATTATAGAATTCAGGGAAACTTCACTGTCAATTGCTAATTTTTGACCTAGGGTTTGACGCGGAGTTTTCGGGTAATAATCGGATACCCTACGATGTAAAATCCAGGAAATTGAAGCCCTATATTGCGATACATACAGTTAAACTTAAAATCTATCCAATTAATTAACAGAAACATGCTTCGTATGCATTAAATAGAGAGAAATAGTAATTTAGAGTATAAATACATTTTTATAGATACAGAAAAGTAGTAATAACAAAAAATAGCATCCGGTGTACACGTATCTGAGTCTGCTCTGCTGTTATTTTTACCCGGATCTGATCGGAACGGGCAGATTTCTCCTCCTTCTCTTTCCCTCTTCTCTCCCACTACTCCTTTTGCTAGAATGCCAAAAATGGCGAAGGAAAAACGCACACAACGTTTATACCCAGTTGTGCTAGAATGCCAACTAGGCGCCAAGCACGCAAATTCGCGCCCAGGTGGTGCTCGAGCAGGCCTCGAGCACGGCCCATCATAACTTTCTCACCCCCGCCTTGCCTCAGGCTTGCCTCTGGGCGCTCAAGCAGCCATCAAGCACCGGTCCCCTTTTTCTTCCTTCTTTGCCACATTTACTTATTTTGCTTCGGTATCCATTTATCTCTTATTCTTGAATCTAATTAGGATTATTATCAATTTAATCACTTCATAATTATCAGTTTTCAGGATCAAGATCTCACAATCTCCGCCACTTACATAAATTTTGTCCTCGAAATTTAACGATCCTTAAATTTTCAGAATCAAGGAACCGCCTTAATGTTTCCAATTCATTTCTAAATCAGGATTATTATCCTAGAAAACTATAAACATCATAATTGCCTTAATCCTCACTATTTGACACATCCTTTCTAGATGCAAATCCACTAAATCTGAAGGCAATCCCATTTCGTTAACCATTTTTTTCTAACTTAATTTCGAACCTTAAACAAATGAAATGCCTCACTTCATTTCATACTAAACCTCGAGATTGAGCATTTTCTCTAAACATTAATTTGAACCTTAATAAATACATAGGTTCATCACCCTTCCGCTGTGCACTCTGATCAATTCATCTAACTCTAAGTATTCTTATTATCATTTACTATCACGACCTCAACCTAACATCCCCAATTCCTTTACCAGGCTCGGTGAAAATTCCGATATATATCTCAAATCAAAATTGTGACGACCCAGATTTTAAATCATAGAAAGTCCCAGTCATCGAGTCAAAATAATCAAAGGATCGAGGAAAATTGAAGGTTATTCAAAATAATCAAAGGATCGAGGAAAATCCAAACCAGCTTTAGAGCAGAATTTGTCTTCTGAATTTGAAGTCCAGAGTGGCTCTTTGTGTTGGTGAGGTCGGAGTAGAATTGTGGATGCAAGGAGAAGAAATCCAAAGTTTATGAAAAGGTGATGGACAAAGTGAATAATAAGAAGAAGATTGACCGGATTCGAAGATATTGACCGGATTCGAAGAGTTGACCGGATTTAGAGATGTTGACCGGAATAGAAGAGTTGACCGGATTTGAAGATGTTGACCAAAATTGAAGAGTCGACCGGCAGCATTAGCAATAAATAAGGAGCAGCTGGCCAAAATAAATTAATGACAACTAAAGAAAAAGACAAACTTTATTATTTAGTTAGAATCCAATTAGGCGGCAACTTAGTGGCGACCAAATAAAGTAAGTAAACCAACCTGATTACTCTACCTACCCCTGAAAAGAATTACCGAGCAAGTAACCTACCTCCACTTACCCACCTACTCCCTCCCCTTTATATATCAGATTCTAGTTGAGGGGTAGTGTGAGTTTTTAACGCCAAGGAAGAATAAGGGGTGAAAAAGAAGGGAAGAATTTTGAGGCAGCAGGAGTGGACAGCCAGGCAAGTGTACCTCGGACGATGATTTTTAAGTCACGCTTTAAAAATATTGCAAGTTATTTTGGACGTTGTTTTAAGTTTATGTTTTAAAAATATTGCAAGTATAATGGTAAAGAATCGGCCTGATATCTGATTTTAAGATCATGATTTAATGCAAGTATATGCATATTTCATTGCAAGTATATCTGATTCTGGATAAGTATATGTTATATGTACGATGTTTCTCCTGATCATTGAGTAAAGAAGAATTTCTGTTAACCGCATGCTTAAAAGAAGTTCAGTTTTCCATTAATGAAAATTAAGCTCGGTTTTTCCTTGATAAAGAATCAATTCGATTTTCCCATAATGAAAAAGCCCTCCGTCCTTCAGTAAAAAGTACTCTAGATTTATGAGCTTCGATTTTAAAAGTGCTCCATCCTTTGAGTAAAAAGTACTCCGTCCTTTGAGTAAAAAGCACACCGTCCTATTAGTAAAAAGCACTCCGTCCAAAAAGAAGTCCGGCTTGTAATGTAAAATGAACTCCAGCCGTAATAAAGAAAAAGAACTCCGGCTTGTATAAGAAAAAGAACTCCGTCCTTTTGTTGGAAAAAAAACTCCGGCCTTAATATGAAAATGAGCTCCGGCTTTGTAGTAAAAATAAACTCTAGCTGTGTATTGAAAATGAACTCCAGCTTTAAAGGGAAATAAACTCCGGCTTTAATGAACTCCGGCTTTTAAATGAACTCCGCCTTTTCTCAAAAAGAACTCCATCCTTTTGTTGGAAAAAGAACTCTGGCTTTAAAAAGAACTCCGACCTTTGAGAAAATAAGCTCCGTCCTCTGAGAAAAAGTAGTACGTCCTTTTAAAAGAACTCCGGCCTCAATCTAAAATAAACTATGGCTTTGTATTGAAAATGAACTCCGGCTTTTAATGAACTCCGTCCCTTGAGAAAAATGAACTCCGGCTTTGTATAAGAAAATGAGCTCCGGCCTTAATGTGAAATGAACTCCGGCTTTGTATTGAAAATGAATTCCAACTTTGTACTGAAAATGAAACCGACTTCCTTAGCGAGAAAAGGGCTCCGGCCCTTGATAAAAATCTGCTCCGGTCCCAAGTATAATATGTTTCCGAAAATATGTCCGGCCCTTCCTTGATAAAAATCTAAACCAGCCCCAAGTATAATATGTTTCCGAAAATATGTACCGACCTATACCGAGGAAATTCCCATGAATACTTAAAAATAGCTAAAGATATATTATGCAAGTCTAATTTCAAAAAGGGGGTTTTGATAAAAAGATGAATGATAGCCGTCCTCGGTGCTTGGTATAAGGAGGGAATGAGAGCCGACCTCGGGGCTTTGTACAAGGAGGAAATGAGAGCCGACCTCGGGGCTTTGTACAAGGAGGAAAATAATGTGAAGCATTTTACCGTTTTACCGATATGCTATATTATAGTAAAATGAGGATATTGAATAAATGCATAAAGAAAAGATGATAGAGTATCATCTCAATGAAAAGAGATGATAATGAATCGTATCTGACAGGGGAAAGAGGGGACAAGAATAGCATAGAGTATTGCTTTCAGTTTTACCAAGCATCAGTGAAGTTTATAATTATTGTTTTACAGCCTATAGAGTAATAATTTATAAAGCATGAGATTTAATATCGTTTGATTAAACATTCTGATTCTGCATGGTTATATGATCGTTTTGGCATAACCGTTTTACAGTTCATATGCATGTATCTTGCTGGGCCTCGACTCACTGTTTTATGTTTTCCCTCTATAGATGAAGCGTTAGAGCTTGTGCCTGACGAGTTGGAATGATTAGAGCTGTCTAAAGGATTATTAAAGACCTCGGAAGCTTATTTTGGAGAAATATTATTGTAACGACTTGATGGACTTCTATGGTAAAATATTTTTTGCTATGTACTCGGAAATGGGTATTTTGGAATGAATATGAAGGCTTCCGCAAGTGTTAGAATAACTTCCGCTATACTTATTATGGTTAAAGGTATATGGGTCCTAGATGGCATCTGTGATCTTGTGTTGCACCTAACTGGTTTAGTTGGGTTTTCAATTGTGTTATGAATGACGGAATCAAAAAAAATCTGTTCTGTCACAATTGGTATCAGAGAGTTGAGATGCCTTAGGAATTGATCAATCAAAAAGCGGAAGCTTAGGATAGGTTAAGTTGAATCAAAGGATGATTATAATTAGCCATCTGTTCCAACTTAAGGTGTTAGCACTAAATATGTAATACCCGGATATTTTTATGAATGAAATTAAAAGATTTAATCGGGTGAAATTAAATTTATTACGAAATAAAAATATATAAATACTTATGGTGATATAAATAATAATAAATTTAAATATTTATATAAACGTATAATAATAATAATAATAATAATAAAAACAAAACCTCAACCCACGTCACCCCCACCTTCTTCCCGAAGCTCCTAGCGCCATTTTCCCACAATTTCCTCACAATCTCCCTCTCTCCCTCTTTCTTTCCTCGTCTCGCGAAGTTCTCCCCCCTCTCTCTTCTCTCTCGCAACGGCTCCATTGTGGCTGTAACTGGTCGATTTAAATGAAGCGCGGTTGTGGGTCTGCTCGCGAAGTGAAGGAAGAAGAAAATCGGAGCCGTGTTCATCCCGGGAGGTCGTCTTCCAAAACCGTTGTCGAAGTTTCGTCGCCGTTGCCGTTGCCATTTGGTTGCTGCTAAGTCGCCGACGTCAAGCCGTTTCCAGATCTGGCGGAACCGAGCCGATTTGAAGCCGCTTCGAGCCGTGTTAATGAGCAAGTATTCTGGCTGCTTTCTCTTCAATCAAGTGTGATTTCCGTTTCCTTGTCATTTCATGGTTTGTTCTTCTTCGATCATATGATTTCAATGTCCAAATCTTGAATCGCTCCTTACTGTTTTGTGTTGCCGGTTTAAATCGATGAAGAAACAACGCGTTGTGTTGATCGCTTGGAGTGCGTACGGTTTGGGTTCCGTATTTATACGCAATACGGTATACGGGACTTGTGGGGTGTATTCTGGGGTGGCCGTCAGTGCGTTACAGTGTTCGTGTGTCATGGTGTGTGTGTGTGTTGCAGAATGAGGGAGAGGAAAGCCAAGCCGGGCTGTGGCGTGCGTTGGGTAGTGTGCGTGGGAAGGGCTCTGGGCCGGGTAGTCGTGGGTGTGTGAGGCAGCCGGAGTGGCGTCTGGCCGCGTGGATTGGCGGCGACCATGGCCGTTGACGGGCAGCTGCCGACCACAGCGCCACGAAGTGAGTGTTGGGCCAAGGGCCCAACGGTGTGTGATGTTGGGCCAAAGCCCAACAGTGTGTATATAGTGTTTGAGTGAGTTGGGCCTGAGGGCCAACGTGTGTGGATGTGTGGGTATTTAGTGAGTTGGGCCATAGCCCAACAAGAGAGTGTGTGGTGTGTTGTGTCTTTGCCATGGGCCCAACAAAGGTTGTAGGTTTGGGCTGTGGAGTCTAACGGGGTATGTTTGAGTATTTGTGTGTACGTGTTTGGGCTGGGCCCAAATGGTGTGTTGTGTGTGTTTAGTGGCCCAATTGTGAGTGTAGGTAAAGTGAAGAATAAGTGGGCCGTGGGCTTGATTTGATTTAAGTAGAAATTGTGTATATATATTTAATTATATATATGAAGGAATATGTATGAAGTAATGAATGTTAATCATTAATTGTTGTGGATGGAAATTAAAGTAAATTATGTTGTTGGCTTAGTCGTAGGGGCATAGTTTCGAGATAAAAATGGAAAGATAGTGAAATAATGAATCGATCGTATCTCGACCTTTGTATTCCCGTTGAGCTGCTCGAGACACGTTCCTTTGTGTTGGTTGATTTTCGTGAGTACGGTTCTGGTCAGCACCGAACGACGTTTCTGTTCTGGAAGTTGTAAAGTATTCTTTGTGTTATACTTGTGGTGTGAGTATTTAACTCGTTGGTTTCTTACGTCAAGGTTGAGAGAGGGTGAAAACATCAAGTATCTCGGGTCGAATGGGAGGCTTTGGTACTTTAATGTGGTCACACTTATCCGACACAGATTTCCGTATCCCGTGGATTGAGGTACATTGCCTAGTACGGCGGGATGCTTATGGTCCTGCGGAACATCGTAGATCGTGATATCGAGGATATCATGGCGGAGATGTCTGGGTTTGACATGTGAGGAGCATGACGATGAGCGTGCTTGTGAGACGCCCTCTGCATTTGTGAGGCAGAGTCTCGTGGACCATGGATTTGGTCGGTCGTCAAACTTCATGAGCATCGGGTAGCCACGTCTGAAGTACCCACCGGGAACATACGCAGCCTTGTTCACAAGAGCGGAATAAGATCCGGGAGATTCTTCGATTCCATATGATTATGAGTACCTCATTTGTTGTGGGTGGCAATATCCTTGTGTGGATCTTGGATACTCGGATCGGTTCGAGGAATCCATGTCAGATTGTTATCGTGAGTGTGTCAGTGTCGTTTATTTGACATATAGACCGGGAAGTTCCCAAAGTATCGCCGAGATCGATTCCAGGGATTTCCGTTGTTTTTAGCACTCTTGTTATTTTTGGATGTTCGGTCTTATGGACTGCTTTTGCCTAGAGTCGTATTCACGACGTGTCAGACTCTCTCCTCCTGATATAGTAGGTCGTTAGGGTGTAGAGCCTTAGTAGTTGATATCCGAGATTTTTATTGTCATCGATTATTGATTATATCGCTTCTCGGGCTTTCTGGCTCACCCTTGTGTTTTCTTGGCTCCAGTTGGAGATGATAGCGGTTAGCCCAAGAAACAAGACGTGAGAAGATGATCCCGATGAATGAGAGGATTAGATTTAAATTATTAGGGAACTTATTTAATTTCGTTGGTTTTATGACTTTTTAATTTTGTATGGATGATGTATGGTTATCATGAGGCGCTAAAGAATTGATATGAACTAGATTATTGAATGGCTTTATTTGGTTTTAAATTTTTGATTTCCACAAATGCGGCCCGATGCTTCGTTTTTGAGTTATTCGGGTTCGGGTCGCCACGTAAATGGTATCGAAAAAGTTAGCTCCGGAGTTGATCAAGGATTTGGAGTCTAAGGAATTGGTGTGTGATATTTTGGATCATGAAAATTTAATTGAGTATTGGTGTCATGTGGGTAGTATTCAAAGATTTAGAGGATTCGCGGACTAAATACCGACTTAACCAAGCTATTTCAGGATGTCTCAACAACGAAGTGTTAACGCCAATCGATTACCTAGCGCTACCTGAGCATGCAAGCAATGAAGAAATTGCGAAGTCCGTAGTGCTCTACGGATATGGCGAGCTTGGTAAACCAAGCTATTAGTGCTCAAGCTCTAGGACCCCGGGTAGCACTTCATCGGGCAGCAGGAGATCACCATCATGCGCCGGATCGAGGGCGTCGTGTGTTGCGTGATTTTCTTTTCGACGGCTGGTCCCTCGAGTTCATGGGGTTTACCTGACCATGATAGCGGAGGATTGGATGTCACGGATGGAAAAAGCTTTTGAGGTCATCCGCTGGTGAGCCGACCGATATGGTCCGGCTCCATTGTTCATCGCTTGGTCGGAGAGGCGTACCATTGGTGGAAGATGCCGAAGGGAATTGCACGTGGCAGTGGACACGCTCACCTGAGGAGTTTCAGCTGCACTTCAACAACAAGTACTTTCCTCCCCGTGTCGGAACTAGAAAGGAGGCGGAGTTTATGTCTTTGCGTCAAGGGAGCATGACGGTCGCCGCATGAGGCTCGGTTTATCGCCTTGTCTCGATTTGCTCCTTACTGGGTGGATACCGATGAGAGGAAGGCCCGCGATTTCAAGATGGATTGATCGACGTCATTCGGATGCAGCTACTTCCTTTGATTCGAGGGAGTATGGCGCGGTTCAAGCGCGCCATGATTATCGAGCAAGCCCCGATTCGGAGGTCGATTCAAGAAAATGCTGAGCACTCCTACCCGGATTCTCCGACCTCGCACTCTTCTTCAAAAAGCGTCCGAATTTCAAAGGTCAAGGAGGAAAGTCGTGTTTCAAGTGCCGGAAGACAGACATATCGCTAGGTATTGCACCGCATCATCGTCCGCACCTACCCATCCTTCGTCATTTCCACCAAGACCGATCTCGGAGAGTTTTCATCGCCCCCGACATGTTACAATTGCGGGCAGGCTGGACATTTCAGCAAGGGATTGCAGAGCACCAAGGCAAGGAGTGCCTGGGACAGCAGTGGACAGCAGAGGCCGCAGAGACTGACGAGTATATGCAGTCATCGAGCAAAGCAGTTCGAGACTGTCCCGACGCTTGCGTTAATACCATTCATATATGTGACTATCCCGCTTATGTTCTATTCGATTCGGGAGCCACTCATTCCTTTGTGGCGTCTCGCTTTGTTCCACATTTGGGAGGTCGTGGCCGGGCCATTAGATTTCACCCTTGCTGTATCCACTCCCCGTGGGAGTCTCATTTGATGGATGTAGTGTTTGAGGGTTGTACGACTCGAATAGGAGATCATTGTCTGCGAGTAGATCCGATTCCACCGGATATGTTGGAATTCGATGCTATCCTCGGATGGATTGGTCGGGTCGTGCTTGCCATGCCAGCATCGATCGTGCAAAGAAGTCATACGCTTTAATCCACCAGTTTCCACCTTCCAATTTCAAGCGTGGGCGGTAGAGGTTCTCTTCCAATCATTTCGGCTCTGCATGCTAGACATTTGCTACTTGGAGGTGGTAGAGGCTTCTTAGCATATGTATCGGTGGAAGCCGCCCTCGTGCCAAATTGGAAGATATTCCCGTGGTACGGAGTTTGCCGATGTATTTCCGGATGAGCTCCTCGGCCTTGCGCCCGAAGGGATGTGGATTTTTCTATTGAGCTGCTTCCGGTGCTGCCCCTATTTCCAAGGCCCCATACCGAATGGCGCCGGCGGACCGGAGAGAGTCAAGACCCATTGCGGGAACTTTTAGACTCGGGTTTCATTCGGCCTAGCACACGCCGGGAGCCCCTCGTTCTATTGTGAAGAAGAAGGATGGATCCATGAGATTGTGCATCGACACCGTGAGCTCAACAAGGTTACGGTAAAGAACAAATATCCGCTCCGAGGATCGATGATCTATTCGATCAATCAAGGGAGCACAAGTGTTCTAAGATTGATCTTAGCCTGATATCACCAAATTGCGCATTCGAGAGTTTGATATTGCTAAGACGGCCTTCGAGATCGCGCTATGGGCATTATGAATTTGTGGTAATGCCATTCGGATCACCCAATGCGCCCGCAAAGATTCATGGATATGGATGAACCGAGTGTTCAAGCCGTATCTAGATCATTTTGTGGGTGGTGTTCATCGATTTTATTTTGGTGTACTCCTGGCCTAACGAGGAGCACGAGGAGCATTTGAGAGTTGTATCGGGAACTCTTCGGGAGGTTCAACTCTATGGGAAACTCAAGAAATGTGAGTTACGCTTAGTCAGTGACTTTTCTTGGCCATATTATTTCCGAGCTGGAGTATCCGTGGATCCTAAGACTGGCGGAATCACGGGTTGGTCGCAACTCCACTACGCCAAGCACGAAGCTTCCTTGGGTTAGAAGGGTTACTATCGTAGATTTGTCAAGGACTTCTCAAGCATTTCTCGGGCCTATGACCAAGTTGACTCGTAAAGAATGCAAAGTTCATCCGATCGATGCGAGATCGCCCTTCGTGAGCTTAAGAGGCGGTTGACGTCTCGCACCCGTGTTGACAATTCCCGATAGCTCGGGAGGTTTCGAGGTATTTTGCGATGCATCATTGAGAGGTCTCTGGGGTGTGTCTTGATGCAGCACGAGAAGGTCGTTGCTTATGGATCTCGGCAATGAAACCTTACGAGACTAGATACCCGACGCATGACATGGAGTTGGCTGCCATCGTGTTTGCCTTCAAGATTTGGAGACACTATTTGTATGGCGAGACTTTGTTATCTTCACGGATCACAAAAAGTCCTCAAGAATCCTGTTCTGCAGTAAGGAGCTCAATATGAGGCAAATAAGGTGGCTAGAGCTACCGAAGGACTGTGATTTACCGCGACATCCAGTATAAGCCCGGAAAGGCGAATGTCGTGGCGGATGCTTTGAACGGAAGTCGGTAGGGATGGTGGCGAGCATGATGATACGGAGCAGCGGATGTTTGAGCTCGATTGAGGGGATCGGCTAAGAGTTGCACTCGAGATGATACACGAGCTACAAAAGGTCATACTTGCAAGTGCAACCGCTTTTCGGGTCGCATCAAAGAAACTCAACATGAAGATCCATTGTTAGTGTTGATCCGGTGAGGAGTCTGGGCAAAGATCACCGAGCGGGTTTTCATCTCTGTAAGGATGGTGCTCTCGGATTTCGGGATCGGTTGTGTGTTCCCGATGTCAAAGAATTCATAGACGAGATTCTTGAGGAGGCACATCGGGTCTAGATACACCATTCACCCCCGGGTAGTGCCAGATGTACTCAGGATTTGAGAAGGATGTTCTCGTGGAGAGGATCAAGAAGGATGTTGCTGATTTTGTTGCTCGTTGCACGATATGTCGCCAGAAAAGGCTGAGCACCGCGATCCAGGGAAGCTTCGCCGATGCCTATTCCAGATGGAAGTGGGAGAACATTGCACGTGGACTTTGTGGATCGGACTCCCTAAGACCTCCGTCCGAGGACATGACCGTGTTTGGGTGGTAATCGACCGTTTGGCCAAATCGCTCATTTTTCGCCACCCGAGTTACGTTGCCCTTAGAACGTTTGGGCCGACTATACATCGAGGAGATTGTCGAGATCGCATGGAGTGCCGCGACCATTATCTCGGCACAGACCTCGCTTTGTCTCTCGATTTTGCGGAGTTTGCATCGAGTCATGGTGCAGCGGCTTAAGTTCAAACGACTTTTCATCCTCATATCGATGGCCGGGCCAGAAAGGACCATTCAGACTTTGAGGATATGCCGCGTTTATCCGTTTCGATCCGGTGGTAGTCAGATTCACATTTGGCGTTAGCCGAATTTGCTTATAACAACAGCTATCGCCGAGCATCGTATGGCCCCATTTCAAGCACTCTATGGGCGGAAGTGTCGATCACCGATTAGCTGGGAGGAGGTTGAGATCGTAGGATCATGGGTCCCGACATAGTGCAGAGACTACCGCTAAGATCGCCTGATTAGAGCGCGTACGAGGCTCAGAGTGGCAAAAGAGTTATTCCATCGCCGACGCCGTGATCTTCAAGTCAGTTGGTGACAGCGTCTTTACAAGGTTTCCCTGGAAAGGTGTGGCTCGCTTTGGCATGAAGGGAAAGCTCAGCCGCGTTTCATTGGGCCTTTCGAGATATTGGAGCGTGTCGGTGAGGTTGCTTACAAATTGGCCTTACCACCAGCTTTATCTGGAGTGCACAATGTCTTCCATGTTTCCATGTTACGGAAATATGTGTGTGATCCAACGCACGTGATTGATTATTCGGCGTTATGTGTTCGTGAGGATCTATCTTTTGAAGAGCAACCAATGAAGATATTGGATCGCCAAGATAAGACGCTGCGGCCAATGAGAAGGTGATTCCGATGGTGAAGGTTCGGAGTCATCACCCGAACGCCGAAGCAACGTGGAGTTGGAGGATGAGGTCAAGGAAAAATATTCCCATTTGTTTAGTGGTTGAGATTGTATTTCGAGGACCTAAATTCTTTTAAGGGGGAGGATTGTAATACCCGGATATTTTTATGAATGAAATTAAAAGATTTAATCGGGTGAAATTAAATTTATTACTAAATAAAAATATATAAATACTTATGGTGATATAAATAATAATAAATTTAAATATTTATATAAACGTATAATAATAATAATAATAATAATAAAAACAAAACCCAACCCACGCCACCCCCACCTTCTTCCCGAAGCTCCGGCGCCATTTTCCCACAATTTCCCTCACAATCTCCCTCTCTCCCTCTTTCTCGCCCTCGTCTGCTGCGTTCTCTCCTCTCTCTCTCTTCTCTCTAACGGCTCCATTGTGGCCAGAACTGGGCCGATTTAAATGAAGCGCGGTTGTGGGTTAGCTCAAGTGAAGGAAGAAGAAAATCGAGCCGTGGTTCATCCCGAGGTCGCCTTCCAAAACCGTTGTCGAAGTTTCGCCGCCGCCGCCATTTGGTTGCTGCGAAGTCGTCAGACGTCAAGCCGCTTTCAGATCTGACCGAACCGAGCCGATTTGAAGCCGCTTCGAGCCGTGTTAATCGTGCAAGTATTCCCTCGTTTCTCTTCAATGCAAGTGATTTCCGCTTCCTTGTCATTTTGCGGTTTGTTCTTCTTCGGTCATATGATTTCAATGTCCAAATCTTCAATCGCTCTTTACTCGCTTTTGTGTTGCGGTTAAATCGATGAAGAAACAGAACGTTGTGTTCATCGCTTGGAGTGCGTACGGTTTGGGTTCTCGTATTTATACGCAATACAGTATAATGGACTTGTGGGTGTATTCTCGGTGGCCGTCTGAGTGCGTTCTGTGTTCGTGTGTTGCGGTGTGTGTGTGTGTGCAGAATGAGGGAGAAGCGGCGGCCGGCTGTGCGTGCGTTGGGTAGTGGTGCGTGAAGCAGCCTGGGCACCGGGTAGTCGTGGGTGTGTGTGGAGGCAGCCGTGGGGGCGTCTGGGGCCGGCGGATTGGCGGCGACCATGGCCGCGTGACGGCGCCGAATACCGCCAGCGCCACGAGCGTGAAGTGTTGGGCCAAGGGGCCCAACAGTGTGTGATGTTGGGCCAAAGGCCCAACAAAGGTGTATATAGTGTTTGAGTGAGTTGGGCCTTGAGGGCCAACGTGTGTGGATGTGTGGGTATTTAGGTGAGTTGGGCCATAGGCCCAACAAAGGAGAGTGTGTGTGTTGGTGTGCGGGCCATGGGCCCAACAAAGGTTGTAGGTTTGGGTCATGAGTCTAACGTTAGGTATGTTTGAGTATTTTGTGTGTACGTGTTTGGGCTGGGCCCAAATGGTGTGTTGTGTGTGTTTAGTGGCCCAATTGTGAGTGTAGGTAAAGTGAAGAATAAGTGGGCCGTGGGCTTGATTTGATTTAAGTAGAAATTGTGTATATATATTTAATTATATATATGAAGGAATATGTATGAAGTAATGAATGTTAATCATTAATTGTTGTGGATGGAAATTAAAGTAAATTATGTTGTTGGCCTTAGTCGTAGGCATAGTTTCGAGATAAAAATGGAAAGATAGTGAAATAATGAATCGATCGTATCTCGACCTTTGTATTCCTGTTGAGCGTTCTGAGACACGTTCCTTTGTGTTGGATTTGATTTCGTGAGTACGGTCTGGTCAGCACCGAACGACGTTCTGTTCTGGAAGTTGTAAAGTATTCTTTGTGTTATACTTGTGGTGTGAGTATTTGAACTCGTTGGTTTCTTACGGTCAAGGTTGAGGAGAGTGGGTGAAAACATTGAAGTATCTGGTCGAATGGGAGGCTTTGGTACTTTAATGTGGTCTACACTTATCCGATACTGATTTCCGTATCCTGGTGGATTGAGGTACATTGCCTAGCATGGCGGGATGCTTATGGTCCTGTGAACATCGTAGATCGTGATATCGAGGATATCATGGCGGGAGATGCTGGGTTTGACATGTGAGGAGCATGATGATGAGCGTGCTTGTGAGACGTCTGTACTTTGTGAGGCAGAGTCTCTGTGGACCATGGATTTGGTCGGTCGTCAAACTTGCGAGCATCAGGTAGCCCGTGCAAGTACCCAGCTGGCGGGGAACATACGCAGCCTTTGGTTCACAGTAGCGGAATAAGATCCGGGAGATTCTTCGTGATTCCATATGATTATGAGTACCTCATTTGTTGTGGTGGCAATATCCTTGTGTGGATCTTGTGATACTCGGATTCAGTAGAATCCATGTTGTATTGTTATCGTGAGTGTGTTGGTCGTTTACGACATATAGACCGGGGAAGTTCCCAAAGTATCGTTGAGATCGGTTCCAGGGGATTTCCGTTGTTTTCGCACTCTTGTTATTTTTGGATGTTCGGGTCTTATGGACTGTTTTGCCTAGAGTCGTATTCACGACGTGTTGTATTCTGTCTCTGATATAGTAGGTTGTTAGGGTGTGTAGAGCCTTAGTAGTTGATATCCGAGATTTTTATTGTTGTCGCATTATTGATTATATTGCTTGTGGGCTTTGGCTCACCCTTGTGTTTTCTTGGCTCCAGATTGAGATGATAGCGTTAGCCAAGAAAACAAAGACGTGAGAAGATGATCCCGATGAATGAGAGGATTAGATTTAAATTATTAGGGAACTTATTTAATTTGTTGGTTTTATGACTTTTTAATTTTGTATGGATGATGTATGGTTATCATGAGGCGTTAAGAATTGATATGAACTAGATTATTGAATGGCTTTATTTGGTTTTAAATTTTTTTGATTTCGATTTCCCGATGTTCGTTTTGAGTTATTCGCCCGGGCCGCCTTAAATGGTATCAGAAAAGTTAGCTCTGGGAGTTGATCAAGGATTTGAGTCTAAGGAATTGGTGTGTGATATTTTGGATCATGAAAATTTAATTGAGTATTGGTGTTGCGGGTAGTATTCAAAGATTTAGAGGATTCGCGACTGCGAAATCGGCTTTAATCGTTATTTCGGGATGTCTCGAACAACGGGTGTTAACGCGAATCGATTACCTAGCGCTTGAGCATGCAAGCAATGAAGAAATTGCGTAAGTCCGTAGTGCTCTACGGGATATGGCGAGCTTGGTAAACCAAGCTATTAGTGCTCAAGCTCTAGGACCCCGGGTAGCACTTCATCGGCAACGCAGGAGATCACCATCATGCGCCTGGATCGAGGGCGTCGTGTTGTTGCGTGATTTTCTTGATCAAATGGGTCCCCGAGTTTGCGGGTTTACTCGACCCGGAAATAGCGGAGGATTGGATGTCACGGATGGAAAAGCTTTGAGGTCATCCCTAAGTTGCAGGCCGATATGGTCCGTCTCGGCTGCTCATCGCTTGGTCGGAGAGGCACCATTGGTGGAAGATGCTGCGGGAATTGCACGTGGGCATGGACACGCTCACCGGGAGGAGTTTCAGCGGCACTTCAACAACAAGTACTTTCCCTCCCGTGGCCGAACTAGAAAGGAGGCAGAGTTTATGTCTTTGCGCCAAGGAGCATGACGGTCGCTCAAGATGAGGCTCGGTTTATCGCCTTGTCTCGATTTGCTCCTTACTTGTGGATGAATCTGCATAGAGGGAAGGCCCGGCGATTTCAAGATGGATTGATCGACGTCATTCGGATGCAGCTACTTCCTTTTGATCTGGAGGAGTATGGCGTTCTCAAGCGCCATGATTATCGAGCAAGCCCCGATTCGAGAGGCTCGGTCAGCTTCAAAGAGCACTCCGGTGGATTGAGACCTCGGCCTCTTCTTTCAAAAAGCGTCCGAATTTCAAAGGTCAAGGAGGAAAGTCGTGTTTCAAGTGCCAGAAGACAGGACATATCGCTAGGTATTGCACCGCATCATCATCTCGCACCTACCCATCCTTCATATTTCCACAAAGACCCGATCTCCGAGAGTTTCATCGCCTTGACATGTTACAATTGCGGTAAGGCTGGACATTTCAGCAAGGATTGCAGAGCACCAAGGCAAGGAGTGCACGGGACAGCGAGGACAGCAGAGGCCGCGGAGATGCGGGCGAGTATATGCATCATCGAGGCAGCTCGAGACTCACCCGACGTTGTTCAAGGTACCATTCATATATGTGACTATCTGCTTATGTTCTATTCGATTAGAGCCACTCATTCCTTTGTATGCGTCTCGCTTTGTTCCACATTTGGAGTCGTCACCCGAAGCCATTAGATTTCACCCTTGTTGTATCCACTCCTGTTGGGGAGTCTGCTTTGATGGATGTAGTGTTTGAGGGTTGTACGACTCGAATAGGAGATCATTGTCTGCGAGTAGATCCGATTCCACCGGATATGTTGGAATCGATGCTATCCTCGGGATGGATTGGTTGGTACACTTGCCATGCCAAAGTGTTGATGCAAAGAAGCTCATACGCTTTAATCCACCAGAGTTTCCACCTTTCCAATTTCAAGGCGTGGGCGGTAGAGGTTCTCTTCCAATCATTTCGGCTCTGCATGCTAGACATTTGCTACTTGGAGGTGGTAGAGGCTTCTTAGCATATGTATCGGTGGAAGCCGCCCCTCAGGCCAAATTGGAAGATATTCCTGTGGTACGTGAGTTTGCTGATGTATTTCGGATGAGCTCCACGGCCTTGCGCCAAAGGGATGTGGATTTTTCTATTGAGCTGCCTTCTGCTGCCCTATTTCAAGGCCCCATCTGAATGGCGCCGGCGGAATTGAGAGAGTTGAAGACCCACCAGGAACTTTTAGACTTGGGTTTCATTCGGCCTAGCACATCGCCTGGGAGCCCCTGTTCTATTTGTGAAGAAGAAGGATGGATCCATGAGATTGTGCATCGATTACGTGAGCTCAACAAGGTTACGGTAAAGAACAAATATCCGCTCCGAGGATCGATGATCTATTTGATCAATTGAAGGGAGCACAAGTGTTCTCTAAGATTGATCTTCGCTCGGATATCACCGATTGCGCATTCGAGTTTGATATTGCTAAGACGGCCTTCGAGATCGCGCTATGGGCATTATGAATTTGTGGTAATGCCATTGGATCGACCAATGCGCTGCAAAGATTCATGGATATGATGAACCGAGTGTTCAAGCCGTATCTAGATCATTTTGTGGTGGTGTTCATCGATTTATATTTTGGTGTACTCTCGGTCTAATGAGGAGCACGAGGAGCATTTGAGAGTTGTATTGGGAACTCTTCGGGAGGTTCAACTCTATGGGAAACTCAAGAAATGTGAGTTCGCTTAGTCAAAGACTTTTCTTGGCCATATTATTTACCAGTCGGGAGTATCCCGTGGATCCGGCTAAGATTGAGGCAATCGCGGGTTGGTCGCAACCCACTCGCCAAGCCAATCTGAAGCTTCCTTGGGTTAGCGGGTTACTATCGTAGATTTGTCAAGGACTTCTCAAGCATTTACGGGCCTATGACCAGTTGACTCGGAAGAATGCAAAGTTCATCCGACCGATCGGTCGAGATCGGTTTCGGAGCTTAAGAGGCGGTTGACGCCTGCACTGTGTTGACAATTCCTGATAGCTCTGGAGGTTTAGGTATTTTGCGATGCATCATTGAGAGGTCTTGGGTGTGTCTTGATGCACGAGAAGGTCGTTGCTTATGGATCTCAAGCGGTGAAACCTTACGAGACTAGATACCCGACGATGACATGGAGTTGGCTGCCATCGTGTTTGCCTTGAAGATTTGGAGACACTATTTGTATGGCGAGACTTTTGTTATCTTCACGGATCACAAAAGTCCAAGTATCTCGCTCGCGAAGGAGCTCAATATGAGGGCGAAGGTGGCTAGAGCTACCGAAGGACTATGATGCGACATCCGGTATAAGCTGGGAAAGGCGAATGTAAATTGGGATGCTTTGAGCAGAAGTCGGTAGGGATGGTGGCGCATGATGATACGGGAGCAGCGGATGTTTGAGTCGATTGAGGATCACCGGCTAGAGTTGCACTCGAGATGATACACGAGCTACAAAAAGTCATACTTGCAAGTGCAACCGCTTTTCATTGGTCGCATCAAAGAAACTCAACATGAAGATCCATTGTTAGTGTTGATCCTGAGGAGTCGGGCGGTGATCACCGAGCGGGTTTTCATCTCGGTAAGGATGGTGCTCTCAGATTTGGGATCGGTTGTGTGTTCCCGATGTCAAAGAATTGCGAGACGAGATTCTTGAGGAGGCACATCGGTCTAGATACACCATTCACCCCGGGTAGTGCAGATGTACCCGGGATTTGAGAAGGATGTTAAGGGAGAGGATTGAAGAAGGATGTTGCTGATTTTGTTGCTCGTTGCACGATATGTCAAGTAGGTGAAATTTGAGCACCCGCATCCAAAGGGAAGTCATGATGCCTATTCCGAGGATGGAAGTGGGAGAACATTGCCATGGACTTTGTGGGATGGACTCCCTAAGACCGGTCAGAGGACATGACTCGTGTTTGGGTGGTAATCGGCCGTTTGTGACGAAATCTGCTCATTTTTGGCCACGAGTTACGTTGCCCTTAAACGTTTGGCCGACTATACATTGAGGAGATTGTCGGATTGCATGGAGTGCCGGTGACCATTATCTCTGAGCAGACCCTCGCTTTGTCTCGATTTTGGAGGAGTTTGCATCGGGAGTTGGGTACGCGACTTAAGTTCAAAGACTTTTCATCCTCATGCGATGGCGGTCACGAAGGACCATTCAGACCCTTGAGGATATGCTGCGTTTATCTGTTCTCGATGCAGGTGGTAGCTGGGATTCACATTTGGCGTTAGCCGAATTTGCTTATAACAACAGCTATCGTCGAGCATCGTGGGCCCCATTTGAAGCACTCTATGGGCGGAAGTGTCGATCACCGATTAGCTGGGAGGAGGTTGAGATCGTAGGATCATAGGTCCCGACATGGTGCGGAGACTCTTTGCTAAGATCAGCTTGATTAGAGAGCGCTTGCACGAGGCTCGGGCAGGCAAAGAGTTATTCGATCGGCGGCGTCGTGATCTTCAATTCGAAGTTGGTGACAATCGTCTTTCGAAGGTTTCCTTGGAAAGGTGTGGCTCGTTTTGGCATGAAGGAAAGCTCGGGCCGCGTTTCATTGGGCCTTCGAGATATTGGAGCGTGTCGGTGAGGTTGCTTACAAATTGGCCTTACCACCACTTTATCCGAGTGCACAATGTCTTCCATGTTTCCATGTTACGGAAATATGTATGCGATCCAACGACGTGATTGATTATTCGGCGTTACGTGTTCGTGAGGATCTATCTTTTGAAGAGCAACCAATGAAGATATTGGATCGTCAAGATAAGGCGTTGCGGCGAGAAGGTGATTCCGATGGTGAAGGTTCAAAGGAGTCATCACCAAACGCGAAGCAACGTGGGAGTTGGAGGATGAGGTCAAGGAAAAATATTCCCATTTGTTTAGTGGTTGAGATTGTATTTGAGACGAAATTCTTTTAAGGGGGAGGATTGTAATACCCGGATATTTTTATGAATGAAATTAAAAGATTTAATCGGGTGAAATTAAATTTATTACGAAATAAAAATATATAAATACTTATGGTGATATAAATAATAATAAATTTAAATATTTATATAAACGTATAATAATAATAATAATAATAATAAAACAAACCCAACCCACGTCACCCCACCTTCTTCCCGAAGCTCCCGGCGCCATTTTCCCCACAATTTCCCTCACAATCTCCTCTCTCTCCTCTTTCGCCCTCGTCTGCGAAGTTCTCTCCCTCTCTCTCTTCTCTCTACTTACGGCTCCATTGTGGCCGAACTGGCTCGATTTAAATGAAGCGCGGTTGTGGGTTCGCTCTGCTAAGTGAAGGAAGAAGAAAATCGAGCCGTGGTTCATCCCCGAGAGTCGTCTTCCAAAACCGCTGTCGAGTTTGTCGCCGTTGCCGTTGCCATTTGGTTGCTGCGAAGTCGTCGAATGCGTCGGGCCGTTTTCCCGGATCTGGCGGAACCGGAGCCGATTTGAAGCCCGTTCTCGAGCCGTGTTAATCAATGGCAAGTATTCTGTCGTTTCTCTTCAATCTGCAAGTGATTTCCGTTTCCTTGTCATTTTGCGGTTTGTTCTTCTTCGGTCATATGATTTCAATGTCCAAATCTTGAATCGTTCCTTACTGTTTTTTGTGTTGCGGTTTAAATCGGCGAAGAAACAGAACGTTGTGTTGATCGCTTGGAGTGCGTACGGTTTGGAGTTGTGTTTATCACGCAACAGATATACGGGACTTGTGGGTGTATTCCCAGGGTGGCCGAGTGAAAGCGTTACGTGTTCGTGTGTTGCGGTGTGTGTGTGTGTTGCGGAATGAGGGAGAAGCAGAAGGGCTGCCAGTGCGTGCGTTAGGTAGTGGTGCGTGAAGCGGTGAGAATTTCTTGGGTAGTCGTGGGTGTGTGTGGGAGGCAGCCGAGTGGGCGTGCAGGCCGGCGTGGATTGGCGGCGACCATGGCCGCCGTGACGGCAAATACCGTCACCGTCGCGCCACGAGCGTGAGTGTTGGGCCAAGGCCCAACAGTGTGTGATGTTGGGCCAAAGGCCCAACGGTGTGTATATAGTGTTTGAGTGAGTTGGGCCTTGAGGGCCAACGTGTGTGGATGTGTGGGTATTTAGGTGAGTTGGGCCATAGGCCCCACAGGTGAAGTGTGTGTGTTGGTGTGCTGGGCCATGGGCCCAGCAAAGGTTTGTAGGTTTGGGCTGTGAGTCTAACGTGGGTATGTTTGAGTATTTGTGTGTACGTGTTTGGGCTGGCCCAAATGGTGTGTTGTGTGTGTTTAGTGGCCCAATTGTGAGTGTAGGTAAAGTGAAGAATAAGTGGGCCGTGGGCTTGATTTGATTTAAGTAGAAATTGTGTATATATATTTAATTATATATATGAAGGAATATGTATGAAGTAATGAATGTTAATCATTAATTGTTGTGGATGGAAATTAAAGTAAATTATGTTGTTGGCCTTAGTCGAGGCATAGTTTGAGATAAAAATGGAAAGATAGTGAAATAATGAATCGATGATATCTCGACCTTTGTATTCTGTTGAGCAGCTTACGAGACACGTTCCTTTGTGTTGGATTTGATTTCGTGAGTACGGTTCTGTGTGCCGACCGAGACGACGTTACTGATACGAAGTTGTAAAGTATTCTTTGTGTTATACTTGTGGTGTGAGTATTTGAACTCGTTGGTTTCTTACGGTCAAGTTGAGGAGAGTGGGTGAAAACATCAAGTATCTGGTCGAATGGGAGGCTTTGGTACTTTAATGTGGTCTACACTTATCCGATCACGATTTCCGTATCTGGTGGATTGAGGTACATTGCCTAGCATGGCGGGATGCTTATGGTCTGTGAACATCGTAGATCGTGATATCGAGGGATATCATGGCGGGAGATCTTTGGGTTTGACATGTGAGGAGCATGATGATGAGCGTGCTTGTGAGACGCCCGTATTTACTTTGTGAGGCGAGTCTCTGGTGGACCATGGATTTGGTCGGTCGTCAAACTTTTGCGAGCATCGGGTAGCCCAGTCAGTACCAGTACCGGGCGGGGAACATACGCAGCCTTTGGTTCACATAGCGGAATAAGATCCGGGAGATTCTTCGTGATTCCATATGATTATGAGTACCTCATTTGTTGTGGTGGCAATATCCTTGTGTGGATCTTGTGATACTCGATTCGATGAGAATCCATGTTGTATTGTTATCGTGAGTGTGTTGGTCGTTTACGACATATAGGCCCAGGGAAGTTCCCAAAGTATCGTTGAGATCGGATTCCGGGGATTTCCGTTGTTTTTGGCACTCTTGTTATTTTTGGATGTTCGGGTCTTATGGACCGTTTTTGCCTAGAGTCGTATTCACGACGTGTTGTGTCCCCATCTCGGATATAGTAGGTTGTTAGGTGTGTAGAGCCTTAGTAGTTGATATCCGAGATTTTTATTGTTCATCGGCATTATTGATTATATTGCTTGTGGGCTTTGGCTCACCCTTGTGTTTTCTTGGCTCCAGTTTGAGATGATAGCGGTTAGCCCGAAGAAACAAACGTGAGAAGATGATCCCGATGAATGAGAGGATTAGATTTAAATTATTAGGGAACTTATTTAATTTCTGTTGGTTTTATGACTTTTTAATTTTGTATGGATGATGTATGGTTATCATGAGGCAGTTAAGAATTGATATGAACTAGATTATTGAATGGCTTTATTTGGTTTTAAATTTTTTGATTTCGCGTGTGCGGCCCGATGCTTCGTTTTTGAGTTATTCGGGTTCGGGTCGCCACAAAATAAGTTTGGGGTAGGTTATGAATGATCGAATAAATAAATAGAGGAGTTTGGTGATTAAGCTAGCCTAATCCCAATGACTTAGGCGTGTACTAAGTTAAGAGTGATGATTTAACCCAATTAGCTAGCTTAAGGCGAAATGTCTTAGAACTAATAGTAGTGGCTCTTAGACAGGAACTACTAATATTAGTGATAGGTTATGGGGTTGAAAGGAAGATGGTGTGTCAATACTCCTTAATATTGGAGTTTGATTTGTATTAATTGGGTTCTTAAATTGATCATTGTTGATCTAAGGCCTAGGTTAATTAATCTCGGTTTAAAGTCAATCGACTGTGGATTGAAGCTAGTAATTCATTAAGAATGGTTGCCTGATCAACCTGGCAAGTGTAATGATTAGGGTGGAGCCATTGGCTCGAGGTTGGTATGACTGGAGTAAATTTTAGGTGTATCAAGTCCTAGGATGACAATTCATGACTGTTTTGGAAAAATGCTTAAGTGTTTGGACTTTTGGATAATCTCGGGTTATAATAAGGTTGACGATGTAGATTTTTAGACTTAAGACGGCATTGTGATGACCCCATGTCTGGTAGAAGGTATGGCATGTTGCCCCATGATAGATAGGAAGTGAAGTTGACCTCGATTAGTTGACGTAAAGTAGATCATGGGACTTGAGGATTGAGAGGTATTGTCTTATGTGCTTATACAAGCTTTAAGGATAAATACCTTGTTTTGATGAGACTTTCGGAATATGTTTCAATAATGGTCGGATTGACAAAGGATGATGTCCGGCAATAGAGTTGTGGGGTCTAAGGCATAAGTTTAAAGAGATTGATGACATCTTACTATGGAACATTCAATAAGAATCTGAGTTAAGCCTAATTAAAATATGCGGCCACATCTTGAAAGTTATTTTGTGGTCATTAAGGGGCTTCGGCTGTGTGACTATTCGAGGATGATTATAGAAGGAAGATTAGGTTGACTTATCTATTAACTGATAATTTAAGGTTGTGTCAAAATCTACAAAAATCGTTGAGAGTTCCATGCGGAGCCGTGAAAGCATAGACTTTGGTATTATTATAAAATATCCAAGGACCTCAAGGTAGATAAGATGGACTAATAGGGTTTATGAATTTTAAAAAAATGAGGAATCGAGTTTTGTGGAGGAAATGCCCTGTTAGGCTTATAACACTTTGGTGGCGTGACCTTGGAATCTATAAAGATTTTAAGTGATAACTACTTAAAAGACCGATTAATGTCCTGAAAGTGTATGGTCTAACTAAAGTTATTTAGTGATCCAACAAGTATTCTTCGAGGATTACAATTCAAGTGAGACGTTTGGCTTAGAGTGATTTGTAATTTTCAGAACCAAAGATAAACGCTAGTTTTCGGAGATCGGATAGGGGTAAATGACGATTATGTCATTGGGTTGATCCCTGAAAGTTATCGTGGGATGGAATCCCTTGAGAAATGATAAGTTTATGTTACTCTCACCACGTGATAAGTGGATACCTTTGATTTAAGTGGAGGAGAAGTCCATGATTAATGTCACCCCAAACGTAAGTCAGAATTAGCAACAAAAGTCTCTGCCTTGAAAACTTATGGCTTCGTCTTTGAAGATAATCATTAACTAAAGTTTTAAAAGCCAAGATAATTGTATAATTAAGAAGGGTAATCATATGATATTATATATAGACAGACGTGTTTAAAGGTTGAGAAAGTGGACCTCGGTGTTTTTCTTTGGGAAAGGAGGCATCAATGTTGGCAATCGATGCTGTGAGTCTTTGGACTTGTATGTCTTTGACGTTTCATGGGAGATGTAAAAGCGAAATCATGAGTGAGTCCGAAAAATTGAGTGATAGGATGCCATGTTCTTAAATTGGGATCTTAAGATTCTGGGTAATGATTAAAAGTGATGTTGACACTTCGGATGATTGTTATGACTGTGGCTCGGAATGTGGCAGTAGTCTCAGGATTTTAGGGTTGTCTTCATAAAATGACTATCCTAGGACTGTTTAAATCAAGGTAGCCCAGCATGAACCCATGGCTCAGGAATTTAAGAGTAAGGTTAAGGTCCCCGTGATCGAATTCTTTTGAATCATGGAATGAACTAAAGTGGAAGTTCATTGGATCCATTTGAAGTATTAAATTAAATTCGAGAAATGGCCAGCATTTTGGCAGGTCGCTTTGAAATTCTGAGGATCGTTATAAGGTCTTTATTATATCAATGGTTGAGAAAATCAGTACGTATCTGGATTGAGTCGTTATGAGAGACAGAATTTATTTTGTGATAAGAATGCTTGAGGTTTCCTAGAGTAATCCTTGTCTGAGGGAACGACTTTTGGATGAAAGAGTAGGTGTGATTATGAGACTGTGAGGATCATCAAATTTCGAGGGCGAAATTTTTATAAGTGGGGGAGATTGTGACGACCCAGATTTTAAATCATAGAAAGTCCCAGTCATCAAGTCAAAATAATCAAAGGATCGAGGAAAATTAAAGGTTATTCGGAAAATGTATTAAGAAAATCCAAACCAGCTTTAGAGCAGAATTTGTCTTCTGAATTTGAAGTCCGGAGTGGCTCTTTGTGTTAGTGAGGCCGGAGTAGAATTGTGGATGCAAGGAGAAGAAATCCGAAGTTTATGAAAAGGTGATGGACGGAGTGAATAATAAGAAGAAGATTGACCGGATTCGAAGATATTGACCGGATTGAAAGAGTTGACCGGATTTGGAAATGTTGACCGGAATAGAAGAGTTGACCGGATTTGAAGATGTTGACCGGAATTGAAGAGTCGACCGGCAGCATTGGCAATAAATAAGGAGCAGTTGGCCAAAATAAATTAATGGCAACTAAAGAAAAAGGCAAACTTTATTATTTAGTTAGAATCCAATTAGGCGGCAACTAAGCGGCGACCAAATAAAGTAAACCAACCTAATTACTCCACCTACCCCCGTGAAAAGAATTATCGAGCAAGTAACCTACCTCCACTTACTCACCTGCTCCCTCCCCTTTATATATCGGACTCTAGTTGAGGGGTAGTGTGAGTTTTTGGCACCAAGGAAGAATAAGGAGCGAAGGAGGGAAGAATTTTGAGGCAGCTGGAGTGGACAGTAAGAAAAGTGTACCTCGGACGATGATTTTTAAGTCACGCTTTAAGAATATTGCAAGTTATTTCGGATGTTTTAAGTTTATGTTTTAAGAATATTGCAAGTATACGAAAGAATCAGTTCTGGATATCTGATTTTAATATCATAATTTAATGCAAGTATATGCATGTTTCATTGCAAGTATTTCTCACTCTGGATAAGTATATGTTATATGTACGATGTTTCTCCTTTTCATTGAGTAAAGAAGAATTTCTGTTAACCGCATGCTTAAAAGAAGTTCAGTTTTTCGTTAATGAAAATTAAGTTCGGTTTTTCCTTGATAAAGAATTAGTTCGGTTTTCCCATAACGAAAAAGCACTCCGTCCTTCAGTAAAAAGTACTCCGAATTTATGAGCTTCAACTTTTAAAAGTACTCTGTCCTTTGAGTAAAAAGTACTCCGTCCTTTGAGTAAAAAGTACTCCGTCCTTTAAGTAAAAAGCACTCCGTCCTGTTAGTAAAAAGTACTCCGTCCAAAAAGAAGTCCAGCTTGTAATGTAAAATGAACTCCGACCGTAATAAAGAAAAAGAACTCCGGCTTGCATAAGAAAAAGAACTCCGTCCTTTTGTTGAAAAAAAGAACTCCGGCCTTAATATGAAAATGAGCTCCGGCTTTGTACTGAAAATGAACTCCGGCTGTGTATTAAAAATGAACTCCAGCTTTAAAGCGAAATGAACTCTGGCTTTAATGAACTCCGGCTTTTAAATGAACTCTGCCTTTTGTCAAAAAGAACTCCGTCCTTTTGTTGGAAAAAGAACTCTGGCTTTAAAAAGAACTCCGGCCTTTGAGAAAATAAGCTCCGTCATCTGAGAAAAAGCAGTACGTCCTTTTAAAAGAACTACGGCTTTGTATTGAAAATGAACTCCGGCTTTTAATGAACTACATCCCTTGAGGAAAATGAACTCCGTCTTTGTATAAGAAAATGAGCTCCGGCCTTAATATGAAATGAACTCCGGCTTTGTACTGAAAATGAATTCCAGCTTTGTACTGAAAATAAAACCGGCTTCCTTAGCGAGAAAAGAGCTCCGGCCCTTGATAAAAATCTGCACCGGTCCCAAGTATAGTATATTTCCGAAAATATGTCTGGCCTTCCTTGATAAAAATCTAAACCAGCCCCAAGTATAACATGTTTCCGAAAATATGTACCGACCTGTACCGAGGAAATTCCCACGAATACTTAAAAACAGCTAAAGATATATTATGCAAGTCTAATTTCAAAAAGGGGTTTTTGATAAAAAGATGAATGATAGCCGTCCTTGGGGCTTTGTACAAGGAGGAAATGAGAGCCGACCTTGGGGCTTTGTACAAGGAGGAAAATAATATGAAGTGCCGTTTACCATTTTACCGATATGCTATATTATAGTAAAATGAGGATAATGAATCGTACAGTAAAAAGATGATAGAGTATCATCTGATGAAAAGATGATAATGAATCGTATACAGTGGAAAGAGGACAGTGAACAGCATAGAGTATTACTTTCAGTTTTACCATGTATCAGTAAAGTTTATAGTTATTGTTTTACAGTCTATAGAATAATGATTTATGAAGCTTGAGATTTAATATCATTTAATTAAACATTCTGGTTCTGCATGGTTATATGATCGTTTTGGCATAACCGTTTTACAGTTCATATACATGTACTTTGCTCGGCATCGGCTCACTGTTTTATGTTTTCTCCCTACAGATGAAGCTTTAGAGCTTGGCCTGACGAGTTGGAATGATTAGAGCTGTCTAAAGGATTATTAAAGACCTCGGAAGCTTATTTTGGAGAAATATTATTGTAACGACTTGATGGACTTTTATGGTTAAACATTTTTGGCTATGTACTTGGAAATGGGTATTTTGGAATGAATATGAATGCTTCCGTAAGTGTTAGAATAACTTATGCTATACTTATTATGGTTAAAGGTATATAGGTCCTAGATGGCATCTGTGATCCTGTGTTGCACCTAACTGGTTTTGTTGGGTTTTCAATTGTGTTATAAATGATGGAATAAAAAAAAAAATCTGTTCCGTCACAAAAATCAGATATCCAAGGTAGGGTACTTCACAGTCTCCTCATTTCATTGGTATGTCATCAAGTTGACATTTTCCCGTTGTACCAACTCCATCTGGAACACTCGGATTACGCAACAGCTACGATTTTACTTATCTCAAATTGCCCACATAAAAAAAACACTCCCTCAAATCCTCAAACCACAACAGGATCAGTGACAACAATTACACAATCACCACAAATTCGGTGTGGTTTTTGGTTCATTACACAACTAATAATACAGATTCCCTCAAATCCTCAAGTCCAACACTTCAGATGCAATTCGGTTTCCCAACTTAGGAATACAACAATCTATTGCCTTAAACATTAGAGCCTACACATAATTTCTTAAATAGAAACTGCCAGTTCCTAATTTTGATTTATGAAGGAGCAATTCACACTAAGGATTCTTCTCCTTCTTAGCCCAACGGTATCTATTTACATATAATGCAACTGAGATCCATCCTTGTTATAGTCCCTAACTTGCAAATTCGTAGGACATCCAATATCCTTAAAGTAATATCCATAAATTTTTAGGACAAAAACTTCATCGCAAAATCTCACTAGGGCGATAAAATCTTTCATCATAAGTTCCTCCCCCAGTTAGATCGAGGGTATTCACCTATTGTGATTTAGAAATAATAAGATCCTTACTTTCCTTGACAATTTGACATCATCAAGTGGCTCTGCGCCCACGTTACATTCATTCCTCCAACACATATAGCTGATTACTCTCCACAATTCACAATATCCACAAAAGAACATATATATATATATCAAGAGATAATCCCAAAATTTATAGGGGAAATGTAACATAATATGCAATTCAGTAAAGAATACACAAATCCCCAACTTTATATAAAATAGAAATGAAATTCCTCAAATGAGAAAATACCTTCATTCACGCTTAGAGGGGCTTTACCATTCGATCAACCTCAAACAAAATCACAGGGGTTCTCCTTTCATATTTTCATAACCATACTTGCTCCGATAGCGGGACCGGTTCGTAGCGATCCTTCACCTATCTTATGGATATCTCAATCTCAGAGAGTCCCAATCATCTAATCATTAACTTTTGATTATTTTAAAGTTCACCAAATATCCTCATCGATTGTACTTGAATTCTCAAGATCATTTCTACTCTCGACACAACCTCAACAACAACTTTATTCATTAATCAAATTGGCAAATCTTCTCTTCAATAGTTTCCTCAAATTTCCTCATCCACTTAATATCTCTCCAGGTTTGGCCTAATAGACCATCTATACTTAGCCCACGCCTCATCGGTTCTATTACTTCTTTTGCAATTCATTCGATAATTTAAAACCTATGGTCCAAATTGCAATTCGGATAACTCTTTTCGAATCATCCATTCTAGTGGGGCAGTTTGCTAACTCGATCACCTTAATATCCCATCAAAGTTAATTTATTCACAAACCCAAACCGAACATTGAAATTCATAATTCCTTCAACAATGGTTGTGTGAGGTTCTGGGTTAAAACTATAATAATTAGAAGGTAATTAAGTTAACATAGGTATATTGTGGTCAAAAGGTATGGGAGAATCGGATTAAAAAGCTCAAAGAGCAGGAATCAGTAAATCGGGAACGAAAACTGTAAACCGTGAAATTTTACTTTGAAAATAAGATTTTGGATTTTAAATTATGATAATCATGACTTATTAAGGTTATATAATCAAAAATAAGGTCCAAGGATGTGAAAGATTGGGTTAGAATGGTCAAAACGGGTCCCGAACGGCGAAAATGCGACGTAGGCTTACTGCAGGCTTGCCGCGAGCCAGACCCACGCCCTCTGTGCGCTCGAGCCCACCTATCGAGCCCAAAATCCAGATTTTCCTGAGCTTGCCGTGCGCTCACCGCACGCTCAAGAAGACCATGGCCGAATGCTTGCGCTCGCCATGTGCTCGAGTGCAAGTCTGTTTTAAAGTGGCGTCGTGCTTCTTTTTTCTCATTTTTCCCACGAGCCCAGAAGCTTCTAGAGAGAGTGTGTGTGCCGATTCTAGTGAGAGAAGGGAGGAGATCGAGGCTGTGGAGTCCAAATCCGTCTGAGAGCTAGTAATAAAGGTTAAAGCACGCGTCGAGGCAAGTGTTCTCATACTCACTTCTCGTTCCCTTTCGATGTTTTGCTTGATTTTATTGGGTATTCTTGTATTGATACCCACTATAAATGTTAGAATCATGAAACCCAAGATTAATGTCCAAGAAATATGTAGTTATTTGTCCGAATCGTGTCCAATCCACTCAGTTTGGTTTCACCGAAACCCTAACCCATGAAATTGGGGATTTTCCATTTCCCTTCCGTGTATCATGAAATTGACCTCAAAATGTGAATCCCCACATCCCAATGATGTACATATGTCGGCCGCCGCGGGTTCGATTTCGCATGTCTCCACCCGTTCGCAGTGTCCAAGCCCTCTAAACGGGCTCTGACACTGTTCACCCGAGACCCAAGGGAAAAATTGCATGCTTCCACCTTCGTATTATGTTGAATCGAGCTCAAAAGATGAATCACTATGTCCCAATTGTGCGTATGTATCAACCAAATGCCCGATCTCACAAGTATCAACCGTTTACGGCGTCAAGATGTTCAAAAAGAAACCTGACACTGTTCACCCAAAATGAAATGAGAAATATAGATGTTATGCCCTCGTTAATTGTTATGGAAGCGGCATCCAATTGTTTGAACGTGATTATCGAAGGTATAAAGTTCGGAATTCTCTTGTGAACATGAATTGAATTGTAATGACGTGATTGAGTCCCACAGAAAGTTGTGAACCGAGCAAGTAAATGGAAGGGAATCCATATTGTGCATTATGATGGAATGATCTCCCGAATGGAGATGTATGTGATCAGAAGGGGATTTCTCGAGTTGTGAATGTGTATGGAAAATGTGGATTTCCCTCTCTAAGTGTGGAAACTAACCTTGAAACTAGGACCATGATTCATAGGGGTAGTATTCTTTAGCTTACCATGTCCATCGTGGTGTGAACCCGAGGAATACATGGCCACGTATTCTGGCTGCTCGTGGGAGCGGGTGATATTTGTGGTACGCTTTAGGAAACTACTATGGAAGAATGAGGATTGCCTTGGTCCCCGAGGGATATGGGGCGTGTTGAGGTGGTCGAGTGCTGCAAGCCTAAAATATAGCCGTTAGTTGAATACTACATAGTGGAGATGTAGTCGTTCGTTGAGTGTTACATAGTGGAGATGCAACCGATGGTCGAGTGATGCAGACCTAAAATGTAGTCGTTGCTTTAGAATGTGTAGCGAACACATTCCTTTCCTCGTTCTCTCGCATCGTTGGTTAGTACGGCCTACTAGCCTAGGTCCGCAAAGATGGTATAATGATGAAAATGAATAATTCCTAATCGATATAACCATGAGAATCCAGTGATTCCAGATGTTTCCAGTTCCCTCTCCTGATTCATGATTATTGAGATTACTTGTATTCCCCCCATTCCAGTTGTTCTATTATTTAACTACGAGTATTGAGTATAATTATATTTAGTGAGCTGTATGCTCTCTCTTGCTGTTTTTCTATCCAGATGAGAACACTTAGTCGACGCCAGATTAGTTAGAGCAAGGAGAGAGACTTGCATTGAAGGGAGTTGCTGGACATCAAAGCTTGAAGATTGGGTTATGTTTATCATATTAGAATGTAAACAGCCACTCATGGATAGATGTGGCTTATTATTATATTATGGTTTGTTATGCTTCTGCAGGTTCTTGATGATCTAGTTATGCATCCACGTTTGTGTTGATGTTTTTGGATTTTGTTTCTTCCTAGACGGCATCTCTCTAGGTCCAGTTCTGTAGTTGGGGATACTGTGATGGGAGCCATGGATGATATGGCTGCTTATGTGATCTTGTGTATTGTGTTGTAGGCTTTGTATTGATTATTTTGGTTAGATGTGTGCTTGTACAGAATGTATTTGAGTAGATTGTATTTTTGATTTTCGTCCAATTGTAAAGGAAACTCTGCTAAAATTTCTGTAGAATCCATAGGTTAATTATGGGTTTTAGTTTGTGTTACCATTAATGGAGGTTATTTATTGGAAAAATAATCCGGTCTGTCACAGGTTGCTCCTCAGGGATTAACATCATCAGGTTTGATTCTTGAAATTTTGAATATATATAAACTTATTCCCTTGTCATCATTAGCTAACTTCACTTTTTGTCTTATCTGAGGCAATATTAGCTTCTCTTATTTCAAGCATCTGATTGTTATCAACATTGCCAACACCTTCAGTGTGACGAAACGGATTTTTTTTTTTTTGTCTTCGAAAGTTTCCATCAAACAGAAACACAGTTAACTATCTAAACATAAGGCAAGACTCCTACAGAAATTTCAACAGAGTCTCCTTCGTAATAAGATGAAAATCCAAAAATACAGTCCTGCATAATCATCCATTACAAGCACACATCTATCCATTATCCACAATCTCCTACAACAAGCATACACAGGATCACAGGTGTCATCCATGGCATAAATCCATAAAAATATTTACTACTCTAACAATTTAATAACAAGATGTCATTTAGGACCTGCACAGTAAATCCAGAGTATATAGCGGAAGTAAACTAATAACCTACAGAAGCATAGCTTTTTCTCTTTTACTATCATACACATCATGAGCTTTCTATACAAAAATTGACATGTTCTAAGACATCAATAATCACAAGATCAGTATACAAAAATCATGTGCAGCTAGGCCTTTACGTCGACAGGCTCCTCCAAAATAGCTCCAATGTGCTATGGTCCTCAAAAGTCTTCAAAAAGCTTCTCTCTCTGATTACTCTTTTTCGTCAGGTAAAAGCTCTACTGTCTCATCTAGAGGGGGAAAAACACTAAAATAGTGATCCGAGGCTCAGCAAGGTACATGCATATGAACTGTAAAACGGTTATACCAAAATGATCATATAATCATGCAGAACCAGAATGTTTAATCAAACATCATCTACAAAGTAAAGACATACTATAACGATATTAAATCTCATACTTCATAAATCATTACATCAGAGACCAAAACAATAACTATAAACTTTTCGATACGTGGTAAAACCGAAAACAATACTTTATCTTGTTTATTGTCATCTTTTTACTGTATACAATTCATTATCATCATTTTACTGTAACATAGCATATCGGTAATATAGTGAACGGTACTTCATATTATTTCCTCCTTGTACAAAGGCCCGAGAATGGCTATCATTACCTCCTTGTACCAAGCCCCGAGGACGGCTATCATTACTTCCTTGTACCAAGCCCCGAGGATGGCTATCATTCATCTTTTTATCAAAAACCCCTTTTTTTTTTAAAGTCAGACTTTCACAATTTACTTTCAGCTAACTTCAAAGTACATGAAAATTTTGTCGGTATATGCTTGTACATATTTTTGAAAACAAACTATACAGGAAGTTACACATCGATGTCAATTAACTTTCATATAACAGAAGCTACCGTCAAAACTCATCAAAACCTCTTCATTTTCGTACATATGGCTTTGCCAAAACCGTCAGACTCAAATCGTTTTCTAACACATGCTTATTCATGAAATTAATGTCATAAATTCCATGCATATACATTAAATCATGCAATTTACTCAATCTTCCCAACATTTTCGAGCTAGGGATTCATCACATGCTTTCCGAGACAAATCGAACACTATTTTCATGCTTATTCACGAAATCGAAGCCAAATCTTGCAAAAAACATGGATAAACACAAAATCCAACCGATTAATTGAAGGAAACATGCTTCATGTACTATAAACATGCATCAATATCATTTTCGTAACATTTTATCAAGTTTAAAGCAAAAGAAACGGTAAAAATGAAAAACGACGTCCGAGGTACACTTGCCTTGTCGCGGCTTTCACCTTTATAACTGGCTCACGGATGGATTCGGGCTCCCGGGCCTCGATCTCCCTTCTTCTCTCTCTAAGATCGGCGTTCCCTCCTCTCTCAAAACCCTAAACATGTGCAAAAATGAGAGGAAAGAAGTCAGATCGCATTTTTATACTGCGCCTGCCGCTCGAGCTCTGCTCGAGAGGCCAACGAGCGGCAGGAATTTGGATTGGCACTGGTTTTTCCGCCCGATAGGTAGGCTTGAGCGGCCAGTGGGCGATAGGGATTCAGAATGGATCTGGTTTTTCTGCCCGTTAGGTGGGCTCGAGCGCCCAACGAGCGCCACTCGGCTGCTTGTTGAACTCGGGCATTTTTCCAACTTTTTTACTTTTAACTACCACTTTTTTTCACTACATACTTAGCCTCTTACTGATTTTAATCACCTTAATCACATCTAGTTATTACGTTTTCGATTTCGGGTCCTCACATTCAGTATCAGTAGGATTCATACATTAACCTCAAGCCATCAATTCTATCCTATCCATCATATCTAACCCTGAGGACCTCGCCCCAAAGCCAATTGAATTTATCTTAAACTAAACCGAATACTTAGACCTTATTTCGAACTATCGTACTCATCACTGGCTTGGCACTAATTAGATTCAAATTCTTGAGGTGCTCCTAAGCAATTTCTTCTCCTCATCCTTGTGGCCGACCAACACCCCAAGGAAGGTCCCCTCGTCTTAAAGTTGTACTATTTTTTATAACTACAAGCATCACAAGATCCCTAATTTCAAGTAATCAGCTCAGAGGGAGGGTTAGAATCAATGCATATCAAATTAAATCCTTAAGGCCAAAACCTAAAATTCCATCTAATTCTAACCACTTCATTTTTATCTCAACATAAAACATTCAACTTGAATCCTAAAACCTAAATCAATCAATCTAGACCTAGCCTACACTCAATATTGATTAACCTAATCATTAAGTCCTAGTTCAAGTCAATTTTCAACTAAGACAAACTAGAATACTTAAGACTTAATTCATCCTATGCCTATACTAATTTATTCAGTTAGTTATAATTATTTTCTAAGCTTTCACATACGATTCAAATAATTCCTAAGGTATCTCATTTTCTTTAATACCAATTGTGACGGAACGGATCCTAATCCTTACAAGACCCTCCATCAAACACATACAGAACGAAGTCCATAAATTTAAATCATTTAAACTTCTGTAAAAATTTTGACAGAGTCTCCTTTATAATTAGATAAAAATAAAAGATATAACCTGTATTAAACAACTTGTACAAGCATACAACTAATCGAATACCTTATCCTACAACACACATTCACGAGATCACAAACTGCCATATCATCCTTGGCTTTAACACAACACATTTTATCCAACATTTCAAACTCAAAAGGAGATGCCATCTAGGACCTACAGATATTCAAAACATCAAAATAGGGTGGAAGCAGCTAAATCTATAAGTCAAACTGCGAAAGTAAGAACAGAATATACATCATGTTATAATGTCATTTCACATTATCATAATATACATTGTTTATTTTAAAATGCTAGCTAAAGATTCTAAAATACTTTGATCCACCAAAGTCCTCCAAGATCTTCAAAACTTACAAGTCTTTCTATCTTCTAGCTAATTCTTACTTCGATCCTTTTCAGGTCTTTGCTTATCTGGAGGGGTAAACAGAAACCAAAGAGTGAGCTTAACGGCTCAGCAAACGTGACGAAACAGATTATTCTCCATTGAATAACCTCCATCAATGACTACACACACTCTAAAGCCCATAATTAACCTATCTACAGAAAATCCGGCAGAATTTCCTCTGCAAGTGGACGAAAACCGAAATACAACCTGTTTAGATATCATCCTGCAACAAGCACACATCTATCAAAGGCTTAACTCAAAGCCTACAACACGCCACACAGGATCACAACACTACCATATCATCCATGGCTCCAATACAGTACACAACCTACTATACTGGATCTAGAGAGATGCCATCTAAAAGAAACAAAACTCCAAACATACATATACAGACGCGGAAGCATAACTAAATCATCATACATGCGGAAACATAACAAGACCTTAAAACAATAACAATAATGAGCCACGCCCAACTCTAAGTGGCTGCTCAAAATCCGATCCAACTCTGAGTCCAAAGCTTTCACGCACTCGCCGTCCAGCCCATCTCATTAAGCAAGCTTCTCTCCTTGCTCTATCTATCCGTCGTCGGCTAAGTATTCTCATCTGAAAGGAAAAACATCAACTGCAAGAGTGAGCTAACTGCTCAGCAAATGTAATTATAAACAATTCTCCAAAGCATGTACAAGAACAGGAACAGGGAAAGGAAACACATACTCTCCAAAATCAAGAAACAGGAGAGAGAACATGAAACAACAGGAATCACCTGATTCCTACGATTCTCACGATTGCTTTGGTTGGTCATCATTTAGAGTCACTATATTCTCGCAGTCATATCTTGAATCACGGGTTTCATTCGGTTCTCATTCTGGTCTACTAGATTCACACCGTTCATCAATTGGATATTATTCATTTAATTTATTACATCGTCTTTGCAGACCCCGGCTAGTAAACCGTACTAACCAACGATGCGAGAGAACGAGGACAGGAATGTGTTCGCTACACATTCTAAAGCCACGGCTACTATTTTAGGTCGGTAGCACACGACCCTCGGTTGCATCCATGCAACAATCATCACAGACGACTACATCTCAATATGTAGCGTCGACAGACACACCCCACACCCCCGGGGTCCAGGGCAATCATCGTTCTTCCACAGTAGTTTCCTCAAGCGTACCACAGACATCACCCGCTCCCGCGAGCGGCCGGAATACGTGGTCAAGTATTCCTCGGGTTCACACCGCGATGGACATGGTATACTAAAGAATACTACCCATACGACTCAGGGTCCTAGTTTCAAGGTTAGGTTCAACACTTGGAGAGGGAAATCCACATTTGCCACACAATCACATCTCGGGAAATCTCATTCCCATCACAATCATCTCCAACCGGGAGATTACATCATCAAACACATCTCCATCCAGGAGATCATATCATCACAAGCATAATGTGGACTCCTTCCATTCACATCACGGTTCACGATATCCAATGGGACTCAATTCCCTTAATCCACAACAAAACATCACAAGTTCAATTCGACTTCCTTCGGGCTCCAGTTCCCTTAATCACAACAATCAATCCAAGTTCACAATAGAGATTAGATTTCATACCTCAAACGATCACGAGCCACTTTGGAACCTCCGAGACTCATTCCCTTGCCTCCAGCACACGGATTCACATTCGGGGCTTACATTTACGTTTAATCAGCTAAACGTTACTTTCAAAACTATTTTGAAGGCATATCACATTACATTTCTCATTTTATTTCCACTAAACATTATCGGATTTCCTTTTGAACACCCGGACGCCGTACATGGTTCGATACTTGGAGCTCGGACGTCCGGTGGATTCGTACGTATCACGAGGGTGGAAGTATGCAACTTCCCATTCATTTTCGGATTATCCACAACGGGGAACTTTTAAGGCTTCCGGATGCCACGAACGGGTCAAATCTTACGGGATTCGGCATCCGGTCAATATATACACACAATTGGGACATGGGTATTCATATTCTAGGATCATTTCATCATTTCACGAAGGTGACAACATGCAAAATCCACCTTCGGTCTCGGGTGAACAGTAACAGCGCCCCTTTAATGAGCTCGGACGCCGCGAACGGGTCCAAACGTGCAAGATCGGACCTGCGGCCGACATATATACATCATTGGGACGTGGGGATTCCAATTTTGACGTCAATTTCATGATACGAGGTCGGGAAACGGGAAATCCCCAAAATCCCGTAGGTTAGGGTTTCGGTAAAACCCACCCGGGCGAATCGGACACGAATCGGACAACTAACTATATTTTCTTGGACCTCAAGGCATGGATTTCGAGATTCTAACGTTCCCCGTGGGTATCGACACAAAATGCCCAACGAAAATACACAAAACATCGAGAGAGAACGAGAAGTGGGTATGAGAACACTTGCCTCGACGCGTGCTTTCACCTTTATACCTGACTCTCGGGCGGAATCGGACTCCCAGGCTCGATCTCCCTTCTTCTCTCTCCCGTCGCGCCCCTCTCTCTCTCTCAAAAACCCTCGGCTGATCTAAAAAACGAGGGAGAAGGAAACTCGGCGCGACTTTTATACTGCGCCTGCTGCTCGAGCGGAGCTCGAGTAGCCAGCGGGCGGCCGTGCCACGGGCAGGCCACCGCTCGAGCCACGGCTCGAGCGCCCAGCAGGCGTAAGCCTGCTGGCAGGGCTTCAGCAACCCAAACCCGAATAATTTTCTCGATTTTTCTTCCGATACCAAACCTTAATCATCCCAAAGGATTAGTATTAATCATTAACATACTAATCACCTCATTATTATCAAGTTTCTAAATCCGGAACCTCACAACTCTCCCGCACTTATAAAATTTCGTCCTCGAAATTTAACGAGCCTCGCCTTCCCAAATCTGAGGTGAACTCCTCAAAAACTGAAATCATTTCCTCGGACGAGAACTATCTTAGAAACCTCAAGCATTGAATCATTCTCGTCCTCATCACAAAACAAATCCTTAGCCTTTCAAAACGGCTCAACCCTGACACTTACTGATTCTTTCAACCATCGGTACTAGGAAAACCTTATAACGATTTCTAGATATTCCAAAAGCCACCTACAATGATGTCGGACATCTCCTAACCCAATCCGACACTTTCAACGGATCAATGAACTTTCACTTGAATTCATTTCAAGCCTCGAAAGAAATGGGTTACTGGAATCTCAACCGTATTTAGAAATCTCTGGGCCACGGGCCCACAACGCTTCCGCTGCACCACTCTGATTAATCGCCAACTCATCAAATTACGGCACAATCAAAACTATAATCATAATCCCCAATTAGTTGACGAGATTTTCGATCCTTACCCAGATCTCAAAATTTCGGCTGCCTAGTAGCCTCAAGATCCTGTTCGCATATCAACAAGCCAACTGAACCCAATTTGCATACAGTTCTATCCCCCAACTAAGAACACGACATTTTCTCAACCAATCAATGAGACTTACTCGCGATTCAACCTTCACATTGCCTATGAAACTCCAAAGACATACATGTCCAAGACTCGCAGCATCAATTTCCAACATTGATGCCTGCCTTCCCAAGGAAGACACCGAGGTTTACTTTCTGAACCTTTAAACAAATCTGACCACATGCAAGACTATATGATCATCTCCCTATCTCCGAAGACAATACTCTTGAGTTTTCAAAAGAAAACCTTAATGGCCAATTTTCGACATACACGTGGGGGTAACACTAATCTGAACTCCTCCCCCACTTATCTCAAGGGTATTACATTCCACAAGAACTTATCAGACCCATTAGGGGTCAACCCAAATGTTACGAGCGTCAGTCACCACATCCGGTTAGATTCGAGACGACTGTACATTTCCACAACACAAATTGGCCTCCTCGACCAGTCACGCTCAGAATCCTAAGTCCTCAAAATCATGCAATAACAAAGCCACAAGCTTAGGAAGGCTTTTTCTAAACTAAATTCGCGTTCCTTTCTCAATGGGACATGCGAATTATCAGCTATCCACAAATCATGACTCAATCCTTAAGCAATTGCACACACCATCGATATCTTTGAATTCCTTAAGGAAGCCACCTCAACATGGACCCAAATATGGCCAAAGGATCAACCCATAAAATTTCATGAAACGCCGACGAATCAACAAAACCCAAACGACGTTTTTAAACTCGTAGTGGCCATATCCATAACATGAATACCTCCGGGGCTTACAACTTCTCTGATCCACAATCAACACGCTGTGGACCCAAATCAATTTTTATAATTCATCAAGCCTTTACAACGGTTCAGAAACTACACCTATTCATTCACAAAGTCTGATTATCAAACCATCAATCTCCTAGGCAACCCCATTCCAAAATTCACGAACAACCTGATCGGTCAATCTTATTTACCTCGAATGTTCTGGAGCACTTCACACGATGCAAAACTGATATCTCCTCAGCTCTACATGGAATCCTCAACAATCGGCGTCAATTTTTGACATAACCTCAAATTCTTGACCAACAGATACATCAACCTAATCTTCCTTTTGATGACGTCCTCGGTCCAATGATCTACAAGAAAGACGATATCAACTTCTTGATACCTCGATCGATTTAAACTCATGCTTCAAATCCCACAACCTGATAGTCGGATGTTATCTTTTACCAATCCGACCATATTAACCCTACAGTTCGTCCACCGAACTACTATTAAGATCATATTACGACTTAACACTTTAACTATCTCAAGTTCATACCCACTATCGCACAATCCAATCACAAGGCACAATATGTTCACCAACCCAATTCAGATCGATTCAACAACTTACTGACCTTAAACGTCACATCACGATTGGCACCACAAGATGGTTTAAGTTAACTCAACCAATCGTATCCACGAACTCCAAAGTATCACAACTTTGACCCCAATTGCATTGAACTTAGATCCTTAATCCCAGGGATCACAAAATCATAGACATAATCGGGGTCCCCAAGATGCAAGGGCTGTGACATCACGATTGATAATTCCATTTCTACCCTGGCAATCCACAAATTCCTTTCATGCTTCATCACCACCAAAACTCTGATCTTAAGGCTCTAGGTTTCCTCACTTCACAGTCGGAGAACGCAAACCCATCCTTAATCCAACATCCGCACAATTTATAACTTAGATCCTAGTTTCCAAAATCTCTTCGGAAAGGCATCCGTCCAAGATTCATCCATGAACGACCACTGCCATATTTCTTTTCGCCTTTCCGAATATTAAGTCATCCTTGACATTACTGCCCAGACTAGGGCCTCCCCAATACACAATTTCAACCACAATCCCAACATGGGTTCGGAATCCTCGAAACAACATCAAGTCATAATACTAAACCCAAGAACCTTACCTCTTGCCACGACAGGTGACATTAACACATTGAGCTCAAATCTTAGGACTCCGATTTAAAACACCGAACCTTTTCACCACCTGTACAGGACTAAAGATATCCTTGAATCTCGCGATCGGACTATCCACCATTGAGACACGCTCCCAAGAGTCTCATCGACACGAAATCAATTCAAGAAACTTCTATAATACATGGGACCATATTTCTTAATCCTCGAGACCCAAAATCTTTCTCACGTCAACCACCCGAGGTCGACTTCACTTCCTACCCATCACGGGGCAGCACGCCATGTCTTCTATCAGACATGGGGTCACCGCAACAATATCTTAAACCTCAAAATCCACATCTCAATCCCAAAAGGATCTGGACTGTCAAGAAGTCCAAACACTTCATGAATTTCCAACCTAGAGCTTCATATGCTCGATCTTAACTCCACCCAATTTCATCACGCTCTCTAGGTCGACCGGCAACCGTTCGAAGCAAAATACTAACCCAATAACTTCAACCAAGAATCGATCAAACTTAGGCCGCGAAGCAACACCGATCCACCCAAGGACCCAATCAACACCGATCAAATTCAAACACTAAGGTGTCTCGACACACCATCCTTCTCTCGACCTACAGTCGGCAATCCAATACTAGTAGTCACCATCCAGGAGCCGCTACTAATATTTTCTCGAGACCGAAGCAATTCGGATCAAGCCACTCCTAGAACACAAACTGGGACGTGTAGGCTAGCCATCCGAACTAAGTCACAACTTCTAACTTAGGCGCTCTAGTCTAAATTACGATCTTTGGGTAACCAAAACTACCCGGACTAACTCGGTCCTCACAGCCTTCATTCGCGAAAACGATCAATCTTAATCAATCCTAAGCTTCCGCATATGATTCCAGATCAACCTAAGGCATCTCTTTTTTCTCGACACCAAGCGTGATTTTGAGCAGTTATTCTCCATTGAATAACCTCCGTCAATGACTACACACACTCTAAAGCCCATAATTAACCTATGGACTCTACGAAAATTCGGCGGAGTTTCCTCTCGCAACCCGGGACAAAAAAAATACAACCTGTTTAGATATCATCCTGCAACAAGCACACATCTATCAAAGGCTTAACTCAAAGCCTACAACCGCCACACAGGATCACAACACTACCATATCATCAATGGCTCCAATACAGTACACAACCTACTATACTGGATCTAGAGAGATGCTATCTAAAAGAAACAAAACTCCAAACATACATATACAGACACAGAAGTATAACTAAATCATCATACATGCGGAAACATAACAAGACCTTAAAACAATAACAATAATGAGCCACGCCCAACTCTAAGTGGCTGCTCAAAATCCGATCCAACTCTGAGTCCAAAGCTTTCACGCACTCGCCGTCCAGCCCATCTCATTAAGCAAGCTTCTCTCCTTGCTCTATCTATCCGTCGTCGACTAAGTATTCTCATCTGAAAGGAAAAACATCAACTGCAAGAGTGAGCTAACTGCTCAGCAAATGTAATCATAAACAATTCTCCAAGGCATGTACAAGAACAGGAACAGAGAAAGGAAACACATACTCTCCAAAATCAAGAAATAGGAGAGAGAACATGAAACAACAGGAATCACACGATTCCTCCGATTCTCACGATTGCTTTGGTTGGTCATCATTTAGAGTCACTATATTCTCATGATCATATCTTGAATCACGGGTTTCATTCGGTTCTCATTCTGGTCTACTAGATTCACACCGTTCATCAATTGGATATTATTCATTTAATTTATTACATCGTCTTTGCAGACCCGGCTAGTAAACCGTACTAACCAACGATGCGAGAGAACGAGGACGGGGGAATGTGTTCGCTACACATTACAAAGCCACGGCTACTATTTTAGGTCGGTAGCACCACGACCCTCGGTTGCATCCATGCAACAATCATCACCACGACTACATCTCAATATGTAGCGTCGACAGGACACACCCCACACCCCGGGGTCCAGGGGCAATCATCGTTCTTCCATGATGGTTTCCTCAAGCGTACCACAGGACATCACCCGCTCCGCGAGCGCCGGAATACGTGGTCAAGTATTCCTCGGGTTCACACCGCGATGGACATGGTATACTAAAGAATACTACCCATACGACTCAGGGTCCTAGTTTCAAGGTTAGGTTCAACACTTGGAGAGGGAAATCCACATTTGCCACACAATCACATCTCGGGAAATCTCATTCCCATCACAATCATCTCCAACCGGGAGATTACATCATCAAACACATCTCCATCCAGGAGATCATATCATCACAAGCATAATGTGGACTCCCTTCCATTCACATCACGGTTCACGATATCCAATGGGACTCAATTCCCTTAATCCACAACAAAACATCACAAGTTCAATTCGACTTCTTTCGGGCTCCAGTTCCCTTAATCACAACAATCAATCCAAGTTCACAATAGAGATTAGATTTCATACCTCAAACGATCACGAGCCACTTTGGAACCTCCGAGACTCATTCCCTTGCCTCCAGCACACGGATTCACATTCGGGGCTTACATTTACGTTTAATCAGCTAAACGTTACTTTCAAAACTATTTTGAAGGCATATCACATTACATTTCTCATTTTATTTCCACTAAACATTATCGGATTTCCTTTTGAACACCCGGACGCTGTACATGGTTCGATACTTGGAGCTCGGACGTCCGGTGGATTCGTACGTACACTTTGTACACAAGATTACACATTTGGGTTCGATTTAACTTATCACGAGGGTGGAAGTATGCAACTTCCCATTCATTTTCGGATTATCCACAACGGGGAACTTTTAAGGCTTTCGGATGCCACGAACGGGTCAAATCTTACGGGATTCGGCATCCGGTCGATATATACACACAATTGGGACATGGGTATTCATATTCTAGGATCATTTCATCATTTCACGAAGGTGACAACATGCAAAATCCACCTTCGGTCTCGGGTGAACAGTAACAGCGCCCCTTTAACGGACTCGGACGCCGTGAACGGGTCCAAACGTGCAAGATCGGACCTGCGGCCGACATATGTACATCAATGGGACGTGGGGATTCCAATTTTGAGGTCAATTTCATGATACGAGGCCGGGAAATGAGAAACCCCCAAAATCCCGTAGGTTAGGGTTTCGGTAAAACCCACCCGGGCGAATCGGACACGAATCGGACAACTAACTATATTTTCTTGGACCTCAAGGCATGGGTTTCGAGATTCTAACGTTCCCCGTGGGTATCGACACAAAATACCCAACGAAAATACACAAAATATCGAGAGAGAACGAGAAGTGGGTATGAGAACACTTGCCTCGATGCGTGCTTTCACCTTTATACCTGGCTCTCGGGCGGAATCGGACTCCCAGGCTCGATCTACCTTCTTCTCTCTCCCGTCGCGCCCCTCTCTCTCTCTCAAAAACCCTCGGCTGATCTGAAAAACGAGGGAGAAGGAAACTCGGTGCGACTTTTATGCTGCGCCTGCCGCTCGAGCCACGGCTCGAGCGCCTAGCAGGCGTAAGCCTGCTGGCAGGGCTTCAGCAGCCCGGACCCGAATAATTTTCCCGATTTTTCTTCCGATACCAAACCTTAATCATCCCAAAGGATTAGTATTAATCATTAACATACTAATCACTTCATTATTATCAAGTTTCTAAATCCGGAACCTCACAGCAAATGTACCCAAAATAGTGAAAACATAAAGTTATATATACATATATAGAACATATACATACTTTCATATGAGAACTAAAAAGTGATGCGGGAAAATCATGCATCTAGGCGAGAGTAACAGAAACTTAAATATGATGTAGAACATAGAAAACTAATTACGATGCAGGATTCAAGAGAAACCATGATTACTGATCCTTAGTTCTTAGTTCAGAATTCGGTTTAGAGTCCATATTTTAGGGTACTAACCCAGTTTTCGGTTTAGGGTTCATATTTCACAGTATTAAGTTTCCTTTTAAATCTATTATCCTCCATACTTTACATCTTGAGAGTAGGATGGTTCTTATTCAGTTTTAATCCTTTATGTACCCTCCATACTTTATATCCCATGGGTAGGATTGTTCTTCTCACTTTGGTCTTTACATACCCTCCATACTTTACATCCCGAGGGAAGGATAATTTATGTTCACTTTAATCTCTACATTCTCTCCATACTTTATATCTCAATGGCAAGATGATTCTTTTCACTTTAGTCTTTATATACCCTTCATACTTTACATCCCAATGGTAGGATGATTTCTATTTACTTTAATCTCTATAAACCCTCATACTTTACATCCCGTGGGTAGGATGGCTTCTGTTCACTTTTATTCTTTACATACCCTCTATACTTTACATCCCAATGCCAGGATGATTCTTTTGTCTTATTAGCTATTATTCAGTATTTTGATATAGTAACTTTAGGGTGGGGTTATTAACTTGTTATGCCAGAAATCATATTGATTTACTTATGTGACTGAACGGTTTTTTTTTTTTTTTTCATTTCGTCATTCATAATACAATTGAAAATCCAAACTAAACCAATTGGGTGCAACACAGGATCACATATGCCATTTAGGACCCATATACTTTAAACCATAATAAGTATAGTCGAAGCTATTCTAACACTTGCGGAAGCATTCATATTCATTCCAAAATATTCATTTTCGAGTACATAGCCAAAAATGTTTAACCATAGAAGTCTATCAAGTCATTACAATAGTATTTCTCCAAAATAAGCTTCCGAGGTCTTTAATAATCCTTCAGACAGCTCTAATCACTCCAACTCGTCAGGTACAAGTTCTAAAGCTTCATCTGTAGGGGAGAAAAATATAAAATAGTGAGCCGAGGCCCAGCAAGGTACATGCATATGAACTGTAAAACAGTTATTCCAAAATGATCATATAACCATGCAGAACCAAAATGTTTAATCAAACGATATCAAATCTCATGCTTCATAAATCATTACACTATAGATTGTAAAACAATAACTATAAACTTTACTGATGCATGGTAAAACTGAAAACAATACTCTATACTGTTCACTGTCATCTTTTCACTGTATACGATTCATTACCATCTTTTCATCAGATGATACTCTATCATCTTTTTACTGTACGATTTATTATCCTCATTTTACTATAATATAGCATATCGGTAAAACAGTAAACGGTACTTCATATTATTTTCCTCCTTGTACAAAGCCCCGAGGTCGGCTCTCATATCCTCCTTATACAAAGCCCCGAGGTCGGCTCTCATTTCCTCCTTGTACAAAGCCCCGAGGTCGGCTCTCATTTCCTCCTTGTACAAAGCCCCGAGGTCTGCTCTCATATCCTCCTTTTACAAAGCCTCGAGGTCGGCTCTCATTTTCTCCTTGTACAAAGCCCCGTGGTCGGCTCTCATTTCCTCCTTGTACAAAGCCCCGAGGTCGGCTCTCATTTCCTCCTTGTACAAAGCCCCGAGGTCTGCTCTCATATCCTCCTTTTACAAAGCCTCGAGGTCGGCTCTCATTTTCTCCTTGTACAAAGCCCCGTGGTCGGCTCTCATTTCCTCCTTGTACAAAGCCCCGAGGCCGGCTCTCATTTCCTCCGTGTACAAAGCCCCGAGGTTGGCTCTCATTTCCTCCTTGTACAAAGCCCCGAGGTCGGCTCTCATTCATCTTTTTATCAAAAGCCCCTTTTTGAAATTAGACTTGCATAATATATCTTTAGCTATTTTTAAGTATTCATGGGAATTTCCTCGATACAGGTCGGTACATATTTTCGAAACATATTATACTTGGGGCTGGTTTAGATTTTTATCAAGGAAGGGCCGGACATATTTTTGAAAACATATTATACTTTGGACCGGTGCAGATTTTTATCAATGGCCAGAGCTCTTTTCTCGCTAAGGAAGCCGGTTTCATTTTCAGTATAAAGCCGGAATTCATTTTCAATATAAAGCCGGAATTCATTTTCAATACAAAGCCGGAGTTCATTTCACATTAAGGCCGGAGCTCATTTTCTTATACAAAGCCGGAGTTCATTTTACATTGAGGCCGGAATTCATTTTACATTATGGCCGGAGTTCATTTTCCTCAAGGGACGGAGTTCATTAAAAGCTGGAGTTCATTTTCAATACAAAACCGTAGTTTATTTTAGAACGTGGCCGGAGTTCTTTTAAAAGGACGAACTGCTTTTTCTCAGAGGAGGGAGCTTATTTTCTCAAGGGCCGGAGTTCTTTTTAAAGCTAGAGTTCTTTTTCCAACAAAAGGATGGAGTTCTTTTTGACAAAAGGCGGAGTTCATTTAAAAGCCGGAGTTCATTTCCCTTTAAAGTTGGAGTTCATTTTCAATACACAGCCGAAGGTTCATTTTCATACAAAGCCGGAGCTCATTTTCATATTAAGGCCGGAGTTCTTTTTCCAACAAAAGGACGGACTTCTTTTTTTCTTATACAAGCAGGAGTTCTTTTTCTTTATTACGGTCGGAGTTCATTTTACATTACATGTTGGACTTCTTTTTGGACGGAGTGCTTTTTACTAACAAGACGGAGTGCTTTTTACTCAAAGGACGGAGTACTTTTTACTCAGAGGACGGAATACTTTTTACTCAAAGGACGGAGTACTTTTCACTCAAAGGATGGAGTACTTTTTACTCAAAGGACGGAGTACTTTTCAGACGAACTGCTTTTTACTCAAATGACGCATGACTTTTCAAACGAACTGCTTTTTACTCAAAGGAATGGAGTGCTTTTCACTCAAGGGATGGAGTACTTTTTAGATGGACTGCTTTTTACTCAAAGGTACGGAGTGCTTTTCACTCAAAGGACGGAGTACTTTTTGACAAAAGGCAGAGTTCAAAAGCCGGAGTTCAGTTTAAGGACGGAGTTCATTAAAAGTCGGAGTCCATTTCACATTAAGGCCGGAGTTCTTTCTTTCATAAAGGCCGGAAAAAACTAACTTAAAAGCTGGAGTTCTTTTTAAAAGAGGCCGGAGTGCTTTTTACTAACGGGACGGAGTGCTTTTTACTGAAAGCCAGAGTACATTTAAAAGCCGAAGTTCATTTTTCTCAAGGGACGGAGTTCATTTAAAAGCCTGAGTTCAGTTCACATTAAAGCCGGAGTTCATTTCACATCAAGGGACGGAGCTCATTTTTATATTAAGGCGGGAGTTCATTTTAAGGCCAGAGTTCTTTTGGAGTACTTTTTCATCAAAAAGGATGGAGTTCTTTTTCTTAAATGGACGGAATACTTTTTCTTCAAAAACATGTAATTATCAGAGTTCGTATAATTTGGCAGATAATCATACTTCAAGCAGAATCAAATCTAACATCCTGAGTGTCAATGTTTCTTTTAAGCATGCGATCAACATAACTGCATAAGAATATCAGATATACTTGCTTCGAGAACATGCATAATCTTAAAAACAGTGGTGTGTACTTTTGAACTTAAAAATGGAGAGTGCATCCGCAAACATTCTTAAATCCGAACTTAAAGAGAGTGTCGTCCGAGGTATACTTGCGATATATTCTTAAAGCATGAATTTAAAAGCATCGTCCGAAATACACTTGCCTGACGGTCGGTTGCCCAATATTACCGTCTGAAGTTTTTCCTTCCTCCACTTCTTCCTTACTGCTTGCCGGGTTCACTCCTTTTTCCATCAGCCAACGCTGGTTTATATAGAGGAGGGGTTCGGTGGAGTAAGTGGGGCAAGTTACTTACTCCTGTACTTACTCACAGACGGTAGATGGGAGTAACTAGGTTAGTTTAGTTACTCCATTTGGACACCGCTTAGTTAGATTCAAACTAAATAGTAAAGTCCGCTTTTTCTTTAGTTACCATTAGTTCATTTCAGGCCAACTGCTTGGCCCACTCCGCCACTGGCCAACCTTTTTGGGCTGTTTGTGATTCTAAAGGGTGGGCCGATCTTGATTCACAAAAAGGGGAGCCGGACTGATTTTCACGGGAGGAGGCCGAACGTCTTTATATGAAAGGGGAAGGCCGAAGTTGTTGGGCCTCAAGGGGCCGATCTTCTTTTCTTCTTATACACAAGTTGGTTTTGTTTTAGGTCCATGACTTCTTCAGACTTAAGGTGGTTGGACTTTTTTTTACCTCACACAAGGCCGGACTTAATTTTAGACACAAGGGAAAGTTGAACCTCTTTTTGACCCATATAAGGCCGGTCTTCTCCAATTTAAGCATCCTTCAATTTTCCTCGATTCTTTGATTATTTTGATTCCATGACTGGGACTTCTATGTTTTAGAATCTGGGTCGTCACAATCTTCCCTACTTAAAGGAATTTAGTCCTCGAAATTAAGGAAATACCTCATTCTATTTCGCTAAACCTCAATGTTGAGCATTTTCTTTGGTTATTAACTTAAACCTTTTTATATGCTCAGGTTCATCACTCTTCCGCTGCGCACTCTGATCAATCAGTTAGCTTTGGTTTGTTCAATTTCATCTTACCGCCACTATCACAGCCTAGCATTTTGATTCTTTTAGCCAAAATCCCAACATAAAATTCAAGATACAATTAGATTTTGAAAGCATGGATACTTTACATTTTCTTCATTTCATGTCAGATTCTCTTCTAAACATCCAAGCCTTGTGATAACCTTGATTTAGATTGATTCTAAAATATCCATACCTCATAAATATCTCTCACAGATCCTCAATTCATAATAGGAGAAGAAGTCCTAACTACGACCGTCTCTATGGATTCGGTTCAATCTTAGACCATTGCTCAAGATCTCAAGGTCCTGACACTTAACAGCCTCAAGGCCTCAAAGTCCATATACCGAAGGAAACAACTTTTCTCAACCCTCAACCCGTGGCAAGATCAAAACTGTGAATTATATGGTCACCACCGGTTTATTGTAGCTTTAGATTCCATTGTCCAATTCATTACCTCTACACTTAAACAATTTTAAGACCTCGTTGGCATGTGAATTGACACATTATTTGAAATTAACCTGCGGGTATCATTTGATCGTTATTTAAGTGGAGACATTTCATTACTGATTTCAAGTAATTCTGATAAGGGATTCCTCTCCTAATTGACCCAAGAGAATTAATCCTCAACAATCTAGGGAGGTTCATCCTTGAATATTAGTTCATCTCTAGAGGTTCGAAATTTCTCAAAATCATCCCTAAACCATGAGTTCTACTTATTTGCTATACCGACCAAATGAATCAAGTATTATCGTCTGCACTACAGTTTCTAAACCTCACAAAATCCATAAAGCATACATATATCTATATAATCAGGAAACAAATCAAAATTTCGTGATTAAGAGAATACCTTCATCCACCTTTGGGGTGTCTATGGGCCTTGCACTGTCGCCGTAATATTCTGACTTCTTTTCTTTTGATCTTTTGGTAACGGGCAATCCTTTATCAAGTGACCCAACTTTCCACAATTATAGCACACTCCCATGGCTTTATAACAAGTTTTTCCCTTGTGCTTCTTCCTACAATATGCACATTTAGCAGTTGATGTTGGCAAACTAGTCACTAACAAAACTTCGGTAGTGCTCTTCCCCGCATCCACCATTTTTGCCTTCTTGGATGACTCAGGTGGTTCCACATGTGAGTTCCTACTAGGATTCTCCCAACTAGCAGCCCTCTTCATAGAAAATTTTTGTGTCTCTAACTCTTCCTCGAGTACCGAAGCCCTATCTAGGATCTCAGTATAAGTTTGAAACTCCTGGATTACTAATTCATTATCAGAACATTGGGTAACTATAAGTACTTTTTTCAATTTCCTAATCCAATTTTCTGCCTTCGGCGGATCTGCTTCTCCCAAAAATTCAGGCACATTCGTTGTCCTAAACCTCTCGTACATAGATGAAATCGGTTGTGGTGCAGGAAGCAGGGCCACATGACGCCGTTCCATCTTCTCTATAACAAGTGTCATCCTGTCCAGCAAGGTCACATACTCGACTTCTCGATCATGGAGGGTACTAGCACTACCCTTGCCATATCTTCTTCTCCTTTCATTAGTCATCCTAAAATCAAGACAGGTGCAACATTGAAATTCCAAAAGTCAGTTAGAGAAAAGGAAAATATCCATCAGTTTTGTGAAATTCAAACTTAGCCTAGGAGTCAACTTCTTAAGAGTCCTAATCACCATGGTTACCTAGACTTAACCCAACAAAAATTTAGTAGAAAGATTCAAACCTATGCTTCCGCTTTTCGATCGATCAATTCCTAAGGCATCTCAACTCTCTGATACCAATTGTGACGGAAAGATTTTTTTTTTTATTCTGTCATTCATAATACAATTGAAAATCATAACTAAACCAATTGGGTGCAACACGGGATCACAGATACCATCTAGGACCCATATATTTTAAACCATAATAAGTATAGCGGAAGCTATTCTAACACTTGCGAAAGCATTCATATTCATTCCAAAATATTTATTTTCGAGTACATAACCAAAAATGTTTAACCATAGAAGTCTATCAAGTCATTACAATAATATTTCTCCAAAATAAACTTCCAAGGTCTTTAATAATCCTTCAGATAGCTCTAATCACTCCAACTCGTCAGGTACAAGTTCTAAAGCTTCATCTGTAGGGAAAAAATATAAAACAGTGAGTCGAGGCCCAGCAAGGTACATGCATATGAACTGTAAAACGGTAATGTCAAAACAATCATATAACCATGCAGAACCAGAATGTTTAATCAAACGATATCGAATCTCATGCTTCATAAATCATTACACTATAGACTGTAAAACAATAACTATAAACTTTACTGATGCATGGTAAAACTGAAAACAATACTATATACTGTTCACTGTCATCTTTTCACTATATACGATTCATTACCATCTTTTCATCAGATGATACTCTATCATCTTTTTACTGCACGATTCATTATCCCCATTTTACTATAATATAGCATATCGGTATAACGGTAAACGGTACTTTATATTATTTTCCTCCTTGTACAAAGCCCCAAGGTCGGCTCTCGTATCCTCCTTGTACAAAGCCCGGAGGTCGGCTCTCATTTCCTCCTTGTACAAAGCCCCGAGGTCGGCTCTCAATTCCTCCTTGTACAAAGCCCCGAGGTCGGCTCTCATTCATCTTTTAATCAAAAACTTCTTTTTGAAATTAGACTTGCATAATATATCTTTAGCTATTTTTAAGTATTCATGGGAATTTCCTCGGTATAGGTCGGTACATATTTTCGGAACATATTATACTTGGGGCTGGTTTAGATTTTTATCAAGGAAGGGCCGGACATATTTTCGGAAACATATTATACTTGGGACAGGTGTAGATTTTTATCAAGGGCCGGAGCTCTTTTCTCGCTAAGGAAGCCGGTTTCATTTTCAGTACAAAGCTGGAATTCATTTTCAATACAAAGCCGGAGTTCATTTCACATTAAGGCCGGAGCTCATTTTCTTATACAAAGCCGGAGTTCATTTTACATTGAGGCCGAAATTCATTTTACATTAAGGCCGGAGTTCATTTTCCTCAAGGGACGGAGTTCATTAAAAGCCGGAGTTCATTTTCAATACAAAGCCGTAATTTATTTTAGATTGAGGCCGGAGTTCTTTTAAAAGGACGGACTGCTTTTTCTCAAAGGACGAAGCTTATTTTCTCAAAGGCCGGAGTTCTTTTTAAAGCCAGAGTTCTTTTTTCAACAAAAGGATGGAGTTCTTTTTGACAAAAGGCAGAGTTCATTTAAAAGTCGGAGTTCAATAAAGTCGGAGTTCATTTCCCTTTAAAGTTGGAGTTCATTTTCAATACACAGCCGGAGTTCATTTTCAGTACAAAGCCGGAGCTCATTTTCATATTAACGCCGGAGTTCTTTTTCCAACAAAAGGACGGAGTTCTTTTTTTCTTATACAAGCAGGAGTTCTTTTTCTTTATTACGGCCAGAGTTTATTTTACATTACAAACCGGACTTCTTTTTGGACGGAGTGCTTTTTACTAGCAGGACGGAGTGCTTTTTACTAACAGGACGGAGTGCTTTTTACTCAAAGGACGGAGTACTTTTTACTCAGAGGACGGAGAAATTTTTACTCAAAGGACGGAGTACTTTTCACTCAAAGGACGGAGTACTTTTTACTCAAAGTATGGAGTACTTTTCAGACGGACTACTTTTTACTCAAATGACGGAGGACTTTTCAAACGAACTGCTTTTTACTCAAAGGAACGGAGTGCTTTTCACTCAAGGGATGGAGTACTTTTCAGATGGACTGCTTTTTACTCAAAGGTACGGAGTGCTTTTCACTCAAAGGACGGAGTACTTTTTGACAAAAGGCGGAGTTCAAAAGCCGGAGTTCATTTTCCTTTAAAGCCGGAGTTCGGTTTAAGGACGGAGTTCATTAAAAGTCGGAGTCCATTTCACATTAAGGCCGGAGTTCTTTCTTTCATAAAGGCCGGAGTGAACTAACTTAAAAGCCGGAGTTCTTTTTAAAAGAGGCCGGAGTGCTTTTTACTAACGGGACGGAGTGCTTTCTACTGAAAGCCAAAGTACATTTAAAAGCCGAAGTTCATTTTCCTCAAGGGACGGAGTTCATTTAAAAGCCTGAGTTCAGTTCACATTAAAGCCGGAGTTCATTTCACATCAAGGGACGGAGTTCATTTTCTTATGCAAAGCCGGAGCTCATTTTTATATTAAGGCGGGAGTTCATTTTAAGGCCAGAGTTCTTTTGGAGTACTTTTTCATCAAAAAGGACGGAGTTTTTTTTCTTAAACGGACGGAATACTTTTTCTTCAAAAATATGTAATTATCAGAGTTCGTATAATTTGGAAGATAATCATACTTCAAGCAAAATCAAGTCTAACATCCTGAGTGTCAATGTTTCTTTTAAGCATGCGATCAACATAATTGCATAAGAATATCAGATATACTTGCTTCGAGAAGATGCATAATCTTAAAAACAGTGGTGAGTCCTTTTGAACTTAAAAACGGAGAGTGCATCCACTAACATTCTTAAATCCGAACTTAAAGAGAGTGGCGTCCGAGGTATACTTGCGATATATTCTTAAAGCATGAATTTAAAAGTATCGTCCAAATACACTTGCCTGACGGTCGGTTGCCCAATATTACCATCTGAAGTTTTTCCTTCCTCCACTTCTTCCTTACTTCTTGTCGGGTTCACTCTTTTTCCATCAGCCAGCGCTGGTTTATATAGAGGAGGGGTTCGGTGGAGTAAGTGGGGCAAGTTACTTACTCTTGTACTTACTCACAGACGGTAGATGGGAGTAACTAGGTTAGTTTACTTACTCCATTTGGTCGCCGCTTAGTTAGATTCAAACTAAATAGTAAAGTCCGCTTTTTCTTTAGTTGCCATTAGTTCATTTCAGGCCAACTGCTTGGCCCACTCCGCCGCTGGCCAACCTTTTTGGGCTGTTTGTGATTCTAAAGGGTGGGCTGATCTTGATTCACGAAAAGGGGAGCTAGACTGATTTTCACGAGAGGAGGCCGAACGTCTTTATATGAAAGGGGAAGGCCAAAGTTGTTGGGCCTCAAGGGGCCGATCTTCTTTTTTTCTTATACGCAAGTTGGTTTTGTTTTAGGTCCATGACTTCTTTAAACTTAAGGTGGCTGGACTTCTTTTTACCTCACACAAGGCCGGACTTAATTTTAGACACAAGGGAAAGTTGAACCTCCTTTTGACCCATATAAGGCCGGTCTTCTCCAATTTAAGCATCCTTTAATTTTCCTCGATTCTTTGATTATTTTGATTCCATGACTGGGACTTCTATGTTTTAGAATCTGGATCGTCACAAATTAACTGAGGATATTCTTATATTTATTTCCTTAGTCATAACTCTCCATACCTCGAAAACTATTCCAATTCATACAATTTCACCTTAATCAGTTTCAGGGCTTCTTTATGACTTAACGATACAGTTCAGATTAATTCCTCGAGTGTAATTTGTCAGATAAACTTTATCAAACCTCCAATTAGTATTTCCATCTTAGGATTCATACCTTTGTTCTTATTCTTTAACTCTTAGCTTATCATATTTCAGTCGGCCAATTAAACCTTAATCAATAATCCTTAAGATAGCTTCAGAACATCCCAGAAGATTAACAATGTTTTTCTATGGGACTTTTCAGAGTAAACCTTAATCAGTAATCCTTCAGATGGCTTAAGAATATCCCAGAAGATTAACAGCGCATTCCTATGGGACTTTTCAGACTTTACTTACCTCACAGGCCTTAACATATTACAGTGTTCAGGGAAACTTCATCGTCAATCCCTAATTTTCGACCTTGGGTTTCTTGCGGAGTTTTCGGACAATAATTGGATACCCTATGCATGTACAATCACAAAATTGAAGCCTTATATTGCGGTACATATAGTTAAACTTGAAACCTATCCGATTAATTAACAGAAATATGTTTTGTATGCATTAAATAGAGAGAAATAGTAATTTAGAATATAAATATATTTTTAGAGATATAGAAGAGCAGTAATAATAGAAAATAGTGTCCGGGGTACACTTGCCTGAGCCTACTCTATTGTTATTTTTACCCGGATTGGATCGAAATGGGCCGATTTCTCCTCCTCTTCTTTCCCTCTTCTCTCTTGCTACTCCTTTTGTTGGAACACCAAAAATGGCTAAGGGGAAATGCACACAGGGTTTTATAACTAGTCAGGCACTCAAGCAATGCTCGAGCTCTGACTAGGCACCAGGCGCGCAAATTTGCACCTAGGTGGCAATCAAGCGGTCCTCGAGGGCCGCCCTGTCATGGAACGGATTTGTTTTTTCCTCAGAAACTTTCGTCAAGACAAAAACAGGATTTTAGGACCAAAATACAAGTATAACTTCTACAGAAATTTTAGTTGAGTCTCCTTTGTAACTGGATAAAAACTCAAAAATATAACTTGTACAGAACCTGTATAACTAACCAGTACAAACACACAACTATCAATTTATACCCTAATTCTTCCTACAACACGCATACATAGGATCACAGATGTCATCCATGGTATTGATCTATAAAATCATCTACTACACTAACAGTTCATAAATGAGATACCATCTAGGACCTGTACAAAATATCAAGAAATATAGAGCGGAAGCTGAACTATTAACCTGTAAAAGCATAGTTTTTCTCTTTAACATCACATACATCGCATGCATTTCTATACAAGATCCACATATACATGAATATCCATAGATATAGAATCCATATAAAAAAATCACATATCAAGTCAAGTCTCTACATCCAACTGATTCTCCCAAAATAGTTCCAAAATGCTTCAGATCCTTAAAAGTCTTTAGGAAATGCTTTCAGTCACTCTTTCTTGTCAAGCACCAGCTCTACAGTCTCATCTAGAGGGAAAAAATAGTAAAATAGTGAGTTGGGGCCCAGTGAAGTGCACATACAGTTATGTAGTAAAGTAGTTATGTAGAACAATCGTGAAACTATGTAGAAATAGAACGGTTAAACAGAATATAACCTAGAAAATAGAGAAATCATAATTTGACAATATTAAACTCAGGAATAAGAAATCAGAAATTAGAAAGCAAAACCAAAAAGTAGAGACAGAAACTTCTCTTTTATATCAGTACAGAATAGTGATCGATACAAAATAGTAGTACAGAACAGTAACGGCAGTACAGAACAAAGCAATAACAGACCCTACCAGTATACCGTACTAGCTGAGGGGGCGAATGATCTATGATAGATTGTGTACATCTCCTCACAATCCAAGGCTATAAATGGCAACAGAAGATCCCGTCCCATGGGATCATTATAGGTGTGCCTCCCAAAGGTAGGCCAGAAAAAGAACTTTCCTCCTGACCGTAACGCTCCGAGAAAGGGGGACCACATATAACTCCATAGACAGAGTTATCCTCGATCACCAACATAAAGTTCTAAAACATGTCGGAGAACCTAACCTAGCTATATTCAGTCCTGGGTCCTAAATAACAATATAAGAAATAACTTCTTAACTGAAAACCCTCTTTCCTAATGAGAGTTTCACAATTTCCATTCAATTAACTTCAGAACGTTCAGAACATACAGTAACGGTCTAAAAACCCTTCAGTTTTACTTCAGAAGTGCATAGAAATTTATCGGTATAACTCTGTGGTAAAATTTTAAAACCAAATTATACCAGGAGCTTCATTTCAGTGCCAATTAACTTTTATATAACAGGAGCTACGATTAAAAATCATTAAAACCCCTTCATTTTCGTATCTAGGGCTTTGTGAAAACTTTTAAACTCAAATCGATCACCAAACATATGTTTATTCATGAAATCAACACCATAAATCCATGCACATATACTAAATCATGCAATTTAACCAAAAATCCATTATATTTTCAAGTTAGGGTTTCATCACATGCTTCCGAAACCAAATTGAACACTAATTACATGCTTGTTCATGAAATCGAAGCTAAATCTTGCAATGCACATGGGTAAACACAAAATCTAACTGAACAATCGAGGTAAACATGCTTCGTTTACTTTAAACATGCAACAATAAAGTTTTAGAGCATTTTCATCAATTTTGAAGCAAGAGAAAATGGTAAAAATGAAAAACAACGTCCGTAATACACTTGCCTGAGCCTGACCTACCATTATTTTTACCCAGAGTGGATTAGAACAAGTGATTTCCTCTTTTTCCTTTCTCTTCTTCCTCCTCTTTGTTCGTGCCTTAGCTGCTCTCTCTCTTTCAGCTTTTTCCTCTTCTATTTATAACAAAAACAAAATCAGGATGAGGGCAAAAATTGGGACCACTCTCGAGCGCGTTACATTCTGCAAGCGTCCGACTCGAGTGCCCAGCAAGCGTTGGGCGAGTGCGGGGTTTCTACCAGGGGCTCGCTTGAGCGCACCTGGGGCACGGCGAACGGCTAGGTACTAGATTTTGCGCTCGCTGTCATGCCTCGAGTGAACGGGAGGCGCAACCCTGCTGCTTGCTGAACTCGGGTATTTTCCAACCTTTTTACTTTCAACCCTCATTTTTCAGTGTATGCTTAGCCTCTTAATGATTATCATCATTTTAATTATTCCCAATCATCGTGTCCTTGGTCCCGGGGCCTCACACTCTCCCCCACTTAAGGAAATTTCATCCTCAAAATTAGACAAAATTATATACCTCAAGAAAACAAGTGGGGATATTTGCTTCGGATTTCCTCTTTGCGCTCCAAAGTGGCCTCCTCCGGTGAATGATTTCTCCAAAGTATCTTCACCAGGGGAATGGTTTTCATATGCAACTTCTTATCCTTTTGATCCATAATCAACAATGGTTCCTCGATGTAGGACAAATCCTTGTCGATAGCCAAGGATCCATAGTCAATCACGTGTGCAGGATCGTGGACGTACTTTCGAAGTATCGATACATGAAATACATCGTGTACGCCCGCCAGACTAGGTGGTAATGCCAACTTATAGCTACCTCCCTGGTCCTTTTCAAAATCTCAAAAGGACCAATCAACCGCGGCTTTAGCTTTCCCTTTACTCCAAACCAAAATGTTCCATTGGATGGTGAGACTTTCAGAAATACAAGATCTCCTACTTCAAACTCAATTCTATCCTCCTCCTATCTGCATAGCTTTTCTATCTGCTTTGAACAATCTTTATATTATTATGGATTAGTTTAATCTTCTCTGTTATTTCCTTCGCAATCTTTGGGCCCAAAATCCTTTTATCTCCAGTCTCCTCCTAGTGAATCTGCGACCTATATTTTCTCTCATACAATGCCTCAAAAGGTGCCATGCTGATACTAGCCTGATAGCTGTTATTACAAGCAAATTCAACTAGTACCAGATAAGTGTCCTAAGTTCCTCATCTCCAAAACAAAGGCCCTGAATATATCCTTAAGAATCTAAATGGCATGCTCAGATTGGCCATCAGTCTAGGGATGTTACGCGGTATTGAATTTCAACTCTGTCCCAACTCCTTATGCAAGGTCTTCGCAAAACCTCAAGACAAAACGTGGATCTCTATCAAATACAATGGAGGAAGGAACTCTATAAAGCCTCATGATCTTGTGCACATATAATTGAGCCTACCTATCATGCGAATAGGTCATCCTGATCACCAAGAAGTGTGCTGATTTTATCATCCGATCAACTATAACCCAAATGGCGTCATGATTCCTAGGAGTTCTTGGTAAACCCGATACAAAGTCCATAGCAATATCTTCCGATTTCTAACTCGGGATCGGCATAGGCTGTAACAATCCAGAAGGCTTCCTCCTCTCAGCTTTCAGTTGCTAAGAGACCAGGCATTTCTTCACATAAGCTATAATATCTCTCTTCATGTTCCTCCACCAGAAGGTTTTCTTTAGATCCTGATACATTTTCTTAGTCTCGGGATGAATCGTATACCGGGACCAGTGAGCCTCCTTTAAAATCTTCTCCTTCAATTCTCTATCATCCGGTACGCATAATCGGTCTCTAAACCTCAACACTCTATCAGTTCGGACATTAAAATCAGCTCGAGATTCCTTATTCAGATCACTCGCAACATCCATAAGGAATGGATCATTCACTTGCTTCTCTTTAATTTAGCCGACTACTTCCGGTTGGATTTGAAGATACGATAGGAGCATTCTATCACCTTTAGCATAACGTTGGATGTCACATTATTTCATGTAATCCAATATTTCCATCTGCTTGATCTGCAAGTGCACCACATACCCCAATCGGTGACTCAATGCTTCCGCAACTACGTTGGCCTTCCCTGACTTATACTATATCTCACAGTCATAATCCTTTAAGAAATCAAGCCATCTTTTTTGCCTCATGTTAAGTTCCTTTTGTGAAAACAGGTACTTCAAACTTTTATGATGAGAGTACATAAGGAACTTTTCACCATACGAATAATGTCTCCAAATCTTCAAGGCAAAAACAATAGCAGCAAGCTCCAAATCATGAGTAGGGTAGTTCTTTTCATGTACTTTCAGTTGCCTAGATCCATAAGCTACAAATTTACCATGCTGCATCAATACACATCCTAGACCTGCCTTAGAGGCATCATAGTACACCTCAAAGCCTCCTGAACCTTCTAGAATAATCAACACTGGAGTGGTAGTCAAGCGATCCTTTAGCTCTTTGAAGCTCAGATGACACTCCTCAGTCCACACAAACTTAGCCTCTTTCTTCAGCAATTGAGTCAGAGGCATAGCAATATGTGAGAAATTCTCTATAAAACGTCTATAATATCCTACCATTCCCAGAAAGCTCCTAACCTCAGTTATAGAAGCTGGCTTGCTCCAATTTGTAACAGCCTTCTACTTTCCTTAGATCCACAGAAATACCACCATCAAAAATTACATGCCCCAAAAACATCACCCTCTCAATCCAAAATTCACATTTACTCAACTTAGCATACAATTTTTCCTCGCGAGAGCACTTGAAGTGCTATCCTCAAATGAATCTTGTGTTCCTCATCATCCTTTGAATAAATTAGGATATCATCAATAAACACCATAAATTTATCCAAGTATAGGCTTGAATACCCTATTCATTAGATACATAAAATAAGTTGAAGCATTCATAAGGCCAAAAGGTATAACAAGGAACTCATAATGGCCATAATGTGTCCGAAAAGTCGTCTTAGCCACATCTTTTGTCTTAATCCTTAATTGATAATAACCGAACCTCAAATCAATCTTCAAGAACACCCGAGATCCTTGCAACTGATCAAATAAATCATCAAGATGCGGTAGAGGGTATTTATTTTTAATCGTGATTTTATTTAACTCACGATAATCAACACACAATCATAAGGACCCATCTTTCTTCCTCATGAACAATACTAGTGCACCCCAAGGAGATATACTCGGTCTGATAAAGCCCTTGTCTAATAGCTCTTGTAATTGGAACTTCAACTCCTTCAATTCAACCTGAGCCATACAATAAGGGGCCTTAGAAACTGGACTAACACCAGGAACAATAGCAATTTCAAACTCAATTTCCTGGTGTGGAGGTAATCCAGTTAACTCCTCTCAGAAATACACCCTCAAAATCATAGACAACTAGGATGTCCTTAGCCGGTACACTATGACTCCTAGTAGTGCAGGCATATGCCAGGTAAGCTTTACATCCACTTTTTATCAAATACTTAGCATGTAAAGTAGAGATTAATACAAGCATCCCCTTTTCTTTAATGCCCTGAAAGAAAAAGGGTTCAATTCTAGGAATATTAAAATAAACCCTCTTTAGAAAATAATCAATACTGGTATGATATTTGGCCAGCCAGTCCATCCCTAAAGTCACATCAAAATCCCCCATGTTCAATAATACTAAATCCACAACCAAATATTTCCCATTCACCTCAACTATACATCTAGGATACATAACATCCATGATCACAGGGGATCCAGTGGGAGTACACACAGATAATTCACAATCCAAAATATACAAGGCAAATACAATGCAACATGCAAATCACGAAAAAACAAAGGAATGGGTAGATCCCAAGTCAAATAATAGAGATGCAGAAACTCCACAAATAGAAAGAGTACCTTCCATGACATTCGAAGATGCCTCCAGGTCCTGAATAGTCACTGCGAAGGCCTTTGCTGAGACAGTAGGCTTCTTTCCTTCTAACCTCAAAGGTAGTGGACAGTCCTTGATCTAATGGCCCTGCTGTCCACATCTGAAACATGCTCCCGATATCTTACGGCATACTTGCCCCAGATGTCTCCTTCCACAGAAGGTACAATCTTCAGCCGATACTCTAGAACCGGTCACTAACTAAACCAGTACAATGCTCTTTCCCTTGTAAGCTATCCTAGTCCTCATGGATAGTCTAGAAGATTCCACAGCAAATCCAATACTAACACCCATCTGGTTAGCGGTCCTCTTTGCATAAAATCTCTCCGTCTCTGCTTCTTTCTCATAGATCACTGCCCTATCAAGAATTTCAGCATAAGTCTGGAGTTTCAGAATCGACAGTGGATTCCTAATATCATCCCGTAACCCTTGTTGGAACTTCTTCGCCTTTCTCTACTCATCCTCTACGTAGAATGGTGCAAAACAGGATAATTTAGTGAATCTGGCATCGTACTCCTTCACCGTCATATTCCTTATCTCAACCTCATAAATTCCTACTCTTTCTGATCTCAGAGGCTGGATGGAAAGTATGTCTCCATAAAAGTATCCTCAAACATCTCCCAAGAAATGACATCATTGGGCACTCCCATCACCCTCTTCTACATGCTCCACTAGCTATTAGCTTCACCCTCCAATTTATAAACCGCGAAGGTGACCTTCTCCCGATCGATACACCCAATCACAGCAAATATCTTCTTCATCCTCTTTAACCATACATCTGCTTCTGTCGAATCAGGTTTTCCTAGGAAGCCCGGTGCTTGCTACGTGTGAATCTATCATAAGTCGTTGGACCGAGTAGGTGTCGAGCTGGCTCGAGTACAGGAACCAGAGCCATGTGTCTCTGCTCGATAGATTCTACTACATTGGCCATCCTCTCCAATAGATCGATATAAGCAACCTCTCTATCATAGGGCATACTAGCACCACCACGGTCATTTCTTCTATCCCTTCTACTAGCCATCCTATAATTAGGACAAACACAATGTTATAAGGACAAGAAATTAGTGGAAGGGAAAAGAAATATTCAACAGCTTAAGAAAATTTAGACCTAGCCTAAAAACCAGTCTCTTAAGGGTTCTAGTTACCTTAACTTTCTCAACCTATTCCTACAGAGAATTCAGTACAGAGATTCAAACCTATGCTTCTGCTTTTCCATCAAGCAATTCCTAAAGCATCTCAATTCTCTGATACCAATTGTGACGGAACGTATTTTTTTTCCTCAAAAACTTCCGTCAAGACACAAACAGGATTTTAGGACCAAAATATAAGTATAACTTCTACAAAAATTTTGGCAGAGTCTCCTTTGTAACTGGATGAAAATGTAAAAATACAACTTGTACAAAACCTGTATAACCAACCAATACGAGCACATGACTATCAATTTATACCTTAATTCTTACTACAACACGCGTACACAGGATCATAGATGCCATCCATGGTATTGATCAATAAAACCATCTACTACACTAACAGTTCATAAACGATATGCCATTTATGACCTGTACAAAAAATCTAGAAGTATAGAACAGAGGTTGAACTATTAACCTGCAGAAGCATAGTTTTTCTTTTTACCATCACATACATCACATGCATTTCTATACAAAACTCACATATACATGAATATCCATACATATAGAATCCATATGCAAAATCATATATCCAGTCAAGTCTCTACATCTAACTGATTCTCCCAAAATAGCTCCAAAATACTTCAAATCTTCAAAAGTCTTCAGAAAATACTTTCAGTCACTCTTTCTCATCAGGCACAAGCTCTACAGTCTCATCTGGAGGAAAAAATAGTAAAATAGTGGGCCAGGGCCCAGCAAGGTATATGCAGTTATGTAGTAAAGCAGTTATGCAGAACAGTCGTGAAATTTTATAGTGTGATGGAACGGATTTTTTTTTTCAAAAGCTTCTCTCAAACAGAAACACAATTATCCATCATTCACAATTCCTACAACAAACATTCACAGGATCACATGTGCCATCCATGGCACAAATCCATAAAAACATTTACTACTCTAACCGTATAATAACGAAATGTCATCTAGGACCTGCATAATAAATCTAGAGTATATAGCGGAAGTAAACTAAGAACCTGCAGAAACATAGCTTTTTCTTTTACCGACATACATATCATAAGCTTTTCATATAAAATCTACATGTTCTATAACATCAATAAATATGGAAATCGGTATGCAAAAATCACATTTCTAGCTAGGTGTTTGCATCCACAAGCTCTTCAAAAAGCGGCTCCATAATGCTCTAAGTCCTCAAAAACCTTCAAAAGCTTCTCTTGGTCTACTCCTTTTCATCAGGTAACAGCTCTACTGTCTCATCTGAAGGGGAAAAAATACTAAAACAGTGAGCCGAGGGTCAGCAAGGTACATGCACATGAGCAGTAAAACCATGATGCAGAATAGTCATGTAACGGTGTAGAACAGAACGGTTCAGACAGAAAGCAATTTAGAAAGCAGAAAAATCATACTTGACAGTAATGTACTTCATAAATCAGGAATCAGAAATTAGTAAACAGAAATCATCCCCTAAGATCGGAAATCAGTACTCGGTAAACAGAAATCGGTAGTCAGATATCGGTAACAGTAAACTGTAATCAGTACGGTAACCAGTAACGGAAATCAGTACAGTAGCCAATAACGAAAATCAGTGATCAGAAATCGAAAAGTAGTTAACATAACAGAGCAGTACAGATCTTGCTAGCGTACCCTACTAGCAGAGGGGGCGAGTAATCGAGGATAGATTATGTTCACTCCACACAATCCAACGCCAGAAACAGAAGTATCCCATCTCGAGGGATCAGAATCGTGTGCCATCCGAAGGTAGGCCGGTAATAGAATTTTCCTCCTGACCGTAACGCCCTGAGGGCAGGGCGGACCACAAATAACTCTATGGACAGAGTTATCCTCAATTACCACCGGAAAGTCCTAAGGCATGCCGGAGAACCTAACCTGACTACATTCAGTATGGGTCCAAAATAACAGAAACAGAAATAGACTTAGAGCCGATTTCAAAATACGCATGAGGCCAGTTTTGATTTCATGGCATACAATATACTTGGGGGCCGGTTTAGATTTTTATCAAGGAAGGCCGGAGCTCTTTTCTTGTTAAGGGAGCTGGTTTCATTTTCAGTGCAAAAAGCCGAAGTTGTTTTTCTCAAAATGCCGGAGTGCTCAAAATCCGGAGTGTTCAAAAGACGGAGTGCTCAGAAGCTGAAGTGCTCAAAAGTCGGAGTGCTCAGAAGCCAGAGTGCTCAGAAGCAAGAGTGCTCAAAAAGTCGGAGTGCTCAAAAGCCGGAGTGCTCAGAAGCCAGAGTGTTTTTTGGACGGAGTGCCTTTCGAACGGAGTGCTCAAAAAGCCCGAGTGTTTTTCACTCAAGGGACGGAGTACTTTTCACTAACAGGACGGAGTGCTTTTCATTAAAAAGGGACGTAGTACTTTTAAAAGCCGAAGTTTCATAAATCTGAAGGCTCTTTACTGAAAGTCGGAGTGCTTTTAAAAGCCGAAGTTTTTTTCCTCAAGGGACAGAGTTCATTAAAAGCCGGAGTTCATTTCACATTAAGAACGGAGTACTTTTGGACGGTGTGCTTTTTACTCAAGGGGACGGAGTTCATTAAAAGCCGGAGTTCATTTAACATTGAGGCCGGAGTTCAAAAAAGCTGGAGTGATATAATAGAAGCTATGGTTAAAACTCATCAAAACCTCTTCATTTTCGTACATAGTGCTTCGCCAAAACTTCCGGACACAAATCGGTCTCTAAACAAGCCTTATTTGATGAAATCAAAGTCATAAATCCAAACATATATACTCAATCATGCATTTAAACCATAAATCCCCAAAATTTCGAGTTAGGGTTTGGCCATGTTCTTTCAATGCCAAAATAAACATATAACACAAGTTCATGCATGAAATCGGAGCCAAATACTTCAATAAACATGAACAAACATGAAATCTAACCGATTAATCGAAGGAAACATGCTTCAACATCATTTTTTACAACATTTCCATGAACTTTAAAGCAAGAAAGACGGTAAAAATGTAAAATGATGTCGAGTTACACTTGCCTTGTTGCGGGCTTTCACCTTTACAACTTGCTCACGGATGGATTCCGGCTCCCGAGCTTCGTTCTCTACCGTTCTCTCACTAGGAACGGCGCTCCCTCTCTCTCTCCTCAAACCCTAAAGTCGTGTTGAAATGAAAAGGAGAGAGCCGAGGCGCATTTTATACTGCGCCAGCCACTCGAGCAGGGCTCGAGGGCCGGAATTCGAAAACGCCATTGGTTTTTCCGCTCGATAGGAGGGCTCGAGCCCACAGCAAGCGCCACTCGGCTGCTTGCTAAATTTGGGCATTTTTTAACTTTTCACTTTTAATTACCACTTTTTCACTACATGCATAGCCTCTTACTGATATTAGTTACCTTAATCACATCTAATTATTACGTTTTTTATTTCGGGTCCTCACATATAGAAACAGAACAGTTAAATGGAATATAGCCTAGAAAATAGAGAAGGCATAATTTGACGATATTAAACTCAAGAATCAGTCAAAAATCAGAAATCATAATCAGAAAGTAGAGTCAGAAACTTCTTTGTAATATCAGTACAGAATAGTGATCGGTATAGAACAGTAGTACAGAACAGTTACGGCGGTACAGAACAGAGTAGTAACAGACCTTGCCAGTATACTCTACTAGCTGATGGGGCGAATGATCGAGGATAGATTGTATACATCTCACAATCCAAGGTAATAAACAGTAACAAAAGATCCTGTCTCATGGGATCAGTACAGGTGTGACTTCTGAAGGTAGGCCAGAAATAGAACTTTTCTCCTGACCGTAACTCTCCAAGGAAGGGCAAACCACTTATAACTCCATGGATAGAGTTATCCTCAATCACCACCATAAAATTCTAAGGCATGTCGGAGAATCTAACCTAATTGTATTCAATCTTGGGTCCTAAATAACAATATCAGAAATAACTTCTTAACTAAAAACCCTCTTTCGTAGTCGAGTTTCACAATTTTCCTTCAGTTAACTTCAAAACGTTCAGAACATACAGTAACAGTCTAAAAACCTTTTAGTTTTACTTGAGAAGTGCATGGAAATTTATCGGTATAAGTCCATGTAAAATTTTCAAAAATAAATTACACCAGGAGCTTCATTTCAGTGCCAATTAACTTTTATATAACAGGAGCTACGATTAAAAATCATTAAAACCCCTTCATTTTCGTATCTAGGGCTTTGTGAAAACTTTTAAACTCAAATCGATCACCAAACATATGTTTATTCATGAAATCAACACCATAAATCCATGCACATATACTAAATTATGCAATTTAACCAAAAATCCATTATATTTTCAAATTAGGGTTTCATCACATGCTTCCGAAACTAAATTGAACACTAATTACATGCTTGTTCATGAAATCGAAGTGAAATCTTGCAATACACATGGGTAAATACAAAATCTAACCGAACAATCGAGGGAAATATGCTTCGTTTACTTTAAACATGTAACAATAAAGTTTTAGAGCATTTTCATCAATTTTGAAGCAAGAGAAAATGGTAAAAATAAAAAACAACATCCAAAGTATACTTGCCTGAGCCCAATCTACCGTTATTTTTACACAGAGTGGATCGAAACGAGTGATTTCCTCTTTTTCCTCTTCTCTTCTTCCTCCTCTTCGTTCATGCCTCAGCTGCTCTCTCTCTTTCACCTTTTTCTCCTTCTATTTATAACAAAAATGAAATCAAGACGCGGGCAAAAATCGGGACCGCACTCAAGCGCGCAGCGAGCGCGCTACATTTTGCCAGTGCCCGTCTCGAGTGCCCAACGAGCATGCGGCTAGCGCGAGGTTTCTGTCAGGGGCTCTCTCGAGCACGCCTGGTGCACAACTAGTGGCTAGGTACTAGATTTTGCGCTCGCTGCAGCGCCTTGAGCGCATGGTAGGCACAACCCTGCTGCTTGCTGAACTCGAGTATTTTCCAACCTTTTTACTTTCAACCCTCATTTTTCAATGCATGATTAGCCTCTTAGTGATTATCATCATTTTAATTATTCCCAATTATCATGTTCTTGGTCTAGGGCCCCACACACCCTTCATAACTTTCTTGCCCTAGCCTCACTTCGGGCATGCCTCTCGGCGCTCGAGCGGCCATCAAGCGCTGGTCCCCTTTTTCTTCCTTCTTTGCCACATTTGCTTATTTTTCTTCGGTATCCATTTATCCTTTATTCTTAAACCTAATTAGGATTATTATCAACTTAATCACTCCATAATTATCAAATTTTGGGATCGGAATCTCACAGAGCCACTCTCAGCAAATCTTACTCCAACAACGTATGATTGGTTTACAACGGAGAGAGCGCCTAAATTCTTAGGAGAGCCAGATTCGGTGAAAGCGGATATTTGGCTTAGGAGGATGAAGAAGATTTTTATAGTAATCCGGTGCTCTAATCAAGAAAAGGTTATGTTTGCAGTGTATGAGTTAGAGGGTGAAGCTGACTATTTGTGGGCTATGAATAAGATTACTTGGGATATATTTGAAGAGTCATTTATGGAGAAATATTTTCCTTCGAGCCTCCATGATAAAAAAGAACAAGAATTTATGCGGCTTAGACAAGAAAATCATACGGTGGCAGAATATGATGAGAAGTTTACTAAATTATCCAAGTATGCCCCATATATTGTTGAGGATGAATCGAGGAAAGCAAAGAAGTTTCAACATAGACTAAGGGATGAAATTAGGAGGCAATTGGTGACTCATAAGCTCCAAACATATGCTGATATTTTAGATCAGCCTTGATATTTGAGAAAAAATTAGAGACTCAAAGGTTCTTTGCTAAAAGGGTAGTTAGTCAAACAAGTTATAGTATGGGATCAAATGTAGAACCCTCAAGACCGTTTAAAAAGGTGAAGACGACGGATATAGGGAAGAGCATTACTGAAGTCCTATCAGTGACTAGCTCTCAGGCACCAGCTGCTGATTGTGCTTATTGTGGGAGAAAGCACACAGGGAGGCCTTGCTATAAAACAATGGGCACATGTTATAATTCTGGGCAGCGGGGCCACCTGATGAAGGATTGTCCATTTCCTAGGAGGTCAGAAATAAAGAAGCCAACTGTTGTGGCTAAAGCATTTACGGTGGCGATACAAGACCCTGAGACACCCCCTAAAAGTGGATGGAGGTATTTTCTTATTTGTGGAATTTTGATTTCTGTTTTAATTGATTTGGGAGTTATGTATTCTTTAAATTTTCCAATGATTTGCATGATATGTCCCCATCACCTTGAGAATTCTAGAATTGTTCAATAATTGTATCTATGTGTTTTGTTGTGAATTTTGTGGATTGTAGATAGCTGATAACTGAATACCTAATTGAGGAAGTGATTGTTTGTGTATTGTTTGAAGAAGGAATATTTGGTTAATTTGGTCAATATGGTAGGGAAGAGGAATGGGTTCTGATAGTGCCATTTGCATTTTGTAAGTTGTTGGCATTTTGTGGAAAAAATGGGTTGGATCTTTTAGTCATATTTAGATCAATCCTTGTGATAATCATATTGAAGAACATCTAGAAATATAGAGATACCTTTGAACATCTGGGAAGTGAAGATTTATTGATGGGTCAGGTAAATTAGCATAGATGGTAATACTCTTGTGAAAGATTGAAATTTTGTTATTTCAGCATCAATAAGTAATTACCCATAAGCAAAGTGGGGGAGGAGTCTATGATTTGAAATTGCATCCCTCCTAATTGAGACCTTGTAATGAGGTCCTTGCCTTGAGGAATTAGGGATCATGCCTTGGGAGAAATTAATGTCTTGCAAATCTAAGAGTTAAAAGTTGTACTTGGTGGATCTCGATATCTTTCGATGAAGGTGAATGTTAAGATCAATAGTTGATGTTGAAAATCTTCATTTGAGAATATGTGGAATTACCTCGGAGATAACTCTGATCTAATAATTTTAAGGGTTAAAATAGTTATGATATGATGGAGAAGTAACCTAGGGAGATTGCAAACGGATTAATCTATTTAAAGATTGTGAAGATAGACCCTGATATTATTAAAGAAGCGGACTTAGTATAGACAATTGATGTTGAGAATCTTTGGGTTTGATATGTCTCTAGTGCTTTGTAAGAAATGTGAAAGGTAGATTGTGAACAGGTTTGAATGCTTGGAAAATAGGATGTCGTATTCCTAAGTTGGAAATCAAAATCGTATTTGAAGCGTTGGAGATTATGAAGTTTTGAGATGGGAAACCCCTTGGTTTCGTATTAGAACAACCTACTCATCATGATTATAGAAGACGTGTTTAAGTCTACTCGGTTGGCTCCTTAGTATGCCAACAAAATCTAAGATTACTCAGTGTAGAGGTTTTGAGATCTTGAGGTTTCTAATTGTTAAGGTCCTGAGATTTTAGGTAATAATCTAAAATTGTATCAAATCTATGGTGACTATTATAGTTAGGATTTCTAATTTTGTGATGAATTGAGGATCTGTGAGAATTATTTTTGCAATATAGATATCTTAAATTAGTTTTAATCATGGCTACTGCATAAATTGAGTATTTGAAAGGGAATGCGTATCTCATGCAAATGTCAATTCAATGACATACCAATGAAATGAGGAGAATGTAAAGTATCCTGCCTTAGAAGTCTAATTGTGACATGAGATTTATGTCGAAATCTTAGCTAAGTTTGATAAAAGAGTTTGGATGCTAAGATGAATTAGTAGGGTGGTGAATTGTAATCGAATGATTTAGAGTTTGAAGACTGATCAAAGTTGCGCAGCAAAAATGTAATTAACCCATGTATATTAAGGTCTAATTTTGGAATTCAGAGAGAATGCTCAAAACTCGAGGCTTAGCTTAAAGGAAGTAGGGCATTTTGCTCGTTTAAGGTTTAGAACCAAGTTAGAAAAATAGTTAATGAATTGGGTTCACCTTCAGATTTGATGAATTTAGTTGAGCATAGAACGAATCAGGTACTAAAGATTAAGGCGATTTGGATGTTGAGGTTTCCTAGAATGATCATTTAATTGAAGAAATAACTTGGAAATGTTAGAAAGGTTTTCTCTGACTAAGAAAGTTTGAGGTTCGTAAAATTTCGACGATGAAATTTCTGTAAGTGGGGGAGAGTTGTGAGATCTTGATCCCAAAACATGATGATTAGAGAGTAATTAAGTTAATAATAATTATGATTGGGCTTAGGAACAGTTCAAAATTTGTTACCGGAGCAAAATAGGCAAAATGGGATCGGCACTTGATGCACGCTTGAGCACCGAAGTAGGCGCAAATTTACGAATAAGCCCACCGAGGCTCGCTCAAGGCGGAGCGGAGGTGTGGGACTTATGACGACCGACTCTTGAGGACCGCTCGAGTGCCAACCTGAGCACAATTTTGTGCACCTAGTGCTCGATGAGCATCTGACTGGTGCTCGAGTGCCAATCACGGGACAGCCCACGTGTTTTCTTTTGATTGGTTTTTAAGTGGGGTTTTGGGGTTTTTAAGAGAGCGAGAAGCAGAGGCCTCGACAGAATCACAAAGGAAAGGAGAGGAAAGGAGAGAAAAGAGAGGGAAAAAGGGAAGAAAGAGGAGAAATTCGGTCATTCCGATCTGATCCAAGTAAAAATAACAGTAGATCGGGTTAAGCCAAGTGTACCTCAAACGTTGTTTTCCATTTTTATCGCTTTTGAATATCTCCATTTTGTGATTTATGCTCTAAATCTCTTGCTCTCTAAGATTTGACATGAATAATGTATGAATCTCATGATTTTTGGTTTAAACTTCATGTTTATGTATATATCGTGACTCATGACTCCAATTTCATGATTTTGTGCATGTTTTGTGTCCGATTATTGTCTAGAAGTTTCTCCTAAAACCTAGCTCAAAAATGAAGATATAGTTTAAATTTAATTCATGTTATGTGTATATTTTATGAATCATGGCTTTGATTTAGTAATTTGGCCCATGTTTTATGCTTGATTTATGCCCAAATATTTCGCATGAAAACCTAGCACAAAAAATTTGGGAATTTATGTTGGAAACTTATAATCTTGAGATTTAAATGTTAAATTGGTACTTTGATAAAGTTTATTAGACGAATTACATCAAAAACTTCCCCGGAACTATGTTATCGAATTATGAAGGCCCTTTGAAATGGTCCAAAAATGGATTGTATAAACTTTGAATTAGCCTTGAGAGATTATGAAATTTGATCATGAATTATGAACCAAATGCTTTAAATTAAATTAATTGGAAAGAAAATCGGACCTAAAACTATCATACAGTCAGACTAAGTTTTCCGACATGCCTTAAAATATTAGAGTGGTAATCGAGGATAACTCTATCCATGGAGTAATACGTGGTCCGCCCTTCTTCAGGACAAAATCAAAGGATAGAGACTATCGAACCTTTGAACCTTTGAATCATGAATGAAATGAGATGAAAATAAATATTATCGAACCATCGGCCTCTGATTGTGTGGATTGAACACAATCTATCATCGATTATTCGCCCCTTGGCTAGTAGGGTATACTAGATGGGTCCCTAGAATAATGAACTAGAATTTTGATGAGTAAATGTGATTTGATGCGGATTTATGATTTCCGATACTTGTTCATATCGAATTATGCTTTTCCCGTGGCTTTTGTATGTGTTTTTGTTCTTCGGCAATTCCCACGATTTTTGCCTACTGCATTCATATTCTATACAAAAGATTTTACATTTGCATGTTTTATGGTACCTTGTTGGGTTTCGGCTCATTCTGTTATTTTCCTCCCTCCAGATGAAATAGTAGCATTAGTTCCTGACAAGCAAAAATAGGCAAAGCTTAGCTGGAAAAAATTTGGAGCCTTGAAGTCATCTTGAAGATAATTTGAAAAATCTGATAGTTTTGCACATAATAACCTGATTTTGTGGATAGATATTGTATACAATATGTCGTAGCTTTTTATTTATTTTGTTGAACAATGAATGATGCTTTCGTAGGTTTATTTTATGGAAATAGTTCTACTTCCGCTATTCTATTTTAGATATGTACAGATCCTACACGGCATCTTTTATCTGAATATTGGTGTAGTGGATAGGATTGATAAATTTGAGCCATGGATGAAATCATAGCATTTGATGATCCTGTGTATGAATGGGGATTATGCGTGGAAGTTTATTTATTTATACATCAATCCAAATTGTGAGATATTCAGGTTGCATGTATTGGATTTTTGTCCAGTTTTAGGAAAAACTCCGTCCGTTTCCCTTAGAATTTATATGATTATTCTTAGGTTTTGTTTTGTCTGGTTATTGACAGAAGGTATTAAAAAAAATCCAGTCCATCACATTTTATGAAGGCCTTATCAATGAATTTAAAGAATTATGAGATGTATGAACTCTATTTGAGGATTGTATCATAGATTAGGAAGGCCATTGGCCATATGCTAAATTAAGTAAAGAATGTGAGTTTTGTTCGGAGAAGTGTTATGTCGGATTTGTGGTTTATTAAGCACCATGAATGTGGTTCTGTAGAGATTTGAGTAATGGCTAATTTGGGAAAGAGTGATCAATATTGTGAAAGTGTGCATTTCTCTTGGGTCTAGGTGGATCTAGAAAAATGTCTATTAAGTGTTCCTCGAGAACTACAGTGTCAATGGGGCATTGGCTTGGGAGCGATCAGTATTTATCGAAATGAGATATGTGAAGATAGCTTTTAGGAAATGAAGGGTAATTATCGGCCATATCATTTAGGTTGATCCCTGATGGATCAAGTGAATTGTAGTAGAACACAATGAGTCAAGGAAGATTTGGGATCGTATCTTCCCACAGCATGTATGAGTAGTTGCCCCTGAGTTAAGTTGGTGGGCAGTCTATGATCAGAATTACTCCACCCATGGCTTGAAGCTAACGATTGAAGTCTTTGCATTGCAGATTTTTAGGTGTTGCTCATAGAGATAGTCACTGTCTCAATGATTCTAAGGGTCCGAGAAGTTGTTATGTGACGAGGAGGAGATGATTATACGATAGTGCAAATGGGTGAATCTACTTAAGGACTGTGAAGATGAATCTCGGTGTTGTTTAAGGAAGGCAGATATTAGTGTCAATGATTTGATGTTGGAAGTCTTGGATTTGATTGTCTTCAATGCTTGATAGGAGATGTTGAAAGGTGAACCGCGAGTAAGTTCTAATATTTGGGCTAATGAGATGCTTATAGTTATGAAATTATAAAATGAGAATTCCTTATGGTTTTGCTTCGGGGTTATTAGAACGGCAACGATTTTGGGTATTTGGATAATTGTAGATTAACTAATAATGACAGTCCATTTATCGCAATCTGGATGATATGATCGGATTAAATAAGTTGGCTCGTTAATATGCCAATGGAATGATAAGTTGCTAAGTATTTAGGTCTTGAGGTTTTGGTGATAACTTGAGGTTGTACCAAAAATTTTGGGATAATTGCTTCAATTGTGTTTCCTATGTTGGATGTAATATGAGGATTAGGGGTGGTTTTGCCTTAAAGGTATCGATATCTATGAAATTTTTGTTAGATTTATAGTTGCTGTGTAACCTAAATGTCCGATATGAATCAATAGATGGAAGTTGCAAAAGGATTTTAGTGTGCAAGAAATGATCAATTAGAGTAACACAGTGGAAGCGCATCAGTCCATGGCCTAGAGATTTTTGAATAAGATTGAAGTTCCAAATGAATGATCATCTTCGAGGCTTAGGTGAACTGAAGTGGGAGTTCATTAGTCTGTTTGAAGTTTTGAACTAAGTCAGAGAAGTAGTCAATAAATTTGGGTTGCTTTCAATTTAGTGGATTATCATGATATCTCCTGTGTATCGATAATTGAGGAAGTAAGTGATGGGTTAAGTTGTTGTGGGAGATTAGGAATTTGTCTTTTAAAAGGTTTTAACCAAAACTTAGATTGAGAGCATTAGATATTGGGAATTAGGATAATTCAGTTACTTGATATCTTCTAGGAAAGATCATTTCATCAAGGATGTGACATAATAACGTAAAGAAGGAATCTAAAAGGATTTTTCCCAATTATAAAACTTTGAGGTTTGTTAAATTATGAGGATAAAATTTCTATAAGTGGGGGATAGTTGTAATGTACCAAATTCTAAATATCGTAATTAGAAGTAATTAAGGTAATATAATTAATATTAGGCTTAATGCATGTAAGAAAATTAAGTTCAAAAGCAATAGGAAGATTCAGCAGGGGACGCCCATTGGGTGCCTGAGGTGGCACCGCGTGTGACAGAATGGGTTATTTTTTCCTAATAACCTCCGCTAATAATCACATAAAACTAATACCTATAATTTAAATAACATAAATCTCTATAAAAAATCGGACAAAGTTCCCTCTAAAAGTGGACAAAAACCATACATATAACCTACTTAATTAAACCTGTACAAGCATATAAATATCCTGTTTTAAAAGTTACTCCACAACACACACAAGACCAGCAAATACCATTCATCCATGGTTTCAACATAGTACTCCTTAAGCACTACGTTGGATCTAAATAGACATCTAAGCTAAAACAAATCCAAGGTTAAAACTGCAGAAGCAGAAATAGATCCATAAATAACATGCATAAGCATAACTACAACCATGGATATGCTGCGGAAGCATAACAATGATTCATAATGATTAAACAATAAACCAAGCCACTATTGATACACCACATCAATCTAAGGCAGCTATTTACATCTTATTACATTAATCAAATTCTAAGATTCTAAGTCTTTGAAGTCCGATAAGTCTCCTTTAGCAAAATCCCTCTCTTTGCTATATCTAATCAGGCGTCAGCTCGTGGTTCTCTTCAAGAAGAAAGAAGAAGTAAGAGTGAGCTAACAGCCCAACAAGTACATCAAAATAAGGCATTAAACAATAATAACAAAATTAAATAGAACAAAGATATATGAACATGAAAAAGATGCATAAACGGAACTTGTTAGACATACTTTAGGTGCATTTTACCCCTTTATTTTGTTCTTATTTTCTTTAGGATATAGATTAAAATGTAATTATTTATCTTTGCAGACCCCGACTAGTAAACTCTACCAGCCAAGGGAGCAAATAATCGAGGATAGATTGTATTTAATCAATACAATCAAAGGCATTAGTTCTTGTTCCTGTTATTTTACATCCCAAGGACAGGATGTTCTTAGTTCTTGGTTCTTGGTTCTTTTATCCTTGATTACTATTGTAACATCCTTAGGCATGTGAAGAGTATCACCCACTATAATACGTGATCAGGACAATCTTTAAGTCTCCACTGTCATACTAGTGGCATGCCTAGGGATGTTACCCTTCATAATATGAATTCGTGGACCTAATTTCATGATTTCTTGTTCTTTCGAGGGAGGATCCACCAAACATCTTTGCAAATATCTCCATCTGAGAGAACAATCTATCATATTCTCAAATGTGAAATTTTTCTCTAATTATTCATATGCTTATTATCTTATTTGTGGATTTATATCTTTCCATGACTTAACTTATATATGAATATCGTATGCATAACTAAGATTTAGAATTCTTACTATCGAAAAGCAGATTAATTTGAAAGGCTTTTGATATGAATTTCTTTACAATTGAACATACCGAAGCTTCCAAAGTATTTGATTGAACTTACACAAATATGCACATCACTTAATTAACATTTAAGCATGGGAAAGATTATGCAAATATCATTCAATGTCCTCAGGTGACAATACTCACGTGAATAGTGAACAGTATTCGGATACACATATTGATTAATCCTCAAAATTTTGGATATCCAATGGGTACATCATCAAATTCAAGGCATAGGTAATTATTATCCTAAGTTAATCGATGCATCAAAACCCAATTTAATCCATTAACGGGGTCTAGGAGCGGGTTTGGGTCTCCTCAGGCAAAATCTCACGTAAAACTACAAATTCGAATACCCAATTGATAAATTAACATGCTTAACTTATAGGTAATCATATTCTAGTCCCAAATCAAGAAAAAACCCCAAAAATTCATGGGTAAATCGTCCGGACGTAGGGTTAGGGTTTTCCTTGTCCAAAACCAATCAAAATCAAAGATTTTGGCATGGGATCACATATATGCATGCTTGGGTCTTGAGAACTATAAAATATAAACCTAACCGGGTATTAAAATGAAGATATATGAAGAAAATAAGACAAAAGTGAAAGAAAATAAAAGATGAGGGTATGAATGTACTTGCCTCAACCCGATTTATAACCTTTTTAAACTAGCTTTTAGACGGATTTAGACTCATGGGCCTCCATCTTCTCCTTTTCTCTCTAGTTCCCACACACACTCTCTCTCTCTAAAACCCAAAAATGTCCAGAAAATGCGAAGGAAGGAACCCTCATGCGATATGAAAACCCCGGCTAGTGCTTGAGTGCCAATCGGTGGATTATCAGGCGCCTTATTCTATTTTTTGCGCCCAGGTGGCACCTCGAGTGCTCCTTGGGCATGGGGTTTTTTTTCCACCCAGATGGAGCCTCGGGCGCAGGTCAAGCTCGCATCAAGCCTGCAACTAGCATACTTCATTTTTTTGCCGTCCGACACATATTTTGACCCGTCTAACCCAATTTTTCATATCCTTAAACCCTAATTTTGATTATATAACCTTAATAAGCCATGATTATCATAGTTTAAAACTTGAAATCTTATTTATGGATTAAAATTTCACGGTTTACAACTTTGGATCCTGATTTTACTAATTCCGGATATTTGGGCTTTTCAAACCGATTCCTCCCGTACCCTTTGACCTCAATTTACCTTTTTTAACTTAATTACATTCTAATTACTATATTTTGGAATCCAGAACCTCTCCACTCATATTTACCACGTCGTGGAAACTAGCACCTTACACCGTGGGCACCCGAACCTAGGGACCGACAGCTACCGAGCACTCGATTGCTCGCGGCAGGTGCTGGATCCAGCACAGGCATGCCTGCTGCATGCTAGGTTGACTCTCGAGTGCCAGCCCACATTATAAAAATGCACGAGAGTTATTTTTGCATCATTTTTCAGTTATCCAGAGAAAGGAGAGAGAGAGAGAGAACACGAAGGAGAAGAGAGAAAAGGAGGAGATCGAGGCTCTCGAGTTTGATTTTGGCTTGGAGCTAGTTGGAGAAGTTATAGATCGAGTCAAAGCAAGTGCACTCATATACTTTTCTCTCATTTGTTTCACTTTTCATTCCATCCTCTTCGGGTAGTTTTGTCCCGATATCCGTCCATACTTTTATTTTATATTTCCTATGACTTAAGCGTGTATATATATTAATTTCATATCTGATTTATTAGTTTTATATGGTATTTCATACGTGAAACCCTAACCCCGTGCCTGGACCACTTTTACCCATTTATTTGGGGTTTTAAACATGATTTGGCTTTAGATAATTGAAACACATGTCTTAAGCATGAACATTTGCCAATTTGGTGTCCAATTTTCAAGTCTTCTACGGTTTTGTCTCTAATAAAACCCTAACCCGCGCCTCGCATGTTTTCTCCCATTTAATTTGATATTTATGCATGATTTAGCCTTAAATAACTACAACCCTAGCTTATGAATGTAGTAAATTTGGTATTTACATACATGTATTTTGTATATGTTATTTTGTGTATCATGAAAATTATGTTGGACGAGTTATGAAGGAAATTTACCGTCCAGAAGCTCTAAAATCATGTTTTGCTCGTTTTGACAAGAATTTCCTATTTTTCCAAGCTCCAAGTTAATTTATGCATTGTGACGGACCAGATTATTCTCCATCGAATAACCTCCGTCAATGGCAATACAAACCAAAGTCCATAATTAATACTAATGGATTCTACAGAAAATCCAGCAGAGTTTCCTCTGCAACTGGACGAAAACCAAAAATACAACCTGTTTAAAAACATCCTGTACAAGCACACAACTAACAAGAGGCCTAGCACAGAGCCTACAACACACCACACAGGATCATAATACCGCCATATCATACATGGCTCCAATACAGTACTCCTACTCTACCATATTAGATCTAGAGAGATGCCATCTAATATGAAACAAAACTCAAAACATCGATACAAACACGGAAGTATACTATATCATCATAATCTGCGGAAGCATACAAAACCATAAAAATAATAACAATAAGCCACATCCAATCCTGAGTGGCTGTTTACAATCCGATACAACACTATGGCCAAATCCTTTGCGCACTCGACGTCCAGCCAACCTCTTCAAGCAAGCTTCTCCTTGCTCTAACTATCAGGCGCCGGCTAAGTGTTCTCATCTTGAAGGAAAACAACAACAGCAAGAGTAAGCTTACAACTCAGCAAGTATAATCATACTCGATACTTGTAAGAAAATAATAGAACAACTAGAAGGGGGAAATACAAGTAATCTCGATAATCATGAATCAAGAGAGGGAACAGGGAACATCTGGAATCACTGGATTCTCACGGTTACATCGATTAGGCATTATTCATTATTATTATTATATCATCTTTGCAGACCCCCGGCTAATAGACTGTACTAACCAACGATGCATGAGAACGAGGACAGGAATGTGTTTGCTACACATTCTAAAGCCATGACTTGATGATTGTTGCATGGATGCAACCGATGGTCGTGTGCTGTCGACCTAAAATAGTAGTCAATCGACATCTCAATATGTAGCGTTCAATCGACACGCCCCACACCCTCGGGGACCAGGGCAATCCTCGTTCTTCCACAGTAGTTTCCTAAAGCGTACCACATACATTACCCGCTCCCACGAGCGGCCAGAATATGTGGCCAAGTATTCCTCCGGTTCACACCGCGATGGACATGGTATGGGAGGTTCCGAGTTAAGGAAATAATAATTAGAAGGCAATTAAGTTAATATAGGTGTATCATGGTCAAAAGGTATGAGAGGAATCGGATGAACAGCTCAAAGAGCCAAAATCGGTAAATCGGGAACGAAAAACTGTAAACCGAGTTATGTAACATTGTAAATGATAGTTTGGGTTTTAAAGCATGATAATCATGGCTTATTAAGGTTATATAATCAAGGACAAGGTCCAAGGATGTGAAAGATTTGGTTAGAATGGTCAAAACGGGTCCCGAACGGCGAAAACACGACGTAGGCTTGCTGCAGGCTTGCCGCGAGCCAGACCCGCGCCCTCTGGGAGCTCGAGCCGTGGCTCGAGCGGAAAAACCATAAACAAGGGCGCTCGCTGGCCGCTCGAGCTCCGCTTGAGCGGTGGCCTGCCCGTGGCGTGGCCGCTCGCTGGCCGCTCGAGCGGCACGCGTAGTATAAATACGCACCGAGTTTCTCTTCTCGCTCATTTTGCGATTGGCCGAGGGTTTTAGAGAGAGAGAGGGATGCACCTAGAGAGAGAAGAAGGGAGATCGAGCCCGAGAGTCTGATTCCGTCCGAGAGCCAGGTATAAAGGTGAAAGCACGCGTCGAGGCAAGTGTTCTCATATCCACTTCTCGTTCTCTTTCGATGTTTTATGTATTTTCGTTGGGTATTTTGTGTCGATACCCACGGTGGACGTTAGAATCATGAAACCCATGCCTTGAGGTCCAAGAAAATATAGTTGTTTGTCCGAATCGTGTCCGATTCGTCCGGGTGGGTTTTACCGAAACCCTAACCCATGGGATTTGGGGAGGGTTTTCCATTTTCGGCCGTGTATCATGAAATTGACCTCAAAATTGGAATCCCCACGTCCCAATGATGTATATATGTCGGCCGCGGGTCCGATCTTGCACGTTTGGACCCGTTCGCGGCGTCCGAGCCCGTTAAAAGGGCGCTGTTACTGTTCACCCGAGACCGAAGGTGATTATTGCGTGTTGTCACCTTCGTAAAATGATGGAATGACCCTAGAATGTTAATCCCCGTGTTCCAATTGTGTGTATGTATCGACCGGATGCCGAATCTCGCAAGATTTGACCCGTTCGTGGGATTCGGGAGTATTGAAAGAATTCCGTAATTGTTTATCCGAAACTAAAGGGAAAGTTGCATGCTTCCGTCATAGTGATAAGTTAAATCGAACCCAAATGTGAAATATCGTGTACAAAGAGTACGTACGAATCCACAGGACGTCCGATTTCCAAGTATCGAACAGTGTATGGCGTCCGGGTGTTCAAAAGGAAATCTGTTATTGTTCACCCGAAATGAAATGAGAAATGCAAAGTAATATGACCCCATAATTGTATTGAAAGTAACGTTTAAATGTTTAAACGTAAGTGTAAGCTCCGAACGTGTATCCATGTGCTCGAGGCAAGGGATGAGTCCCGGAGGTTCCAAAGTGATATGTGATCATTGGAGGTAAGAATCTAATCTCTCTCGTAATTTGGATGACTTGTTGTGGATTAAGGGAATTGAGTCCCATTGAATATTGTGAATCGTGACCTGAATGGAAGGGAGTCCATGTGACGACCCGATTTTTTTTTTTCTAAAATCAAACACAGGGTCTCATGAAGCCGGACTAAGTAACGCTGGCCCATCAATTTAATTGCAAACTTGTCCGTCCACCTCTGAAGTTAGCCGGACCAAAATACTCTGAGATGCTTACTAAATAATATTCATTACAGAATCCTCAAAGGAAAACACAAAAACGTACTAACATTCAAAACATTTATAAACAGCGGAATCTATTCAACATCAAAAGACAAAATAAAGCTCTTCAAAATCTGCTCCGGCTCGCCAAACCACTTTGACACTCCACAAAGTTCTACTCAACTTCATCTTCCATAATTCTTTCATCATCTGCAAAATAGCAAGAATGAGCTACAAAGCCCAGCAAAATACTCACATGCAGAAAACAGAGTATATAACATATACATATAAGCGAATATAATACAAAAATCATCATGTCTTTTAGTTCGGAATTTTCTTAATCTTTTGCTTCTTGTCTTGTCTACTGGAAACTCATAAAAATCATGGAGGGTTTTTATCATCTTTAGGGACCAGGACGGAAGCGGACAACATCGAGGATGGGTTGTGTGTAACCCCACAACCTAAAGCCATATCCCCATTATGCTCCCCGGGCGGGAGGTAATGCCTTTATCCCGGCATACGGGGCCAAAAGTCTTATGCCACCAAAAGGTTCCCTCCCGTGGCCTAGGAGGCATCCTCGAGTGTCACTTCAATATCCTTCATCCATCTTTTATAGCAAGCTTAATGGAGACTCAGTTCTTAGTTCATATGGCCGTTCGTTTTGGTTCAAAAGTCATAGAGTTCCACTTTCTGTTCGAATTAATACATTATTCTTTAAGTCGAAGCTCTTTTCTTTTTCAAACGGAGTTCACAGTGCCGGAGTTCATTCTTAGACGGAGTTCAAAATGCCAAAGTTCCTTTTCAGACGGAGTTCTTTAAAATCCAAAGCTCTGAGAACCGGAGTTCATTATTCATAAAGGCGGAGTTCTTTTCAAAAGGCAAAGTTCTTACCTGAAGTTCTTAAAAGCCGGAGTTCCTTTAAATCTGGAGTTCTAAAACCGAAGTACTTTTCTTTAAAATCCGGAGCTCTAAAATCGGAGTGATTTTTCTTTAAAATCCGGAGTGCTTCTTAATTAAAAGGACGGAGCTCTTTTTGTAAAAAGATGGTGTGCGTTTTCTTCAAAAGACGGAGCTGTTTTCGTAAAAGGACGGAGCACTTTTCTTCAAAGGACGGAGCTATTTTCATAAAAGGACAAAGCACTTTTCTTCAAAAACATACAATTATCAAAGTTTATATAAATTGACAGATAATCATACAAAACCAAATATCATGAAGTATTTTCCTTAAACATACAATTATCGACAAATAATCGTAAGCATCAGATGTGAAAAGAATAGAATAAACATCATATAAGTTCATTTAATATCAAATATACTAGCATAGAAATCATGCATAAATATGAACTTGAAAACAGGGGTGAGTATCTTGCCTAGTTGTTCTTCTACTTTACCTGATCTTTACTCTTGCCTGAGTTTCTCTACCTTAATCTTTACTCTTACCTGATTTCTTCTACTTTGCCCTTACTGAAATTTCTATTACGTGCCTTACTCTCATTCTTCTAGCTCTTATTTATAGACTTTAAATTTAATAGCCTCCATAAATGATTGGTAGTACAAGGGAAATGTTTCTTATTAATGATGATCATTATTAATGATTCAGGGAAAATATTTCTTATTAATTAGATCATTTATGATCTTATATTCCCAAGGAGTTCATAAATTCCTAGTGAACTGAACTTAGCTTTATCATGTAAACACATTAAATCTCTGGTTAACTGAACCTAGCTTTCTCACGTGAACACATTAAATTCTTGGTTAACTTAACTTAGCAGGATTTAACTTTCCCATGTAAACACATTAAATTCTGGGTTAGCTTAACTTAGCAGGATTTCTGGGTTAACTTAACTTAGCAAGATTTAACTTTTCTCATTTAATCACATTCCGGTCAACTATCGGTGTTGACCGGATTATCCCTCACATGACCTCCGATCAACACGTGTTGACCGGATCTTCAACTCTGGCTTTCTTCCCACAATTCTACTCCGGCCTTACAAAGCTACAAAACCACTCCGGCTCCAACAACAAAGCCACTCCGGCCTTCAAGTTACTTCGGCCTTACATTCATACAATGTACTCCGACCTTCAATGGAACAAAACCCGATTTCAAAACATGTTGAAGGCCGATTTAGATTTTCTTTCTGAAAGTAGCTGGACTTGATTCACACGGATAAAACCGGACTTATTTTGCATCAAGGAATATTCCAGACTTCTTTTTATCAAGGAAGTCCGGACTAGAATTTTATCAAGGAATATCCGGACTTCTTTAAGGAAATCCGGACTAGAATAAAATTCGAACCAAAATAAAATCTAGACTAAAAATTCATAAAGGAAAATCCAGACTTCTTTGCTGGACTTGATTTTCATCTTAAGGCCCATTTACTTTTCTTATTATATTTTTCGGTCAACTGGCATTTGATTGGATTATATGGACTCGATGTTGGAATTTTCTATGTTCAAAAATCTGGGTCGTTACAGTCCACATTGTGCTTGTGATGATATAATCTCCTGGATGGAGATGTGTGTGATGAGATGATCTCCCGGTTGGAGATCTTGTGTTGGGAATGAGATTTCCCGAGATGTGATCGTGTGTGGCAAATGTGGGTTTCCCTCTCCAAGTGTTGAACCTAATCTTGAAACTATGACCCTAAGTCGTATGGGTAGTATTCTTTAGTATATCATGTCCATTGCGGTGTGAACCCGAGGAATACTTGGCCACGTATTCCGGCCGCTCGTGGGAGCGGGTGATGTCTATGGTACGCTTTAGGAAACTACTGTAGAAGAACGAGGATTGCCCTAGACCCTGGGGGCATGGGGTGTGTCTGTCGACGCTACATATTGAGATGTAGTCATCTGTGATGATTGTTGCATGGATGCAACCGAGGGTCGTGTGCTACCGACCTAAAATAGTAGCCGTGGCTTTAGAATGTGTAGCGAACATATTCCTATCCTCGTTCTCTTGCATCGTTGGCTAGTACGGTCTACTAGCCGGGGTCCGCAAAGATGATGTAATAATGAAAATGAATAATGTCCAAGATATGAATTGCGAGAACCGTGTGAACCCAGTGATTCATGATGAAATCATGAGAACCATGAGAATGCAAGTGATCCCGAATAATGATCAATCGTGAGGACTGTAGGAATCGAGTGATTCCATGTGTTTCCTATTCCCTCTCCTAATTCATGATTCGGAGAGTACATGTATCCTTCCCCATTTCAGTTCTTGTACATGTCTTGGAGATGTGTTTGTGATTATACTTGCTGAGCTGTTAGCTCACTCTTACTGTTAATGTTTTCCTTCTAGATGAGAACACTTAGCAAATGCCGGATAGTTAGAGCAAGGAGAGAGGCTCGCTTGATGAGATTGGCTGGACGGCGAGTGCGTGAAAGCTTTGGACTCAGAGTTGGATTGGATTTTGAGCAGCCACTTAGAGTTGGGCGTGGCTCATTATTGTTATTGTTTTATGGTTTTGTTATGTTTCCGCATTTATGATGATGTAGTTATGCTTCCACGTCTGTATTGATGTTTGGAGTTTTGTTTCATTTAGATGGCATCTCTCTAGATCCAGTATAGTAGATAGGAGTACTGTATTGGAGCCATGGATGATATGGCAGATGTGTGATCCTGTGTGGTGTATTGTAGGCTTGAGTTAAGCCTTTTGATAGATGTGTGCTTGTTGCAGGGGATATTTAAACAGGTTGTATTTTTGGTTTTCGTCCAATTGCAGAGGAAACTCTGCCGGATTTTCTGTAGAAGTCCATAGTTTAATTATGGGCTTAGGGTTGTGTTGCCATTGACGGAAGTTATTCGATGGAGAATAATCTGGTTCGTCACATGGTATACTAAAGAATACTACCCCTACGACTCAGGGTCCTAGTTTCGAGATTAGTTCGACACTTGGAGAGGGAAATCCACATTTGCCACAAACGATCATATCTCGTGAAATCTCATTCCCATCACAAGATCTCCAACCGGAAGATCATCTCATCACACACATCTCCATCCAGGAGATCATATCATCACAAGCACAATGTGGACTCCCTTCCATTCACATCATGGTTCACAATATCCAATGGGACTCAATTCCCTTAATCCACAACAAAACATCACAAGTTCAATTCAACTTTCTTCGGGATCCAGTTCCCTTAATCACAACAATCAATCCAAGTTCACGAGAGAGATTAGATTCTTACCTCCAATGATCTCATATCAATTTGGAACCTCCGGGACTCATCCCTTGCCTCCAGGACACGGATACACGTTCGGAACTTCCATTTATGTTTAAACATTTAAACATTATATCAATAACAATTATGGAAGCATAACACTTATATTTCTCATTTCATTTTCGATGAACGATAACGGATTTCCTCTTGAACACCCGGACGCCGTACACGGTTCGATACTTGGAAATCGGATGTCCGGTGGATTCGTACACACACTTGATACACGAGATTTCACATTTCGGTTCGATTTAACTTAATACGATGATGGAAGCTTGCAACTTCCCATTCATTTTCGGATTATCAACAACGGAGAACTTTTTAGGCTCCCGGATGCCACGAACGGGTCAAATCTTGCAGGATTCAGCATCCGGTCGTTATATACACACAATTGAAACACGGGGATTCATATTTGAGGGTCCTTTATCATCTTATGAAGGTGACAATGCGCAATTATCACCTCCGGTCTCGGGTGAACAGTAACAGCGCCCGGTTAGAGGGCGCGGACGCCGCGAAGGGGTCGAAACGTGCACAATCGAACCCGCGGCCAACATATATATGCATTTAGGACGTGGGGATTCATATTTTGAGATCAAAATAACATAATTCAGAGGGAAAAATAGTGAACCCGAATCCAGGCGTGGGTTAGGGTTTTACGATACCAAATCGGTCGATTCGGACCGCAAATTGGACAAAGAACTACATATTCATTGAACATAATTCATGGGCTACACATTCTTCAGATTTTGGGTGGGTATCAGAACGATAATACCCGATAGAGAACGAGTAAAAATCACAAGATAACAAATAGTGAGTATGAGAACACTTGCCTCGACGTGCTCTACATTTTCTCCAACTAGCTCAAGCTCGGAATCGAACCCAAAGGTCTCCATTTTCCCCTTTTCTCCTTTGCGAGCTCCTCCTCTCACCAGGCTCCCACGAGCGCTGCCGCTGCTCCACCGTGAAGCCCGGCCGGCCACCACCTCATACGGCCGTCGCCGGCCATTTCCCCCGACCGCCACCATCGCCGGCGCCGGCGCCGTCCTCCTCCTCTCTCACCACTAAACCCTAACCCTCACCCTCTCTCTCTCTCTCTTCGAATTCCCTCTCCCCGATTCTGCCTCCCCCGATTCTGCTTATAACTTATTATTATTATTATTATTATTATTATTATTATTATTATTATTATTATTATTATATATTACATTTTCTTTTAATCCCAATTTAATTCGACACCCGAACGATCGAATGGGCACACTCCGGCACCGACCCAACAATTCCAATATTCTTCAAAAATTTCATAATATTAAATTAATTTTTCACACGCCCGAATTACCTAAAATTACTGAAAATAATAAATAATTTTAATTTAGTATGATAAAAATATTTCGGGATTTCAGGATATTACATGCATCATCCAAAATCAATTAAATGATTAAGCTTCCAAGCAAATGATTATATGTTTCGATATTCATAAAATATGATAATTATGCAACGTATAAGAAAAAAACTCTATAATTTGATATGTTTTATGATTCATTCTCCTAGAGTGAGAACTTTGTATAAGAACATGGTGGATGTTACTATAAGAAGAAGTAATCATGAAATTGGACTAAGGATTTGTATTTTAGAGGGTAGTATCTGTTGTCATGCCTTAGTTTATTACTGTGGAAGTATGATGACTGCCTCTGGGCGGCGGGAGATATGGTGGCATATGTTTTATAGCCCCATATATCGGGCTAAAGGTATACCACTCACCACAGGGTGTTTAAATTTCGTGGGTTGTGCCTTAGAATATGTGGAATCAAATACATTCTTTTCCCGATTCGACTGTAGTGTTAGCTAGTAAGACCTATGTATAAGGTGCGGGTATCTAAAACATAACAAATTCAAGTAATTAAATTGGTGTAACTAAGTTTGGGATAAGTAAAATTTAGAAAAAATGGGGAATTGCCTTAGTTGAGCAAGCAGCAGCATTGGGCTCGCTACTAGCTCAAGCCTAGCAGCGAGCACAAATTACAGATTGCTCTGGAAGATGGCTTGCATGCCACTCACTCAAGCGAGCTGGCGAGTGCAGATTCTAGATCAGTATGTGGTCATCGCGCGCTCGCTGGGTGTGTGACGGAACATTTTTTTTTTTTTGATTCTGTCATTCATAACACAATTGAAAACCCAAACTAAACCAATTAGGTGCAACACAGGATCACAGATGTCATCTAAGACCTATATACTTTTAACCATAATAAGTATAGCGGAAGTTATTCTAACACCGACGGAAGCATTCATATTATTCCAAAATATTCATTTTCGAGTACATAGCCAAAAATGTTTAACCATAGAAGTCTATCAAGTCATTACAATAATATTTCTCCAAAATAAGCTTCCGAGGGCTTTAATCCTTCAGACAAGCTCTAATCACTCCAACTTGTTAGGCGCAAGCTCTAAAGCTTCATCTGTGGGGAAAAATATAAAACAGTGAGCCGAGGCCCAGCAAGGTATATGCACATGGATAGTAAAACGATGATGCAGAATGGTCATATAACTATATATAAACAAAACGGTAAATTAGAATATAGTCCAAGAAATAGAGAAAACATACCTTGACAATACTATACTTCAAAATCGTGTCAGTGAAACGGTAAACAAGAATATAACATATCGATGTCGGCACGATAAAAGGTGAACAAGACATATTATATCGGAAAACATTTTTCATGTTCGATAATCGGTACTTCATATTCGGTAATCGGTACGGTAACATAACATATCAGTAAAACAGTAAACGGTACTTCATATCATATCGGTACAGACCCTGCCACTATACCCTACTAGCTAAGGGAGCGAATAATCGAGGATAGATTGTGTTCACTCCACACAATCTAAGGCCGGTACTGTCATGTGGGTATCCCATCTCACGGGATCGGTACGGTATGCCACCCGAAGGTTGGCCTGTAACGGTAATTCCCTCTGTCCATAACGCCCCCAGGGCAGGGCGGACCATAAATAACTCCATGGACAGAGTTATCCTCGATGACCACCGAAAAGTCCTAAGGTATGCCGGAGAACCTATCCGAACTGTAGTCAGTCCCAGGTCATAAAATAACAGAAACAGAAATACTTCCTTCTTGGAAAGCCATTTTCAATAAAGTCGGAGTTCATTTTTAGTTTGGAGTCGGAATTCTTTTTAGGGACAGAGTGTTTTTCCTCAAAAGTCGAAGCATATTAAAAACCGGAGTTCCCTTTTTCGATACAAAATAGGAGTTCATCTTCAATCGAAAACCGGAGTGCATTTCCTCAAAAAAGCCGGAGTGCTGGAGTGCTCAAAGGCCGGAGTGTTCTTTACTCAAAGGACGGAGTGTTTTTCATAAAGAGACGGAGCGCTTTTCACAACTGGACGGGGTGCTTTGCTTTTTCTCAAAAAGCCGGAGTGCTTTTTTCTTAAAAAGCCGGAGTGCTCAGAAAACTGGAGTGCAAATTCCTTCTTTAAAAACGGAGTGACATTCCTTTAAAACCGGAAGTGCATTCCCTTTAAAACTGGAGCTCGTTTTCCTCGTAAAATCGTAGTTCTTTCTTTCATAAAGACGGAGTGCGTAAACTCAAAAGTTGGAGTTCTTTCTTTCATAAAGATGGAGTGCGTAAACTCAAAAGTTGGAGTTCTTTCTTTCATAAAGACCGGAGTTCATTTTAAGGGGCGGAGTTCATTTAAAAGACAGAGTTCCTTAAAGCCGGAGTTCATTTTTTTGTCATAAAGGACGGAATTTCATTAAAAGCCGTAGTTCATTAAAGCCGGTGTTCTTTTCTTCAAATCCGAAGTTCATTTTAAAAGAGGCCGGAGTGCTTTTCGGACGGACTGCTTTTCACTCAAACGATGGAGTGCTTTTTGGACGGAGTTCATTTTACTATCAGGACGGAGTGCATTTTTATTAAAAGGGATGGAGTTCATTTTAAATTAAGGACATAGTTCTTTATAAAGCCGGAGCTCATTTTCATATTAAGGCGGGAGTTCGTTTAAGGCCAGAGTTCTTTTGGAGTACTTTTTCATCAAAAAGGATGGGACTCATTTTACATAGCAGACGGTGGATATTAAATGCAGAAAGCACAAACTTAAAAATAGAGTACACTTCAACATTCTCAAAACATGAGCGTAAAAGCATAGCAGAGTATGCTTGCAGTATACTTAAAGCATGAATTTAAAACTGCGTCCTAAGTAACTTGTCATAAAGCATAAATTTAGAAACAGAGCAGAATACACTTGCAATGAACTTAAAAACGGCGTCCGAGGTACACTTGCCTGACTGCCTTCTCTGGCCGACTCAAAGTTCTCCCATCCTTCGCTCCTTATTTTTCCTTCTGTTTGCCTTCGCATCAACCAGCGCCGGTTTCACTCTCTTCCTTCTTCTTGCATCAACCAACGCCGGTTTATATAGAGGAGGAGTTTGGTGGGGTAAGTCACCCACTTCGGTACCTCTTTTTAGAGGGTAGGTGGGAGCAAGTGGGTTAGGCTACTCACTATGGTACTTTTTCTCAGGGAGTAATGAGGTAGTTTTTACCTGCCCCATTTGGTCGAGGCGTAGTTGGTTTCTAACTAAATAATAAAGTTTGCCTTTTTCCTTAGTTACCATTACTTTATTCTGGCCAACTGCTCCTTATTTAATGCCAATGTTGCCAGTCGACTCTCCAATTCCGGTCAACTTCTTATTATTTACTCCGTCCATTATCTTCTCATCAGCTTCGGATTATATTCTCTTTGCACCAATAATTCTACTCCGGCTTTACCAACACACAAGGCCGGACTTGATTATTTTATGCAAAGGGCCTGACTGGATTATTTTATGTAAAAAGGGCGGACTTGATTTTCATATGCTCAAAGCCGGACTGCACAAAGCCGGACTTGATTTTAGACACAAGGGAAAGTTGAACCTCCTTTTGACCCATATAAGGCCGGTCTTTTCCAAATTTAAGCATCCTTCAATCTTCCTCGATTCTTTGATTATTTTGATCCCATAACTGGGACTTCTATGTTTTAGAATTTGGGTCGTCACAGGGTGCTCAAGCAAGTGCCCGGTTTTACCCCTCCGACTGATTTCGTTTTTGTTATAAACAGGGAAGGGGGAGAAGAACAAAGGAGAAAGAAAATGGGAAGGGAACTCTTCACCAATTTCGGTACAATTAGAGTGAGAAAAATAGTAGGTTGGGTAAAGACAAGTGTATCTCTAACTACATTTTTCATTTTTGTCACTTTTTGACATCTCTATTTTGATATTCATGTTCCAAAATGCTCATCCCCTAAGTTTTGTTACAAATAATGCATGTTTCTCATAATTTCTTGGTTAGATTTTGTATTTGTATATGATTATTTTGAATTGTGGCTTCGATTTCTTAGTTTAGCTTACGTTTTGTGTTTGTTTTATGTCCGGATGATTTGTGGTAAACCCTAGCGCAAAAATTTGAGGATGTTTGGTTCTAATCCTTTGAGAAATGTGATAAAAAGGTTATTTGATCCTTTGTTAAGTTTGTAGGATTCTTTTTATCGGAAGTTTTGAAAAAGATTACACGATTAGACTTTCCGAGAGCATTCTAAACCATTTGAACAATTATTTGTGAGAGTTTGATTTGGCCTTTGAGGCATGATGAGTTAAGATTAAGGTATTAAGAATGTGGATGCCTTCTGTTAAGTAAATTAATAAGAAATTAGACTTAGGACTATTATTCAATCAAGTAAGGTTCTCCGGCATGCCTTAGAACGTTACGGTAGTAATCAAGGATAACTCTATTCATGGAGTGATACGTGGTCCACCTCTCCTCAGGGTGTTAAATTGGGAGTATAGATATTTTGGACTTAGAAATTTTGAGAAATGAAATCAAATTTAGACTTTGGCCTTGGATTGTGTGGAGTAAATACAATCTATTCTCGATTATTCGCTCCTTCGGCTAATAGGGTCTACTAGCTTGGATCCTTCGAATAATAAATTTCAATTTGAAAAATAATTGAAATCTAAAATTCAACTTTAGGCTTCCAACATGCTTTTATGACGAATTTATGTTTCTCAGTTTGATATGCCATACGTCCTATGTAATTTCTAATGAATTTGCCTCTGTTGTAATTATGTTTTGTATAAGAAATTTTATTTGTATATTTTTATGGTACACTATTGGATTTCGGCTCACTGTTCTATTTTTTTCTTCCAGATGAAACAGTAAAATTGATGCCAGACGAATAAGAGTAAAGGAAGGACTTACATAAAAAAGTTTAGTGAAGACTTGAAGTCCTTGAAGAACTTTTTGGGAGTTTTGAAGAAAGTGAATGTAAATAGAAAACTTTTGTGGATGGAAATTATGTAAATAAATTAGATAGCTATAGCATATTATGTTTTATGTTGGGTTATTGTTTTTGCTTCTGCAAGACTATCTTATGGCCTTAGTTTTGCCTCCGCGTTTTGATTTGTGTAGGTTCCTAGTTGGCATCTCCCTTTTGAACCAAGATACTGGATAAGTTATATTATATTGGTGCCATAGATGTTATGGCATTTTGTGGATCCTGTGTTTGTATGATAAATGAATGTGGAAGTTTATTTATTTATATAGTTGTCCAGATTGTGAAAAATTTAGGTTGTTTGTATTGGTTTTTATTCAATTTTAGAGAAAACTCTACCCGATTTTCTATAGAAATATTATATTATTTTATTTTTGGCATTAGTTTATTTATTATTGACGGATGTTAAAAAAAATCTGCTCAATCATAGTTGGTATCAGAGAAAGGAGATACCTTAGGATTGATAGATCTGAAAGCGGAAGCTTAGATTTAAGTTTAAGTAGTAATAGGTTGATGATAGTTAGGATTAGATAGGATGTTTAGGTGTTAACCCTTAGGCTAATCCTAATTTATATTGAATTATTGTTGACCCCATTCCTCTAACCTGATTTCTTAAGGTTTATTAATATTGTGAGTACTATTGGTTATAAGATATAAGATGGCTAGTGGAAGAGGTAGAAGAAATAATTACGGAGGCACTAGTACTCCCTACAAGCGAGAAGCCAAGTACATAAATTTGTTGGAAAAGATAACGAATGTTGTTGAATCGATAGAGCAATGTCATATGGTTCCAGTTCCTACACTTGAACCAATTCCAGCAAATGCTACTCCGACAATGTATGATAGGTTCATAACGGAGAGAGCACCTGAACTCTTCGGAGAACCTAATCCGACATAGGTGGATATCTGGATCCGGAGGATGAAGAAGATCTTTACGGTGATTTAGTATTCTGATCGAGAAAGGGTTATGTTTGCGATATATAAGTTGGAAGGTGAAGCTGATAGCTGGTGGGTTATGAAGAAAAGGGCGTTAGGTGTGCTTAATGATGAGGTTACTTGGGAGATGTTTGATAATGCCTTTATAGAAAAGTATTTTCCTTCCAATCTTCAGGATCAAAAAGAGTAAGAGTTCATGCGGCTTAGGTAGGGAAATCTTACGGTGGAAGAATATGATGTGAAGTTTACTGAACTATCCCGATATGCTTCGTATATTGTTGAGAATGAATTGAGGAAGGAAAAATGTTTCAACAAGGACTGAGGGATGACATCAGAAGGCAATTGTCGACCCAAAAGCTCCAAACATATGCTGATATCCTAGATCAAGCCCTGATATATGAGAAGGAACTGAAGACACAGAAGTTCTTCACTAAGAGAGCTGCTAGCCGAGCAAGTTTTAGCACAGGATCAAATGTAGGGCCCTTAGGGCCATCTAAAAAGACGGTGGACAAGGGTAAGAGCATCACTGAAGTTCAATCAATGACAAGTTCTCAAACATCAATGGCTGATTGTATTCATTGCAGGAGGAAGCACACGGGGAGGTCCGATTACAGAGTTGAGGTTTTGTTATAATTGCAATCAACAAGGCCACCTGACTAAGAATTTCCCGTTGCCAAAGAGGTTGGAAGCAAAGAAGCTAACCATTCTACCTAAATCGTTTGCAGTGACGGTACAGGACACTGAGGCATCCCCAAATGTGGTTGAAGGTACCCTTCTTATTTGTGGAGTTTCAACTTCTGTTTTATTTGATTTTGGGTTTACATATTCTTTTATTTTCCCACGATTTGCATACTATGTTGTGTCTGCCCCGTGAATTCTAGATTATTCTTTAGCTATCTCAATGACTACTAGATCCCCAATAATTATTGATGTTATGTATCCGAATGTGTGGTTAAGGTGGATGGGAAATGTTTGATGGTGGACTTGATATTATTAAATGTAGGTGATTTTGATATTATCTTGCGGATGAAGTGGTTAACAAAGTATCATGCCAGTATTGACTGCTTTCTAAAAAAAGTTTGTATTGATATTCCTGGAATAGAACCCTTCTTCTTTCAAGGCATTAGAAAGAAAGAGATGCCTATATTGATTTCTGATTTGCATGCCAAGCATTAAATGAAAAGTGGATGTCATGCTTATTTAGTGTATGCTAGCACCATTGGGAGTCATAGTATGTCAACGAAAGACATTTTAGTTGTATGTGATTCTGAGGATGTATTTCAAGAAGAGTTGCTTGGGTTACCCCCTCACTGGGAGATTGAGTTTGAGATCAAGGTTATTCCAAGTGCTATCTTAATTTCTATAGCACCTTATCATATGGCACCCACTGAATTGAGGGAGTTAAAATTACAGTTATAGGAATTGTTAGACAAGAGTATTATTAGACCGAGTGTATCTCTGTAGGGTATACCGGTATTGTTTGTAAGAAAAAAAGACGAGTCCTTGCGGTTGTGTGTGGATTATCGTGAACTAAACAAAATCATGATTAAAAACAATTATCCATTGTCGTGTATTGATGATTTGTTTGACCAGTTACAAGGATCATGGGTATTTTTGAAGATTGATTTGAGGTCCGAATATCATCAGTTGAGGATAAGCAAGAGGGCGTGGCCAAAACAGCATTTCAGACGAGGTACGACCACTACGAATTTGTTGTGATGTCATTTGGTCTTACGAATGCTCCTGCCACTTTTATGGACCAGATGAATCATGTGATGAAATGATTTTTTTGTCCTTATAAATTTTTGTCATTATAGAAAACAAAAACCTAATCCCAAATAACAACCTAAAGTTCTAGGAAAAAACGGATAGAATCTCTCCTAAAATTGGGCTAAACTGAATACAATTCCTACTTATAACCTGTAAACATATAGAATTGCATCATCGTTTCCATCAACAGAATTCACATATCCAGACATAGGATCATAGATGTCGTATAATTTCCTACGGCTTACATTTCACATTTTCTATCCACTATATTAACAGTTCAGAATAAAGATGCCATCTAGGACCTGTACAGAATCTAAAAAATATATAGCGGAAGTAGAACTATAAACCTACGGAAGCACAATTTCTATTTCATCACATGCATCACATACATTCTATATATAAGAATCCATATGCATAAGATCTATATACAAAATCATATATCAAAAATCAGGTCTTTACAATTCAATTGTCTCTTTTTAAGATCTCCAAGTACTTCAAACCTCTCAAGGTCTTCAAACTAAGGTTTAGCTATTCTTTCTCGTCTGGTACTAGCTCTACCGTCTCATCTAGAGGGAAAAAAATAGTAAAACAGTGAGTCGAAACCCAACAAGGTATATGCAGGCATGCATTAAAACTTTCATGCAAAACAGAATGCAGTAAAACAAATACAATTGCATATTAAAGTATCAATGCTATAAAACAATGATTTATAGAAACTATAGTATGGAAATATTCAGGGGCAAAATAGTGCATGAAAAATAAATAAAGAATAATTTGATAATAATTATGCTTTAGAAATCAGAAATTAGTGCAATCATGTTTCAGAAATTAGAAATCGATCTCAACTCTATACATTATAGAAAATTTCTTTTTTATTAGTAAAAGACCCAACTAGTAGACCCTACTAGTAGAGGGGCGAATAATCGATAATAGATTATCTTCACTCTACATAATCAAAGGCCATAAATAGTTGCCCCGTCTCATAGGACATCCCTTCTCACAGGATTCAGTACAGTAATGCCGGCCAGTAACAGTAACTACTCTCTAAGTTAACTCCCTGATGAAGGGCGGACCACATATAACTCTATGGAAAGAGTTATCCTCGATTACCACTATAATGTTCTAAAACATGCTGGAGAACCTAACCTGATTGTATATCAGTTATGGGTCCTAATTAACAGTATCGGATATATTTTTTTTCTAATTTCTTAACTGAAAACCTCTTAATTTTAGAAGTCAGTTAGAATTTCACAATAACTTTTTAGTTAGCTTCAAAATATACAGTAACACTTATAATCCTTCAGTTTCGCTTTAGAATATATAGAAACAGTTTGAAACCCTTCAAATTCACTTCAAAAATCCTTAGAAATTTAGCAGTATAAATCCATGCAAAATTTTCAAACATAAATCACATGCTGGATATTATCATGTTACAGATTAACTTTTATATATCAGAAATTTTTGATTTAAATAATTAAATCCCTTTATTTTCGTGCTTAGGGTTTCGCTAAAACTTCCGAATGATAAACGAACACCAAACACATGTATTTTTATAAAATCAAAGGCATATATAGCAGTATATACAAGTTAGCATGAAATCTGTCCAATTAATTAGGAAAAACATGCATTATTTATAGTAAACATGCAGAATCATGGATTTAAAGCATAAATATCATTTTTGAGATACAAAAAAGTTGTAAAAATAGAAAATAATGTTCGATTTACACTTGCCTAAGCTCAATCTACCGTTATTCTTACTCGGATCGAATCGAAACGGTGGATTTTGCCTCTATCCTTCTCTTCCATCCCTTCCCTTTCTCCTTTCCACTCGTTGCTATCGTTCGTTCTATGCCCAAAAGCCCCGAAATCCCATTTAAAATGATGGAGAAAGGGGGGTCATGTGCGGTCACATGACTGGTGCTCGAGCGCCCACTTTGGCAAAACAGCTCTCAAGCGGTGCTTGAGCGCACTGCCCATAGCCGGGGGCTGCTTGCGTGTTGCCTCGAGCGGCCTATAGACGGTGGCTTGTGCATTTTTGTGCCTACTAGGCGCTCAAGCAGTGCTCGAGCACCCTGCATTCCCTTGGACAATTTAGCCTCATTTTATTTCGGTACAAAATTTTTCATTATATTTAAACCTAAACGTGATTTCCATCTACATAATAATTTCATAATTATCATGTTTCAGGATCGAGATCTCACACTCTCCCCCACTTAAAGAAATTTCGTCTTCAAAATTAAATAGAGTTATATACCTCAAGAAAACAAGTGAGGATATTTACTTTGGATTTCCTCCTCGCGCTCCTAGGTGGCCTCCTCCAATGAATGATTCCTCCAGAACACTTTCACCAGGGGAATGGTTTTAGTGCGCAACCTCTGATCTTTTCGATCCAGAATCCGTATCAACTCTTCAATATAGGATAAATCCTTGTCAATAATCAAGGCTTGTACTTAATCACGTGTGTAGGATCATGGGCGTACTTTCGAAGTATCGATACATGGAATATATCGTGTACGTCCACCAGACTAGGTGGTAGTGCCAACCGATAAGCTACCTCTCCAATTCTCTCTAGAATATCTAATAGACCTATAAACCGCGACTTCAGTTTTCCATTTACCCCAAACCTGAACGTTCCCTTGGACGGTAAAACTTTCAAAAATATAAATTCTACTAACTCAAAGCTCAATTCTTTCCTCCTCTGGTCTGCATAACTTTTCTATTTGCTTTGAACGACTTTCAGAAATTTTCTTTGCAGTTTCATTCACAATTTTAGGACCCAAAATTCTCTTATCTCTATTCTTCTCCCAGTGAATTGGCGATCTGCATTTCCTCCCTTACAATACCTCAAAAGGCACCATGCCAATACTAGTCTGATAATTGTTATTATTTTTAAATTCAACGAGTGCCAAATAATTATCCCAAGTTTCCTATATTTTCAACACCGAGGCCCTCAACATAACCTCAAGAATCTAAATGATATGCTCCAATTGGCCATCAATTTGGAGGTGATACACAATACTAAACTTCAACTCCGTCCCCAACTCCTTATGCAATTTCTCCTAAAATCTCGAGACAAAATGAGGATCCCTATAAGACACAATAGAGGCAAGAACTCCATGGAGCCTCACAATCTCATTCACATATAACTGCGCCAGTCTATCACGAGAATAAGTCATTCTAATCACCAAGAAATGAGCTAATTTTGTCAGGTGATCAACTATAACCCAAATGGCACCATGATTTCTAAGAGTCATCAACAAATCAAATACAAAATCCATAGTAATATCTTCCCATTTTCAGCTCGGGATAGACATTAGCTGTAATAATCCAGATGGCTTCCTTCTTTTAACTTTCAGTTGTTGACATACAAGTTATTTCTTCACATAAGCCACAATATCCCTCTTTATATTTCTCTACTAGAAAGTTTTCTTTAAATCCTGATATATTTTATACGTCCCAGGGTGGATGGTATATCGAGACCGGTGAGTCTCCTTCAAAATCTTCTCCTTCAGTTCTGGTACACAAAATCGGTCTCTAAACATCAATGCTCCATCAGTCCGGACAATAAAATCAGCTTGAGAGTCTCTATTCAGATCACTTATAATGTCCACAATGAACGAATCATTAACTTACTTCTCCTTAACTTCATTAATTACCTTTGCTTGGATTTGAAGATAAGATAGGAGCATCCTATCTCCTGGAGCATAACATTAATTATCACACTGCTTCAAATAATCCAACATTTTCATCTGCTTAACTTGTAATATAGCCACATAACCCGATCAACGACTCAACACATTTGTAACTACATTTGCTTTCCCTGGCTTATACTATATCTCACAGTCATAATCTTTCAAGAAACCAGCCACCTCATTTTCCTCATATTAAGTTCCTTTTATGAAAACAGATACTTCAAACTTTTGTTATCAGAATACACAAGGAACTTTTCAACATACAAGTAATATCTCCAAATTTTTAAAGTAAACACAACAGCAGGTAACTCCAGATCATGAGTTAGGTAATTTCATTCATGCACTTTCAGTTGCCGAACCCATAAGCTACTACTTTACAATGTTGCATTAGTACACAATCCAAACCCGCCTCAGAGGCGTCCCAGTATACTTCAAAACCTCCTAATCCCTTTAGAATAATCAACACGGGGCAGTAGTCAAGTGATCCTTTAACTCCTGAAAACTTAGATCACATTCATCAATCCATTCAAACATGTCCTCCTTTTTCAGTAGCTGAGTCAAAGGTATAATAATCTACAAAAACTTTTCTACAAAATGCCTGTAATAGCCTGTCATGCCTAGAAAGCTCCTAGCCTCAGTCATAGAAGTTGGTCTACTCCAATTTATAACAGCCTCCGCATTCTTTGGATCCACAGAAATGCTACCGTCAGAAATTATATGCCCCAAAAATATCACATTTTCTAGTCAGAATTCACATTTACTCAGTTCACATACAATTTCTCCTCAAGGAGCACTTGAAGTACCATCATCAAGTGAGTTTCGTGCTTCTCATAATCCTTTAAATATATCAAAATGTCATCGATAAAAACCATCATGAATTTATCTAGATACGTGTGAATAACCGGGTTATTTTCCTTAAATAACCTCTGTCAATAAATCCACAAATAAAACTCATAATTACTATTGTAAATTTTTGTCGAAAATCTGGCAAAATTTTCTCTGCAATTGGATAAAAACTAAAAAATATAACTTATTTAAAATAAAACTGTACAAGTACACAGCTATCCAAATTCAACATTTTGCCCTACAACACAATACACAAAACCACAATTCACCACAACACCATGGCTCCAACACAAACACCTAAACTACATGTTGGAGCTAAGAGAGATGCCACTAGGTGCCTATTACAAATCCATATGTAACCTGCGGAAGTATAAATAAACCCAACAAAACAAAAACTAATCTGTCCAATCATCAGTCATTTTGTACAATATACATCAATCTTTCCAATAGAATAATATAAATAAACATATACAATTTTATCCAAATATAAATTAAACTACAAGTTCTAAGTCTTCAGCGCCATCTTCTAAATCCAATGCTTAATCCACTTCTAGCCTCTATTACAATCCGTTGAGTATATTAAACCTATGCTAAATTGGAGACAAAGAGAATCAAAAGTGAGTTAAAAAGCCCCGCAAGTACATCATAACTAAATGATAATCAATATAGACTAGGATAAACAAGAAAGGTGAAAGCATGAGGAAGATACATTTAATAGGGATATGATCGCGTATGCTTTGGTATACACTTTACCTTTCCTTTTTTATTATGATTTACACATTAATATTTGTCTTTGTGGACCAAGGCCAGTAAGTCATACCGGCTAACGATGCGAGAGAACGATGAAAGGAATGTGTTTGCTACACATTCTAAAGCTCACGGCTACATTTTAGGCCTACAGCACTCGATTATCGGCTACATTTTAGGCATACAACACTCAGCCATAACAATTCGCCTCATATCCCCTAGGGACCAGGGCAATCATCATTCTTCCACAATAGCATCCTAAGGCATACCATAAACATCGCCCGCCCCCATGAGCGGCCAAAATATTCCTTGTGTTCCTACCGTGATGTACGTGACAAGCGAGAGGGTACCACCCAATAAACATATGTCCATGATCCTAGTTTTAAGATTAATCTTTCCATTGAGGGGAAGTCCACCATGTCCATTCCGATTCATATATTTCCACTCAGGAGAGTCACATTTTCATGTCACATATCATGCTATAAACTTTCCACCGATCACGCATACAATCATTATCTTCCACTTGTATGACGGAACGGATCCTTAACCTTTAAAGACCTTCCGTCAATAAACAAATAAAACTAATAGTTGCAAAATTTACAAAAATTTTAGCAAAATTTCCTCTATAATTTGACTGAAATAAAAAATACAACCTATTTGATTCATACATGTACAAGCACACAACTAAGCCAATATCATAAATTCTCCTACAACACAAATACACAGGACCACAGACAGCCATACCATTGATGGCTCAAATAATATAATCCTATCCTGTATATCCAAAAATACATAAGAGATGCCAACTAGGATCTTTATATAGCCAAAATAAAATAATGGAAGCAGCTACAATCATATCAAGAACCTACAGAAGCAATAGATCTCTATTTCATCACATGTATCATACACATTTCATACACAAGATTCATAATTTCATACACAAGATTCATAAACATATAATCCATATACTAAATCTGGCATTTACATTCAAGCCATTTCCTTCTAAGGTCTCCAAAATATCTTCCCGTATTTAAAGATCTTTAGGCAGGACTTTAACTATTCTTTCTCGTCTGGCACTAACTCATCTGGAATGAAAACAGTAAAACAGTGAGCCAAAACCCAACAGTATACCATAAAACATGTAGGTGATATGCTTTTATGCAGAACGGATGCAGAATAGAAAATGTGATATTACCAGAAGTACGAAATGTATAATTCGATAGAGTAGAAAGTATGATAACATCAAGATACGAGAACATATAATTGATGAAATAGAATTTACGATAACATCATAATACGACACATATATTCGATGGAACAGAAATTACGATAATATTGATAATAGTAGAACGAAGGCATTCAAACATGTATCAGAATTCATAACAGTTCCAAATCTTATTCCCTTTTTAGACATTTCAGTTCGATATTTCTGGGGACCCGATCGGTATAATTGAGGACAGATTGTATTCAATCCACACAATTAAAGGCCAATAATTCGATAGTATGTCTCCATTGACATTTCGATAGTCTAATAGTTCGATAGTTTGATGATTCGATAATTTATCCTTGATTACCTGCCATGTCACTTCATTTGTTCCAAATTCTATAATCAAATTTAATCTATTTCAAAGCCAAGTTCATTCTCATACAATTATTCTTTCAGACAATTTTAGAAGGTTTCTATAGTTTTATAATATAGTTCTATGCAGAGTTTTCGAATATCGATAATTTAATAAACTTTATCAAAGCAATAATTAACATTTAAAATCATCAAAATTCTAAATTTCCAACAAAATCCCCAAATTTTCATGCTAGGGTTTTGGGAAATAGTTCCGGGCAAAATTCATGCATGAAACTTGGGCCAGTTTACAAAATCAAACTATAATTCATAAAACATACACGTAACATGAATTTAACTCAAATTTATACCCCAATGTCGAGTTAGGGTTTCCAATATGCTGTCCGAACATGAAATGAAGCAAAATGTGAGCCAAATCATGAAATCAAAGCCATAATGCATGATAATAATGTATAAACATCAAATTTAGCTATATATTTATAGCTAAAAGTAGAATGCCAAAAGTGGAAACGTAACAAATGGGCTGGGCCTATGACAACAATTTTCAGTCGTTCAAGACAAGAAGACTCCCAGCCCATTCGAAGCCCAAAGTGAAACCCTAAAGCATGAACTGAAATCCAACTTCGGCTGTAATCTCCAAAGCACTCTTTTTTTAATTCCCGCCAGATGTCACGTACCGTCACAATCCAAAATAAAAAATCATGACACGTCACGGATCCGTGCGAAACTCTATCACCCAATAAGAAACATCTCCTTACTTCTATAAAACGCTTTCCTAGCGACAGTTCTACGCATCTGTTAGTTTCACGATTTTCGTCTAGTCTGTCATCTCTCTCTAACAAATCCCATCCCACCCCCGTCTCCTACCTACCGCGTTTGCCCTATGGCGCCGAAGGCAGAGAAGAAGCCAGCGGAGAAGAAGCCGGCGGAGGAGAAGAAAGCTGCTGAAAAGGCCCCGGCTGAGAAGAAGCCGAAGGCCGGCAAGAAGCTTCCGAAGGAGGGCGGAGCAGCCCCAGGAGACAAGAAAAGGAAGAAGATGAAGAAGAGCGTGGAGACTTACAAGATCTACATCTTCAAGGTCCTCAAGCAGGTCCATCCAGACATCGGAATTTCAAGCAAGGCCATGGGCATTATGAACAGCTTCATCAACGACATCTTTGAGAAGCTGGCTCAGGAGGCTTCGAGGCTGGCTCGCTACAATAAGAAGCCGACTATCACCTCTCGCGAGATCCAGACTGCTGTCAGGCTTGTGCTTCCTGGTGAGTTAGCCAAGCACGCTGTGTCAGAGGGAACCAAGGCGGTGACCAAGTTTACTAGCTCTTGAGCTTGTTCTTGATTAGGGACTTGTGGTTTGTGACTTCTGAAATTGTGTTATGGAGTGTTGGTGTAAAGGATGTTAATTAGGCTGGGGTTAGGGTTTTGTGTGTCTTTAGGTGGTCCTTAACATTTTCTTCGAAACTAATCTTCTGGATCTGTACGTTAATCAAGGAGATGTGAAATGCAATTCGCCATTTTTATCCCATTTTTTATTGCTCTTTTGATGCTTTTAGTTGTTTGAATTGCTTGGATCCTGCCATTGTGTAAGTTGCTGTTTTCGTTGAATATGTGGTCTTTCACTGTTGATTGTTTGTAAGTTGTACTGTTGATCATGACGGAGCAGAATGGGACGGGCAGATTTGGATGTTGCCTTACGCATATGGGCGGTTTAATTGCGTTAGGTTTGGCTACAGCTGCGATTTCTAGGTCTTGTGATGTGTGCATCAAACGTTCAGTTATGCACGGCAATATCTAGAGAATGGTTGGACCTTTTTTTAGATCCTCTTTTTAATGGTCTGTGTTGATATCCTGGATGATCTTGTACATTCCTCTATTTCAGCCATTCCTGTGTTGTCTTCATCATCATCCATGGTAAATCGTGGTGGTTTAAGTTTGTAAAATAATAGCAAAATATCAAATAATAAAAGTTGTATAACAAAATTCTCTTCTCGTCCTTTTTGATCCCAAATTCTTGTTCTCGGAGAATGTAAGACCTCGCTTAACCCAGCTTTTTTCATCGTTAGTTGTCTTTTTGGCTTCATAAGTGACTGCACCACAGATGAATTGAGTGAAGAGGATGCCTTCACCATTTGGTGTTGTCTAAGCAGGTGAGATTCTAGTTTTACTCTCTTCTCCTATCTGGCATCTCTAGGATTTTTGTTTTCACGTTATACTTATTGATGATTGAGATTGTAGGATTAAATGGTTTTTGTTACTTCCCTTCTAAAGGGAAAAAACTTGTCAATGACGCTGTGCTTGCTGCAAGACTTGCTAAAGCTCCGTGAAGGAGGACTGAATAGTTTGCTTCTGAGACATTCGAGACTGAGATAGAGGCCAAGAACACGGTGGTTCTGCTTTAGGCATTTAACGGCAAGGTATTCTTTCCAGGTTTTTTTTCTCCATATTACGTATTTTCCACTTGAATTTCCGATGTTTAGGGCATCGACGTTAATTTTTCTAGAAACTGTTGCCTTTTGCTCTAATTACTGGAAATGGAAGCCACAATGCAATCTATTCCTTTATCGTATTTTCCCCATCGTTTTATGTTTCTTCTGGCCAATAACAAAAAGCATATTTTGTTGAGTTTTGGTCACCCGCTAGTATCATAATAAAGAGATAGTCATTGAAAGATTGTACAACATTCGTGAAAATATTACGATGTTGGTGCGCGCGACGAGTACCCGAGTGTTGAACATAGGGGTGCCTTTGCTGGAGCGTGCCCGGACATCGAATCTAGAACCGCTTGTGCCCAAGCGTCGAAGGTAGTGGCACCTGCCCGGACATCGAATCTAGAACCGCTTGTGCCCAAGCGTCGAAGGTAGTGGCACCTGCACCCGAGGCGCACTTGACGGGCACTCAAACATAGCTTGCAATATAAAAATGCACATAACGTGTTTTTAAAGTATTTTGAAATTAAATCTCATACCAAGAGCATCATACAGCAAGAGAGAAGAGAAAATGAAATAAGAGGAAGATATTTAGTATTCAATTGAGATCCGATTTGAATTTTATTCTTATTAAAATCAGGTACGTTCTAGAATGGATTTCTATGGTGTATTTTGTTTTATTGCTTGTATTTTTTATTATATTTTTTTCTTGTAAATTGTTAGATGTATTGAGAGATTGTAATTAATCATTCTTTATTTGAGATTATAATAAAGAGATTTTAGAATTAGTTATTTGTAATTAGTACCTTTATAGTAGATCTATTCAAAATTTATTTCATAATTTTTTCTTTGATTGAAAAGAGTTTTTCGTATTAAAAATGTTATACCATATTGTGTTTTTTGTACTCACGAGTTTGGTGGTTAACGTTTGATAAATGGTTTGGATTTTATTTCGCTATACTAGATTATGTGTATTCTGATTGAATCTCAACAGGTGATATCAGAGAAAGATTCTAAAACTTTAATTTCATGGCGTCAATGTCAATGAGTTTACCATTCTATATTGAGTAATTTAATGGTTAAAATAGTTTTATTTTTTGGTAAAAAATGATGATGAATATTTTAACTCGAAAAATAATGATAAAAACACTTCAAAGTAATGCAGATAAGTCAGAGAATATGAAGGATGAAGAGTAGCAAGATATGAGAGACATACAAATTACACGATCAAGTCTTATATCACAGATAACACTCTTCAAAAAGTTATTGGGTTATCGGATCTAGTGGAAGCTTGGATGAAATTTGAAAATCAGTATAAGTCAAAATCCTTAACGACGATGTTATATGTGAAGAAGTTCTATGGCCTACATTTGTTAGAAGGGAAAAGTTTTGAGAAACACTTGAATAAGATTAATTGAATTTTCACATAAATGTTAGCACTTGATGAGAATATTAAAAAGGAAGACAAGGTGTTGGTCCTGCTAGCTTCTTTGCTGGCCTCGTATGATTATATTGTCACGACTCTATTGTTTGAGAAAAATACATTTAGCCTAGATGATGTTATCGCTTCATTGTTTATGAATGAGCTAAGGTGGAGGAAAAGGGCTGGGGTTTCGGAAGAATCAAGATTCTTGGTATCTATTGGCGGTTAGGGACTTGGGAGATCGAGGGATGGAGGTGACAAATTGGAAAGGAGAAACGGCCGATCTAAGTTTTAAGATATAAAGTGCTTCCACTGTGCCAGAAAAGGTCAAGTGAAGCGGGGTTGCTTCAAGAGGAAGTAGGAGAATGAGGGCGGACATTAGCGTTAAGAGAGGAGGGATTATAATGAAAATGATCAGGCATCTATCGCTTCCTGTAGAGACATTCTAGTTTTCCATGCAGTGAAGACATTAAGTTTTTCAAGACAGGAGATGAATTAGGTGATTGATAGCGGTTCATCACACCATACGAGATCAAAAAAGTCCCACTTCACCACCTATACGCCTGAGGACAATGAGGTATTGAAGATAGGTAACAATGATTTGTCGAGGGTTGTTGACATTGGGGATGTTAGTTTAAGGACAAGCAACAAAACAAAACTCGTGTTGAAGGGCATGCAATATGCCTCAAATTTATGGTTGAATATCATTTTAATTGAAATTTTTGATGAAAAAAACTTTTGCATGGCGTTTGGAAAAGATCTATAGAAACTCACTAAAGGTGTCTCGGTTGTGGCAAGAGGAAGCAAGTGATCAAATAGGTACTTGATAAAAGTTTCGGTTATTGAGGATAATGCCAAGGTGACTAACGGGGGTATTGGTCAAGGTGATGGGAAGATAAGGCCGATGAAGCATATAAGGGGGAGTAATTCTATCACAAAGAAGAAATCAAAGAGGAGTGCGAATACTCCATGTTTGGTAGAGTAGAAGAGGGTATCATTAAAACTTATAGAGGCCAACATATAGTTTATTGGGTGAAGTAGGCCATTATCTCTCCAATAATGAGCTAAGCTAGTATTTGCAGTGAATCCCCCTGTTAGGTAGTCATGCATTACGATAGGAACTCCCAATTCTTTGGCAAATACTGCCCTTTTTATCATTTCTTCGCATGTACCTGTAATAGCATTCAAGTAATACCCTTTGATTTCACCTGTTTCACCCTGTGCTTTATAAATTGCTTTGGCACAAAATACGAAACGGTCTCTCAAATGCATAAATGGTTGGGAGTTCACATTTTCATCATCTTTGGTAAAATCCAGTCCATTGTGAAGACATTCATAAACTGCTCGACCGTAGTTCTTAGTGGATAACCGCAATTTCGGTTTAATAGTACATCCCAATAGTGGACGACCATATTTGTTTAATTTGTCTCTCTCAACTTAGATACCGTGAGACGGTCCTTGGAAAGTTTTTGAATAAGCAGGACGGATTCGCAAATCCTCCAAACGTAAGCACGCAGGGCTTTGAACCCAAATACATTACCCACAATGGAAGTAAACATGTTAATAACAGAACCTTCTTAAAAAAGGTTTAATGAGCAAGCTACATAAGCAATATATTGATGACGATCACTAGCTAAGGCAAAGGGTTCCCCACAATGTTGTAAGGAAAAGTTTATTGGATTTTGGTTACTCCAATATAGGTGTCACAACAAACAAATAGTTATCAAAAAATTATATGATATTCGTACAAAAATTATGCGTGATGAGCGCTTGAACACTAAACCCAGGGGCACTTGGGCAGCAAATCCAGGGGCGCTTGCTCCCGAGGGATGCCCGCAAGATGAAGGTAGTGGCGCCTGATCCCGAGATGTGTCTGACGGGCGCTCGAGCGCAATTCATAGAATAAAAATGCGTCTAACACGTTTTTAGGGTATTCTAAAATCAAATCTCATACCAGAAATGCCACATAAAGAGAAAGAAGAGAAAAAGAGAGAAGAGGAAGATGTTTAACATCTACTTGAGGTCCGATTTAAATTTTGTTCTTCGTCAAGATTTAGTACATTGTTATAGAGTGAATTTCTAAGACGTATTTCGTTTGGTTGCTTTTATTTTTCATTGTATTTTTTCTTGTAAGTTGTTAGGTGTGTTGAGAGGATTATAATCAACCATTTTTCATTTGGAATCGTAGTGAAGAAATATCAAAAAATGTTACTTATAACTAGCACTTTTATAGTGAATTTATTTAAAATTTGTCTCATGATTTTCCCATTTATTGAAAGAGCTTTTTACATTAAAAACGTTGTGTATTATTATATTTTTTATACTCACAAGTTTGGTGGTTGACGTTTGATGGGGGTTTAGATTTTATTCCACCACGTCAGATTGTCTGTATTTGGGTTGAATCCCAACACATCCATCAATGTGAGCAAAAGCCTTACAAAATCTTAAACAGAAAGGGTAAACACAAAGATGCTTGCCTGCAGCTATTCGTAGATCTGAAGTTTTGCCCTATGGCTGATTCTGCTACTTTCAATCCCAAGTAATGGATATTAGGTGAGAGGATGTCTATATCATCGCTGTTATATGCTTTCTGGACTACTAATTTACAACTAAACTGATAGGCTTCATGGTGGGTTACAAGATGAGATGGAAAAAAAGGAAAAAAAAACTATTTCAAAGTTTCATTGCAAGTCGTAGACCTTTTTCGCCACCCGCCCATACCCAAAAAAAAAAAAAAAAAATTACAAAAAACAAGCCAAGGGGATAATTCTTCAACCAGTTGTTGAACAATAAACATCTCCGACTGAATTTTCCAAAAATCCAAAAGGAATGCTGCATTCTCCAGCTTCAACAACTGCATAATCATAACTCAGGAGCACCTTAGCAAATATCTGCTATTATGCGCATCAGGTCATTATTCTAATTCAACTTCAAATTCGCGGGCTAAGCTGCAAGCAAGGCCGAATAAAGAAGTGGGTACTCGTTCATCCAGAAGCCACAATTAGCTTTTCCTAATTGTAGAAATCTCTTTTCAAATAGCCTATATATTAGGTCTGTTGCTAATCTTTTGTGTAAGAATTTGGTAGTTGAACTGCCTACTTGTGTTTGAAGCTATCAAGAACACAAACTTCTCCCGTATAGATTGTAGTCAGTCAATCTATTGCTTAAAACAGTAGCATTTCCCCCTCATTATCAAAATTCTAACTCATCTCTGCATTTCAGGAGAACACCAGAATTCCCTGGGGAAAAAGAAAAAGATAATATAGGGTTGTTGTAACCAGGACATATGAGCATCAGTATTGCAACAATCATGATAATATCCAACAGTAGGAACTCCAGGACAGCACCTTGAATGGAGATTTATATTGATTGATAGATCTCTGTATCCTACTAGTTCACCAAATATACTCTCTACAAAGGTGGAACTTTTCCTACCAAAACCAGGAGACTTTGTTCGTTATTGTGTGACTGATGAGACTGTCCTTACTTAAAAGGAAAAGCTTAAATGCAGATGTAATAATTAAAACAATAGAGTTTATATAAGGTCTATAATCACTACCCAAACTCCTTTTCCTTGTAATAACGGAAGAATGAGATTACTCTGCCACACATTACAAAGTGCATCAAGAGATATTGAACCCTTTATTGGCAAAGAAAAAATGTTGATACTTTTTTTTTATTAATATTAAATGTCAAATTTTTACTAATACTAAATGTCAAATTGATGATTTTTGTATAAAGTAAGAAATATTTATTGGATTTGAAGGGAGAAAAAGCAACTTTTCCTAGATGTACAGAATGCAGGATTACTCTCGTGCTATCTCAAAATCACACCAGCTACAGATTTCTCAAACTTTCTCCAACGATGAGCAAATTGTTCCTGCAGCGGAAAAATAAGGCGAAACCAGAAACAAAGTAACTATATACTCAAGAGCCTGAAAGATTGGTATGTACGTGGTGTAATCATTGAGAAAGATTGTCTTTTCTAGTCCTTTCTTCTGTTTCACGAACGTCACAGGATGTCAATAAGCTGAATAGTCCATCTCTCCTCCTTTTCCATTTACCATCAACAGCTTTTCAATACTTCAGGGAAACAACTTTTTAGCAATCCCTTCATGCCTTTCAATTTCTGACTCCCATGATTATTATATTTAACCCACTCAAGTGGATCCTAGAAGAAGCGGCATTCAGAATCCATTTTGGCATGAAGTGCCAAGAATTTGGGACTACGACTATTTGCCTCAACGCCTGCTTTTACAATCCTTCAGCTGCATGAAATCAATTTTTGTCCCTCACCTTTGCTGCATAAGTTTATCCTTAGCAGCAACCCAAAATATGATGCATAAGAAAGTAGGAAAACTCTAGCAGAGAGAACAGTTTCTCAGGTCAAGCTTCCGCACAGGTCCTACATGGAGCTCTACCAAAAGGTTGGAACCAGACCAATCTGTACTGAAATTGATCTACTTCTAGTCATTGCTTACAAGCATAATACACATGAATCTTTCTCCCATCTAGTTCCTGTGTAGAAGCGCAAAATACAATTAAAATTTTTTTCCTCCCTCAACCAAGAGCAAACATGCCAGTTGCAAATAGAGAAAGGTTTTTGAGTAATTCAGAGCTGACCTGACCATTCATGCCTTCAAGGGCTGAGGTTGCTGCGGTTTCAGAAGCAAATTTCACAAATCCGTAACCTTTTGATTTCCCACTCACATGATCGCAGATAACTCTAACTGTGAAATAAGAAAACAGCCAGTTGTTTAGAAAAAGAATCATAAGACACTGTTCCCAAAGCTAAAATCTGTCGATATCTTAGCGGGCAATCTCTCTATATTTTTACCTTCAATAATTTCGCCATGTTGCATGAAAGTGTCTCGTATTATGGTCTCATTAGTGTCATAAGAAAGCCCTAACACCCAAAATACAAAAGCACACGACTAACAGAGTGTTCTTCATCATCTGAACAAGAAAGCAAGCAAAACAAAGTATTTCTTTTTCAAGAAAAATGAAAATGATGACAAACATAGCTGTATGAGGAGTAACTTTTCTCCATTATTTTGTGTTGAAAAAAGCATCCTTCGGTTAAGTTGAAAAAAAAAAAAAAAAGCTATCTCCAAATACTAAGTCTAATTATTAAGTGGTAATTTAATACATAATGAGGTACAACCCATGTGACGACCCGAGTTCCGAAATACGATAATTATGGTGAAATTGAATTAGTAATGATCAAGGATTAAGCTTAAAATGTTGGAAATTGAGTTCGGAAGTAGAAAGAGAAAGTTGGGCCTTATAAGGTATCGGTTTCCAGAATATAGTTAATATGGATGGTGAGGTTTTGGATTTCCAAAATATGGTAATCGGGAGGTAATTAAATTAAAATAAGTGAATTGTAGTCAAAAGGAACAGGAGGAATCGGATTGAAAAGCCCAAAGTTCCAGAATTGGTAAAATCGAGGATCGAAGTTATAAACCGAGAAATATTATTACGTAAATAAGATTTTGGGCTTTAAATTATGATAATCATGGCCAATTAAGGGTATATAATCAAAATTAGGGTCCAAGGATGCGAAAAATTGGGTTGGAAGGGTCAAAATGGGTCCCGAATAACAAAAACGCGAAATAGGCTTGCTGCAAGCTCGATGCGGGCCTGACCGTGCCCGAGTAGAGCTCGAGCTCCAACGGGGTGCGAAAAACAGAACCTCCCACTCGAAGTGCGCTCGAATGGCGCCTGAGACGCAGCGTTGGCAGGGCGGTGCGCCCAAGTGGCGCTCGCTCACCGCTCGAGCGCCCGACTAGATAAACAAAGGCCGAGTGCGATTTTTCTTTCTGCATTTTGGCATTCCACGAAGAGCGGCAGGAGAGAAGGGAAGAAAAAGAGAAGAAAAGGGATATTTTGGCAGCTCCACTCCGATCCAAGTAAGAAAAACGGTAAATCGAGTGAAGGCAAGTATACTTCGGATATTATATACCGTTTTTACAGTGTTTTAATATCTTCATATTATCGTTTATGCTCCGAAAACCTTGTTCTGTAATATTTGATATGAATATTGCATGAATCTCATGACTTTTGGACTAGATTTCCTATTTATGTATGTATATTGTAACCGATAACTCCGATTTTATGATTTGGCTCACATTTTGCCTCCGTTTCGTGTCCGAACAGTGTAGTGCAAACCCTAGCTCGAAAAATTGGGGGTTTTGGTTTAAATGTATGATTTTTATATGTATTTGGAATTATGGAATCAATTTCATGAATAAACATGTGTTTGGTGCTCGATTTAAGCCTGGAAGTTTTCGATGGAACCGTAGAATGAAAATTTGGAAAATCACGTTAGAAACTTAGAATTTTGATGATTTAAATGTAAATTGTCATCCTGTAACGTTTATCAAATGATTTTTATTTGAAAACTCTGCATGAAACTGTATTATCGAACTATAAAAACCTCTGAGGAACTGTGTTATTGAACTATGGAAACATTTGAAATCGTCCGAAAGAGTGTTTGAATGAAACTTCGACTTGGCCATGAAATATGATGAAATTTTGATTATAGAATTTCGAACAAATGCATTGAATTAAGTTAATTAGTAAAAAAATCGAACCTAGAGCTATTGTACAGTCAGATAAGATTCTCCGATATGCCTTAGAACGTTACGATTACAGTAATCGAGGATACTATCGAACCATCGAACTATTGAACCGAAATGTATACCATCAAACTATCGAACTATCAGCCTTTGATTGTGTGGATTAAACACAATCTGTCATCGATTATTCGCCCCTCGGCTTGTAGAGTATACTAGATGGGTCCCTAGAATATAGAACATAGAATTTCTGAGAAACAAATGAGATTTGGAACGGTCACATGGATTTCGACACGTGTTTAAATAAAATTATGCTTCCTTCCTGTTTTCCATGAATGCTTCTATTCTTTTGATTATCGCAATTTCTGCTCTAGTATATTTAAGTTTTATAGGAAAGCATGAATTATGATTTATTGAAACCTATTCATATGAATACTCCTGTTCTTCTGATATCATCATGGTATTCTATCTTAACGAATCATTGTTCTGCATAAAAGCATTACGTTTTGCATGTTTTGGAACCTTATTGGGTTTCAACTTACTGTTTACTGTTTTCCCTCTAGATGAGACCGTAGAACTGGTACCAGACGAGAGAGAGTAATTTGAAGTTTAGCCTGAAGACCTTTGGAGACCTGAAGTATTTTGGAGACTTCGAAAAGAAACAGTTTGAATGTAAACACTGGTAATTTGTATATGGGTCTTGTGTATATAGATTTCGTATATGAAATGTATATCATGCGTGTGATGAAACAGGAAATATTACTTCCGCAGGTTTATAGTTGCTTCCACTATTCTGTTTTCTAGATTTTGTATAGGTCCTAGACGGCATTTTTATATGTTTTTGATTTAGTGGATTGAATTATATTAAAGCCATGGATGGATATGGCCTTGTGATCCTGTGCATGTGTGTTGTAGGATGGATTGTAGTACTTTGGATTAGATGTGTGCTTGTACAGGTTATAATACACAAGTTGTATATTTGGTTTTGATCAAGTTGCAGACAGGACTCTGCCAAAATTTCTACAGAATTTAATGATTTAAATTTATGTTTTCTATTCTAAATCTGACTAATGGAGGATCCTATGGGAATTAGAATCCGTTTCGTCACAACCCAAACTTCAGAAACATAAGATAAAAGTTTGATAATCTACTGTAGATTATTGTTGAATTGAGTAGAATGATAAAAATGAATTCATATAGCTCACCCCACTTGTGAAACTTAAGGCTCTTTTTATTGTTGTTACGTAACACACAAACATTTATGCAGAAAAAAGAGCCGACAGAAATCACCTCCAACAAATACTTAAGGCTTTTTTTATTGTTGTTACGCAACACACAAACAATTATGCAGAAAAAGGAGCTGACAGAAATCACCTCCAACAAATACTTTGTTGCAGGAATTGCGAGTCAGCGGCCACATTGAGGACAGGAACGTTCCAGGAAGATGAACACCATTCAAATGCTTCATTTTATCAGACATTACTCTGCCTGGATAAATAAGGTTTGCTTAATCAGCATTCTCTGGGAAAGGAGGGGGTTAAACTGCTCAAGGTAATTACTCATATATACATACTAAAATACATATACATATATGTACTTGCATACATCTATATCAGCCTACAGCTGAAGAATTAAATGATTCTTAAGCTGTATAGCTCTCTTTGTAGCACAATTTCCATATGGAGAATTTTTTTGTTAATGTAGATGCATATTGCATTTAAAACCATTTTCATAGGTAAACATTCCATCTAAATTACGAAAATTTCATTCAAATTGTATCGAACTGAATTGAAATTCGATGTATAAGATCTACGTAGTAATAAAAAATCCACGTAGATGACTCGTCCTGTCTGTTTCTCTCTTTGTTTCCTTTCTCAGTCATTTGCCACCCAGTATTGAATTTAATAAAATAAAACCCATAGATTATTTAACAAAAAAAAATTGAAAAATTGTATATCCTGACGGAATGTCCTGCCCAAAGCCTGTAGATACTAATTAATGACGAAACAAAAGAACTTGAAGATCACTTCACTGTCAAAAAAAACCCTCGTAAGTGTTGCAAACGAGTTCTAAAAATTCAAGCCATAATGTCATCGAATTCACCGGTATTTGAGCAAGATGTTCAGATTCGAAGTCGAACCCATACCTCCAACAATTTGAATCCACATGATTGCAGTACTCATCCTCATAGGCGATTCCAATATTAGATGCGCCGGCGGGAAAGCTTTTAAGGGATCATGAGAATGAGAAAGGGATCAATTGAGAAAGAACGTGAGATAGAGAGAATCGCATAAGAGTGGAAGGCAGTGGCTCAGGGGTTGGAGGGGGCGTAAACAGACGATTATGATTTAAAGAACGAAATCCTGCTTCTCCCCTCAACAAATAAAGGCCCGTGTTTCGGTGGCCGGTTCCCCCAATTGATTGGATTTAAGTGATTTTCTTTGCTAAGCTAGAAATTCTTTTATTTAATTATAATTATTTATTTTTAATTCAATGGTTGTACTTAGGTTTATATTCTTACAAATAATTATATTCTAAATCATAATTATTAATTATCTTATATTTTATAATAAATATTATAATTAAAGACAAATTCCTTTCTTCTCCCCTAATTGAGGGATGACCCCCAATTGCAACATTTACTACTATGACAGTATTCACTGCTTATTTATTTGTGATGGGTATAATTGTCATCGACCCAAGAGAAATGTTCGTCAAAATTCAACCTATAATTTGATAAAATCCCAATCAGCCCATATAATCAAAAGTGATAGATGAGCTCGTCAATCTTATCCAAATAATTCACTGCCTGTACGATGATGATACCAACTCTAACTGATTGGAATAGACAATTCTATTTTCTTATCTGGATAGCTTAATAGATTTGGCTACCAGTTTAGAACCGTCAGTCGACGGCATGCTCTTATCCATCTGGACGGTTTCATGGGCAGTCAATAGAAAGATTAATTGTCCCTTAACTCTATATATATACCCTTCCTTTCCAACAGGAAGGGAGAGGAGAGATAACTAATAACCCTAAAGCTTGCAAGGGACAAGTCTAAGACGTTTTAAGTGCATTTTCTCTCTCTCCTAAAGACGCTTTCCACAAAATGCTTATCTCAATAACATTTTAGATAATCATTAGTATTCTCAATTTATATCCTCTTTTTCTCTTACTAAAAAGGAAGATGATTGACTTGAGTATCAGAGGATAAACCATGGAGTGAGTTTCGCCAATTCTTTGATCGTTTATTTATTATGTTATACAGCATCTAGATCTAAAACATACGGATACCGGACCCTCTTCTACTCGTTCAAACCAAGCAAACTGTTTTGTTGCTCCCTAATCCATATAACAATTTAGATCTGAGGTTGCATCGTTGGCGTCATCTGTGAAAAATGAATAAAAAGTCTAACTACCACATTCTTGTAAAAAACAACATGGTAAACACTCAAGTACAAGTCAACATGCCAATCAGAGATGCTACCTCGTGTGGCAACTGCCCTCTTATGGGCAGTCATGTGAATGATCATCTCACCCCTGTGTGCGTGCACTCGCAATGAAGATGGACGATGTTAGGGTCATTTTATGGTTAGCATATTTCGTGATCATATTTAGTCATTTGTTGATGACGGGTTGTGTTTCATCGTAGTGCTGCATCATCGTATTTTCGTAACTATCTATTTCTGAGTTCTAGGAGCACCGCGCCTGCTGTGAGCATGCCAGCCACTCGAGCCTCGATTCCAATACACCGGCGCCTGCTATGCGCTTGACTGTCGCTCAAGCGCTAATTCTAGAACCTACCAGCTCGAAGCTGGCCGTTCTCTCACTCAAGCGCCCGTAGGGTTTTCTCTTGAAACTCTCGTTGCGCTCGCCGTGCGCTCGAGCCATGCTCGAGCGCCATGGCAATGGACAGAATTTTTAAATCCATTTTCGAGCCCTCTATAAATATACTCCTTATTTCAGTTGCCTTGATGATTGATTGATGCATTCGGAGTGCCTCTCCTTGAGAAATATTCTTCTCTTACCTCACTAATTTCACTCCAATTGAAAAAACCGATCTTTCATCATTGTACTTTATGTGCTAACAAGTTTTCTCAACACCCTCTTTGTACCGATCTATCACTTCTACCCTTCTACCTTCATTGGTGACGTCAGTACATTGAAGAAGAGGATTTGGTCATGTTCTCTATTTCAAGCGGTTCGAGAGAGAAGATTGACATGAAGACCAAAACGCGTCCGATTCTGTTGTTGCGGGCAAATCCAAGGAGTTTCTTAGTAAGGATTATAAGACGGGAGTAAGTCGGTTAGGTTAGCGCGTCTGTACTACCCGATCTGTAAGTTGATTTTCATTGTGGATTTCTTCTCTGGCTGTTGAAACCCGGATGGTTTTTCTCGATTACTGCGAGTAGAGATTTTTTCCTTCGTCACCAAAATTGTCTTTTTATTATTGCTTATTTTCATATATATTTTTTATACTTATTATTATTATTAGCATCTAGAAATAAATATTCATTACGTATATTAGATATTTAATTTTGTACTACTTCCACTAATCTTGCACGGGGTCAAAATATTAGTGTAAAATGTCTTTTTCAATTGGCATCAGAGACTCACCACAATCCACGATCCCAATCTAAATGTATACTAGCCAATCGTTGTCCGTTCCTCCCTATTTTGATGGAAGTAATTATGTCTATCAGAAGGTTTGTATGAGAACATTTCTCAAATTGATGGATAAGCGCATGTAGACACGCACTCAAATCGGGTGAACTCCACCTAAAAGTACCATGGATGATGAACCAAAAGTCTTATATTTGTGGTCTAAAGAAGAACTTGAAGCATGCAATTGGAATAGTAAGGGGTTACATGCCATTTTTATGGCCGTATCCCCTGAAAAGTTTGAACGTATCTTTTTATATGAGACCTCAAAGAATACGTGGGATATTCTTGAAATCACTCATGAATGCGCCAAACTTGTCAAAAATTCAAAACTATAAATTCTTACGATTAGATTTGAAGAAATCAGAATGAAAGATGAAGAAACATTCGATGAATTCTTTGCTCAATTAAATGATATTGTAAACTTCGATCTCTCCCTGAGCGATTTAAACCTAAAGTCACGGTAATTAAAAAAGTAAAGATCTCAACAAATTGAAAATAGAAGAACTTGTTGGGTCCCTTCAAACTTATAAGCACACCCTTCCTCAATAAAAAAAATAAATTAATTGCCCTGAAAATTGTAAAGGAAGAAAGAGATCATCACTCGGACGAAGAGTCATGCAGTGATGAGGAGTTTGCTATGTTCGTCAAAAACTTTAAGAAATTATTTAAAAATAAGGATAGCAACGACACTTCAAAGGAATTGATTTATCTCATTTTTCGATCAAGAAAGAGATAAAGGAAACTAAAGATTCAAAAACGAGAAACCCCAAGGAATCCAATGCCATAAATGCCACGGCTTCGATCATATTCGGACCGAGTGCCCAAATTTTAAGCGTCAAAAAGGAAAAAGTTTAAATGTGTCTCTAATGGATAATGAAGATGATGAAAGTCATAAAGAAAAATCTACAGGGAATGATGAGGTAAATTATATGGCTTTCAAAACAATTATTATTAGTGGTGACGAAGCTACTAGAGCACCTCCTGAACAATCAAATTCCTTTCATGAAGAATTTGATAACTAATTTGATAGGCTTCAAAATGCATATGACAAACTGTTTAGAGAATACTTAAAATTAAAGAAAATAAATAAAACCCTACACAGTAAGCTCATCAAATTGGAAAAATATAATGCAGAAATTATGACCAAATTAAATAGTGCCACAAGGATATATTATGAACTAGAAATGCATAACCACTCTTTAATCACCAAAATTAAATTCCTAGAATTGGAGCTTGAGAACATCAATAATGATATGAGCAAATTTTTCAGTAGAACCCAAAAATTTGATCATATGTTGGGTCTTGAAAAATGTGCTGGTAATAAAAAGGGTCTCGGATATGTTGAAAAAATTTTTCAACACGACCCACAACCTAAAACTATCTTTGTTCCCTTCACGAAAATTCTACTAAAAAATATTAACACATCTAAAGTCACTAAGGCGGTGCCTTAACGTGTAGAGAAAAGATTTGGCTCAAATCATTTGCCTAATCCATATAGCCAAAAAGTTATGACCAAACCCACTGAAATTCACATGTCAAACAAAACAAATACCTATTTCCACTAAAGACCTAAAAAGTCTCCTTTCATGCCTAAATTTGTTCCTATTTGTAATGCATGTGGGAAAATTGGTTATATTCGTCCTTATTGCTATACCATAAATTTCTATATAACCAAAGATAAGGAACAATGATGAACAAACTTGTTAATAACATTCAACAACAAAATGAATAAGTAAAAAGGTTAAATCAGAAAGTAAATTGAGGGAGAAAAATCGAGTCAAGAAAAGTGAGCTGAACTTCTAATCAATTTTTATTTTAAAAAAGGGGGCAATTGTATGTTTCAAGGTAATTTAAAAAAATGTGCGTTCTGTGCGCTAGCCCTTCACGGGCTTGAGCTCACGCTGCTCGCCTTTATCTTCCAGAGAGTAGCATGCGCCGAGGCAAACCCTCGTTCCACTCTCTTTGCTCGCTCGCTTTCCTCTCTCTAGCTATACCTCTCTCACTTGCCCACCTCCCGATCTACCATCTTTCATCTCCATAGTGGTCATCCTCGAGGTAATTTTTTTCACTCCTTTCTCCCCTCTGCCTTGCCCTCCGCCATTAATGGCGTCGTCGGCCCCTCTTCCTCTCGTTTTGGTTGGTTTTCATCATGGGTCACCTTTTTTTTTCCCATTTGCTCCAGATCCACCAGTTATTGTGTGGCTTAGGGTGCCGACCATGGATCAGTGTATTTCCTCTATTTTCGGCCTCCTGGTACACTCTTGTGCACTGGCCGCCTCCCTGACCCTGTCCCATGTGTTCACTCATGGCTGGGCATTACCCACCATGGCTCAGACTCGGATCAGGTTGTACACCATGAGATTGCTGTGACAAAGGCAGGTGGTGTGCGACTGGAACTCTGGTGTTGTGCCCATTGCTTCTTGGCCCTGCTCATAGGCAACTGCTTTGCACCGCTAGCTGTTGCGCCTTCCTCTTGTGGCTCACACAGCACACACATTCCCATTAAAAAAAAAGGCAAAGAAGCAACAAGGGGACCGAAAAGAAACCAAATAATTTTTATATATATAAACGACGGCGTCGATGTAACCATATTTAGGTGTTCTTAAACTTTTTTTTGTGTATTTCAGATGTCGGCCTCGAGAAAATCTATGGCATAAAATTTATCAACCAAACGCAATTGGCCAAGTGGACTCTTCGCTCCCGATTGTTTTATCAGTCCAGAGGTTGAGACCTTATTCACCACACACATATCCCGTTAGCCACTCTCCCTTGAATGTGAAGTATGCCTTGACTCCCTCGACCCCTCCATATCTTCTGTATTAATTGACCACCATTGGGAGCCGGCCCTCACCGGGTTGATTGCTCATTCTCTTATTTTTATTCAAGAGTTCTATTCTAATATTCATGAGTCTTCCTCTACTTCCTTCTCCACCTACTTGCGGGGGAACACATCCCGGATTACTTCGGATGTGATTGCACAAGTTCTTAGCCTTCCTTGGGTGAACAATCCGACTATCCTTTCCCTCCATTCTCCCGGCCTCATCCAAATGAAGTCGATACATTCTTTCATGGTGCCCTCATGGAGTGGAATGGGCAATCGTTTAAAACCTCCCTTCTCTCCCCTCAGCATCTGGTTGTGAGCCACATCATGCTCATGAATATTTTTCATGTATCTCACTTTTCGTCCATTCTCCTAGACAAAGCCTTGTTCCTGTATACTCTGCTGAGTGGCTGGCCCATCGACTTGTCGTCCCACTTCGTTTCCCACATTGTCTCCCTCTTCACCGCACGTAAAGATGATAACCTTCAGTGGCTGCTTGCTGGCCTTGGTCATCATTTTTTTGATCTTCCTCATCTCCCACTCGCTCTCCCTATCACCTCCACCACCTTTGCTCAGAGTTGGTCCTACTCTCGTCGATTTGCAATGGATCCCCAAGAGCCGTTCAATGAGCCTCTCCTTAAGGTGCCAACCTATCAGCCCGATGGTGGACCATCTAGCTCCGTATCGTCCTACCCTGACCCCTTGAGCCCCGGACCGTCTGCCCCTGCCCGGCACTCCACCTCCTCCTCCGCAGCTCTGATGGGCCAGATGTCCCGTCTTGCCAAGCACTTTGAGCATCTTTATTCCTCGCAAGAGCGGATCCTTACTTCCCAGTCTCAGATGCAGTCGCATATTCTTGCTGGCTTTAAGCATCTAGATGCCCACTTGGCTACACAGGAAGCTGAGCTTCGATGGTGGCGGCGTCATTATGGTCATCTGCCCCTCAGTGATTCTTCCGGCCCTAAGTTATCCCCTCTCTTTAGCTCTTCGTGACAAAAATGGGGAGACCATTTTTTCTATTTTGATACGGGGAGACCATATGTTTGTTATTTCTGATAGGAGAGACGGTATTATTTTTGTTAGGGAGAGATACTACTTTTGTGAGGGGGAGTTCTTCTTGGCTTTTTGTGATGCTTGTATGTCTCTTGTTGACTTTATATTCTTGGATTTTTATGATGCTTGAATATCTCTTGCTGACTTTCTATTCTTAGATTTTTGTGATGCTTGTATGTCTCTTGCTGACTTTATATCTTCTATTGCCTTGCCTTCATTTTTTTGATAATGCATATTGTCTTCTTTTTCTATTGTTATCGCCATATTATATCATCTTTATTATGCCTGTTTGTACTAACCATATTTGACCAGGTAACATAGTTATAGTATCAGTGTGGCAGTCACAGAATTGACACAGTGGTGCCAGTATAGATTTTTATGTTTACTTCTTGTATTATTTTTATTTCTCATTAGGTGTAGACTTTTATGTATATGAGTTCTATTTCGATAGTATCTGAACCTGTGCTTCATCTGTATTTTTTTACCTTATGTGTTTTGTCACGAAATTGCTAAAGGAGGAGATTGTTAGGATCATTTTATGGTTGGCATATTGCTTTACCATATTTAATATTGTGTCGATATCGAGTTGTGTTTCATCGTAGTGCTGCATCATTGTATTTCTGTAGCAATCCATTTTCGGGTTCCAGGAGCACCGCGCCTGCTGTGAGCACACCAACTGCTTGAGCCTCAATTCCAGTACACCAGCGCCTGCCTTGTGCTCGGCTGTCGCTCGAGCGCCAATTCCAAAACCTACCCTCTTGAAGCTGGTTGTTCTCTCACTCGAACGCCTATAGGGTTTTCTTTTGAAACCCTCGTTGCGCTCACCGTGCGATTGAGCCACGCTCGTGCGCCGCGACAATAGGCAGAATTTTTGAACCCGTTTTTTGAGCTCTCTATAAATATGATCCTTATTTCAGTTGCCCTGATGCTTGATTGATGCATTTGGAGCACCTTTCCTTGAGAAATATTCATCTCTTACTTCACTAATCCCACTTCAATTGAAAAAACCGATCTTTCATCAATGCACTTCATGTGCTAACAAATTTTCTCAGCACCTTCTCTTTACCGATCCATCACTTCTACCCTTCTACCTTCGTTGGTGATGTCAGTACATTAAGATCGTGTTCACTACTTCAAGCGGTCCAAGAGAGAAAATTGACGTGAAGATTAGAAAGAATTCGGTTCCATTGCAGCCAAATCTAATGAGTTCCTTGGTAGGGATCACAAGATGGGAGTAAGTCGGCTAGGTTAGCGTGTCTATACCACCTGATTTGTAAGTTAATTTTCGTTATAGATTTTTCTCTGGCCGTTGAAAATCAGAGGGTTTTTCTCAATTACTGTAGGTTTTGAGTTTTTCCTTCATCACCAAAATTATCTTTTTATTATTGCTTATTATCATATATATTTTTTATATTTATTATTATTGTTGGCATATAGAAATAAATATTTATTACGTGTATTAAATATTTAATTTTGTACTGCTTCTGCTAATCTTGCAAGGGGTCAAAACAATAGTGTAAAACGTCTTTTTTAGACGACGTCTCCAAGGCCATCCAAACCATTTGCACACAATTGGACGAGCAGTCGAAGGGGGCTTCCTCTTCTGCCTCCCAAATAGCGACATCCAAGGAAAGGAAGAGGGGAAGGAAGCACCCCACTAAGAATGGCCATCGGCCTAAAGACCTTGGGATATAAATTACCTCGAGCAATAAAGTCCCAATGCACCTAGAGAGTCATCAGAATTATAGGACCCGAGAGGATAGCTCCAAGAGGCAAAATATTTGTTATTCCCATGATGATAGGGAGCCTTCATACCAAGGAGAAGCCTCTCATAGTGCATACCTTTTGAAGGTTGTGAGCCGCCCAATCTCTCATGCCATATAGAACCCCTAAGAATTGAAGATCTTCTTCAATGAGAAGGGGATGATAGCCCCTCCTCAAATAAAGAAGAAAGTTAAAAAAATGTGGCAACATATTTTTGGAGGAGATGCTGATAGACAAAGCGCAAACTTACGAAGATTACCATTTACGATGGAGATCCATACACATCCACTCCCTCATAAATTTAAGATGTCAGTCTTAGATCCTTATGATGGAAGTACTAATTCAATGGACCATCTTAACCATTTCTACAATCTCCTAAGCTTTTAAGGCCTAGACGAGACTACAATGTGTTTGTGCTTTCCCTCAACTCTCAAAGGGGATGCCCGAGTTTGGTTCTATCAGCTTTAACCGAACTCGATTCAAACGTTCTAGGATCTAGCCAACGACTTCTTGTCACAGTTTTCCTCCAATCGAAGGGAAGAGAATCAACTATGGCACCTTGTCCATGTCAAGCAAAGTTCAAACGAAGGTTTGAAGGACTTCCTAACTCAGTTCATGATCAAGGACTAGAAGATATCCAGGCTCACTGATAAGATGAAGTTGAGTGTCTTTATATCGATGCTAGAGTATGGGGACTTTTTCAAGTATCTGGCACATAAAGACTCGCAGACCTTCTGAGAAGCCGAGGCCATTGCTCGAACTTACATAACTGCCAAAGAGGTTAATGTGATGAAATGGCCAGAGCATATGGACCATTTTTTACCAAAGGACGGTGAATGAAAAGAGAAAGAATGGAAACCACGTGGACTCCTATGGACCCAAGAAGCAATTGAAGGTGGAGCCGACAGTACAAAGGGAGTTCAGGCCCCTAAACCTAACTCTTTTAAATGACTCTCGCACCAACATTTTGATGCATATTCAGAATAAAAAATTCTTCAAATAGTCAAAGGGAATCCGAATGGAGAGGATCAATTAAAGTATTATCACTATTATCAGTGTCAGGGTCATAACATTTAAGATTGTCGAACACTACAAAAGGATATTGAAGACCTAATCCGAAAAGGTCACATCACCCAATTTCTATAAAGATCTAGACAGACCTCTAGAGGTGCAGATAGGGATAAAGTCAAGCAATTAAGGAACTGAGTAGCAGCTGTCAACATGGTGACAACATGACTAATGTAGAATGATGCCCCGGATTGATCAAATGTGGTCGCTGACTGTAAGAAACCAAGGGTAGGAGTTAGGAATGATGTCATTAGTTTTAATAATGAAGATATAACTCATGTATTCTCTCATCATTCTTATCCCTTGGTTGTATATGCTCCCGTTTTTTATGGTGATGTGAATTATCAGTTGAAATGAGTATTTATTGATAATAAAAGTTCTTGAAATTTACTTTATCTTGATACGTATTTTAAATTAGGTTTGAAAAGAAGACAAATGAAATCCACTAAGGGACCCCTGTATGGGCTAGACAATGAGTCAGTACCTATTCAAGGGGTCGTCCAGCTTGAAGTTACGCTAGGAACTTATCCGAGGACTGCTTCCAAGACACTTTCCTTTTTGGTAGTGTACCTTCTATCAATCTATAATGCCATCCTTGGACATCCCTGTTCGACCACTTTTGGGGTAGTAACCTCGATCCTACATTTGAAAATAAACTTTCCCACTTCATATGATGTAGGAGGGATCCTTGGCGATCAAATGACAAGGTGGGCATGTTACTTGTCCCAAGTTACTCAGACACCCCCCGGCCAGCAAATCGAGGACCTTGACTTCTGTGACAAGACCACCTTTGTGATGACCCGAGTTCTAGAAAATGATAATTGGAAGGTAAATGAGTTAAAATAGATGAATTGTGTTCAAAAGGTACGGGAGTAATGGATTGGAAAGCTCAAAGAACCGGAACTAGTAAATCGGAAACCGAAATTGTAAGCGGTGAAATGTTGATTCGTAGACAAGATTCGGATTTTAAATTGTGATAATCATGACTTATTGAGGTTATATAATCAAAAATAAGGTCCAAGGATGTGAAAGATTGGGTTAGAATGGTCAAAACGGGTCCCGAATGGCGAAAACGCGACGTAGGCTTGCTGCAGGCTTGACGTGGGCCAGACCGGCGCCCTCCGCGCCCTCGAGCCCTCCTATCAGGCGCAAAAACCAGTGGCGTAGCCGAAGCCCTCTGCTCGAGCGGCGGGCTGCCTGAAGCCTTGTCGCCTGCTGGCCGCTCGAGCTCCGCTCGAGCAGCTGCGTCAAATATAAAAGCGCGCCCAGCTCTCTCCTTTCATTTAACACGACTTTAGGGTTTGAGGAGAGAGAGAGAGCACCATTTCAAGAGAGAGAAAGGAGGAGATCGAGGCCATGGAGTCCTAATCCGGCTTCGAGCCCGTTAGAGAAATCGTAGAGAATGTCGAGGCAAGTACATCTATACCGTTTTTCTTCCATTTCTATTGATTTTCGTCCGATCCCCTTCGGGTATTTTGCCTCGATACTGAACCCTATGTATATCATTGTGATGCCCATAGTCTAATTGTGTATTTATGTGAAAATCATCATCCAATTCATTGTTTACGTACCATTATGCGCATTCGAAACCCTTACCCAAGCGCGTGTACTATTCATGCGTGATCGGGTGGATTTCGGCCTTTGATTTTTGGGGCTTTTGCATGAATTAGGACTAGAATATGATTAACCAAATCCCACATAAGTTAATTCATCGGTTGGGTACCCGATTTGGTGGAATTTTGTGAAATTCCGTTCGTGAAACCCTAACCCTGCGCCTGGGTGGTTTAGGGCTTTAATTTTTGGGGCTTTTGATTTATTTGGGACTAGATTATGATTATACATGACTTGGGTAAGTTGATTTACCGATTGGGTATCCGAAATTGTGGAATTTAATGAAAATTTGTTTCATGCCCCTTGACCCGCACCCTTATTAATCGTTTGAGTTTCTATTTAGAGTTAAATGTATAAATTGACTTGGAATTATAGTTACCCGTGCCTCGGGTTTTACAGACTACCTATTGGACGTCCAAAATCTAGAGAATTAATCGATTTGCGTATATGTGTACAATTCACGGGTACTGTTCACGGCTGCTGTTCACCCGAGAATTTTGGATGACATTTTGTGTAGTGTTTCCATGTTTAAATGCCGATTAAGTGATATGTATTTGTGTAGATCTAATTGTTTAATTTGAAAGTTTCGGCATGCTCAATTTCAAAGGAATTCATATTCGGAGGCTCTTTAAGTTAATTAGCTTCTTCTAGAGAGAGAGGAAGCTAAGGTACGATGGTATACACGAAGAGGAAAAAAAGGGAGAAATTAGTTATTTCAATCCACACTCCGGGTAAAAGAATAACGGTAGATCAGGCCAAGACAAGTGTACCTTAGATGTCGTTTTATGTTTTTACTGTTTCTTTTGCTTTAAACTTGATGAAATGTTATGAAAATGATATTGATGCATGTTTATAGTACGTGAAGCATGTTTCCTTCAATTAATCGGTTGGATTTTATGTTTATGCATGTTTATTGCAAGATTTAGCTCCGATTTCGTGAATAGGCATGAAAATAGTGTTCGATTTGTCTCGGAAAGCATGTGATGAAACCCTAGCTTGAAAATGTTGTGAAGATTGAGCAAATTGCATGATTTAATGTATATGCATGCCATCTATGGCATTAATTTAATGAAAAATGTACATGTAAGAGACCGATTTGAGTCTGACGGTTTTGGCGAAGCCCTTTGTACGAAAATGAAGAGGTTTTGATGAGTTTTAACCGTATCTTCTATTATATGAAAGTTAATTGACATCGAAATGAAGCTTCCTGTATAGTTTATTTTGAAAATATGTACAAGCCTATACCGACGAAATTTTCATGTACTTTGAAGTTAGCTGAAAGTAAATTGTGAAAGTCTGACTTTAAAAAAAAAGGGGGTTTTGGATAAAAAGATGAATGATAGCTGTCATCGAGGCTTGGTACAAGGAGGAAATGATAGCCGTCCTCGGGACTTTGTACAAGGAGGGAATGATAGCCGTCATCGGGGCTTGGTACAAGGAGGAAATGATAGCCGTCCTCGGGGCTTGGTACAAGGAGAAAATGATAGCCATCCTCGGGGCTTGGTACAAGGAGGGAATGATAGCCGTCCCTGGAGGAGAAAATAATAGAAGTACCGTTTATTGTTTTATCGATATGCTATATTATAGTAAAATGATGATAATGAATCGTGATGCAAGAAAAGATGATAGCGTATTGTTTTCAGTTTTACCATGTATTGTCAAAGTTTACAGTTTATTATTTTTCAGTCTATAGCATACTGATTTATGAAGCATAAGGTTTGATATCGTTATAGTGTTCCTTTACTGTTTTTCCAAATGATGTTTTGATTAAACGTTCTGGTTCTACATGATTATATGATCGTTTTGGCATAACCGTATTACAGTTCATATGCATGTACCTTGCTGAGTCTCGGCTCACTGTTTTAATATTTTTCCCTCATTCAGATGAGACAGTAGAGCTACTGCCTAATGAAAAAGAGTAAATAGAGAGGAGTTGCTTGAAGACTTATGAGGACCACCGCATACTGGAGCTATTTTGAAAGAGCCTGCTGATGTAAAGGCTTAGCTAGAAATATGATTTTTGTATACTGGTCTTACGTTTATGGATGCTCTAGAACATGCGAATTTTGTATAGAAAGCATATGATGTGTATGATAGTAAAAGAGAAAAAGCTATGCTTCTGCAGGTTCTTAGTTTACTTCTGCTACATACTCTAGATTTACTGTGCAGGTCCTAGATGGCATCTCGTTATTAAACTGTTAGAGTAGTAAATATTTTTATGGATTTGTGCCATGGATGGTACATGTGATCCTGTGAATGTTTGTTGTAGGAATTGTGAATGATGGATAATTGTGTGCTTGTTGTGGATGATTATACAGGGTTGTATTTTTAGGTTTTTTATCCTATTACAAATGAGACTCTGCCGAAATTCCTGCAGGAGTCTTGCCTTATGTTTTAGACCGTTAATGGTATTGCTGTTTTGACGGAAGCTTTTAAGGACAAAAAAAAAATCCGTTCCATCACAACCTTGTTACAAGGCTAGTCTAGAGAATCTATAGATCAAATCCCATTGGATCCCAGTGATCTAGAGAAGTATGTTCAAATAAGATGTTCGTTACCAGAACTCATCTGAAGTCAGTTTATCAGTTTTCTCCAATGAAATTCTGACATTTTTTCCTAGACATTTGATGACATGTCAGGAATATCGATTGAAGTAATGGTTTATAAGTTGGGCTTATACCACAATCATAAACTTATTTAACAGAAACAAAGGAATCATTCAGTTGAAAAATTGATTACTATCTATGAGGAAGTGAAAAAACTGCTTGATGCTAGATTTATCAGGAAGGTATAATATCCGGACTAGTTATCTAACGTGGTCTTGATTAAGAAAAGTAATAGGAAGTGGAGAATGTACATCGACTTCACTGACGTTAATAAAACATATCCTATGGATAACTTTTTGCTACCCAGGATCGACCTACTTATTGACTCAACATCTTGGCATTAACTGTTGAGTTTCATGGACATATATTTAGGCTATAATTATATCTGAATGTGCCTAGAAGACAAGGAGTACACGTTGTCCATGACTGACCAAGGGATGTAATGTTATAAAGTCATACCTTTTGGACTAAAGAATGCCGATACTACCTACCAGCATCTTGTCAATAAGATATTCGAAACCTAGATTGGATGAAATATGAAGTGTATGTGGATGACAAGCTCGTCAAAAGTAGAGCAACCAATGACAATATTCGTGATCTGGAAGAGGCATTTAATGTCCTTCGCATGCTCCAGATGAAGCTCAATTCAACAAAGTATATGTTTGGGGTGACCTCGGGAAAGTGTTTGGGTTTCATTGGCTCACATTGAGGGAATGAATCAAACTCTGAAAAAATCAAGGCTACCATTAATATAACCCACCTCAAAAATTGAAAGAAATCCAAAACCTCAATAGGAGGTTGACAACGCTTTCCTATTTCTTGGCCAAGTTAGTAGAGAAGTACTTGTCCTTTTTTAAAGCCTTGAAGGGGACAAAGGCCATCAATTTTCAATGGATGACCAACTATGAAGCTATGTTCTGAGAACTGAATGAGTATCTCTCAAACCTGCTACTTCTTATTTACACTCAAGAAGGCGATGAGCTATATTTATACCTTGTAGTATCTGATACTACCATGAGCTCAGTCTTGATTCGACAATAGTCCGATATGGAACAACCTATATATTATGTCAGTAAGGTCTTGATGGATCCAAAGACTCAATATTTTCATGCTGAAAAGATGGTTTTAGCACTTATCTATTCTGTTAGGAATCTCATTCCTTATTTTTAGGCATACAAAATTATTGTTCTGACAGACTAGCCGCTAAAAGGAATCTTGTAGAAGCTAGATATATCAGGATGACTGGTCAAGTGTGCCATTGAGTTGGGTGAATTCGACGTGGATTTTCGACCAGGGCTAGCCCTAAAACACTAGTCCCTAGCAAACTTCATTGTTAAAATAACAACCCCAACTCTAAAAACCCTTGGCCTTGTTGAGACCGATAGTCAGTAAAGGCCTCTAGTATGGACCTTACATGTGGATAGATCTTCAATGCAATCAAGCGAGGGCGTGAAGTACCATATTTTCAATAAAAATTTGTAGAGTTTCGACTGTAATAAGGACGTCGGCTAAATAAAAACTTGTACATTAATCATGTATAACAAATTTATAACCACAATACACTCAACACAGGATCCAAAAGCTACCAACTATACATGGCACCCATGTCATAACTCTGGGTATGACGTTGGCTCAGACAAGATGCCACTAGGTTCCCAAACAAACTATACAGACCTGCGAAAGTATATACAACCATCAAATACAACGAAAACTAAGCTATATGAACATCACCATTTTACGCATACATCCATATACAAGACCCTCTCAAATATACAAAATATTCTATAAAAAAAGGTATAATTCTACAAAAATTAAGTCCTTAAGATTCATCCTCCAAGTCTTCAGTCTAGCGAACTTCTAATCCTTTACTTTTCCCTATCGAGTATAAGTTTGTACTCATTTGTAGGCAAGAAAAATAGTAAGGGTGAGCAAAATGCTCAACAAGTCAATATAATCAAAAATAATATACAATATATTCAAAATGGAATAGGGAGGGAGAGATGAGCGTGATATATGATGCATCGCATGAAATATGAACAAATACATTTTCGGAATATAACAACTTTTCATATTTTATCTTTCTTCTCTTACGGTTCCAAAGCATGCATAAATTTCTTAATTTTTGTGAATTAGGGCCAATAGACCTTACTGACTAATGGTATGGAAGAACGAGGAAAGGAATGTATTTATTTCTACACATTCTAAAGTGTATATTCATGCAATTCAACATCTTATGGCGAGCGGTATACTTTTAACCCGATATACGGGGCCATATCACATATGCCACCATGTCTCCCGTGGCTCAGAAGTAGTCATCATTCTTCCATAGTAATATCCTAAGGTATGCCAAGAAATATCACCCGTTATAATATATGGTCAGGATAATCCTTAAGTTTTCACTGTAATATCAATGGCATGCCAGAGAATACTATCCTCTAAAATATAAATCCATGGTCCAGGTGTGAGATCCTGAAATCAAAAAGGCTTAAAATCAGAATAAAATATTGCTACTGAAAATCGGAGTGGCCTTGTGTCGCTAGAAGGCCAAACCACTTCATGGAAGTGCAAGAGGCCGAAGTAAATAATGAGAGAAATTTAATCTGATGATGATGACTGGTTGGCTGATTTGGAGTAAAGGTGACTGGATTTTGCGTAAGGTTTACCATAATTTGTAATGTTGATCGGATTTTGAAAGATGTTGACTAGATTTGAAGAAGTTGATCGGATTTAAAAAGTTGACCAGTCTTGAAAGGAAAGAATGAAACGTTGGCAAGCTTGAGAAGAACTCGGCTTTTAGATGAAAAGTTAAAATCGGCATTTGTATGTATTTGAACTCGGCTTAATTAGAATAAGAAATATTGACCAAAAAGTTGACCGAATAAACTAATGGTAACTAAAGATAAAAGTAAACCTTACTATTTAGTTGGAATCAAACTAGGCGGCGACCAAATGGAGTAAGTAAACTAACCTAGTTACTCCCAACTACCGTCTGTGAATAAGTACCGGAGTTAGTGACTTACCCCACTTACCTACCTGCTCCCTCCTCTTTATATATCGGACTCCAGTTGAGGGGTAGTGTGAGTTTCTAGTGCGAAGGAAGAATAAGGAGTGAAGAAGGAGGGAAGAACTTTGAGTTTGCCAGAGACGGCGGTTAGACAAGTTACTTCGGACGCTAACCTTTTTAACTTCCATTTTGTATCAATTTTAAAGTTCATGCTTTAAGAATAATACAAGTATACTTCACATTTTCAGAGTCTAGATTTTAAGTATCCTTCCGTTTCAAATGTCCAGTTTTAAGAAAGTTTGCAAGTGTTTCCCTTCCGATTTAAAAATGCTTGCCGTTCTTAATTATTACTTAAGTTTCATTCTGATTTCATATCTGTATTCATGTTCTCTGTCTTTTTCTTTCTGTTTCTGATTAAATTGAGCTTTATACGAAATCCAAACTAAAAACAAAACTGGCCATGTGTGTAAAGAAGTCCTACTTTTTATGCTTAAAACAAGACCCTTCCTTAAGCCAAAAAGAAGTCCGGCCTTGTGTGTGTGAAGAACAAAAGAAGTCCAACCCTTCCTTAAGCCAAAAAGAAGTCCAGCCTTGTGTGTGTGAAGAACAAAAGAAGTCCAACCTTTCCTTAAAGCATGAAAACACAACCAGCCTTCCCTCGAAATAGAACAACTGCAGCCTTCCCTTTAGGCACAACAACTCCGGCCTTCCCTTGATGAACAAACAACTCCGACCTTTCCTTAGGTAAAAACAAGTTTGGCCTTCTCTTGTGTAAAGAAAATCACAACCGACTTTTGTGTGAAGAAAAAGAAGTCCGGCCTCCCTTCCCATAAGATCCAAACAAAGATAAAATCTAAACCGGCTTTCGTGTAAGAACATGAAATCGGCCCTTTTGCATGTTAAAATCGAAATCGGCCCATTGCATGATAAAATCGAAATCGGCCCCTTGCATGATAAAATCGAAATCGGCCTTTGAAAGTTAAAAATTGAAATCGGCCTTTGCATGTTAAAATCGAAATCGGCCCTTGCATGTTAAAATCGAAATCGGCCTTTTCATGTTAAAAATCAAAATCGCCTTTACATGTTTAAAATTGAAACCGGCCCTAAGATGAGAAATTGAAACCGGCCCTAAGCTGAGATTGAAATCGGCCTTGAGTACCTTGAAATTGAAACCGGTCCTAAGATGAGATTGAAATCAGCCATGAGCACCTTGAACTTGAAGCCGGCCCTAAGATGAGATTGAAATCAGCCTTGAGTACCTTGAAATTGAAACCGGTCCTAAGATGAGATTGAAATCGGCCATGTGCACCTTGAACTTGAAACCGGCCCTAAGATGAGATTGAAATCAGCCTTGAGTACCTTGAAATTGAAACCGGCCCTAAGACGAGATTGAAATCGGCCATGAGCACCTTGAAATTGAAACCGGTCCTAAGTTGAGATTAAAATCGGCCATGAACACCTTGAACTTGAAACCGGCCCTAAGATGAGATTAAAATCGGCCTTGAGTACCTTGAAATTGAAACCGGTCCTAAGATGAGATTGAAATCGGCCATGAGCACCTTGAAATTGAAACCGGCCCTAAGTGGAATTTGAGAACGGCCATGTGTGCCATGAATTTTGAAACCGGCCCAAAGGTGTGATTTGAAACCGACAATGTGTGCCCTAAATTTGAAACCGGCTTAGAGTATATGATTTTTGAACTAAGTTCTATTATTTGAAACCGACTTTTAAGTATGTGATTTTTGAATTAAGTTCTATGATTTAAAACTGGTTTGAAGTATATGGTTTTTGAACCGGCCATAAGATATCTGTACACAATCTCTGAAGGGTTAATAGTGATATTTCTGACTGATACTGAAAATGGCTTTCAGTAAACGATAAGAAGAAAATATTTCTGCTTTGTTATTATGGATCTAGGACTGATATGCCAGCAGCTTAGGTTCTCCGGCATGCCTTAGAACGTTATGGTGGTAATCGAGAACAACTTTGTCCATGGAATTATATGTGGTCCGCCCCTCTTTTGGGCGTTATAATAGGAGGGTAACTTCTGTTCTGTTTTGGCCAGCTCCCCCTTAGATTGGGGAAGGATCTCATGAGGTGAGATCATCCGTTCTGTTTTGTTTAATGCCGTTGATTGTGGGAGATGTACACAATCTATCCTCGATTATTCTCCCCCTCCGCTAGTAGGGTCCTTTACCAATAAAAGATGAGTTTTCTACAAACTATCAAGTAAGACCAATTTCTGCTATCTCTGAAACATGAGTATATTGATTCTGATTTCCGAAGACCGTTTCTTTTTTCTGATAGTTCTGTATACGTCTGATCCTATTTTTGTTATAAATCACTTCCTTATGGCATTTGTATATTCTTTTGAAATAGTATCTATTTTGTTGAGTTATGTTCCGCATGCATATTTTACTATGTACTTGCATGTACCTTGCTGGGTCTTGGGATCACTATTTTCTGTTTTACCCCTCCAGATGAGACTATAGAATTCGTGCCTGACGAGAAGGAGTAACTAGAGCTCCGTCTAAGAGATTCTAAGGATTCCGAAGTATACTTTGGGAGTTACCATGGAAGAAGCAGTGGATGTAATGATTTAATTAGAATAGATGTATTTTTGAAATTGGAACCTTGTGCCTATGTACGCATGAATGAATTTTATGGGAATAAGTTTGAATGCTTCAACAGGTTATTAAATTGACTTCCGCTACATGTTTTATGGATAATGTGTGTGGGTCTCAGATGGCATCTGTGATCCTGTGTTATGAATGACGGAATCAAAAAAAAAAATATCCGTTCCGTCATAATTAGCATCAGAGAGTTGAGATGCCTTAGGAATTGATTGATCGAAAAGCAAAAGCTTAGGATAGGTTAAGTTGAATCAAAGGGTGGTTATACATAGCCATCTGTTTCGACTTAAGGTGTTAGTACTAATTAAGTTTCGGGTAGGTGGAAGATAGACTGGCTGGGTTTAGCCATCCTAGTTCGGTAAATTAGACTAGTAGGACTAGGATGTCAAGGAGCGCCGTGTCTTAGTTGCTGCTTAGAACAAATTACAATCTAACCAAGTTATTGCTGTTACAGAATTTAAAAGTCTTAACTAAAGGAATGACAAGCAAAGCTCTTGGTTATGAAAAGAAGATGAGTCCTTCAGAAAGAAAATATCCGGCCAGAAAGGTTCTAGTGCCGGCTAGAGATAAGCAACTAGAGTCAATAAAGGAGTCCGACCAATCAATACAGACCTCAAAGGCATTGGAAAAGTCATGTCCTCATAGGAACAGGCCTTGTTTCAAGGTACTAGGAGTTCGTGGTAATTATGGTCAGGCTGGACATAAGGTAAGAAATTGTCCATATTCGAAGAGAACCCAAGCACCCAAACTAGTTGCCCCGATTAAATAAATTGTAGATTCTGCAAAAGATGTGGGAGTATAATCAGCTATGGTGGAAGGTATGATTTTTCCGAACACAAAATGCTGAAACGTCTTTTAGGTTGTGTTTCTTGAGTTTATCTTTGATTGAGGATTGCAGACTTAGTTAGCTATATTGATAATCATGGCAATTTCTGGTGACTATGGATAGAATTATCCGTACTGAATTAAGGTAGTAAGCTCTGATCGGTTTCGGGTGGCAACTTTTGGCAAGCTGCTATATTAGTGAGAGAGTTGGATTAATAAGGATATTAGAACCAGCATATTAGATTATGAAATTCCGAGTATGAGCTAGAATTAATCAAGGAATTAGGAAAATTGTTTTGCCTTACCTGCAGACCACTTGATTAAACCTCGTGCCAAGAGACCGCACCTGGAGACCCCGTGTGGTCACTATGGGGTTTTGATCGATAAGGAATTTATAGGATCATGGGAATGTAGAAACCTTGTCAAAGGACGACCCATGTATTATTAAATTAAATGATATGCTAGTCCATACTAATAGACAATTACCACAAGCAAAGTAAGGAGAGGTGTGACGGAACGGATTTTTTTTTTTATCCTCAAAAGCTTCCATCAAACAGAAACACAATTAAAAACCCAAACTAAACCAGTTGGGTGCAACACAGGATCACAGATGCCATCTAGGACCCATACACTTTTAACCATAACTATAGCGGAAGTTATTCTAACACTTGTAGAAGTATTCATATTCATTCCAAAATATTCATTTCTTAGTACATAGCCAAAAATGTTTAACCATAGAAGTCCATCAAGTCATTACAATAATATTTCTCCAAAATAATCTTCCGGATCTTTAATAATCCTTCAGACAGGCTCTAATTACTCCAACTCGTCAGGGACAAGCTCTAAAGCTTCATCTGTGGGGGAAAAATATAAAACAGTGAGCCGAGGCCCAACAAGGTACATTCATATGAACTGTAAAACGGTTATGCCAAAACGATCATATATCCATGCAGAACCAGAACATTTAAAACATCATTTGGAAAAACAGTAAAGACATACTATATCGATATTAAATCTCATGCTTCATAAATCGTACTATAAACAATAACTTTACTGATGCATGGTAAAACTGAAAACAATACTCTATACTGTTCACTGACATCTTTTCACTGTATGTGATTCATTATCATCTTTTCATCAGATGATACTCTATTATCCTTTCACTGTACAATATATTTTTATCTTTTACTGTGACATATCTTAACAATTTTAGACCCTACCAGTGTACCCTACTAGTGGAAGGGGCGAATGATCGAGGATAGATTGTGTTCAGTCCACACAATCCAAGGCCTATCATGTCATATATATCCCCTCTCGAGGATATCTGATCGTGCCACCCGGCCGGTCGGCCTATCATGTCATATATATCCCATCTCGAGAGATATCTGTACTGTGTGCCGCCCGAAGGTTAGCCTGTGTTCCTCCTGGCTTAACGCCCTTGAGGACAGGGCGGACCATGAATCGCTCCATGGACAGAGCTATCCTCGATTACCACCGTAAGTTCTATGGCCTCACCCAAGAACTTACCTGGACTGTAGTCAATCTCTGGTCCCAAAATAACATAAGCAGAAATACTTCCTTTTTAAAAGCCATTTTCAGTAAAGCCAGGAGTTCATTTTCGTTTGGAGTCGGAATTCATTTTCAGTGCAAAAGCAGGAGTTTTGGAGTGCTCAAAAAGCCGGAGTGCTCAAAGCCAGAGGTCGTTTTAACAAAAGCCGGAGATCTTAGTTTCAAAAGGGCGGAGCTCTTTTTGGATGGAGCACTTTTCGAAAAGGACGGAGCTCTTTTGGACGAAGTACTTTTCAAAAAGGACGGAGCTCTTTTGGATGGAGTACTTTTCTTAAAAAGGGATGGAGTGCTTTTCACTAACGTGACAGAGTTTTTTTAAAAGCCAAAGTTTCATAAATCCGTAGTGCTTTTTACTGAAAGCCGGAGTACTTTAAAAGCCGAAGTTCATTTTACATTGAGGCCGGAGTTCATAAAGCTAGAGTGCTCAAAAGTCGGAGTGCTTAAAAGCCGGAGTGCTTAAAAAGCCGGAGTGTTTTTCACTCGAGGGACAGAGTACTTTTCACTAACAGGACGGAGTGCTTTTCTCTCAAAGGGACGGAGTGCTTTTCCTTTAAAACCGGGGTGCAAATTCCTTCTTAAAAACCGGAGTGACATTCCTTTAAAACCGGAACTGCATTTCCTTTAAAATCGGAGTTCTTTCTTTCATAAAGGCCGGAGTGAACTAACTTAGAAGCTAGAGTTCATTTCACATTAAAGCCGGAGTTCATTTTAAGGACGGAGTTCATTAAAAGTCAGAGTTCATTTCACATTAAAGCCGGAGTTCATTTTAAGGATGGAGTTCATTAAAAGCCGGAGTTCATTTCACATTAAGGCCGGAGTTCATTTTAAGGACGGAGTGCTTTTTCTCCGAAGATGGAGCTTATTTTATCAAAGGCCGGAGCTCATTTTCTCAAAAGTCGGAGTTCATTTTCAATACAAAGCCGGAGCTCATTTTCATATTAAGGCCGGAGTTCATTTTAAAGCCAAAGTTCTTTTTCCAACAAAAGGACGGAGTTCTTTTTGATAGAGGCGGAGTTCAAAAGCAGGAGTTCATTTCCCTTTAAACCCGAAGTTCATTAAAGTCGGAGTTCATTTCGCTCAAATGACGGAGTTCATATAGAAGGTCGTGTTCAATTTCAAGCAAATGTTGTTTTCATACCAAATGCCGGTTTCATTTTACATGCCAAATGCCGATTTCATTTTACATGCCAAATGCCGGTTTCATTTTACATGCCAAATGTCGGCTTCATTTCATATGTCAAATGCCGGTTTCATATTACTTGCCAAATGCCGATTTCATATTATATGTCAAATGCCGGCTTCATATTTCATATGTCAAATGTCGGTTTCATTTTACATGTCAAATGCTTTGTTACATGTCAAATGCGGTCCGGTCCGGTTTCTTGTAAGTTCGTAAAGTAGGAAAACAGGTGTCATGAACTTCGAGATGATTCAAACGAAAACTAAAAACGTGTTAACGTCCGAATACTTGCAGCAAAATAGAGTGCAGTATATTTACAAATGAACTAAAAACCGAACTTAAAAATAGCGTCCGAAGTAACTTGCAATATTCTTAAAGTATGAACTTAAAAACAGCGTCCGAGGTACACTTACCTGACGGGCTGACTCAAAATTCTTCCTCCTTGCCTGACAGTTGGTTTTTACCGTCTTGGAGCTCTCTCCTTCACTCCCTTCTCTCGGCTTGTATTTTGCCCCCGCTTCAACACTCGTTGCCAGTATTTATAGAGGAGGGGTTAGGTGGAGTAAGTGGGGCAGGTAACTTACTTTCGTACTTCTCTTCAAAGGGTGGGTGGAGTAACTAAATTAGTTTGCCTACTCCATTCAGTTGCCGCCTAGTTGAATTCTAACTAAATCCAAAAGTCTTAATTTATTCCGGCTAACCGCTCCTTATTTATTGCCAATGCTACCGGTTGACTCTTCAATTCCGGTCAACATCTTCAATTCCGGTCAATGTCTTTGAATCCGGTCAACTTCTTGTTATTATTCACTCTATCCATCACCTTTTTATAAACTTCAAATTTTATTCTCCTTGCACCCATAACTCTACTATGGTTTTATCAACACACCAGGCCAGACTTGATTTCAGCTTAAATGAAAGGCCGGACTGCTTTTACACTAAGGGAGGACGGACTTCTTTTGCGCTAAGAGAAGACGGACTTCTTTTTCCTCACACAAAGGCCACTCCGGTTGTCAGGCCACTTTGGCCTCACTTCACACAATGCACTCCGGCCTTAATGCTCTAAGGCTGGTTTGGAACTTCTTATTATATTTCTTGGTCAATGCGGTTGACCGGATAACCTTTAGTTTTTCCTCGATACTTTGATTATTTTGACTCGATGACTGGGACTTTCTATGTTTAAGAATCTGGGTCATCACAAGAGGCGTCCTAGGACGGAATTGATCCACCTATAATTAAAATTTTGTGATAAGATCTCTGAGGACTTAGGAATGATCCCTTAAAGAAAATTTAAGGTCTTATGAAATTAAAAGTTAGAGGTTGGAATATGTGGATCTCAAAATATTCAATGGAGGAGAATACTAAGGTCAATAGTTGAAGTCAAAAGTCTCTATTTGGAAGTATGAAGAATCACTTTGAAGATAATCCTGACCTAATAATTTTAAGAATTTTAAAGATGAAATTTGATAATTGTTGAGAAAACTCTAAGGATTATGTCTTTCTGTGTCACCTCTGGATTGATATTCTTGGGATAAGTAGGAGAGGAATCCCCTATCAGAATTACTTTTTCATTAATTGAGATTAGTAATCGAATGTCTCCACTTAAGTAGTGATCAAGTGATTTCAAATGATGTGTTTGGGTTAAATTAGTTGGTTCATTAATATACCAACGAGGTCTTAAAGCTGTTAAGTGTAAAGGGTAGTGAATTCAACAATAAATCTAAAGCCACATCGAACATGTGGTAACCATATAAATTGCAGTTTCTGATCTTGCTATGGGTTGAGGGTTTGTGAAAGTTGTTTCCCTCGATATATGGATTTGGAGATTTTGAGGCTGTTAAGTGTTAGGGTCTCAAGGTCTTGAGAAATGGTTTAAGACTGAACCGAATCCGTAGAGACTGTTATAGTTAGGACTTCCTATTCTGTTATGAATTGAGGATCTATAAGAAATATTTCTGTGGTATGGATATTTTAGAATCAATTTAAATCAAGGCTCGGATGTTCTGAAGGGGATATGACATGAAATAAAGAAAATGTAAAGTATCCTTCTTTTAAAATCTAATTGTACCTTGAATTTTATGTTGAAATTTTGGCTGAAAGAACCGAAATGCCAGGCTGTGATGGTGGCGGTAAGGTGAAATTGAATAAACCAAAGCTAACTAATTGATCAGAGCACGCAGCGGAAGAGTGATGAACCTGTGTATATAAAAAGGTTTAAGTTACTGTCCAAAGAAAATGCTAAATATTGAGGTTCAGCGCGAAATGAAATGAGGTATTTTGCTAATTTCGAGGATAAAATTCCTTTAAGTGGGGGAGAATTGTGAGATCCTGAAATCAAAAAGGCTAAAATCGGAATAAAATATTGCTACTGAAAATCGGAGTAGCCTTGGGCCACTAGAAGGCCGAACCACTTCATGGAAGTGCAAGAGGTCGAAGTAAATAATGAGAGAAATTTAATCGGATGATAATGATCGGTTGGCTAATTTGGAGTAAAGGTGATGGGATTTTGAGTAAGGTTGACTAGAATTTGTAATGTTGACCGGATTTCGAAAGATGTTGACCGGATTTGAAGAAGTTGACCTGATTTGAAGAGTTGACAGTCTTGAAAGGAAAGAATGAAATGTTGGCAGGCTTGTGTAGAACTCGGCTTTTAGGTAAAAAGTTGAAATCGACATTTGCATGTATTTGAACTCGTCTTAATTAGAATAAGAAATATTGACCAAAAAGTTGACCGAATAAACTAATGGTAACCAAAGACAAAAGTAAACCTTACTATTTAGTTGGAATCTAACTAGGCGGCGACCAAATGGAGTAAGTAAACTAACCTAGTTACTCCCACCTACCGTCTGTGAATAAGTACCGGTGTTAGTGACTTACCCCACTTACCCACCTGCTCCCTCCTCTTTATATATCGGACTCCAGTTGAGGGGTAGTGTGAGTTTCTGGTGCAAAGGAAGAATAAGGAGTGAAGAAGGAGGGAAGAACTTTGAGTTGGCCAGAGAGGGCGGTTAGGCAAGTTACTTCGGACGCTAACCTTTTTAACTTCCCTTTTGTATCCATTTTAAAGTTCATGTTTTAAGAATAATACAAGTATACTTAACCTTTTTAGAGTCAAAATTTTTAAGTATCCTTCTCTTTCGAATGTCCAATTTTAAGAAAGTCTGCAAGTGGTTCCCTTCCGATTTAAAAATGCTTGCCGTTCTTAATTATTACTTAAGTTGCATTCTGATTTCATATCTGTATTCATGTTCTCTGTCTTCTACTTTTTGTTTCTACTTAAATTGAGCTTTATACGAAATCCAGACTAAAAACGAAACCGGCCAAGTGTGTAAAGAAGTCCGGCTTTTTAAGCTTAAAACAATACCCTTCCTTAAGCCAAAAAGAAGTCCGGCCTTGTGTGTGTGAAGAACAAAAGAAGTCCAACCCTTCCTTAAGCTAAAAAGAAGTCCAGCCTTGTGTGTGTGAAGAACAAAAGAAGTCTAACCTCTCCTTAAAGCATGTAAACACAACCGGCCTTCCCTCAAAGCACAACAACTCCGGCCTTCCCTTGAGGCACAACAACTCCGGCCTTCCCTTGATGAACAAACAACTCCAGCCTTTCCTTAGGTAAAAACAAGTTCGGCCTTCTCTTGTGTAAAGAAAATCACAACCGGCTTTTGTGTGAAGAAAATGAAGTTCGGCCTCCCTTCTCATAAGATCCAAACAAAGATAAAATCTAAACCGGCTTTCCTGTAAGAACATGAAATCGGCCCTTTTGCATGTTAAAATTGAAATCGGCCCCTTGCATGATAAAATTGAAATCGGCCCCTTGCATGATAAAATCGAAATCGGCCTTTGCAAGTTAAAAATCGAAATCGGCCCCTTTGCATGTTAAAATAAAAATCGTCCCTTGCATGATAAAATCAAAATCGGCCCTTGCATGTTAAAATCAAAATCGGCCTTTGTATGTTAAAAATCAAAATCGGCCTTTACATGTTTAAAATTGAAACCGGCCCTAAGATGAGAAATTGAAACCGGCCCTAAGCTGAGATTGAAATCGGCCTTGAGTGCCTTGAAATTGAAACCGGTTCTAAGATGAGATTGAAATAGTCCTTGAGTACCTTGAAATTGAAACCGGTCCTAAGATGAGATTGAAATCGGCCATGAGCACCTTGAACTTGAAACCGATAAGAGATTGAAATCGGCCTTGAGTACCTTGAAATTGAAACCGGTCCTAAGATGAGATTGAAATCGGCCATGAGCACCTTGAACTTGAAACCGGCCCTAAGATGAGATTGAAATCGGCCTTGAGTACCTTGAAATTGAAACCGGTCCTAAGATGAGATTGAAATCGGCCATGAGCACCTTGAACTTGAAACCGGCCCTAAGATGAGATTGAAATCGGCCTTGAGTACCTTGAAATTGAAACCGGGCCTAAGACGAGATTGAAATCGGCCATGAGCACCTTGAAATTGAAATCGGTCCTAAGTTGAGATTAAAATCGGCCATGAGCGCCTTGAACTTGAAACCGGCCCTAAGATGAGATTGAAATCAGCCTTGAGTACCTTGAAATTGAAACCGGTCCTAAGATGAGATTGAAATCGGCCATGAGCACCTTGAAATTGAAACCGGCCCTAAGTGGAATTTGAGAACGGCCATGTGTGCCATGAATTTTGAAACCGGCCCAAAGGTGTAATTTGAAACCGACAATGTGTGCCCTAAATTTGAAACCGGCTTAGAGTATATGATTTTTGAACAAAGTTCTATTATTTGAAACCGACTTTTAAGTATGTGATTTTTGAATTAAGTTCTATGATTTGAAACTGGTTTGAAGTATATGATTTTTGAACCGGCCATAAGATATTTGTACACAATCTCTGAAGGGTTAATAGTGATATTTCTGACTGATTCTGAAAATGGCTTTCAGTAAACGATAAGAAGAAAATGTTTCTGTTTTGTTATTATGGACCCAGGACTGATATGCTGGTAGCTTAGGTTCTCTCGGCATGCCTTAGAACATTATGATGGTAATCGAGGATAACTCTATCCATGGAGTTATATGTGGTCCACTCCTTCTCAAGGCGTTATAATAGGAGGGTAGCTTTATTCTATTCTGGCCGGTGCCCCCTTGGATTGAGGAAGGATCTTGTGAGGTGGGATCATCCGTTCTATTTTGTTTAATGCCGTTGATTGTGGGGAGATGTACACAATCTATCCTCGATTATTCGCCCCCTCCACTAGTAGGGTCTACTAGTAGGGTCCTTTACTGATAAAAGATGAGTTTTCTACAAACTATCAAGTAAGACAAATTTCTGCTCTCTGAAACATGAGTATATTGATTCTGATTTCCGAAGACCGTTTCTATTTTCTAATAGTTCTATATACGTCTGAATCCTGTTTCTGTTATAAATTACTTCCTTATGGTATTTGTATCTTCATGTGAAATAGTATATGTTTTGTTGAGTTATGTTTCGCATACATGTTTTACTACGTACCTACATATATCTTGCTTGGCCTCGGCTCACTATTTTCTATTTTCTCCCTCCAGATAAGACTATAGAATTCTTGCCTGACGAGGAGAGTAACTAGAGCTTCATCTAAGAGAATCTAAGGATTTCGAAGCATACTTTGGGAGTTACCACGGAAGAAGTAGTGGATGTAATGATCTAATTAGAATAGATGTATTTTTGAAATTGGAACATTGTGCCTATGTGCGCATGAATGAATTTTATGGGAATAAGTTTGAATGCTACAACAGGTTATTAAATTGACTTCCGCTACATGTTTTGTGGATAATGTGTGTGGATCTTAGATGGCATCTCTGATCCTGTGTTATGAATAACGGAATCAAAAAAAAAATATCCGTTTCATCATACCAGGTTTCACAATTTTTTATTCTTTGAGGGAAAGTCTACCAAATTTCTTTCACAAAGTTCTCATTCCTAGAGAATGAATCATACATATATCAAATTATAGCATTCGTTTTATATACTTAAATTTCTTGATTAATTCTTATATATACAGATATGGATAATCATTTCTTGTTGGCTTAAGTCTTCACGTGACTTTAAATATATGTATAATTTAACATGATATTTTGAAACAATTAGAAAATTCTTACCACATTGGGCCAAACGTAACTTTAGAGCTCCCGAACGATAATTACTTCACAAACAGTTCACAATAATATTTTCAAAATATACAATTGAGTATATACAATTATACATAAATTAGATATCAATTAAACAAAATAAAATCATGCAAAATTACCAAAGTGGCTCGAGAAAACAGTGCCTGCACGGTGAACAGTGCCCGCGCGGGTATAGGGGTCCGTATATGCAAAATCGGATCCTCAATTGATAAATTAACATGTTCATGGTACGGGTAATAATATTGTAAAGCCAATTTATATAAAAATTTTCAAATAATCGGTTAAACGGGGTTCGGGCACAGGTTAGGGTTTCGAGGCGTGCAAGAACCGCGTGAAACCAAGAATCGGGCTACAAATCAGTGAATACTTTTGCTTAGGTCATGGGTTTCACAAAATACAAGCATGGGTCAGGAACCGGAATAAAAATACTTGAGGAGAAGTGAACAAAAATTTAAAAGAGAGAACGAAAAGGATATGAATGAACTTGTCTCGACCTGATCTATCAATTTTCCAACTAGCTCGAAATCGAATCGGACTCAGGGACCTCGGTCTCCTCCTCTCTCTCTCTTCTCCCTCACTCTCTCCCTCCTCTCTTTTCTTCCTTCAGAAGCCATGCTTTTGCTTCTTCCCTCTTCTTCTTTTTGTTATTATTATTGAGTATCGATTTGGGTTTTAAAATATAAGAAATAGAATATATATATATATATATATATATATCTATTTCTTATATTTTAAAACCCAAATCGATACTCGAGTAACAGTATAGGCATACTTTAGGCGCCGGCCAAACTAATCCAAATATCCATCAAAATTTTATAATATTTAATTAATTTTTATCACACCTAAATTATCCAAAATAATAATAATTAATCTAAATTAAATCGGATGAAAATTTGAGAAATTATATTATCTCCCACTTATAAAAATTTCGTCCTCAAAATTTAACGAACCTCAAAGTTTAACAATCGGGGTAATCTTTCAAGATTTTTTCCTAGTGTTCCCAAGTCACTTCCTCGATTAAGTGACTTATCTTAAAGAACTTTAGCCATTTGAATTGTTCTGATTCTTATTACCCAATGCATTCTATGAAAAATCTAAATTGAAACCTCATTATGAAACAAATTTTTAATCTCCCGACGACAACTCAACTCGATCACATACTCACTTTCACAATCAACAATACATGGGAGATTTCATGCTAATCCACCAAGTTCGAAGGCAAACCAAATTTGACTACCTTTCCAGTTTAATTCAAAACCTCAAACGGTCTAATAATTCTTATTTCAATTTACTCTAAGCTTTGAAAATGATCATTCATTTTAAGCCTCAAATTCAACCTTAAAATATATGCGTTCACACGCTCCGTTGCGCAACTTTGATTAATTATCTAACTGTGAATCATTCAATTCTAATTCACCACCATATCTAATTTAACTTGACGCCCAAATTCTTTGATCAAGTTCCCATAGGGAATTGGACTTAACTAAGATTTTAGCATAAACCTCAAATTGCAATTAAACCTCAAAGTTGAGATACTTTATATTCTCATTATTTCGTTGGTATGTCGACAAACTGACATATCCCTGGAACACATGAACCAAATTGACAATGAATGGACAACTTATCAGCTAATAAGAAAATACCTACATTGTAAACATGGTCATTTCCTTTAAGCCTCAATCATATCCTAAGACTTATAGAAGTTGCGAGCCCACATACACTTTCGCTATTTTGATTAATCATTTATTTGGGTATTAAAAATCTTCTTACAATTTACATCCATTGACTCCTATCGGATACCTAGGTTACGTGACAACTATAGGCCTAAAAAAAATCCTAAAGATATCAACACAACTAGGGTCCTTAATCCTCAAATTACGATTAATTTAGAAGACACAATTGAGACGATCATCTAATAATTCGGCACAACCTCAAACCACCACCTAAGCCTTGAAATCTAAATGCTCAGCAAACTTATTATCTCATTGGCATACCGACAAGCTATCCTATTTGACGCACACACATTACCCAAATTCACAATAAATTGACTATCCTAAAAGCTAATCCACAATTATTCAAACACCCAAAATCCTTGCCATTTTAACAACCCCGAAGCAAAATTACGAGGACTTCTCATCTCAAAATTTTATAGCTCCAATACTTCGAATATGATTCTATCTTCCAAATCAAGAATATAACATCCCATTAACCCAAGTATTAGAACCTACTTGTGGTTTACCTTTTATATCTCTTGTGAAGTATCAAAAGCATATCAAGTCTAAAGACTTTCAATATCTATGAGGTCCTGAATCTGAAATATGATAATTCAAAGTAATTAAAATAATAATAATCAAACATAGAAGAATGAGTTCCGAAAGTAGAAAGAGAGGAAAAATGGCTACTATATTTTGATTTGCTGCACAGCAGCGTGGCGCCTGCCGTGCGCTCGAGCGTGGTAGCAGGCACCTGAAACAAGTAGCGCCCTGCTTGCCGCGTGCTCAAGCGCAGGCTCGTTTTTAACTTCAGCGACCCAATTTCATTTTGTATAAAACGGAAGGGGGAGAGAGTTGGGGGGCAGCGAACGACGAGCACGAAGGAGGAAAGAGAAGAGGAAGAAGTTTTCACCGATTTTTATCTGATTAAAGTAAGAAAAACGGTAAATCGGGCAAAGGCAAGCGTACCTCCAGCTTCGTTCTTTGTTTTTACTGCGTTTTGACTTCTCTATTTTCGTTCTTTACGCTCTAAACACTCACCCCTCATGATTTAACGTGATTAATGCATGTTTCTGATAAATATTGTAACAACCCAAAATTTAAAACAAAGAAATATTTCCGTTGACCGGAAAGTGTAACAAGAAAGGAAAATCGACCTGAGAATGAATTAGGTCCGACTTTAACAAGTCCGGATAACAAGGAAAATTTCAATAATCAAGTTCGGTCAACGCAAGTTGACCGGAAAATGAAATAAGAAAAGTACATCGGCTTAAGATAGAATCAAGTTCGGCCTTGAGAAGTCCGGATTTTAGCGGTAAAAAGAAGTCCTGATTCATTGGTGAAAAGAATTCCGGATTTCGTTAGGGAAAAAGAAGTCCGGATTTCCTTGGTAAAAAGAAGTCCGGATTTCCTTGAAGAAAAGACGTCCAGATTTCCCTTGGAGAAAAGAAGTCCGGATTTCCCTTGATGAAAAGCATTCTGGATTTTTTCTTGGTGAAAAGAAGTCCGGATTTGCTAGGTAAAAAGAAGTTCGTATTCCTTTAATGAAAATAAAGTCCAGGACGGAGTAGATTTTGGTTCAAGAAGAAGAAGGGCCGAAGTTGATATAGGAGCCGAAGAAATAAGGTTGGCCAAAGTAGGAATGCTGGATCCGGTCAACATCAGTTGACCGGAGTATGAACGAAGGTGTAATCCGGTCAACGTAAAATGTTGACCGGAAAACATGAATGAAAGGAAAAGAGGAGAGAAATCCGGTCAACACCAACAGTTGACCGAAATATGTTTAAGTGAGAGAGTTAAATCAGGTCAAGGAAAATTAATGAGGAAACACCTTGGGAATACACAGCCATAAATAATTTAGCTATTCCCAAAACTTGTTGGAAAATATAAAGCATAAATGAGCCTCCGTGGAAAATATAAAATTATAAATGACACCCTTGGGAAAATATGAAGCCATAAATGATGGCCACTCAAAGCAATGGCTATAAATAAGGACTAGAGGAGGATTAGACAGAAAGCAAAGTAAGAATTTCCTAGAGAGAGACCGAAAGCTAAGGCAAAGTAAAAAGGAAACCAGGTAAGATACTCACCCCTATTTCTAAAACTCATGTTTATTTATGTTGCTATGAAAGTATATGATATTACGTATGAAGTATGCCTTCATTTGTTTTATGATTCTCAAAATACATGTTTAAAGGAAATTACATTACACATGATGATTTTGATTTAATTGTCAATTATTATGAATTTTGATAATTGCATGTCTACGGAAAAGAATTTAGGCCTTAAGATGGAACAAGAACTCCTGCTATTGATATCTAATTTCTGTCAAAAATATCTCTGAATTTAAGATAAAAGACTTCTGGCATGTTGACAGAAAATGATTTAGAACTCCGGCATTTTAGGAAATAAGTACTCCGTCCAGTTTGAACAAAGAACTCCATCCAAAAGAACTCCGGCCTTTTTATGAACAATGTGCTCCGTCCTCCTTTGAAAAGTACTCCGGTTTTAAAGAAGAGGAACTCCGGCCTTTACGTCTTTAAAAAGTACTCCGTCCTGTTGTTTTGAAATGAACTTCGGCCTTGATAAAAGCAAACTTCGACTTTTACTCCGGCTTTGTAAATAAAGAATTCCAGCAATAATAATAAATGAACTTCGGTTTCAGGAACTTCGGCCTTTCGCTTGAAAGGAACTTCGGAAATTTAATAAACAAGACTCTGTCCTTTTTATTGGAAAAGAACTCCGGATTTAGAACTTCGAATTTTAACAGAAATGCACTCCGGATTAAGAGTTCGGATTTTAACAGAAATCGGACTCCGGATTTTTACAGCTTTGGAAATTTAACTCCGGATTTTAATGAAAAGACACTCCGGATTTAGCACTCCAGATTTTAATAAAAAGACACTCCGGTTTTAGCACTCGATTTTTATGAAAAGATACTCCCGGTTTTGGCACTCAGATTTTAAGAAAAGACACTCCCGATTAGAGCTCCGAGTTTTGAAAGAAAAATCACTCGGGATTGTTGAACTCAAAAGCACTCCGGACTTTTGATGAAAAACACTCTGTCGGTTATGAAAAAGAACTCCCGGTCTTCTGTTTGAAATAGAACTCCTGTCTCATCAGAAAGAGAGAACTCGGCTTTTTCTCCAACTTTTACTCCGGCTTTTGATAACAACTCATAATACAAGAACTTGGCATTTAACAAAAGAACTCCGATTTTTGAAATGAACTCCGGCTTTTGAACTCCTGATTTTAGAGCTTTGATTTTTTATAAGAAAGTGAACTCAGTTTATGAACTTTGGATCTTGAAAGAAAAGCACTCGGATTATGGAAAAGAAAAGCACTCAGTCCATTTTAAAAGAAGCACTCAGTCCCTTTGTCCAAAAAGCACTCCGGATTTTGGTAAGAAAGGCACTCCGTCCCTTTTAAGAAAAAGAACTTCGGACTTTGTTAAAAATGTTGTCACGACCCGAGACCACAATATACGCAGGTCAAAAATAAAATCAATAATAAGATTTCCATCAACAACAATAACCCATCCCGGATGTGACAATCATACACAAGCAGGACCCAAAATAAATAAAACTCGCACAAGATCTCTTCGGATAAGAATCCGGACAAACATAATACACGATCTGCTAACCAGATCGCAAGGGAGGTATCCAATCTACAACAACCCATCCATAACTTCAATATTTTACATACAATGATCAAGGTCATCATCCGACCATAAATAATAACCATACCATATCCTCGAGACCAGAAATATACCAAATATAGCTTCTCCACTCGCCAAAAGGAATATCCGAGCCCGATCACGTCCGAGCTCCTGCAAGCGTATCCATGCCACTAGTCTGAAGGGATAAAACATGAAAACGTGAGCCTAGAGCTCAGCAAGTATCAAGAATCGTATAAAACGGTACACATAAATTAGAAGCAGTGATATCGCATAGCAATCACGTAAAACAAAACACCATGTCCGTGAAACCCCTGAAAACCGAGGAGATGTCTCGTACTAAATCGTCGTCTGTAATAACTCGCCCCTCCGGGACAAAATCATATAAATCACGATCCTAAAATTCAAACAGACGATATCATATCATATGATCCGAGGTTACATACGCCGAACCGTCACCACATCCACGTGGGGACACATATCGCCGTCTGGATCTAAAACTCATAATGCGTAAATCAAGAGAAAACCGCCGAACTAAAACATAAATCAAAACACGTTAGGGTTTATCACATCAAGACGCATTTGACATTCCTATCGCCCATCCACGGGCCAAACCACGTATCTCAAATCACAAGACACCCAAATACGTGCGTAAATACAAAGCATGCACGAAATTGGAGAACCAAAAATCAATGATACCAACTTGAGGAAGGGTTACCCTCGTCCTAACCACGCTATATATATCGGCTCACGAATTAGGCCGATAGCTCAAGGCCATCCATGTACTCTGTCTCCCATAGATTAGGAACTTGCTCACTATGTTTTACCACCCGCGGCTTTGGGTGCAACATCAAGTTTTAGTTATATATTAGGATGTCCAAATATATTAGTTTTCCAATCAATTCCTTTACGATGGTTCTCAATTAAATACACAAATGCGCAGGTGTCAACTACAAATATCTTCCTTTACGGCGGAAGTAGCCTCAACCTTCCTTACGGCGGAAGTAGCCAATCAAATACATCCCCGTCGGGGACACCTCCCCGTCGGGGCGGCGCCACAAATAACCAATGCCTCGGATCACAAATCGACCTCTAGGGTCTCGGGCCACCATGGTCCGTAGTGATCCCACCCCCGGCAGCATGCATGGTTAGTGCAAGGCCTGGTTCATGGTTCCACAATATATAGATACACAAACATACATATATGTACCGTCCGGGTGTCCAAAATCCCTCCAAATCATAAATACCACTACAAAACCACTGCACAACCGATAAAATATACATGCATGTACACAATTGATAAATTGAGGGTATTTAAAAATACATGCATGTTAGTAAAATCTCCCACAGTAGTCAAAATGTATCGGAAATTAAATCGGACCAAGAATAGGGCTAGAGGATACTTGCCTTAACATCATACTGCCAGATCTCAAGAAAGGATGTCCCAAGCACTCTAACTGCATTTCTCTCTCCACCACCGCGCCTCTCTCTCTCTCCTCCATGAGCCCCTTCTCCTCCGCGACGGCCTCTGCCCGGCCCGCAATGCGCTCCTCTTCCGCCGATCGACCACCGCACTGCCTCACGTGGCCTCCACCCGACCTCCTCCGACTCACCCAGCCACCGTCGACGCCGTTAAACGGCCGTCTCTCTCTCTCGCGACTTTGCCGTCGCCGTCCTCGTCCAACCCGCACCGCACCCACACCGCCTCAGCCCACACCACCGTCGCTGCGCCCGTAGCCTCCGCTCACCACCGAGACCATCGATTTTGCGGTACCATCTCGAGCGCCGCCGTCGACTCTCCCCCGACACAGTCTCCTCACCCATCGCGCGCCTCAATCCACCACCGCCGCGGCCTCACCCACGACAATCGCAACCTCCCCACAACCACCGCACGCCGCCGATTCCCCACCGATCTCCTCCATCGTCGCCGCCGCTTCCTCCTCCCTTCTCTTCTTCTTCCTCACGCAACCCTAGCAACACTCTCTCTCCTCTTCTCTCTCCCCCGACTCTTTTCTCCCCCTTTTCTCTTTCTTTTTCCTTTTACTTATTATTATTATTATTATTATTATATATATATATATAACTTTCTATTATTTTTAAATCCAACTCGACCTCCGAACAACATTACGGGTGCACCCCGGGCACCACTCCGCACCTCCGATCATTCCCAAAAATTTTATAATATTTTAATTTATTTTCACCACATCCGAAATACCCAAAAATTACAATTAATATTAAAATAATCCAATTGGGATCCAAAATATTACACTCTCCCCTCCTTTTAAAAATTTCGTCCTCGAAATTTACACACATCAATTCTTGAACAAATAAGAACAATTCTTCCAAACTTAACCTCGATCAAAAGATTTCTCCAAAAATCTGATCATCCGCACCCGATCTTTCTATCCCAATATCGGAATCAAAATCCCAACATAAAATAGCTTTTCGAAATCAACAACGTTTCACACTCGATCACATGCCGACAATCGACCCATATTTCTGTCAACATACATACACAAAACACATCATCACGATCTGCCAAACTCGGAACAAGCCAATCTGCTAGCCACTTCCCCAATTCATTGCAAAACCTCAAAAGTCCTGTCGAACCTCAACCTCATTCCATCACTTGCCCTCGAAACTAGAAACTCTTCTCTTCATGACGCTTTCAGAAACATCTAACCACTCTTCTCGATCATTCACTCAAGCTACAAATCCGATCTCATGCTTGAATTCTCGAATCAATTCTTGTAACCGATAGCTATGAATCCACACGCTTCCACTGCGCAACTCTGATCAATCATTTGCTTCCAATCGCAATCAAAGCCTCAAAATTAGTATACCTTGTAATATTCTCATCTTGATAATGTGTTAACGGCTAAACTCGAGAATGACTTTCTAATCAGCAAGCAAAGAGCCAACTTCATCAACTTATCCATCATCATCCAAGATGCCACCAAATTTCTCGCTGTCCAACGCAGACCAAAACAAAATCTCGAAGGCTTCTTCTTGATTTCTTCCTTCAAGCACGAGACGCATGATCAACTCGCCACTCCGCTGATAGAGCATCTTCGAGGTTCCTTATAAACTTAGACCACTTTGCAACTCCACTACAAACAAGCTGACAACCTTGATCGCTCCGCGAGCTTCCATCCGACAATCGAGGCTCTGCTTGATTGCGTCCCAAATCATGACCGCCGAACAAAAGGATCTTCACTTGATCTTCATAAAAACATCTTCCGCAGATAGGAGCTTGCTTGAGCCCAATCTGGCAGGAATTACTCACCGATAATCAGACAACTTCTCCGCTCAAAACAAAGACAAAGACATTGCGGCCCTAAACTCTTAACGCAACTCGACACGAACAAGATACGCATAGGCAGAGAATGGATCCACCTACCTACTCCTTCGTCGACAAAATCTCCTTCTACTCCGTGAGATTTCAGACCGATCAAATCAAAGCCGCTACTTCTCCAACATCACAGGACTCAACAAAAACCACCACCAAATCAAAGTCCTCAAACCGACATTCAAATCAAATTCTCTATCTAAGGATCCAAATCGAATCTCACAACCAAAGGCTACGGACCCACATGCTTCTACTGCACTATTCGGATTGATCACCTGACTGCGAATTATCACTATAACAAATTTCGACTAGGAGTTCAATTTCTCATACGAGCCTACCTCAAAATTCGGCACGACATCTGATCACAATCGAAACCTCAAAACTGAAATATCCTACATCCTCATTATCTCATTAGCATACCAATGAGCCAACTTTCCATCCAAATACACCACTCAAATTGGCAATAAATTGGCCAACCTCAACAGCCAATCCGCAATTACCCAACTGCGTCCATATTTCTAACCTTGGCAATCTTAAAGCAAAAATTCATGGAGGCTACTCATGCTCCGCTTTCTCTTATGAACATATGGCACATCAAATCTGAAGGCTTTTGACCCAAAACATCACCAATAATAGCCCTTAAGCGATCCACCCGGTTACGTTGCCAGATGATTAACTCTTTTTCCGAAATAATTTCCTCAAACCTCTATGATCAAATTGAACCACAACTATCTCCATACAAATAACATTTCTAAATCCTCCAAATAAAGACCTCAACTGTTAACTCCAATCCATACGTGGAATAACCTTGATCATAGACTTTCAACAGCCATAACCCATAGGCCACTACTACTCAAATAAGTTGTATCGGAATACAACCTCAAATCTTCCTCAGAAGCATTACAACCTACGACATATTTAACTTAATCCATTGGGGATCAACCAAATCAACTTTGCAGACAATACGTCCTTTATTTCTAAAAAGCTCCCCTTATACTCATCATTCCAACGAACACTGATAGCTACAAAGCCCAATGCCCCACGGACGCTACGATTCTTAAGGAATTCTCGACAAATCGCTTAACAGATTTAAGCAGACTCAAGAAATCACGCACCTTCGCAAGAAACGATGGCATTTTCCAACTGGTCACCGCTTCAATCTTCTGCAATTTCACAAACATGCCATCGAAGAAACAACATCCCAAACAATACTACTTCCAACCAAACTCACATTTTCTCAATTGGGCAAACCACAAACTACCATTTACAACTATGACAGTCCTCAAACAGACCCCATGCCCCACAAATTCTCTCGAACAAATAAAAACATCATTAATGAATCCATCACAAATAGACTCAAATACGGCCGAAAGATCCAATTTAAAAGATCCAGAAAAGATGCCAACCCAATCACAAACCCAAAGTACCACGGAAGCTCACAACGACCGTACCTTGATTTTGAAGGCTATCTCAGGCATATTCTCCTGAATATCCTTAATTGACAATACTCCAAGTACATATCGATTTAGAAAACATCGAGTACTAGCCATTGATCAAACAAATCACCTACCAATTCCAAACATTCGCTTATCAAATAATTCATTTCCCAAACGAATTAAATTTCAATAATTCATAGATAACCTCATAGATTCATCATGCTTATCCCAAAAGCATTTAACAACCCACGGCAAGGCACTCAACCAATGCCTCATCGACTCTATGCAACGTCCTCGAAATTGATGTCACTCCAGACACAGCCTTAGCAATAACCTCAACTACCGACTAAAAGACAATTCAGGCTAATCTTCTCATCTAAGAAACAGCCTCAAATTACCATACAACTAGAAAACCTTTTATGACCACATAACGACTCCCAGATGTGGGCACATATGCCAAATAAACTCAGCACACATTTTTATCAATTAACTTGCAGGCACAAAGATATCGATTTCATCACCTCTCGATCAGCTCTTCCTCATATTCAAAACTCACAGCCCAAATTGTAAATCATAATATTCTTACCAAAATCGTTTACACTAATGTGATGACTTGCCAACCAAATCATGCCCAATATCACATTAAAGTCCGGTTCATCAAAGAAAATTAGATCAACCAATCATTGATATCTACAAACTCAGATCGGACATCAGAATTTACAAACTTAATAGATCAAAGGTTTACCCATCAGGAGTAAACTTTATCAAAGTTCGCTCTAAAAATTGGAAAAACATACAATCTCAAAGGCCACAGACTTATTTCGATGCCTTCACCAACTAAATTCATCTTCCTTACTATCCGGAATGCAAAACAGAGAATGATTCCCAAAATAGCTTCCACAAAAATATCTCAAGAAGTGGAATACGGCACTGAGAAGCCTACCACTGGCTTGCCTCACTCTCTAACTTATGGGTAATAGACCAAACTTCATTTGAACTGCCAGAAACCTCGAACACCTCCTCCACTTTCTGAAGTTCAATTCAAGCCTTAATTGAGATTAAACATCCCAAAAATTTTCAAATCGGCTCACATTCAATCATTCGAAGGACTCTGCATCTTGCCTACAACAAACCATCCTTCACAAAGCAACCAAATTTTCATCTAGCTGCCAAACAGAAACACTCAAAACAACGCTCGCGTGACTCATCATAGCCTATTAATCGACTTCCCGAGTCGAATTCAAACATTTACAACTCAAACTTCCATTCTTTACCAAAGACTACACTTATTACGCCAGATATTCAATCAATTTCTTATCCAAGATGACCCAAAATCACCTCTCCATGCGATCTTTTCTCTGATACCATCACTGTCATGACCCGGGACCACAATATACGCAGGTCAAAAATAAAATCAACAATAAGATTTCCATCAACAACAATAACCCACCCCAGATGTGACAATCATACACAACCAGGACCCCAAATAAATAAAACTCGCACAAGATCTCATCGGATAAGAATCCGGACAAACATAATACACGATCTGCTAACCAGATGCAATGGACGTATCCAATCTACAACAACCCATCCATAACTTCAATATTTTACATACAATGATCAAGGTCATCATCCGACCATAAATAATAACCATACCATATCCTCGAGACCAGAAATATACCAAATATAGCTTCTCCACTGGCCAAAAGAAATATCCGAGCCCGATCACGTCCGAGCTCCTGCAAGCATATCCATGCCACTAGTCTGAAGGGATAAAACAAGAAAACGTGAGCCTAGAGCTCAGCAAGTATCAAGAATTGTATAAAACGGTACACATAAATCAGAAGCAGGGATATCGCATAGCAATCACGTAAAACAAAACACCATGTCCGTGAAACCCCTGAAAACCGAGGAGATGTCTCGTACTAAATCGTCGTCTGTAATAACTCGTCCCTCTGGGACAAAATCATCTAAATCACAATCCGGTAAAATCTCGTGGACGATATCATATCATATGATCCGAGGTCACATACGTCGCAACCGTCACCACATCCACGTGGGGACACACATACCGTCGTCCCATCTAAAACTCATAATGTAAAAATCAAGAGAAAACCGCCGAACTAAAACATAAATAAAAACACGTTCCGGTTTATCACATCAGCACGTCTGAGACATTCCTATCGCCCATCCACGGGCCAAACCACGTATCTCAAATCACAGTACACCCAAATACGTGCAGAAATACAAAGCATGCACGAAATCGGAGAACCAAAGATCAATGATACCAACTTGAGGAAGGGTTACCCTCGTCCGGTAACCACGGCTATATATATCGGCTACGAATTAGGCCAGTAGCTCAAGGCCATCCATGTACTCTGTCTCCCATAGATTAGGAACTTGCTCACTATGTTTTACCACCCGCGGCTTTTGGTGCAACATCAAGTTTTAGTTATATATTAGGACGTCCGAATATATTAGTTTTCCATCAATTCCTTACGATGGTTCTCAATTAAATACACAGTGGGGCAGGTCAGCTACAAATATCTTCCTTACGGCGGAAGTAGCCTCAACCTTCCTTACTGCGGAAGTAGCCAATCAAATACATCCCCGTCGGGACAGCCTCCCCGTCGGGAGCGGCGCCACAAATAACCAATGCCTCGGATCACAAATCAACCTCTAGGGTCTCGGACCACCATGGTCCCGCAGTGATCCCACCCCCGGCAACATGCATGGTTAGTGCAAGGCCTGGTTCATGGTTCCACAATATACAGATACACAAACATAAATATATGTACTGTCCGGGTGTCCAAAATCCCTCCAAATCATAAATACCACTACAAAACCACCGCACAACCGATAAAATGTACATGCATGTACACAATTGATAAATTGAGGGTATTTAAAAATACATGCATGTTAGTAAAATCTCCCACAGTAGTCAAAATGTATCGGAAATTAAATCAGACCAAGAATAGGGCTAGAGGATACTTGCCTTAACATCATACTCTGCAGATCTGAAGAAAGGATGTCCCGAAGCACTCTAATCTGGCATTTCTCTCTCCTGCCACCGCGTGCCTCTCTCTCTCTCCTCCGCGAGCCCCTTCTCCTCCGCGCACGGCCTCTGCCAGCCGCTGCAGCGGCTCCTCTGCCGCCGATCGACCACCGCACTGCCTCACGTGGCCGTCACCGACCTCCTCCGACTCACCCAGCCACCGTCGACGCCGTTAAACGGCCGTCTCTCTCCTCGCGCGACTTTGCCGTCGCCGTCCTCGTCCAACCCGCACCGCACCCACAATCGCCTCAGCCCACACCACCGTCGCCTGCGCCGTAGCCTCCGCTCACCACCGAGACCATCGATTCGCCGGTACCACCTCGAACGGCCACCGTCGACTCTCCCGACACCGATCTCCTCACCCATCGCCGCCGCCTCAATCCACCACCGCCGCGGCCTCACCCACGACAATCGCAACCTCCCCACAACCACCGCACGCCGCCGATTCCCCACTGATCTCCTCCGTCACCGCCGCCGCTTCCTCCTCCCTTCTCTTCTTCTTCCTCGCGCAACCCTAGCAGTTGCACTCTCTCTCCTCTTCTCTCTCCCCGACTCTTTTCTCCCCCTTTTCTCTTTCTTTTTCCTTTTACTTATTATTATTATTATTATTATTATTATTATTATTATTATTATATATATATATATATAACTTTCTATTATTTTTAAATCCAACTCGGCCTCCGAACAACATTACGGGTGCACCCTGAGCACCACTCCGCACCTCCGATCATTCCCAAAAATTTTATAATATTTTAATTTATTTTCACCATGTCCGAAATACCCAAAAATTACATTTAATGTTAAAATAATCCAATTGGGATCCGAAATATTTCATGACATGGCAGGTAATCGAGGATAAATTATCGAATCATCGAACTATCAAACTATTGGACTATCGAAATGTCAATGGAGACATACTATCGAACTATCGGCCTTTGATTATGTGGATTGAATACAATCTGCCTTCGATTACACCGATTGGATCCCCAAAAATATTGAACTAAAATGTTTGAATGGAGAATAAGATTTGGAATTGTTATGAATTCTGATACATGTTTGAACGCCCTCGTTCTACTGTTATCAATATTATTGTAATTTCTGTTCCATCGAATATATGTGCCGTATTCCGATGTTATCGTAAATTCTATTTCATCGATTATATGTTTTGTATCCCGATGTTATCGTACTTTCTGGTCTATCGAATTATACGTTCTATGCTTCGGGTAATATCGCATTTTCTGTTCTGCATCCGTTCTGCATAAAAGCATATCACCTACATGTTTTATGGTATACTGCTGGGTTTCGGCTCACTTTTTACTTTTTTCATTCTAGATGAGTTAGTGCCAGATTAGAAAGAATAGTTAAAGTCCTGCCTAAAGATCTTTGGATGCGGGAAGATATTTTGGAGACCTTAGAATGAAGTGGCTTGAATGTAAATGCTGGATTTAGTATATGGATTATATGTATATGAATCTTGTGTATGAAATGTGTATGATACATGTGATGAAATAGAGATCTATTGCTTCCGCAGGTTCTTGATATGGTTGTAACTACTTTCGTTATTTTATTTTGGCTATGTGAAGGTCATAGTTGGCATCTCTTATGTATTTTTGGATATAGTCGATAGGATTATATTATTTGACCCATGAATGGTATGGCCGTCTGCGATCCTATGTATTTGTGTTGTAAGAGAATTTATGGTATTGGCTTAGTTGTGTGCTTGTACATGTATGAATCAAACAGGCTGTATTTTTGGTTTCAGTCAAATTGCAGAGGAAATTCTGTTAAAATTTCTGTGGATTTTGCAACTATTAGTTTTATTTGTTTATTGACGGATGGTCTTTAAAGGATAAGGATCCGTTCCGTCACAAACACCGTAGGTATAGAAAGGAATACCTGCGTAAGTACAACTTTCCATCCATGATGATATACCAGCCTACTATTTTTTTAACATGCTTGGTCTCATCTAGATTCTCTAGCAGCATGTTGTCGGACAAGTATCTTCTATAGGGAGTAATCCCGCTTTCCATATCGGCTATCTGCATTATCTTTGACTCTGAGTCATCTATCCTGAAAATTCTGATGACTTCATGCATTTCTCATGCATACTGTTTAAGGTCCTCGGTCGCTGTGACCCTTACTAGTCGGTTTACTTTCCTATTCTCTTTCCTTGGGATGCGGATTACCTCAATGCTGTCGAATGCCACAATCAGGCTACAAACTTTGGAGAGATACTTGAAAAGTTGAGGGTTAGAAGTCTCAAAACTTCCTCATACCTAGTTGACGATCAATTCCGAGTCACTATAGACGATAAGGTTCTTGGCCGAACACTATTTGGCCAATTTGAGTTTGACAAGTAATGCCTCGTATTCTATAACATTATTGGTCAATGAGAATCCAATGGTCATTGAATATTTTATTTCTAACCTATCAGGAGTTCTTAGGACCATGTCGACACCACTTGTAAATCCCAAATTTTTATTTGATTTAATTGGGATTAATTATTATTATTTTGGATAATTTGGGTATGATAAAAATTAATTAAATATTAAGAAATTTTGATAGATATTTGGATTAGTTAGGCCAACATTCAAAGTGTGCCTATATTATCACTCGAGTATCGATTTGGGTTTTAAAATATAAGAAATAAAATATATATAATAATAATAATAATAATAACAACAAAAAGAAGAAGGGGGAAGAAGCGAAAGTAGGGGATTCAGGAGGAAGAAAAGAGAGGAGAGAGGAGGAGACTGAGGTCCCTGAGTCCGATTTTGACTTTGAGCTAGTTGGAAAACTGATAGATCGGGTTAAGGTAAGTGTATTCATACCCTTTTCATTCTCTCTTTTCAATTTTTGTTTGCTTTCCTCGGGTATTTTTATCCCGGTACCCCACTTATGCTTGTATTTTGTGAAACCCACGACCCAAGTATAAGTATTCACCGATTTGTAGCCCGATTCGTGATTTCACGCAGTTCTTGCGTGCCCTGAAACCCTAACCCTCACTCGGACCCCGTTTAACTTATTATTTTGAAATTTTTGTATAAATTGGCTTTAAAATATTATTAACCATACCATGAACATGTTAATTTATCAATTGGGGGTCTTATTTTGCACATACGAACCCCTATACCCGCACGAATACTATTCACCGTGCGGGCACTGTTCACCGAAGCCACTTTAGTAATTTTGCATGATTTTATTTTTTTTAATTGACATCTAATTTATGTATAAATGTATATACTCAATTGTATATTCTGAAGATATTATTGTAAACCGTTTGTGAGGGAATTATCGTTCGAAAGTTCAAAAGTTACATTTGGCCTGATGTGATAAGGATTTTCTAATTATTTTAAAGTATCATGTTAAATTATGCATATGTTTAAATTCACATGAAGACTTAAGCCCACAAGTGTGAGATCCAAAATTTCGAACGCTAAACTCGCCCCTTTCTGCATCAAACAATGAAACCGGCCCTTAAGTGGGCATAATCGAACTCTACTGATTAAAAGAGGATTCGCCTCCTTATGCAAATGAAATCGGCCCGTATACTGTGAAACCCAAGCTACAAATGTCTTGCCCCTTTTTACGTCAAGCGGAATCGGCTCTATGGGCTTAAATCAGAACCAGCCCTTAAGTAGCGTGAAAAGCGCCTTATGCAGAACGATACGGCCCAACCCTTACACTTCGCCCTTTTTGCTTCAGTTGAAACCGTCCCTCAAGTAAAATCAGCCCAACGATGAAGCTCGGCCGCTCAAGTTCGGCCATGTGCATGCCTTGCTGGAGAAACTTAACTCCTTGGAATCAAACGAGGCGGCAACAAAACGGCGACTAAATGAAGTAGGTAAAACAACTACATCACCCCACTTACCAAGTACGGGAGCAGGTAACTTACCCTACTTGCTCCACCAAATCCTCCCTCTATATAAACCGCTTGATGCGAAGGAAGAGGGGAAGGAGAACTCGGTGATGCGAAAGGAAGAGAGGGAAGGAGAAAGCTTTGGGACAGTGAGATTAGGCAGCCCAACTCTCAGGCAAGTTACCTTGGACGCCATTTTTAAGTTCATTGCAAGTGTATTCTATTGCAAATTCATGCTTTATTGCAAGTTATTTCGGATGCTGCTTTTAAATTGACGTTTTAAGAATACCGTTTGGTTTTTTTAAAATGCATGCATTTTGCATTTTTATCTGCATATTCTTCATTACGTTCTCCGTTTTTTCCCATCTCCTTATTATTCCGATTTTCCATCGGCATTCTTGGTTTCGATCGAACTCGGCATTCTCAGAAGATTAAGCTTTTCGCATAAAGATCGAACCCGGCATTCTGCATGTAAATTGAACTCCGTAAAGAACGAAAAACGGCATTTGCATGTACTTAATCCGGCTTTTGACACATGCACTGGAACTCGCCATTTACATATGAAAATTCGAACCGCCTACTTTTATCTCAAGAAATTCCCTTTATCATGTTAGAATCAGAATCTACCCTTTACTTACAAAATGAAATCGCCACCATTGTTGTTTATCAAAATCGGCCCCTTGTATCATGAAAATGAAACCGGCACCGCGAAGAAAAAGTAGTTCGGCTTTTCCTTGAAAACGAAAGAAGTCTGCCCCTTGGTATTAAAATCGAAACCGGGCCTTGCGTCGAATCTGAAATCGTTGAATCGCAAATCAAATCGCCCGCGCGTTGAAGCGGTCGGTCTTTGTATTGAATTCAAAATTGAAATCGGCTTGTGCGTCGCCCTTTTCATCACAATAGAAACCTGGCCTTGCGTTAAGGTCAAAATCGACCTTGTCGTCAAAGACCGAAATTGACCTTGACCTCAAAACCGCCTTAGCAGTTTAAAATAGGAATCGAACTTGTAATGAAACCGCCATAGCTGGTTAAAATCGAATCGCCCTCATAACCTTAAAATCGAATCGGCCCTTATACCCTTAAAATCGAAATCGGCCCTCATAAATCTAGGCCTTGTACTCTTAAAATCGGATCGCCCTTATACCCTTAAAATCGAATCGGCCCTTGCATTTGAAACCGGCCTCGATAGGTTTAAAATCCGAACTGTCTTTGAATGGAAACCGCCTTGGCAGGTTTGATGTCGGAATCGGCCTTTGCAATGAAACCGCCTTGGCAAGTATAAAATCGAATCGGCCTTTGCATGTTCAGATTTGAAGTCGGCTTTGAATGCAAAAATCAAAACCGCCATGACAAAGTTGAAATCGAGACCGCCTAAAGTAAGAAAATCGATCGGCCATTGTGGGATAAATCGAAACCGACTTATGCGTCGAAATCGAAATCGCCTGGTTAGAAATCGGAGTCGGCCCTTGCTTTAAAATCGAACTCAACATTCGAAATCGGCCCTTGCCTTTGAAAATCGAAACCGCCTAAGATGAGAAAATTAGAATCGGGCCCTTTGAAATCGAAACAGCTTAATTAAAGAGAAAATCGGAATTGGCCCTTTGAAATCGAAACCGCCTTTGCATTGAAACCGCCTTGGCGGTTTAAAATCGGAATCGGCCTCTGTAATGAAACCGACTTGGCAGGTTTAAAATCGGAATCGGCCTTTGCGTGTTCAAATTGAAGTCGGCTTGAAAACCGCCTTGATATCAAAACCGGTCCTTTCATCGAAACCGCCCCGACAGGTTGGGATCGAGATCGGCCCCTTGCATGTAAAAGTCGAATTCAGCCTCTTTCATGGAAAATCAAAACCGCCCCTTGGGCATTTGAAACCGGCCTTTAGATGGAAAATCAAAACCGAAATTTGAAACCGCCCTATTGGCATGGAAAATCAAAACCGGTCCTCATCTGAACAATCCAACCGCCCCTTTTGCGTAGAAGCAAACCAGCCCTTTGAAAGGAAATGGAAACCGCCCCTTTACCAAAATCGAAACTGCCCTCATATGAAAATCAACCGCCCAAGTATATTTTATGCCATCTCAACCGCCTCAAGTTTATTTAAGGACATGATTTTCGGATTAAGTTATATGATTTGAAAATAATTTTCGAGAAAACAATATGAAGTATTTACATTTTCCGTGTTATTTTGGTCCCCTGGATGACTACAACGAAAGGTTCTCCGACATGCCTTAGGACTTTTCGGTGGTAATCGAGGATAACTCGACCATGGAGTTATTTGTGGTCCGCCCGCCCTCGGGGCATTATGGACAGAGGAAATACCGTTACCGGCCTACCTTCGGGTGGCATACCGTACCGATCCCGTGAGATGGGATACCCATATGACGATTCTACCATCGCCTTAGATGTGTGGAGTGAACACAATCTATCTCGATTATTCGCCCCTCGGCTAGTAGGGAATAATGCGGGGTCCGTACTTAGATATGAAGTCATTTCTTCGTTTCTTGATATGTTATGTTACCGATACGATATGAAGTACCGTTCTTCGCTTTCTTGATATGTCATGTTACCGATCGATATGAAGTACCGTTCTTGTTTTCTTGGTATGTTATGATTACCGTATCGATTACCGAATATGAAGTACCGATTATCGATTATGAAATCTTTATTCTGGAAATATGATATGTTCTTTTCACGTTTATCGTACGATTACCGATATGTTACGTTCTCAAGCATCGTTTACCGTTTTCTAAAGTATAGTACTGTCAAGGTATGTTTTCTCTATTCTTCTTGGACTGCATTTTGATTAACCGTTCTGTTTATGCACAGTTACATGACCGTTCTGCATCATCGTTTTACTACTCATGTGCATGTACCTTGCTGGGCTTCGGCTCACTGTTTTATGTTTTCCCCCTACAGATGAGGCTTTAGAGCTTGTGCCTAACGAGTTGGAGTGACTAGGGCTTGTCTGAAGGATTAAAGACCTCGGAAGCTTATTTTGGAGACTTGATGGACTTCTATGGTTAAACATTTTTGGCTATGTACTTGGAAATGAATATTCTGGAATGAATATGAATGCTTCCGCCAATGTTAGAATAACTTCCGCTATACTTATTATGGTTAAAAGTATATGGGTCCTAGATGGCATCTGCGATCCTGTGTTGCACCTAACTGGTTTAGCGTGGGTTTTCAGTTGTATTTCTATTTGACGGAAGCTTTAAGGACAAAAAAAAAAATTTGTTCCGTCACAATTGGTATCAGAGAGTTGAGATGCCTTAGGAATTGATCGATCGAAAAGCGGAAGCATAGGTATGAATCTTTCTACTAAATTTTCATGGGAATAAGTCTAGGTAACCACGGTGATTAGGACCTTTAAGAAGCTGACTCCTAGGCTAAGTTTGAAGAACTGATGAATATTTTCTTTTCTCTAACTGACTTTTGGGATTTCAATGTTGCACCTGTCTTGATTTTAGGATGGCTGATGAAAGGAGGAGAAGAGATGACCGGAGTAGTACTAGTACTCCCCTTGATCGAGAAGCAGATCCGCCGAATGCAGAAATTTGGATTAGAGAATTGAAGAAAGTACTTATAGTTACCCAATGTTCCGATAATGAATTAGTGATCCAGGAGTTTCAAACTTATACTGAGATCCAAAGGGCTTCGGTACTCGAGGAAGAGTTAGAGACACAAACATTTTCTGCAAAAAGGGCTGCTAGTTGGGAGGATCCTAGTAGGAACTCACATGTGGAACCACCTGAGTCACTAAGAAGGCAAAAATGGTAGATGCGGAGAAGAGCACTACCGAAGTTTTGTCAGTGACTAATTTGTCAACGTCAACCGCTGAATGTGCATATTGTAGGAAGAAGCACCTGGGAAAAACTTGTTATAAAGTAATGGGAGCGTGCTATAGATGTGAAAAGTTGGGTCACCTGATAAAGGATTGCCCATTACCAAAAGATCGAAAGAAAAAGAAGTCTAAGTATTATGGCGGCAGTGCAAGGCCAGAGACACCCCGAAGGCAGAGGAAGGTATTCTCTTAATCACAAAACTCTGATTTGTTCTTGATTGTATAGACATATGTATGCTATATGGATTTTGTTAGTCAGTGTTAATAAGTAATCACCCAAGTGGGGGAGACGTCCGCGGGACGGAATTGCCCCATCTGTAATTGGAATTTTGTGATGAAGCCTCTGAGGACTTAAGAATGATCCCTTGAACAAAATTTAAGGTTAGAAATGGATCTCAATATAATTGACGGAGGAGAATACTAAGATCAATAGTCGATGTCTGAAGTCTTCGAATGGGTATGCGAAGAATCACTTGAAAGATAATTCTGATCTGATAATTTTATATGGATGAACTTTTCTAGATTGTTGAGAATTGTACTCTCGAGTAAATTAGGAGAGGAATCCCTTATCAGAATTACTTGAAATCAGAAATGAAATGTCTTCACTTAAATGACGATCAAATGATGTCCCCAGGTTGATTTCAAATAATGTGGCGATTCACATGCCAACGAGGTCTTAAAATTGTTAAGTGCAGAGGTAATGAATTGGACAATGGAATCTGAAGCCACATTGAACCAGTGGTTATCGTATGATTTGTAGTTTTGATATCGCAACGGGTTGAGGGTTTGCGAAAAGTTGTTCCCTTTGGTACATGGACTTTGAGATTTTGAGGCTATCAAGTGTTACGACCTCGAGGTCTTGAGCAATGGTCTAAGACTGAACCAAATTCACAAAGACGGCCGTAGATTAGGACTTCTTCTCATGTTATGAATTGAGGATCTGTGAGAGATATTTATGAGGAATGGATATTTTAGAATCAATCTAAATTAAGGATTTTAGGGTTGTCTTCATAAAATGACTATCCTAGAGCAGTTTAAATCAGGGTAGCCCAGCATGAACCCATGGCTCAGGAATTTAAGAGTAAGGTTAAGGTCCCCGTGGTCGAATTCTTTTGAGGCATGAAATGAACTAAGTAGAAGTTCATTGGATCCATTTGAGGTATCAAATTAAATTGGGGAAATGACCAGCATTTTGGTAGGTCGCCTTCGAAATTCTGAGGATCATTATAAGGTCTTTCTTATATCAATAGTCGAGAAAATCAATACGTATCTGGATTGAGTCGTCATGAGGGGCTAAGAATTTATTTCGTGAAAAGAATTAGGATGATTTAATGCTTAAGGTTTCCCAGAGTAATCCTTGGTTGAGGGAATAACTTCTGGATGAAAGAATACGTGTGATTATGGGACCGTGAGGATCATCAAATTTCGAGGACGAAATTTTTTTTAAGTGGGGGAGAATTGTGAGATCCAAAATTTCGAACGCTAAACTCGCCCCTTTCTGCATCAAACAATGAAACCGGCCCTTAAGTGGGCATAATCGAACTCTACTGATTAAAAGAGGATTCACCTCCTTATGCAAATGAAATCGGCCCATGAGGATCGGCCCGTATACTGTGAAACCCAAGCTACAAATGTCTTGCCCCTTTTTACGTCAAGCGGAATCGGCTCTATGGGCTTAAATCAGAACCAGCCCTTAAGTAGCGTGAAAAGCGCCTTATGCAAAACGATACGGCCCAACCCTTACACTTTGCCCTTTTTGCTTCAGTTGAAACCGTCCCTCAAGTAAAATCAGCCCAACGATGAAGCTCGGCCCCTCAAGTTCGGCCGTGTGCATGCCTTGCTGGAGAAACTTAACTCCTTGGAATCAAACGAGGCGGCAACAAAACGGCGACTAAATGAAGTAGGTAAAACAACTACATCACCCCACTTACCAAGCACGGGAGCGGGTAACTTACCCTACTTGCTCCACCAAATCCTCCCTCTATATAAACCGCTTGATGCGAAGGAAGAGGGGAAGGAGAACTCGGTGATGCGAAAGGAAGAGAGGGAAGGAGAAAGCTTTGGGACGGTGAGATTAGGCAGCCCAACTCTCGTGCAAGTTACCTTGGACGCCATTTTTAAGTTCATTGCAAGTGTATTCTTTTTCTAAATTCATGCTTTATTGCAAGTTATTTCGGATCTTGCTTTTAAATTGCTGTTTTAAGAATACTTTAAGCGTACTCTGTTTAAAATGCATGCATTTTGCATTTTTCATATTCTTGGTTTTTCTCCGTTTTTCCCATCTGCAATTCTCTTAATTTCCAAGTTCTTGGTTTCGATCGAACCCGCATTCGCATTAAGATTAAGCTTCCTACATAAAGATCGAACTTACATTCTGCATGTAAATTGAACTCCGACCAAAGTTACACTGCATGTACTTAATCCTACTTTGACATATGAAATGGAACTCGCATTTTACATATGAAAATTCGAACCGGCCTACTTTTATCTCAAGAAATTGGCATCGGTTCTTTATCATGTTAGAATCGGGACCGGCCCCTTTACTTGCAAAATGAAATCTTGCCACCATTGTTGTAAATCAAAATCGGCCCTCTTTGTATCATGAAAATGAAACCGGCCACCGTGAAGAAAAAGTAGTTCGGCTTTTTCCTTGAAACGAAAGAAGTCTGGCCCCTTGGTATTAAAATCGAAACCGGGCCTTGCGTCGAACTGAAATCGGCTTTGTGAATCGCAACCGAAATCGGCCCTGGCGTTGAAGCCAGATTCGGTCTTTGTATTGAATTCGAAAATTGAAATCGGCTTGTGCGTCGCCCTTTTTCATCACAATAGAAACCTGGCCTTGCGTTAAGGTCAAAATCGACCTTGTGCGTCAAAGACCAAAATTGACCTTGACCTCAAAACCGGCCTTAGCAGGTTTAAAATAGGAATCGAACTTGTAATGAAACCGGCCATAGCTGGTTAAAATCGGAATCGGCCCTCATAACCTTAAAATCGGAATCGGCCCTTATACCCTTAAAATCGAAATCGGCCGTTCTGCCCTTGAAATCGAAATAGGCCTTGTACTCTTAAAATCGGATCCCCTTATACCCTTAAAATCGAATCGCCCTTGCATTTGAAACCGCCTCGATAGGTTTAAAATCGAACCGGTCTTTGAATGGAAACCGCCTTGGCGAGGTTTGATGTCGGAATCGGCCTTTGCAATGAAACCGCCTTGGCAAGTATAAAATCGAGAATCGGCCTTTGCATGTTCAAATTTGAAGTCGGCTTTGAATGCAAAAATCAAAACCCCAAGCCATGACAGTTGAAATCGAGACCGGCCTAAAGTAAGAAAATCGATCGCCATTGTGGGATAAATCGAAATCGACTTATGCGTCGAAATCGAAATCTACCCTGGTTAGAAATCGGAGTCGGCCCTTGCTTTAAAAATCGAACTCAACATTCGAAATCGGCCCTTGCCTTTGAAAATCGAAACCGCCTAAGATGAGAAAATTAGAATCGGGCCCTTTGAAATCAAACAGGCTTAACGGTGAGAAAATCGGAATTGGCCCTTTGAAATCGAAACCGCCTTTGCATTGAAACCGCCTTGGCGGAGTTTAAAATCGAATCGGCCTCTGTAATGAAACCGGACTTGGCAGGTTTAAAATCGGAATCGGCCTTTGCGTGTTCAAATTCGAAGTCGGCTTGAAAACCGGCCTTGATATCAAAACCGGTCCTTTCATCGAAACCGGCCCTGACAGGTTGGGATCGAGATCGGCCCCTTGCATGTAAAAGTCGAATTCAGCCTCTTTCATGGAAAATCAAAACCGGCCCCTTGGGCATTTGAAACCGGCCTTCTGCATGGAAAATCAAAACCGAAATTTGAAACCGGCCCTATTGGCATGGAAAATCAAAACCGGTCCTCATCTGAACAATCCAACCGCCCCTTTTTGCGTAGAAGCAAACCAGCCCTTTGAAAGGAAATGGAAACCGGCCCCTTTTTACCAAAATCGAAACCTGCCCTCATATGAAAATCAACCGGCCCAAGTATATTTTATGCCATCTCAACCGGCCTCAAGTTTATTTAAGGACATGATTTTCGGATTAAGTTATATGATTTGAAAATAATTTTGATAAAACAATATGAAGTATTTGTTTCCGTGTTATTTTGGTCCCCTGGACTACTACAAACGGAAAGGTTCTCCGGCATGCCTTAGGACTTTTCGGTGGTAATCGAGAATAACTCGACCATGGAGTTATTTGTGGTCCGCCTGCCCTCGGGCGGGCGTTATGGACCTACCTTAGAGGGAAATCCGTGAGGATTACCCGGCCTACCTTCGGGTGGCATACCGTACCGATCCCGTGAGATGGGATACCCATATGACAGTTACCGGCCTTAGATTGTGTGGAGTGAACACAATCTATCCTCGATTATTCGCCCCCTCAGCTAGTAGGGAATACTGGCAGGGTCCGTACCGATATGAAGTACTGTTTACTGTTTTACTGATATGTTATGTTACCGATACGATATGAAGTACCGTTTACTGTTTTACTGATATGTCATGTTACCGATACGATATGAAGTACCGTTTACTGTTTTGCTGGTATGTTATGAGTACCGTACCGATTACCGAATATGAAGTACCGATTATCGATTATGAAATACTGTTACCGATATGATACGTTCTGTTCACCGTTTATCGTACCGATTACCGATATGTTACGCATCAAGCATCGCTTGTTTACCGTTTTCTAAAGTATAGTCTTGTCAAGGTATGTTTTCTCTATTCTTCTTGGACTGCATTTTGATTAACCGTTCTGTTTATGCACAGTTACATGACCGTTCTGCATCATCATTTTACTACTCATATGCATGTACCTTGCTGGGCTTCGGCTCACTGTTTTATGTTTTCCCCCTACAGATGAGGCTTTAGAGCTTGTGCCTAACGAGTTGGAGTGACTAGGGCTTGTCTGAAGGATTAAAGACCTCGAAAGCTTATTTTGGAGACTTGATGGACTTCTATGGTTAAACATTTTTGGCTATGTACTTGGAAATGAATATTCTGGAATGAATATGAATGCTTCCGCCAATGTTAGAATAACTTCCACTATACTTATTATGGTTAAAAGTATATGGGTCCTAGATGGCATCTACGATCCTGTGTTGCACCTAACTGGTTTAGCGTGGGTTTTCAGTTGTATTTCTGTTTGACGGAAGCTTTAAGGACAAAAAAAAAATCTGTTCCGTCACAACAAGAAATGATTATCTATATTTGTATATATTAGAATTAATCAAGATATGTAAGCATACAAAGGGAATGCCATAATTTGACATATACATGATTCGTTCTCCCAAAGTGAGAATTCTACGAAAGACGTTTGGTAGGCTTCCCCTCAAGGAATAAGAAATCATGAAACTTAGACCGCGAATTTATATTTCAGATGGTAGTATTCGCTAACATGCCATTGATATTACAGTAAAAACTCAAGGATTATTCTAACCGTGTATTGTAATGAGTAATATTCCTTGGCATATCTTAGGATATTACTGTGGAAGAACTATGACTACCTCTCGACCACGGGGGACATGGTGGCATTTGTGATATGACCCCGTATATCAGGTTAAAGATATATCGCTTGTCACGGGATGTTAAATTGCATGGATATGCACTTTAGAATTTGTAGAAAAAAACACATTCCTTTCCTCGTTCACCCAAACCATTAGTCAGTAAGGTCTACTAGTCATGGTCTGTAAAGATTAAGAAATTTGTGCGTACTTTGAAACCCTAAAAGAAAAAAGATAAAATATAAAAAGTCATTATATTCTGGAAATGTATTTGTTTATGTTTCATGCCATGCATCATATATCATTCTCAAATCTTCCTCTCTATTCTATTTTTAATATATTGTATATTATCTTTGATTATGTTACATTTGTTGAGTATTTGGCTTACCCTTACTATTTTTCTTGCCTCCAAATGAGCACGAACTTATACCCGATAGGATAAGGTAGAGGATTAGAAGTCAGTTGGATGAAAACTTGGATGATGAATCTTGAGGACTTAGTTTTTCTAGAATTGTACCTTTTTTATGGAGTACTCTGTATATTTGAGAGGGTCTTGTATATGGACGTATGCATAAATGAGTAATGTTCATGTAGCTTAGTTTTTGTTGTATTTGATGGGTGTATATACTTCCATAGGTCAGTATGGTTTGTTTGGAAACCTAGTGGCATCTTATCTGAGCCAACGTAATACCCGGAGTTATGACGTGGGTGCCATGTATAGTTGGTGGCTTTTGGATCTTCTGTTAAATGTACCGTTGTTATAAATTTGTTATACAAGATTAATGTACAGGTTTTGTATTTGGCCGATATCCATATTACAGTCAAAACTCTGCTAGATTTTTGGTTAAAAATACAGTACGTCACAGTTGGTATCAGAGAAAAAGATACCTTAGGTTGATCTAAATCTTATGTGAAAGCTTAGGTTAGAGTAAGATATATATTGAATAAGTAGACAAAAATTTAGAATGGTTAAGCTAGGTTGGATAGTTCTAACTATCCTAGTTTTAACAACATAGATTAGAACTAAGTTAGAATCGGTAGTCAAGTCTGATTGTCTAGTTGTGGTGTCCTAGTTAATAACTTAATCAAATTAAATTGATTCACCAAGGATAGGACTAAGTTAGGATCAATTAGCTATATTTGGCTGCATAGGGAGTAGCACCCTGAATTAATATTCGAATTAAGTTGCAATCCTACCCATGTCACCTAACTAAGGTTGACATGTGGAGGTGGTCAACCATGTGATTGAAAGGCCGAGTATCTAATCTGCTGAGTGTGTTAGCGAGGCTTGAAGGTCTAGTCTGGATAAGAACTAGGTGAAGGGATGTTGAAGAAGGATATCTTGAAGATTAACCTAGGTTGATCTTGATTTGAGGAATAGGATTAGGGATACTTGAATAGCATGGCAAGTGGGGTGGTTAAGGTGGAATCGATGACTCGAGGTCTAGATGACAAGGAGTCAATTTCTAGTATTAGGGAACCCAAAGATGTCGATTTATAGTTGATTTGGTAATAATGATTAAATGATTGAATTTTTGGTGGCTCAGACCCTATAAAAGTCAAAATATAGAACCTAAGAAAAGAGTCATGGGTCGGCCAGTAAAGAAGTCTAGTACCCTAGGCCGGGGTTTTACGGTTAAGGCGCAAAGTGTTGAGTTGCCATCTACCGTGGTAGAAGGAAGGATCTTGAATTTTGACATTTTAGTATGTGTATTAGTTTGGGACTCTGGATCTATATTTTCATATTATATTTCCTAAGTTTACCCATTTATTTGAGGACCATAGACTTATGTTAGTTATATCGATGACCATGGTATATTCTTGGGTCCATAGGTATGATTGGTTAGATTGATTGAAATTGTTTTGTGGTACTAAGTCTTGATCTGATTTTGGTGGTAATTTGGTCGATGACTCACCGTGTCAATATGAATCGGGTTTATAAGAATATTATACCATACAATCAGATTGTGAGGTTTTGGATATGAGGCAAAGTTGTTCAAGGTACCAGGAAAATAATTATCATTTTGCCTACAGATCATTTGATGAGGATATGCGTCTAATTTATTTGGCATGTGAGACCACATCTAGAAGTTGTCTTGCGGTCACTAAGAAGCTTTGACTGTGTAAGCATTTGAGGATGTTTCTAGAAGAAAAGATTAGATTGATTTATCTTTGATCGGTAATCCGAGGTTATGCTGGAGATGACACCGGTGTTCTTAAGGATTCCGTATAGAATTAAGGAAGCATTGGTCTGGTGCCGCTTTGGGATGCTTTAGGACATCTAAGGTTGGTAAGTGATATGAACTGACAAGGCCACTTATGGATGACTAGAGATTTAGCTTGTTTCGAAGATAAATGATTTGATTAGCGGGCACTGTGAATAAATAGATAATTTATTTGACCTATTGTAAAAGCTTGGTGTTTTCTATGGTCAATCTGTATCCATAGTATTGTTAATTGTGAATAATTGAGAATTGTGCTCGTAGCAGCATTCAAGATAAGATGCGGCCATTACAAGTCCTAGTAATTTCATTTGGGTTGTAGGTTCGTTGTCATTTTTGTGGATTTTATGGATTGGATCTTTTGGCCATAATTAGGTCAATTTTGTGAAGGCCCCATCGATGAATTTGATTATGAGAGTGTATGAACTCTGTTTGAGGATTGTATCATGGATTAGGAAAGTCGTTAGCTGTGAGCTTAATAGAGTAGAGAACGTGGGTTTGATTAAGAAAAGTGTTATGTTGGGTATGTGATTTCTTTAATAGCATGAATATGGTATTATAGAGTTTCGAGTGATGGCTCATTTGGAAAGGGCTAACTGTTGTCACAAAAGAGTACATTTCTTTTAGGTTTAGATGAATTCAGGGAGATGTCTGTTAAGTGTTCCTCGAGGTTTTGCAATGTTTGCAAAGCGTTAACTTAGAAGTGATCGACATCCATTGGAAGTAAGTTATATGGGAATAACCTTCTAAGATTGATGGTCGATTGTCGACCATGTCATTTGGGTTAATTTCTGATGGATCAAGTGTATTGTAGCAGTATGTGGTGCCTTTGAGAAAAATTTAGAATTATATTTTTCCTACATTTGTGGGTGGTTACCCTTTTGATTAAGTGGGGGAGAAATCCATAATCAAAATTACTCCAACCGTGGTTTAGAGTCAGCAATTGGGGTCGTTGCTTCGAGGGTTGATAGGTTGTGCTTATAGATGTAGTTATTGTCTAGCTAATCCTAAAAGTCTGAGTAGTTATGTCATATGGAAGACATGATTATACATTAGTGCAAATGGGTAATTGTTTAAGAAATTATAAAGATGAACCTCAGTGTCTTTTAAGGAAAGTGGACATTAATGCTGACATTGATATTGTGACAAAGCGATTTTTTTTTATTTTATGCTCAAATGTTTCTGTCAATACAGATATAGAAATTAGAGCCAAAACTTGAAACATTTAAATTCTATAGAAATTTCGACAGAGTCTCCTCTGAAATTAGACGAATATAAAAAATACAACCTGTATAACATAATCAGTACATGCACACAACTATTTAAAGACCACAATTTATCCTACAACACACATACACAGGACCCCAAGTGCCATTCGTGGCTTTAATTCAACAATCCTATCTACCATACCAGAATTTATACGAGAGATGCCATCTAGGACCTGTACAAAATCCAAAGAACAGAATAGCGGAAGTAACATAGACCTGGGAAGCGTCATTACAGTTTCGATAGAATACAAGCATATCATAACTATTAATATATAGTTTCAACCACAATTTAGACATTACATTAACAATATCAAAAATTTCAAGTCTTCAAGGACCCCAAGACCCCATCCAGCTCCTCACAAAACTCTACCTATGCTTGCCCGATCGGTGTCGTCTCTATATCCTTATCTGGAGGAAAAAAATAAAATAGTGAGTTGAAACTCAACAATGTACCAAAACATGTAAGTGAAATTCTTTCATGCTGAACATAAGTACATTCTTTCATACAGAATATAAGTACAAATAAGCAAAACTATGAAAATACTCAAAGAATAGAGATGTACAGGAAAACAGGAAAAAAAGCATAGATTAGGAAAACATAATATAGTAAAGTAGATATCAAGGAAATTATCAAGAGTAAACAAGCACATGGAAAATATGGAAGCAAGGGAAATCTATTCTATACATGCATAAAAAATCATAAATTAATATAGCGAGCCTCAGAAATTAGAAACTGATATTAAAGTTTATAAGTTCTAGAAATTCCATTTTATTATCAAAAAAGACCAAGCTAGTAGACCCTACTAGTCGAGGGAGTGAATAATCGATGATAGATTGTGTTTACTCCACACAATCCAAGATATGAACTGAAATATCCCTTCTGGAGGGATTTATATACAAATACCTCCTGAAGATAGGTGGATTATGTACAAATACCTCTCGAAAGTCAATGGATTGTTTGAAATTCTACCCTCTAGGCTAACACCTTGAGGAAGAGCAGACCACGTATAATTCCATGGATTAAGTTATCATCGATTATCACCATAACGTTCTAAGATATGTCGGAGAACCTTACCTGACTAAATAATAGTCCTAGGTCCTAATTAACGGAATTAGAAATATTTTTCTTCTTACTTCTTAACTGATAACTTATTAAACTTTAGAAGTCAGTCAAAAATTACATCGTTAACTCTTCAAATTTGCTTCAGAAATTTCACAGTAATTTAATAGTACAGTTTTATGTAAATTTTTCAGATGTAAATCATAACATGGATAATACTCTTTTACAAATCAACTTTCACATATCAAAATTTAGAATATTGAACACCAAATCCCTCAATTTCGTACCTAGGATTTCACATAAACCTTCAGGATATAAAACGGATACCAAATACATATATATACATGAAATCGAGGTCATAATCCAAATACATATGCAAAATCATGCAATTAAACTAAAAATTCCTAAATTTTCGAGCTAGGGTTTCGATAAATCTATCCTGGTACAGAACGGACACAAAACAGGAACTAAATCGTGAAATCAAAGCCACAACGCATGATAATCATATATAAGCATCAAGTTTAGCAGTATATTTGTGACGACCCGACTTTTTATTACCATCAAAGCCATCATCAAATCTAAAATCCTTGTTTTTAAATTATGAAAAGATATATAAGTGGACATAAAAAATTTTCTTTTCTTCTTTTGAACCTGAGATGCATACTAGAGATTTAAAATTTCATTAATCCCAAAGTATCACGGAAACATACTAACATTCATAAGCAGCGGAATAAATTTTACAAGTCTCCTCAGAAACAAAATAAACAAAGCTCTCAAAAATCTGCTCCGGCCAGCTTAGTCATTCAGCTACACCATAGGATTCTACTCAACTTCATCCTCCATAAGCTTGTCATCTGAAAAGTTTCAAGAATGAGCTTACAAAGCCCTGCAGGATACTCACATGCAGAAAACATAATTATACATATAGTTTGATCAAAACATAAATTCATAATATAGCACAGCATAAGAAAAATCATCATATCGCTTTCTTCTTCCGAGTTCTTATTCTTTTCATCTTGTCTTCGAAAATTCATCAACATTGTTCGAATTCGTATCATCTTTAGGGACCGGACGGAGCGGACAACATCGAGGACGGGTTGTGTGCTACCCCACAACCTAAAGCCGTATCCCTCATTATGCTCCCCGGGCGGAGGTAATGCCTTTAACCCGGCATATGGGGCCATAGTCCATAGTTCTTATGCCACCAAAAGGTCCCCTCCCATGGCCCAGGAGGCATCCTCGAGTGTCACTCCAATATCCTTCATCCATCTTTAACAGCAAGATTAATGGAAACTCGGTTCTTGGTTCGTGTTCTTTAATGGCCAATCATCATAAATCAAAGTCGTAAGAGATCCACTTGCTGTCCATAATCCATGTGTTTTCATATAGTCTTGTTCTTTACTTCATTCATTGAAGTCCATATCATCTTATCAAAAGCCGAAGATCATCTTTCAAAGATCCGAAGTTCAATAACCAAAGTTTCTCTTTTTCAATAAAAAGATTAGAGTCTCGTTCATCAATTTTCGGAGTTCTTTTCAAACGGAAGGCCGTCGTTCATGAAGCCGAAGCTCTTTTATTATTGCCGGAGCTCTTTTCTTAAGGAAACCAGAGTTCGTTTCTTTAGTCAAAGCCGGAGTTCTTTTTTGAAATTCAAAGATCATCAAAACCGGAGTTCTTTATTCATAAAGGACGGAGTACATTTTTAACAAAGTCCAAAATTCTTTTTCTTAAAAGGGACGGAGTGCCTTTCTTACCAAAATCCGGAGTGCTTTTTGGACAAAGGGACTGAGTGCTTCTTTTAAAATGGACTGAGTGCTTTTCTTTTCCATAATCCGGAGTGCTTTTCTTTCAAGATCCGAAGTTCATAAATCCGGAGTTCACTTTCTTATAAAATCCGAAGCTCTAAAATCCGGAGTTCAAAAGCCGGAGTTCATCTCAAAAATCGGAGTTCTTTTGTTAAATGCCGAAGTTTTTGTATCATGAGTTGTTATCAAAAGCCGGAGTAAAAGTTGGAGAAAAAGCCGGAGTTCTCTTTTTCTACAGTAGACCGGAGTTCTATTTCAAACAGAAGACCGGAGTTCTTTTTCATAACCGGACAGAGTGTTTTTCATGAAAAGTCCGGAGTGCTTTTCAGTTCAGCAATCCGGAGTGATTTTTCTTTCAAAACTCTGGAGCTCTAATACTGGAGTGTCTTTTCTTAAAATCTAGAGTGCCAAAACTGGAGTATCTTTTCATTAAAATCCGGAGTGCTAAAACCGGAGTGTCTTTTCATTAAAATTCGGAGTGCTAAAACCGGAGTGTCTTTTCATTAAAATCTGGAGTGCTAAAACCGGAGTGTCTTTTTATTAAAATCCGGAGTGCTAAATCCGGAGTGTCTTTTCATTAAAATCCGAGTTAAATTTCCGAAGTCAGAAAAATTGAGTCCGATTTACGTAAAATCGAACTCTTAATCCGAGTGCATTTACCGTTAAAATTCAAGTTCTAAATCCGAGTTCTTTTCCAATAAAAAGGACAATCTTGTTTATTAAATTTCCGAAGTTCCTTTCAAAGGCCGAAGTTCCTGAAACCGACGTTCATTTATTATTATTGCTGGAATTCTTTATTTACAAAGCCGGAGTAAAAGTCGAAGTTTGCTTTTATCAAGGCCGAAGTTCATTTCAAAACAACAGGACGGAGTACTTTTTAAAGACGTAAAGGCCGGAGTTCCTCTTCTTTAAAACCGGAGTACTTTTCAAAGGAGGACGGAGCACATTGTTCATAAAAAGGCCGGAGTTCTTTTGGATGGAGTTCTTTGTTCAAACTGGACGGAGTACTTAATTTCCTAAAATGCCGGAGTTCTAAATCATTTTCTGTCAACATGCCAGAAGTCTTTTATCTTAAATTCAGAGATATTTTTAACAGAAATTAGATATCAATAGCAGGAGTTCTTGTTCCATCTTAAGGCCTAAATTCTTTTCCGTAGACATGCAATTATCAAAATTCATAATAATTGACAATTAAATCAAAATCATCATGCGTAACAGAATTTCCTTTAAACATGTATTTCAGAATCATAAAACAGTGAAGGCATACTTCATACAGAATATCATATACTTTCATAGCAACATAAATAAACATGAGTTTTAGAAATAGGGGTGAGTATCTTGCCTGGTTTCCTTTTTACTTTGCCTTAGCTTTCGGTCTCTCTCTAGGAAATTCTTACTTTTCTTTCTGTCTAATCCTCCTCTGGTCCTTATTTATAGCCATTGCTTTGAGTGGCCATCATTTATGGCTTCACATTTTTCCAAGGGTGTCATTTATGATTTTATATTTTCCGCGGAGGCTCATTTATGCTTTACATTTTCCAACAAGTTTTGGGAATAGCTAAATTATTTATGGCCGTGTATTCCCAAGGTGTTTCCTCATTAATTTTTCTTGACCTGATTTAACTCACTCACTTAAACATATTCCGGTCAACTGTTGGTGTTGACCGGATTTCTCTCCTCTTTTCCTTTCATTCATGTTTTCCGGTCAACATTTTACGTTGACCGATTACTGACTTCGTTCATACTCCGGTCAACCGATGTTGACCAGATCCAGCATTCCTACTTTGGCCAACCTTATTTCTTCGGCTCCTATATCAACTTCGGCCCTTCTTCTTCTTGAACCCAAAATCTACTCCGTCCTGGACTTTATTTTCATTAAAGGAATACGAACTTCTTTTTACCTAGCAAATCCGGACTTCTTTTCACCAAGGAAATATCCGGAATGCTTTTCATCAAGGGAAATCCAGACTTCTTTTCTCTAAGGGAAATCTGGACGTCTTTTCTTCAAGGAAATCCGGACTTCTTTTTACCAAGGAAATTCGGACTTCTTTTTCCCTAACAAAATCCGGACTTCTTTTCTTCAACGAAATCCGGAATTCTTTTCACCAATGAATCCGGACTTCTTTTTATCGCTAAAATCCGGACTTCTCAAGGCCGAACTTGATTCTATCTTAAGCCGATGTACTTTTCTTATTTCGTTTTCCGGTCAACTTGCGTTGACCAGACTTGATTATTGAAAATTTCCTTGTTATCCAGACTTGTTAAAGTCGGACCTAATTCATTCTCAGGTTGATTTTCCTTTCTTGTTACACTTTCCGGTCAACGGAAATATTTCTTTGTTTTAAATTTTGGGTTGTTACAATCTCCCCCACTTATAGAAATTTCGTCCTCGAAATTTGACAATCCTCACAATTTCATAACCACAGATATTCTTTCCTCGCATCCGGTAGTTATTCCCAAGGATTATTCTAGGAAAACTCAAGCAATTGAATCCTCTTAAATCCTCATTGCAAAACAGATCCTAAACACAGACACTTTCTCAACCATTGATACAAGGAAGACCTTATAAGGATCCCCCGAATTTCAAGAGTGACTTACAGTAATGCTCATTATTTTTTCAATATAATATGATACTTCAAACGAATTCAATGAACTTCCACTTAAGTTCATTCCAAGTTTCAAAAATTTCCATCACAAAAAGACCTTAACATTACTTTTAAAATCTCTCGGGTTATGATTTCCACAGTTCTTACGCTGCATTACTCGTTTTAAACGGTCTAGGATAGTCATATTATGAAGGCAAATTCCAAAATCCTCATTCTTCGGCCTTATTGCGATTATAACGATCACTCCAAGAGTCAACATAACTTTAAATTATTACTCAAAATCTTAAGATCCCAATGTATCCTATCACCAAATCATTTGGACTTACTCACAATTCATTCTTCACATCTCCTATGAAACCTCGAAAACATACAAGTCCAAAGACTCGCAGCACGTGATGCCTACATTCTACCCACAGGCAATATCATAAGATCATTTTCCTTATTGACACAATTATTCTGGCTCTTTAAAATTTTTGATAAGGGCTATCATCATAAGTTTTCTAAATGGAAATTTCATTGGCTAAATTCAACTCTAATTGAGTAGCATAATCTTAATCTTTCTCAAAAGCATTACATTCACTATACCTTACAAAACCTATTAGGGTTCAACCCCAAATGACATGAACGTCTCTTAATACCTTTTTATTCCCCGAAAATTACCTTTTATCTTTCGACCTAACAATTACAAATCTCTCTCACACTGATAGTCTCACTGACACTGCAATCCTTTAGGAATACTCGTCAGGTCATTGAATAATTTCAGTTAGACCCAAGGTGACCATATGCTTTAATCGGTTTTCCCAATTAACCATCACTTAAAATCTTATTGACCTTAAAATCATGATACCAAAGAGCCACAAGCTTAGCAAGGCATTTCCCTAGCTAAACTTACATTCCCTTCACAATGGGGCATACAGATTATTAGCCGTTTACAACTTATGGCATAATCCTCAACAATTACATGCACCCCATGTTCTTTGAATTCATTGATAAAATCATCTCAACTTGGACCCCAATATGCTTAAAAGACTCAACCCATGAAATTCATGAACCTACAAAACTCAAACAACGCTTTAGAACTTTGCAGTGGTTATATCCTTAACCTGAATACCACTGGGACTACAACTTCCATTTATCCACATCTTACACACTATGAACCCAAATTGATCTTATTCTCAAACTATGCCTATCCATTTACAAGGTCTGCTTATCAAATTTTCAACCTCGTAGGCAACCCCATTTTAGAAATTCATGAATAACCTTATGGGTCCATCAATTTACCTCAAAGGTTCTAGAGTATTTAACCACGATACCCAAGTCGATACTTCCACGGCCCTGCTTAAGATCCTCAATGATTAATTCGACAAAACCTCGAATTACCGATCAAATGATAAATTAGCCAAACCTTCCTTCTGATAACATCCTCGATCAAATCATCACACAACCATAATCCCTCAATGACCACAATAACCTCTGGATGTGGCCACATATACGAATTGGACTTAGCGCAGATCCTTCATCATATAATTAACAGGGAAGACAACACCAATTTCTTGATATCTCAATCAATTCAGACTTATTCTTGAAATTCCTCAACCTAATCACCGGATGTTATCCTTTACAAATCCAACCCTCCTCGTACTACAATTCACCCACCTAACTACTAATAAGATCAGATTAAGATTTGATACCGTGGCGAACTCAAGTTAACACCCAAAACTGTACAATCCATTTACGAGGCATAATACGCTTACTAACACAATCCGGATTGATCGACAACTTACTGACTAAATCATTAATGTTGTCACATCAAGATTGGCACCACAAAATGGTTTAGATCAACCCAAATAATCAGATCTACAAACCCGAGAAAATATTATAACCTCGATCAATTTAAACTTATGCCTTAGATCCGACAACTAGATTTCCATATGTCCTTCTTTACCAATTCAACAGTAATAGTAGTGCAGTTTGCCAGCTAAACTATTATTAAGATCAAGTCAAGACTTGATACTTTAGCTGGTTCAAAACCACCATACAGGCATGGATTGGGAATTCCCAAAACAACACCAGATTACCATATTAAGCCCAAGGCCTTACCTCTTAATCTTTGAAAGAACCTCCCATCCTTCCTCTACTAGTCTTCCACCATGTAAGGAGCATAGCAAGATAACTCTATAAACTTTGCATCGTACTCCGCCACGGAGCGATTACTTGTCTTAGGCGAAACAATTCATCCTCCTTCTGCCTACAAAGATTAGCAGGGAAGTATTTCTCCAAGAATGCTGCTTTAAACATTTTCCCATGTAATATTCTGTATGACACATCAAAAACTTTCTTCTGCATTTTTCACCAGTAGTGGGCCTCACCCGCTAGCTTATGGGTGGCAAAATAAAACCAATCTCCAGTAGGACATCTAATCACCGCAAACACCATCCTTATTCACTAGATCCAAGTGCTTGCCTTCAATGGGTCGGGTTCCCCTGAGAGTTCAGGAACTCGTTTGTTGGTAAAGCGATCGTAGGCCGACCTCTCCTGATTGACAGGAATTTAGGTGGTCACCGGAGATGATGGAACCAAATCTTATATAACTGCAGCCATTCTGTTCCGGAGAGTTGTTAATCCATACGTTTCGCCTTCCTCTATTAAGCATAACTTAAGAGACGATTTTAATTTCTGAAAAGAACAATTCTATTAGTCATCATGCCAAAAGTGGCTATCACAATTTACTTTGACCAAACATAAGTAAAGCTAACTCTTTTCTTGCTTTAACTAATCCTGTCCTACGTTTCTGTGTTGATTCAAATTAATCTAAAGCATTTCAGTTTTCTCTCTGATACCAACTGTGACGACCCGACTTTTTATTACCATCAAAGCCATCGTCAAATCCAAAATCCTTATTTTTAAATTATGAAAAGATATATAAGTGGACATAAAAAAAATTTCTTTTCTTCTTTTGAACCTGAGATGCATATTAGAGATTTAAAATTTCATTAATCCCGAAGTATCACGGAAACATACTAACATTCATAAGCAGTGGAATAAATTTTACAAGTCTCCTCAAAAACAAAATAAACAAAGCTCTAAAAAATCTGCTCCGGCCAGCTTAGTCATTCAGCTACACCATAGGATTCTACTCAACTTCATCCTCCATAAGCTTGTCATCTGAAAAGTTACAAGAATGAGCTTACAAAGCCCAGCAGGATACTCACATGCAGAAAATATAATTATACATATAGTTTGATCAAAACATAAATTCATAATATAGCATAGCATAAGAAAAATCATCATATCGTTTCTTCTTCAGTTCTTATTCTTTTCATCTTGTCTTCGGAAAATTCATCAACATTGTTCGGAATTTGTATCATCTTTAGGGACCGGACGGGAGCGGACAACATCGAGGACGGGTTGTGTGCTACCCCACAACCTAAAGCCGTATTCCCTCATTATGCTCCTCGGGGCGGGAGGTAATGCCTTTAACCCGGCATACGGGGCCATAGTCCATAGTTCTTATGCCACCAAAAGGTCCCCTCCCGTGGCCTAGGAGGCATCCTCGAGTGTCACTCCAATATCCTTCATCCATCTTTAACAGTAAGCTTAATGGAAACTCGGTTCTTGGTTCGTGTTCTTTTATGGCCAATCATCATAAATCAAAGTCGTAAGAGATCCACTTGCTGTCCATAATCCATGTGTTTTCATATAGTCTTGTTCTTTACTTCACTCATTGAAGTCCATATCATCTTATCAAAAGCCGAAGATCATCTTTCAAAAATCTGAAGTTCAATAACCAAAGTTTCTCTTTTTCAATAAAAAGAATAGAGTCTCGTTCATCAATTTCCGGAGTTCTTTTCAAACGGAAGGCCGTTGTTCATGAAGCCGAAGCTCTTTTATTATTGCCGGAGCTCTTTTCTTAAGGAAATCGGAGTTCGTTTCTTTAGTCAAAGCCGGAGTTCTTTTCTGAAATTCAAAGATCATCAAAACAGGAGTTCTTTATTCATAAAGGACGGAGTACATTTGTAGAGTCCCACATCGTATGGGGAGGTGAACGAAGCATGCCTTATTATAAGGGTGTGGATACCTTCTCCTTGACGATGCGTTTTGGGGGCGGTGGATTCCGTCTGCCATGAACAAAATCGTGCAGGCTGCGTGTTGGCACGGGGCGCCGTAAGTTTCCCCAGCCCCAAGCGAGATAATATCGTCATGCGGATGCGCTGGGACGCACGGATGGTATCGAGCGAGATCCGGTCCGTGTGCCGGCCCGAGGCCCCATGTCCCCAAGGGGGTGGGATCGTAGAGTCCCACATCGGATGGGGAGGTGAACGAAGCATGCCTTATTATAAGGGTGTGGATACCTTCTCCTTGACAATGCGTTTTGGGGGCGGTGGATTCCGTCTGCCAGGAACAAAACCGTGCGGGCTGCGTGTTGGCCTGGGACGCCGTAAGTTTCCCCAGCCCAAAGCGGACAATATCGTCATGCGGATGCGCCGGGGATGTTACATGTCATGTCCTTTTTTCCAAATTCTATAATCAAATTCAATCTATTTCAAAGCCAGTTCATTCTCAAATAGTTATTCTGTGAGATTCCGAGTTAAGGAAATAATAATTAGAAGGCAATTAAGTTAATATAGGTGTATCATGGTCAAAAGGTATGAGAGGAATCGGATGAACAGCTCAAAGAGCCAAAATCGGTAAATCGGGAACGAAAAACTGTAAACCGAGTTATGTAACTTTGTAAATGCTAGTTCGGGTTTTAAAGCATGATAATCATGGCTTATTAAGGTTATATAATCAAGGACAAGGTCCAAGAATGTGAAAGATTGGGTTAGAATGGTCAAAACGGGTCCCGAACGGCGAAAACACGACGTAGGTTTGCTGCAGGCTTGCCGCGGGCCAGACCAGCGCCCTCTGGGAGCTCGAGCCATGGATCGAGCAGAAAAACCAGAAACAAGGGCGCTCGCTGGCCGCTCGAGCAGAGCTCGAGCGGTGGCCTACCCGCTGCGTGGCCGCTCGAGCGGCACGCGTAGTATAAATACGCGCCGAGTTTGTCTTCTCCCTCATTTTGCGATCGGGCGAGGGTTTTAGAGAGAGAGAGAGAGGCACGCCTAGAGAGAGAAGAAGGGGGATCGAGCCCGAGAGTCCGATTTCGTCCGAGAGCCAGGTATAAAGATGAAAGCACGCGTTGAGGCAAGTGTTCTTATACCCACTTCTCGTTCTCTTTCGATGTTTTATGTATTTTTATTGGATATTTTGTGTCGATACCTACGGTGGACGTTAGAATCATGAAACCCATGCCTTGAGGTCCAAGAAAATGTAGTTGTTTGTCCGAATCGTGTCCGATTCGTCTGGGTGGGTTTTACCGAAACCCTAACCCACGGGATTTGGGGGGGTTTTCCGTTTCCCGGTCGTGTATCATGAAATTGACCTGAAAATTGGAATCCCCACGTCCCAATGATGTATATATGTCGGCCGCGGGTCCGATCTTGCACGTTTGGACCCATTCGCGATGTCCGAGCCCGTTAAAAGGGCGCTGCTACTGTTCACTCGAGACCGAAGGTGATTATTGCGTGTTGTCACCTTCGTAAAATGATGGAATGACCCTAGAATGGTAATCCCTGTGTTCCAATTGTGTGTATCTATCGACCGGATGCCGAATCTCGCAAGATTTGACCCGTTCGTGGCATCCAGGAGTCTTGAAAGAATTCCGTAATTGTTTCTCCGAAATTAAAGCGAAAGTTGCATGCTTCCGTCATCGTGATAAGTTAAATCGAACCAAAATGTGAAATATCGTGTACAAAAAGTACGTACGAATCCACTGGACGTCCGATTTCCAAGTATCGAACCGTGTACGGCGTCCGGGTGTTCAAAAGGAAATCTGTTATTGTTCACCCGAAATGAAATGAGAAATGCAAAGTAATATGACCCCATAATTGTATTGAAAGTAACGTTTAAATGTTTAAACGTAAGTGTAAGCTCCGAACGTGTATCCATGTGCTGGAGGTAAGGGATGAGTCCCGGAGGTTCCAAAGTGATATGTGATCATTGGAGGCAAGAATCTAATCTCTCTCGTGAACTTGGATGACTTGTTGTGGATTAAGGGAATTGAGTCCCATTGGATATTGTGAATCGTGACGTGAATGGAAGGGAGTCCACATTGTGCTTGTGATGATATAATCTCCTGGATGGAGATGTGTGTGATGAGATGATCTCCCGGTTGGAGATCTTGTGATGGGAATGAGATTTCCCGAGATGTGATCGTGTGTGGCAAATGTGGGTTTCCCTCTCCAAGTGTTGAACCTAATCTTGAAACTAGGACCCTGAGTCGTATAGGTAGTATTCTTTAGTATACCATGTCCATCGCGGTGTGAACCCGAGGAATACTTAGCTCGTATTCCGGCCGCTCGTGAGAGCGGGTGATGTCGATGTACGCTTTGAAACTACCGTGGAAGAACGAGGATTGCCACGGACCCCGGGGTGTGGGGTGTGTGCATCGACGCTACATATTGAGATGTAGTCGCTGCAGATGATTATTGCATGGATGCAACCGAGGGTCGTGTGCTACCGACCTAAAATAGTAGCCGTGGCTTTAGAATGTGTAGCGAACACATTCCTATCCTCCTTCTCTCGCATCGTTGGCTAGTACAGTCTACTAGCTGGGGTCCACAAAGGTGATGTAATAATGAAAATTAATAATGTCCAAGATATGAATTGTGAGAACCATGTGAACCCAGTGATTCAAGATGAAATCATGAGAACCATGAGAATGCAAGTAATCCCGAATAATGATCAATCGTGAGGACTGTAGGAATCGAGTGATTCCATGCGTTTCCTGTTCCCTGTCCTGATTCATGATTCGGAGAGTACGTGTATCCTTCCCCGTTTCAGTTCTTGTACATGTCTTGGAGATGTGTTTGTTATTATACGTCTTTGAGTAATTAGCTCACTCTTGCTGTTGATGTTTTCCTTCCAGATGAGAACACTTAGCGGATGCCGGATAGTTAGAGCAAGGAGAGAGGCTCGCTTGATGAGATTGGCTGGACGGCGAGTGCGTGAAAGCTTTGGACTCAGAGTTGGATCGGATTTTGAGCAGCCACTTAGAGTTGGGCATGGCTCATTGTTGTTATTGTTTTATGGTTTTATTATGTTTCCGCATTTATGATGATGTAGTTATGCTTCCGCGTCTGTATTGATGTTTGGAGTTTTGTTTCATTTAGATGGCATCTCTCTAGATCCAGTATAGTAGATAGGAGTACTGTATTGGAGCCATGGATGATATGGCAGATGTGTGATCCTGTGTGGTGTGTTGTAGGCTTGAGTTAAGCCTTTTGATAGATGTGTGCTTGTTGCAGGGGATATTTAAACAGGTTGTATTTTTTGTTTTCGTCTAGTTGCAGAGAAAACTCTGCCGGATTTTCTGTAGAAGTCCATAGTTTAATTATGGGCTTAGGGTTGTGTTGCCATTGACGGAGGTTATTCGATGGAGAATAATCTGGTCCGTCACAATTGGTATCAGAGAGAAAGAGAGATGCCATAGGTTTGATCTGAATCGTATGCGGAAGCTTTGGTTTGATTAAGATTGACCGATTAAGTGAATAAAGGCGTGTGAGGACTGAGTTAGACCGGGTAGTTTTGGTTACCTCAGTCCCTGGAGTTAGACTAGAGCGCTAAGTTAGAAGTAGTAACTTAGTTCGGATGGCTAGCCTACACTTCCTAGCTTGTGTTCTAGGAGGGGCCAGATTCGAATTGTTTCGATTTTAGGAAAATATTAGTAGTGGCTCCTTGTTGGAGACTACTAATATTTGTGATTGGTTGTAGGGAAGAGAGAAAGATGGTGTGTTGAGACACCTTAGTGTTTGAATTTGATCGGTGTTGATTGGATTTTTGAACTGTTCAGTGTTGATTCGAGGCCTTGGGTGATTAATCTTAGTTTGAGGTTTAAGTTTGATCGGTTCTTGGCTGAAGTCCTTGGATTGGTACCTTGCTTCGAAGGGTTGCTAGGCCAACCTAGGGAGCGTGAATTGAGTGAAGTTAAGTTGGGAATATGAAGTTTAGGTTGAGACTTCATAATTGTCTCGGAGATGTTAAAGTGTCTGAACTTCTGGGCAGTCTAGATCCTTTTGAGGTCGAGATGTGGATTTTGAGACCTAAGACGATAATTCCTCATTGTTTTGGAAATGTTTAAGTGTAAGGACTTTTGGGTAGCCCCGAGTTATATTGAGGTCGAAATGTGAACTCTTAGACTTAAGTTATCGTTGCGGTGACTCCATGTCGGATAGAAGATATGGTGTGCTGCCCCGTGCTAGATAGAAGTGAAGTTGACCTTGGTCGATTAATGCGAGAAAGATCATGAGTCTCGAGGATTAAGAGATATGGTCCCATGTGTTAAGGAAGTTTCTTGGGTTAATGTTTTGTATCGATGAGACTCTTGGGAGCCTGTCACAATAGCGGTTAGTTCGATCGTGAGATTTAAGGATGCCTTTAGTCATGGACAGGCGATGAAAAGGTTCGGTGTTTTAAATCGGAGTCCTATGGTATGAACTCAAAGTATTAATATGCCACCTGTTGTGGCAAGAGGTAAGGTTCTTGGGTTTAATATTTTGATCTGATGTCGTTTTGGGAATTCCTAGCCCGTGTTGCATTGTGTTTTCAGTTATGTGTGATTGGAGGACATAGGCCTTGTAGTAGTGGCAAAGGTAATCTAGTATTCGGAAAGGTAAAAGGATGTATCAAGTAGATGTTCAAGTAAGACTTTTGGATGAATGCCTTCCCGAAGAGAATTTGGGCATATGGTCTAAGTTGTGCGGTCGTTGGATTAAGGATGAGTTTGCATCCTCCGACCTTGAAGTGAAGAAACCCAAAGCCTTAGGATCAGAGTTTCGGTGGTGATGAAGCATGAAAGGAATATGTGGATTGCCGAGATAGAAGATGAAATTCTCAATCTTGATGTCACAACACTTGCATCTTTGGGGACCCTGATTACGTTTATGGTTTTGTGATTCCTGGGATTAAGGATCTAAGCTCGATACAAGTGGAATCGAAGTTGTGATATTTTGGAGTTCGTGAATATGATTGGTTGGGTTAACTTGAACCATCTAGTGGTGCCAATCTTGATGTGATGTTTAAATGATTTGGTCAGTAAGTTATCGGGTCAATTTACATCGTGTTGGTAAACCTTTTGTGCCTTGTGATTGGATTATGCAATTTCAGGTATGAACTTGAGATAGTTAAAGTATTAAGTCTTAATCTGATCGTAATAGTAGTTCGATGGGCGAACTGCAGTGCTATTTTAGCGGGTTTGGTAAAGGATAGCGTCTTGCAATCAAGTTGTAGGATTTGATGCCTGAGTTTGAATCGATCGAGGTATCAAGAAATTGATGTCGTGTTTCTTGTAGACCATTTGATCGAAGATGTTATCAGAAGGAAGATTTGGCTAATTTATTGTTTGATCGGTAATTCGAGGTCGTGTCGAAATCTACGCCGGTTGTTGAGGATTCCATGTAGAGCTGAGAAGATATCAGTTTTGCATCGTGTAAAATACTCCAGAACCTTCAGGGTAAATGAGATGGACCAATAAGGTTGTTCATGAAATTCGAAAATTGGGATGCCTACGAGATTTACAATTTCATAGGCGGACCTTGTGATTGGATAGGTGAATTATGTGAACTGTTGTACAGGCTTGACGAATTCTAAGATCGAATTAGGTCCAAGCATGTTAATTGTGGATCAATGGAAGTGGTAGCCCAGATGGTATTCAGGATGAGGCTATGGCCACTATGAAGTCCAGGAAACGTCGTTTGGGTTTTGTAGGGTCGTTGGCATTTCATGAAGTTTCATGGGTTGATCCTTCGACCATATCTGGGTCCATGTTGAGGTAGCTTCATTAAGGAATTCAAAGAAATAAATAGTGTGCGCAAATTGCTTAAGAATTGAATCATGAATTATGGATAGCCGATAATTCGCATGTCCCATTGAGAAAGGAATGCGAATTTAGTTGAGAACTGCCTTCCTAAGCTTGTGGCCTTGTGATTGCATGATTTTGAGGACATAGGATTTTAAACAGCAGCTGATTGGGGAGGCCGATTTGTGTTGTGAAGGTGTATGGTAATCTTGGGTTTAACCGAAGTTGTTACGTGACTTAACAAGTCTCCCTTGGAAGATTTCAGTGCCTGTGAGGCGTTTGGCATGGGAAAGGTTTGTAATCGTTAGAACGAAAGATAAATGGTCGTTTTGATGACCAGACAGGGTGATTGATGTTCTTGTCATTTGGATTGATCCTTGATGGGTCTGGTAAGTTATTGCAGGATGTTATACCTTTGAGATACGTGGGGGAGAAGTTCAGGATTAGTGTTACCCCCACGTGTATGTCGGAAATTGGCCATTGAGGTTTTCTTTTGAAAACTCAGGAGTATTGTCTTCGGGGATAGGAAGATGATCATATGGTCTTGCAAGTGGTCAGATTTGTCTAAAGGTTGAGAAGTGCACCTCGGTGTTTTCCTTGGGAATGTAGGCATCAATGTTGGCTATTGATGCTACGAGTCTTTGGATTTGTATGTCTTGAAGTTTTGTAAGGAGATGTGAAAGATGAATCGCTTGTAAATCCAAATAACTGGGTGTTAGAATGTCGTGTTCTTGCTGGGAGATAGAACCGTATTCAGATTGGGTTCAGTTGGCTGGTGAAATGCTGACAAGATCTTGAGGTTACTAAGTAATCGAGTGCGGAGAATTTTGGGTAATGATTTAAAGTTCTGTTAACTTCTTGGGTGCTCGTGATGATTATAGTTTTAATGTGGCGTAACTGGATGATTTGGAGATTAATCAGAGTAGCGCAGCGGAAATGAGGTGAACCCATATAAGATGAAGTTTAATATGGGTTTTAGAAGGAATAGTCCCTTTCGAGGCTTTGGGTAGGTTGAAGCAAGAATTTTCAACCGTTTGAGGTTCTGAGCTCAGTCGATTAAGTAAGTTATTGAATTTGGGATGTTTCAAATTTGGTTGAACTAGATTTTTTTTATCTAACACTTTGGTAGTCAGGATCAAGAGGTTTGGAATGCTTGAGGATCCTAGAATAAGCATTGTCCGAGGAGATGATTTCGGAGCTCGAGGAAGATTACCTCTCATAATGAGAATTCAAGATCTGTTAAATTTCGAGGACGAAATTTTTATAAGTGGGGGAGAGTTGTGAGGTTCCGAGTTAAGAAAATAATAATTAGAAGGCAATGAAGTTAATATAGGTGTATCATGGTCAAAAGGTATGAGAGGAATCGGATGAACAGCTCAAAGAGCCAAAATCGGTAAATCGGGAACAGCGTATCAGAAACCGAGTTATGTAACTTTGTAAATGCTAGTTCGGGTTTTAAAGTATGATAATCATGGCTTATTAAGGTTATATAATCAAGGACAAGGTCCAAAGATGTGAAAGATTGGATTAGAATGGTCAAATCGGGTCCCGAACGGCGAAAACACGACGTAGGCTTGCTGCAGGCTTGCCGCGGGCCAGACCTGTGCCCTCGGGCGCTCGAGCCGTGGCTCGAGCGGAAAAACCAGAAACAAGGGCGCTCGCTGGCCGCTCGAGTGGCACGCGTAGTATAAATACGCGCCGAGTTTCTCTTCTCCCTCATTTTACGATCGGCCGAGGGTTTTAGAGAGAGAGAGAGGGGCGCGCCTAGAGAGAGAAGAAGGGAGATCGAGCCCAAGAGTCCGATTCCGTCCGAGAGCCAGGTATAAAGGTGAAAACACGCGTCGAGGCAAGTGTTCTCATACCCACTTCTCATTCTCTTTCGATGTTTTATGTATTTTCGTTGGGTATTTTGTGTCGATACCCATGGTGGACGTTAGAATCATGAAACCCATGCCTTGAGGTCCAAGAAAATGTAGTTGTTTGTCCGAATCGTGTCCGATTCGTCCAGGTGGGTTTTACCGAAACCCTAACCCACGGGATTTGGGGGGGTTTTCCGTTTTCCGGCCGTGTATCATGAAATTAACCTCAAAATTGGAATCCCTATGTCCCAATGATGTATATATGTCAGCTGCGGGTCCGATCTTCCACGTTTGGACCCGTTCGCGGCGTCCGAGCCCGTTAAAAGGGCGCTGTTACTGTTCACCCGAGACTGAAGGAGATTATTGCGTGTTGTCACCTTCGTAAAATGATGGAATGACCCTAGAATGTTAATCCCCGTGTTCCAATTGCGTGTATGTATCGACCGGATGCCGAATCTCGTAAGATTTGACCTGTTCGTGGCATCCGGGAGTCTTGAAAGAATTTCGTAATTGTTTATCTGAAATTAAAGGGAAATTTGCATGCTTCCGTCATCGTGATAAGTTAAATCGAACCCAAATGTGAAATATCGTGTACAAAGAGTACGTACGAATCCACCGGACGTCCGATTTCTAAGTATCGAACCGTATACGGTGTCCGGGTGTTCAAAAGGAAATTTGTTATTGTTCACCCGAAATGAAATGAGAAATGCAAAGTAATATGACCCCATAATTGTATTGAAAGTAACGTTTAAATGTTTAAACGTAAGTATAAGCTCCGAACCTGTATCCATGTGCTAGAGGCAAGGGATGAGACCCGGAGGTTCCAAAGTGATATGTGATCATTGGAGGTATCTCTCGTGAACTTGGATGACTTGTTGTGGATTAAGGGAATTGAGTCCCATTGGATATTGTGAATCGTGACGTGAATGGAAGGGAGTCCACATTGTGCTTGTGATGATATAATCTCCTGGATGGAGATGTGTGTGATGAGATGATCTCCCGGTTGGAGATCTTGTGATGGGAATGAGATTTCCCGGGATGTGATCGTGTGTGGCAAATGTGGGTTTCCCTCTCCAAGTGTTGAACCTAATCTTGAAACTAGGACCCTGAGTTGTATGGGTAGTATTCTTTAGTATACCATGTCCATCGCGGTGTGAACCCGAGGAATACTTGGCTACGTATTCCGGCCGCTCGTGAGAGCGGGTGATGTCAGTGGTACGCTTTAGGAAACTACTGTGGAAGAACGAGGATTGCCCTGGACCCCGGGGGTGTGGGGTGTGTCTGTCGACGCTACATATTGAGATGTAGTCGTCTGTGATGATTGTTGCATGGATGCAACCGAGGGTCGTGTGCTACCGACCTAAAATAGTAGCCGTGGCTTTAGAATGTGTAGCGAACACATTCCTATCCTCGTTCTCTCGCATTGTTGGCTAGTACGATCTACTAGCCGGGGTCCGCAAAGATGATGTAATAATGAAAATGAATAATGTCCAAGATATGAATTGCGAGAACCGTGTGAACCCAGTGATTCAAGATGAAATCATGAGAACAATGAGAATGCAAGTGATCCCGAATAATGATCAATCGTGAGGACAGTAGGAATCGAGTGATTCCATGCGTTTCCTGTTCCCTCTCCTGATTCATGATTCGGAGAGTACGTGTATCCTTTCCCGTTTCAGTTCTTGTACATGTCTTGGAGATGTGTTTGTGATTATACTTGCTGAGCTGTTAGCTCACTCTTGCTGTTGATGTTTTTCTTCCAGATGAGAACACTTAGCGGATGCCGGATAGTTAGAGCAAGGAGAGAGGCTCGCTTGATGAGATTGGCTGGACCGCGAGTGCGTGAAAGTTTTGGACTCAGAGTTGGATCGGATTTTGAGCAACCACTTAGAGTTGGGCGTGACTCATTATTGTTATTGTTTTATGGTTTTGTTATGTTTCCGCATTTATGATGATGTAGTTATGCTTCCGCGTCTGTATTGATTTTTGGAGTTTTGTTTCATTTAGATGGCATCTCTCTAGATCCAGTATAGTAGATAGGAGTACTGTATTGGAGCCATGGATGATATGGCAGATGTGTGATCCTGTGTGGCATGTTGTAGGCTTAAGTTAAGCCTTTTGATAGATGTGTGCTTGTTGCAGGGGATATTTAAACAGGTTGTATTTTTTGTTTTCGTTCAGTTGTAGAGGAAAGTCTGCCAGATTTTCTGTAGAAGTCCATAGTTTAATTATGGGCTTAGGGTTGTGTTGCCATTGACGGAGGTTATTCGATGGAGAATAATCTAGTCCGTCACAAATTGTGTATTATAGAATTTGAAGAAAATTCAAAGCAGGAGATTGGTGTTTAAGGTATGCCTACGTGCATCTGAGCGCGTTTTTCAGAAAGGGCATGCCCGAGGACTGCCTGAGTTGGCGCGCGAGCATGAAAAGTAGTATAGGTATGCTCGATAGGCATCGAGGCCAGTGCTCTGTGCGGTTTTGGGTTTAGGCACGGCACTTGACGCGCACCTGAGTGGCGCTCGTGCACCGATTGCCTTTATAAGGTACATTACGCTACTATTCATCCATTCACGTGGAAAAGAAAGAGAAAAGAGAGAAGGAGGAGGAGAGAGAAAGAAGAGAAGAGTGAGGCATTCTTTTGTTAGATTGACTAGTTGGAGGTTGAGGTAAGTACTCTTTACCCTATCCTTGGTGTGTTTCCGTTTGTGATTATTTTTTCTTACGTTTGAAGGTTTTAATATACATGCATATTAGTTTACTTATCCTATGCTTCCCTCATGCATGCATATCCTTCTTACCGATTGTTTTAGGGTTTTACTTTAGTTTAAAAATATATTTGAGAGTTTTGTTCATTTTGTAAAAAATAGATAAATATTTTAAGACAATATAAATATGTATAAGTATATTTGTAAAGAGAAAATCATGAAAACTTGCATATGGATCGTGCATGTGGTATCCATGTATTGTTGCTCCGATTAGGCTCTACCTTTGTTATGTGATTCAATATGTGACCTTTTCCGATGAGAAAATTTTATGATTTAACTTTCTCAAGGGAAACTTTGACCTTTTCCATCGGCAAGAACAACTTTGTGAGTTCAAGGAAGAGTCAAAAAGGAGACGACTAGATTGATCTCAGCCTTGCACACGAGCCATTTGATAAAGGATGAGTGTCGAGCTTTTTTTGACATATATGACCACATCTAGAAGTCATAATGTGGACATTAAGGAGATTCAAAAGTATGTGAATTTGATGATGTCTTCCTAGAGGATTTGTCTAGTTTACTTCCTTATTAGAAAATTGAATTTGCCATTGTTGTTGTGCCGATATCTACACCAATTTCAAGGGCTCCCTATAGAATGGCTCTGTCTGAATTGAATGAATTAAAGCAATAGTTGTAAGATTTGTTGGATAAGGGATTTATTCGGTCGAGTATATTACTGTAGGGTACTTCATTGCTTTTCCTAAGAAAGAAGGATGGATCGATATGGCTATATGTGAGTTATCATGAGTTAAATAAGATTATAATTAAGAATAAGGATCCCATCACAAGAATAGATAATCTGTTCAATCAATTGCAAGGAGCTCAAATATTCTCTAAGATCGATTTGCATTCAAGGTACCATCAGTTGAGGATTAAATAAGAAAATGTATCCAAGACAGCCTTCAAAATAAGGTATAATCATTATGAATTTTTGGTGATATCTTTTGGATTGACGAATGTGCCGACAACATTTATGGATCTTATAAATCAGGTTTATTAGCCTTATCTAGATCAATTTATGATTCTTTATCAATGACATTTTGATCTATTCGATGAGTTTTGAGGAGTATAAAACTCATTTGAAAATTGCACTAGGACCTTAAAAGAAAGGCAACCATTCGCCAAGTTGAAGAAATATAAGTTTTGATTGAAAGAAATGTCATTTTTGGGACAGTTTCTAAAGGAGGTGTTTGAGTGGATCCAAAGAAGGTTAAAACTATGGCTAATTAGGATAAACCAATCAATGTTACAGAAATACAGAGTTTCTCAGGTCTAGCCAAGTATTATAAACGATTTGTTGAGAATTCCTCGAGGATTATGGTTCCATTATCGTGTTTGACCTAGAAGCAAACAGTCTTTCATTGGGAAGAGGATTGTGAGGTGAAATTTTAGGAATTAAAGAATAGGTTAGGTTTGGAACTGATATTATCAATTTCAGATAGATCGAAAGGCTTTGTAATGCATTATGATACTTCTAAGAAAGGTTTGGGTTCTGTATTAATGCAACGTGGCCAAGTGGTTTTCTATGGGTCAAGGCAATTGAAGGCTCATAAATAGAATTATTCTACCAATGATTTGAAATTAGCAGCCATGATTTTTGTTTTGAAAATTTAGAGGCATTATTTGTATGGGAAGAAATTTGTAGTGTATTATGACCATAAGAGTATAAAACACTTGTTCTCACAAAAGGAATAGAATACACAGCAATGCAGGTGGATAGACTTGTTGAAAGACTATAATTGTAAGATTTAATATCAGTCAAGGAAGATGAATATGGTTACTGATACTTTAAGCCGGAAGTCTTCAAGTATGATAGCCCATTCAATGATTAAGGAATGGGAGATGTTAGATGGAATGAAGGGTTGTATCATCGGTTACACTCCCAATGGGCAAAGATGATTTTTTCGTATCTTTAAGTATAGCCTATAATTATGAAAAGGATTAAATAAACTCAAAAGAGCAACCCGTATTTGATAAATATTGTCAAAGATTTGAACGAGTTCCAGGCAAATTTTAATATGTGGGCAGATGAAATTCTTTAATTTCAGGATAAGATTTGCATATTGAATTTTGTGGAGTTGACAGAAAAAATTTTGAATGAGACTCATAGGCTGAAGTATACAATTCATCCTAAAGTGAACAAAATGTATTAAGATATGAAGAAAAATTTCTGGTGGCATAACATGAGGCAGGAGATTGTGACATTTGAAGTAAGATGCATTGTATACCAATAAGTGAAGGTAGAGTATAAGAAGCCTCTAGGATTTTTGCACTTTTTGTAGATTCCCAATTAGAAATAGGAGTATATCACAATAGAATTTATTTTGGGTTTACCTAGAATGGCGAGAAATTTGGATGCTATTTGGATGATTGTGAATAGGCTAACGAAGTTGGCTCACTTTTTACCAGTCAAGACGATATTCTCAAAAGATAAGTTGGCACGTCTGTACATAAATGAGATTGTATGGTTGTATGGTATTCCAACTTTGATAGTTTTTAATCGTGACCCGAGATTTGTGTCTAAATTTTAAAAAAGTTTACATAAGGAGTTAAATACTAAGTTGAAATTTAGTACAGCTTTTCATCTGTAGACAAACAATCAATCAGAGAAGATCATTCAAATCTTAGAGGATATGTTAAGGGCATCTATTTTGAAGATGAAAGGAAATTGGGATAATTATTTGCCGCTAGTAAAGTTTGCTTATAACAATAGTTATCAGTCAAGTATCGGGATGAGCCCTTTCGAGACTTTATACGGATGTAGATGTAGATCTTCTATTAATTGGGAAGAAATCAATGATCATAGACTTTTAGACCCCGATATTATTCAGGATATTTCAGACAAGATTAAGATTATTCGAGATCGACAAATTGTTACTCAAAGTTACTAGAAGAGTTATGTCGATAGAAAGAGATCCGATTTGAGGTTTGAAATGAATGATCATGTTTTTTTGAAAGTATCTTCGAGAAAAGGAGTCTCGAGGTTCAAAGTAAAAGGAAAGCAAAAGTCGAGATTCATTAGACCATTTGAGGTGTTACAATGAGTCAAAAAAGTGATCTATAGATTGGTTTTGCCTCCAAGTTTAGCGGATTGCCATGATATTTTCCATGTCTCTATATTAAGAAAGTATGTATCTAATCCTTTACACGTGATTGAGTATGAACTATTGTAGATTGATGAAAATCTAATGTATGTTGAGATTCCTGTCCAAATATTGGATAAAAAGGATCATTGTTGAGGAATAAAATGATTCCATTAGCTAAAGTGCTTTGGATGATTTATTCAATTGAAGAAGTGACCTGGGAATGTGAGGATAAAGTTCAGGAGAATACCCCTACCTGTTTGAGTATTAAGTTATGTAAATTTTGAGGATAGAATTTTTATAAAGTGGGGAGAGTTGTAATATGCGGTTCCATTTTATTTGATTTGGTATTATATGTTATTTTAGATTTAATTTGGATATATCAAAAATAATTATGTATTATGAAATTTGAAGAAAATTCAGAGTAGCAAACTAACACCTAAGGCACACCCAATGCATGCTCAGGGCATTTTTCAGAAAGGGCGCACCCAATGAGCGCTTGAGCTGGCACTTGAGCATTAAAAGCAATATAGGCATGCATGAGGGGCACCCAAGGAAGCACTCGCGCGAGGTTTTAAGTTTGGGTGCGGTGCCTGACATACGCAAAGGTGAAGCTAGTGCACCGATTGCTTTTATAAGGCGTAGTGCGCCCCCGTTCAGCTATTCATGCAGAAAAGAAAGAAGAGAGAGAGAGGAGGACAGAGAAAGAAGAGAAGAGGTAACTCGAGATATCCTTTTATCAAATCTACTTAGTTGAAAGTTGAGGTAAGTATCCTTACACTTTATTATTTGTCTATTTATTTTTTCTTATGTTTGGAGGTTTTAATGTATATGCATATTAGTTCACTTATCCTATTTGCTTCCCTCATGCATAAATATCTTTTTTTATCAATTATTTTAGGGTTTTACTTTGGTTTGGAAAATATTTGAGGGTTTTATTTATTTTGTAAAAAATGGATAAATGTTTTGAAACAATATTTTATGTATGAGTATATTTGTAAAGAGAAAATCATAAAAGCCAATATATAGGACATACATGTGGTATCCATGTATTATTGCTTCAGGTTGGCTCTACCTTTATTATGTGATTCAATATGTGACTTTTTCAAATGGAAACGTTTTGTGATTTGACCTTCTCAAGGAAAAGTCTTGACCTTTTCCGCTTGCAAAAAAAGCTTTATAATATGTAATATAGATATTCTTCATAATTGTATTTTTATGAGAATTATTATAAGGAATTGAACGTAACTAATATATTTAAACATTTTAATATATCAAACAGGCTTAAAGATTACACCTATCATCCACAAATGGTAAAAGAAAGTGGCATTTGGCATTGTTTATAAGATATAATATGTAGTTAGCCTGCCTATGAGTTTAAATAGTAGTGATATGGTCTCAAATTATTAGAAGTATGTGTAACCCTTTTTTGAATTAGTCTCTCAATCTTTGATTTTCAGATTTGTACATGTTTTAGATTTTCAATATATTTTACCTGCATTTATTTGTATTTTAGATTTCGTTTGAGATTTACAAGTTTCGCCCATAGTTGGGATTCAGTCGGTCTAATAAATTTGGATATATCATTTCATTTTGGATTATATTTCGTTCGGATTATACTTTCGTTTGGAATTTGTTTTGAGTAAGAGACCACATTTAGACTTTTGTGATGGGCAATTGGAATTATGCTTTTATGCATTTTGAACATGTTTATGGACTCTCCTCCAATTTCTAACGTAATTATTTTTTATATTATATAAATACTTATTAAATTTTTGTCTCACATTTTCATTTTCTTATCTCTTCAGATTAATGGATTTCGGATATGTTGCAGGAATTTGGATGTGTATTGATAGAAGTTTTGTCTACACTTGGTGAGTATTAGCTTTGTACTTGGGTTGTACTCGTATCAGTTGTATTTTGAATATTGAGAACGATCGAATATAGACTTATGATTTCATATGGGATTTGTTGGGTCGTTCTATTGTCTGGTAATGTTGTGGTTGGTTTGCGTCCGATAAAGGGTTTTGTTACCTTTTTTTACAATATTGTAAAGCAGGTCATAATTGTTATTGTCCGGATGAATAGTATGAGAGATCCTGTGATTTTTAATTTTACTATTGTTGTCATTTCGAGTTATTTAAATATTTGTTATGTCCAGCCCAAATTTAGGATTTTTGGGGAAAATGTTTCACAACTGGAGTTTAAACTTTTTGGGTTAATATCATTTATTATTATTTAGACCTAATTTAGTCCAGGGCTATGACATATAGTCTAGCTTTGTTCTTCTTTTCACTTGTCTAACAATTTGATAACTCAAACCTTTAACAATTTGACGCATAATAATGAATCCAAAATTAAAATATCCGCCTAGAGATTGAGCCGACATTTTGATTTAAACTGAAACATTTAATAAAAATTAATGAAGTAACAAAGCCATGCTGGCACTCGTTTGAGTGTGATTTTTGACGATTTTGTTCTGCTAGGGTGCACTCGTTTGTTTAGTATCTTTTTCTCTTTTTTGATTACTCTCTCTCCTGCTCGATTTGGAAAGAGTTGTATTTATAATTGGTGTTCTTATTCATCCAGTTAGGCTTTAAAACCATTGCCTGTGTTGATAAACATTTCAAGACAGTTATTGGGAGGCATTATTCTTAATGTGTAAATGTTGCTTAAATTTAATAAAGTAGCCATCAAGTTGTTAATTGTAAGAACCGTTTTGGCCATTTTTGGCTCAAGTAATTTACTAGTTATTATTATCCTTCGATTTTAGTAATCGTTTGCCAAGATTGAATGTCTCAATTAATGTCTTAGAGAATTGTTATTCAATTATTTTATTTTGTTTCATACTTTCTTACTTGGGCTGCTAATACCTGGGCCTTAATTCAGATTTAAATTAAATTAATTTATTTTGGGTCGCACCCAACACATATAAATATATTTTTTCCAGTATATGTAAAATCTGTGGTCAGGCGGGGGTGAAATTGTCTCCCTACTCTTAATGGTGATAAATGCTTATTGGCTACAAATTGCAGAAGTTGACCACCAATGAGTCGGCTAGATGTTGGACAACTGAGCTATAAATTTGAGCGTGCCCACATCCTCTAAGTTTTTTTTTTTTTTTTTTTTTGGTTTACATCTTTTAATGATTAAACTTACTAAAAATGTAAAAGAAAAAACTAAGTAAATTAAAATTGCTATCTTTGTTTTGTTGGAATAATAAAATCCTCTAGAACTTAAAATTGCAGAAACTATGAAGACATTTAATTATATTTTATAACTAGTTTTTTTTTTTTTTTACTTTCAAAATTTATTGAAAAACTGTAAAACCTATAAAGATATATGTAAATTTGTTAAAATAAAGAAATGGACTTTTCAATAAATACCTCAACTTAATTTTTTTTTTTTTTTTTTGGGGGAGGTTTAACACTTTTTCCCATAACTATTCATCTCTCCACTTTCCATTTATTCATCCCAAAACAACCATCTTCTCCTCCGTAATAAATTGGTCCTCATCATAAAGTTTTTTTCCCTCCCTCAAAATTTTGAGTTTCATGGTTGAACATATTCGTGTTCAAGGTTTTGCCCATGTAGCATGAGACAAATCTAATCGCTAATTTCATTCCATATAATTTTGTCGCTATCTCGGGTGAAGAAATTTTGACTTATAAGTAAAGGGTTACATTTTCACCACAAATGATGACATTGTTGAGCTTCAATCTCAGACTCATTTTTGTTTAAGGTATTGTCCATTTTGAGATAAGACATGAAATGCATCTAATCACTCACTAATCACATCCTATACGATTTTGTCATTAAAAAGATCACCTTGAAGAAAGAAATGCTTTTCTCGAAAATAATAAGCCTACCTATTGACAAGCAAAAGACTATAAATTTATTATAATAATGTGAGATAATTTATCCCATAATATAACCGATTATAAAAAAGTGATCATACTACTAAATGGGGATGTTAGTGGCCATAATATAACCGTTGTGAAGTTTTGAGTTCAAGTGTGTTCTAGTTTGAGTTATTGTTTGCTTTGAGAAAGCATGAAACCCATCAAGTCGCGAACCCCACCCTTCCTAGTTTGTTAGTGGGAAGACTTATTTCTCTCTTTCAGATTTCTTTTTGATGAAATCATATGAAACGACACTAACAAACAAATGTGTTTCGTGCATTTTTCAAAACAAACAATACATTAAATAATAATAGCCTTGACCTCGCAACTCAACGCACATCAATATCTCCAACTTTTTTCTCAAAACAATTCAATCACCTTTCTTATGAAAATAATGAAAGTGGGCTTCCATCTCAACTTTTTCAGATCCATGTGGTTGATTTAATTCTCATCAAGTTTTCCAACCCACAAGGTCTCCTCTCTCCCCCCCCTCGCCCAGCCTTTTTCCGTCCCTTTTCCCCTCTTTATATCTTCCTTCTCCTATACATCCTTGTCATCTTACTCACTATAGAATTAGAACTTGCTGACATATCCAACTACACTATCTGCTTTCCTTTCGGTCTCTACATAGAACTGATATGGGTTTTTTCATCCTACTCGTCGCTGTTCTGGTGTTGTACCTTCTCTTTACACTATGGAAGCGGGGATGTGCAGGTGGAGGCCAAGCCTGCTACATTTTAGACTACGAGTGCTTCAAACCCAGTGATGACAGGGTGATCAGCACCGAGTTCAGCGGTGAAATCATGTGGCGGAACAAAAACTTAGGCCTGAACGAGTACAAGTTCCTGCTAAAGGCCATCATTAACTCCGGCATTGGGGAGCAGACCTACGGCCCGAGAAACTTCCTCATGGGCAGGGAAGAAACCCCGACATTGCCCGATACCATCTCCGAAATGGACGAATTCTTCAATGATAGCATCGGGAAGCTTTTAGCAAGATCAGGGGTATCCCCTCAAGAAATCGATGTCCTAGTAGTGAATGTCTCGATGCTTTCCACAGCACCGTCGTTAGCCTCAAGAATCATAAATCACTACAAAATGAGAGAAGACGTCAAGGCGTTCAATCTTACAGGAATGGGTTGCAGCGCGAGCCTGATCTCCGTCGACGTTGTCCGCAATATCTTCAAGACCACAAACAATGTCTTCGCCCTCGTCGTCACAGCGGAATCCCTCAGTCCAAATTGGTACTCCGGCAACGACCGCTCCATGATCCTGGCCAACTGCCTCTTCAGATCTGGCGGATGTGCGATGCTCTTGACCAACAAGAGCCCGCTGAAGAAGAAGGCGATGCTAAAGTTGAAGTGCCTGGTGCGCACGCACCACGGCGCAAGGGACGAGTCGTACGGTTGTTGTATGCAGAAGGACGACGCGCATGGAAGGCTAGGGTTCTACCTTGGGAAAGATCTTCCGAAGGCGGCGACCCGATCTCTGGTCGACAATCTCCGGGACTTGGCGCCGAAGATATTGCCGGTTAGGGAACTGCTGCGATTTATGGTGGCTAGAGCCGTTCGGAGGCTAACTCTCACCAGTTCTAAGAAAGGAAGTGGCGGTGGTACTGCCGGAGGCGGCGGTGCTAAGGCCGCGATCAATTTTAGGACGGGGGTCGACCATTTCTGCATACATACAGGCAAGGATTTAGTGCAGTCCAATGTTATAGATTTTCCGTATTTTTATCTCGTATATTCATTTTATGGAGATGTTGATATGTTGCTTGTTTTTTTTTTAATGAGAAAAACCTTATTGCTACCTTTTTAAATTTAAATCTTTCGAGAATTTAAAAATGATTTTATTTATTATGACCTAGTATCTTTTAAGGTAGTGGAGTAAAGACTAAGTTTTCCTCTATCAATAATATTATTAGCTATTATATTCAAATTTAGCCGATAAAAAGTAAAATTTTAAGTTATTTATAAATTAACTAAATTTTAATAATATTTAAATATAAAATATCACATATTAATCAATAAAATCTGAATGATATTAAAATATTATTATTAAATAACCATCTCTTCACATTAAAAGTCAATTTATAATATTTATAATATGTAATTTTTTTAAAAAAACTTTCATATGTATCTAAGATATAACTATAAATATTATAGATTAAAATTTATACATATTATTAAAAATTTTTTTTTGATATTTTTTACAGGTGGAAAAGCGGTCATCGATGGCATAGGAACCAATCTGAATCTTGATGAGTATGATCTGGAGCCCGCAAGAATGACATTGCATCGATTCGGCAACACTTCGGCATGTAGCCTGTGGTATGAATTGGCATACATGGAGGCCAAAAAGAGGCTAAAGAAAGGGGGCAGGATTTTGATGGTTAGCTTTGGGGCTGGCTTTAAGTGTAATAGTTGTCTTTGGCAAGTGGTGAGAGATTTGGACTTTGATTTGGAAGATGGCAACAACACTGTTTGGAAAGATTGCATTGACAATTATCCTGTCAAGAGTCATGTCAACCCGTACCTGAAAAAGTACGGCTGGCTTAGCAATGAAGATCCACACACCTTCAAACTACCAGACCACCTTTAATTTTTTACAGCTGCGATTCCCCACCTCATTTAGTCTATTTTTAATTTTATGGTTTCTTTCTACTTTCAAATCCCATTATCTATGTATTCTGCCGTCTTTTATATAGCTTGTTGATCACTAATTTCACCACTTTGTTTTAATATTTAAATATTTTACAATTTATATTTCTAAATATTAGAAAATTTTATTAGCTATAAAAGTAAGTCCACGTGAATCAATTTAGTAAACATTATAAGGATGTTGTTTTATTAGTTTCTTTTATTTATCTTTAAATAAGATGGTGGCAGAAGAATAAATACATCAATTTTTTTGAAAAAATGTAAAAGTATAATATATACTTGTGTGATGAAACAGATTTTTTTTTTTCTTTCTTCATTAACCCTATCAAACTAAAGCCCAAGATTGATAAAAGATGATCCAGACCGGACCGTTACACTTATACTGACAACACAAGCAACTAATAAATTTTACATATCATAATACACTCACAAGATCACTAAATGCTATATAATATTCATGACTCCTATTCTTTAACATTTCCATTCATTATAACAAAATTCATACAGAGATGCCATCTAGAACTTGATCATATCCAAAAGTAAATAGCGGAAGCTGATCTATTCCCAAAATGTGTACAACGGATGTGTAAACATACATTCATAAATAGAGATAATTACATTTATTACTGTCAAAAAAATTTCCTAAAATCTTCAACAGCTTTTCAACTTCAAAATTCCTCCTTACTAAGCTTCGTCTACTCTTGTTTATCCAGAACCAGTTTTACAGTTTCATTTGGAGGAAAAATTTTTAATGGAATGAGTCAAAATCCAATAAAGTACCAAAAACATGCAATATAAATCATAAATGCAATAAAATAAAAGTCAAGGAAAATATCAAAATTCATGATCAATACCGTTTTCCGAAATTCATAGCTCAGTTTTAATTTCCAAAGTTCATGATTCAGCATCAAAAATTTTGAAGTTCATAACCCAGTATCAAAGTCTGAAGTTTCATAATTTTATAGTTTATTGCCAATTTTCAAAGTTCATAAACCAATGTCATTTTTATTAGTCCTTCCATTTTTAACTCTATTATTTAAAGGGACCTAGGCTAGTAGACCCTACCGGCCATGGGGGAGATAATCGAGGATAGATTGGATTCACTCTACATAATCAAAGGTCAATGTTCAAAAGTTATATCCATTTTCATTTCCATTCCACATTTAAAGTTCAAAGTTCAAATCTCTATCCTCTTATTACGTCCCGAGGAGGAATAGACCATGTATCACTCCATGGACGGAGTTATCTTCAATTACCATCCTAACGTTCTGAGGCATGTTCGAGAAATTTATTGACTGTGTAATAGTTCTAGGCTAGTCTTATTTACTCATTGTTCATAACCAAATTTCATCATATCTCAAGGCCGATTCAAAGTTCATACATTCTGTACTCTGGACAAATTCAAAGGGTTTTTATATTATTTTGACATTTTAGTTCCATGCAAGATTTTCATGCGAAGTAATTCGAACATAACTTGAATAAAAGTATGGGCCAAAAGATTAAATCAGAGTCAAAGGTTTCATTCATGTGAAGTAGTCCGATCATAAATTGAACATAAAGCATATGCCAAAACATAAAATTAGAGTTGGGAGCTACCAGTTCATAATCATGTAACTTGGATCAAAATCATAAAACTTACAAATTTTTTATAATGAAGTTAGGAGATGGGGTTTTTGAACGTAAGTAACAAAATAGAGACATTCAAAAGCAATGAACATAGAAAATGAGTTTTGAAGTACTCTTACTTGATTTTCAAACTTCTTACTCTAATCTGGCTTAAAATTCTTTCTTCCCCTTCGTCTCCTGCTTTTTTTTTCTCTTTTAAGATTTTTCTAACTCTTTTTCTCACTATTAATTTCATTATTTATAGAGAATGGGTTAGGTAAAAGTAGGTGAGACAAGTTACCTAATTGGTACTTTTCTTCTAGAAAATCAGTGGAATAGGTGGGAGTAGTTTACTTACTTTGATTAGATGGAAAAAGGTCAACAAAGTAGGTAAATTCACTTCGGCTATTAACAAGGTCGATTTTGTACCAAATTCAATCTATTCCGGTCATCAGCAATTTTAGTTAAAGCATTTTATTTTGGCAAAATTACTTCAAACTTCACTTTGGCATTTTACTTTAAAATTTACTCCGGTTCTCAACGCTTTTAGTCTACTTTGGTCAATACTTCTAAATCCATTCAATATTTATAATTTAGTTAACATTCCTAAATCTGGTCGTCATTAACTTCGGCCACCATCAAATCACCATATTTCTTCGGCCATCATAAGATTACCATATCACTTCGGCCCTCATAAGCTCACCATATCACTTCGGCCATCTTTATTTTTCCACTCTAGCGGCCGTCACCATATCTCATCAATTCCGGTAGGTCATCACATGAATCAACTTCGGCCATCAACTTCAGCCTCATCAACTCCAACATCAACTTCGGCCTCTTCATCACTCCAACATCACTTCGGCCTCCATCAACTCCAACATCAACTTCAACATCAACTTCAGCCTCTTCATCACTCCAACATCACTTCGGCCCCCATCAACTCCAACATCAACTTCGGCCTCTTCATCACTCCAACATCACTTTGGCCTCCATCAACTCCAACATCAACTTCAGCCTATCAACTCCATCATCACTTCGGCCAGTAGCATATGAATCCATTCCGGCATTTTACTTCAAAATTGCTCTAGTCAACATTTCTAAGTTTAGTTCATATTTATTTTGTTTTAGGGTCAGGGACTCACAATTCTTCCCTACTTAAAGAAATTTCGTCATCGAAATTTTAAATGATGTTACATATCTTAAGTAAACAAGTGGGAATACTTTTTATGGATTTCTTCTTCATGTTTCTAAGTTGCTTTTTTAGGTGAGTGATTCCTTTAAAGTATCTTTACTAAGGAGATTGTTTTTGTATGTAACCTTTGATCATTTTGATCCAAAATCTGCATCGGCTCCTCAACGTAGGATAAGTCCTTGTTAGTTGTTAATGACTCGAACTCGATTACATGTGTGGGATCATGGACATATTTTTGGAGTATCGATACATGGAATATATCGTGTACATCCATCAAATTAGGTGGCAATGTGAACCTATAAGCCACTTCTCTGATCCTCTCTAAAATATCAAAGGGCCAATGAATTACGGCTTCAGTTTCCCTTTTACCCCAAATTTGAACATCCTTTAGACAGTAACACTTTCAAAAATATAAAGTAGCCCATATCAAACTTCAATTTTACCTCCTTCGGTTGCATAACTTTTCTTTCTACTATGGGTAACTTTTAAGTTTTTGTGTATCAGCTTTATCTTCTCCGCCATTTCTTTAATGATTTCGGGGCCCAAAATTCTTTTGTCTCTGGTCTCTTCTTAGTGGATCGGCGATCTACATTTTCTTTCATATAATGCATGAAAAGGTGTCATGCTTATGCTTGCCTAATAGCTATTATTATAGGTGAATTCCGCCAAGACCAAGTAATTATCCCAAGTCCTTTTCATGTCAAACACTAAGGCTCTTAACATATCCTCTAAGATCTGAATTGTTTGTTCCGATTGGCCATTGGTATGGGGATGATAGGTAGTACTGAATTTCAGCTCCGTCTCCAATTCCTTATACAAATTTTTTTAAAATCTTGAAACAAAATGGGGATCCCTATCAAATACAATGGAAGAAGGTACACCATGAAGTCTGACAATTTCATTCACATACAGTTGGGCCAATTTATCTTAGGAGTAAGTCATCCTGATTGCCAAGAAATGGGCTGATTTAATCAACCGATCAACAATAACCCAAACGGCGTCATGGTTTCTTGGAGTTTTTGATAGACTTGATACAAAATTCATAGTAACATCCTCCCATTTTCAACTTGGAACCAGCATTGGTTGTAATAACCCAAATGGCTTTTTTCTTTTGGCTTTCAATTGTTGGCACACCAGGCATTTCTCTATATAAGCCGTGATATCCCTTCTTATATTCCTCCACCAAAAAGTCTTTTTCGAATCCTGATATATTTTATTTGTTGCCGGATGAATTGTGTGCAGAGATCAGTGAGCTTCCTTCAAGATTTTCTCCTTTAACTTCTTATCGTCCGACACACACAAGCGTTCTCTAAATCTCAACACTCCATCAGTTCAGATATTAAAATCAATTTTGGAGTCTTTATTCAAATCACCCATAATTTTCATAAGGAAAGGATCGTTTCCATGCTTCTCTTTTACTTCGTTAATCACCTCCGATTGAATTTGCAAGTACGATAAAAGCATCCGGTTTCCTCGAATGTATCGTTGGATATCACATTGTTTCAAATAATCCAACATCTCTATTTGTTTAATCTGCAATCTCACCACATACTTGATTGGCGGCTCAAAGTATCTGCAATAATATTACCTTTTTTCGGCTTATACTAAATCTTACAGTCATAGTTTTTCAGAAAATTTACCCATCTCTTCTATCTCATGTTAAGCTTCTTTTGTGAAAATAGATATTTCAAGCTCTTATGGTCAGAATAAATAAGAAACTTCCCATTATATAAATAGTGTCTCCAAATTTTTAAGGTAAACACAACTACAGCTAATTCCATATTATGCGTCGGGTAGTTCCTTTCATATGCCTTCAACTGTCTAAAAGTATAAGCCACTACCCTGCCATTTTGCATCAACACGCACCCTAGTCTAACCTTAGAAGCATCACAATATATTTCAAATCCACCTGAATTATTCGGAATGGTTAGCACCATAGCGGTCATCAAACGATCCTTCAATTCTTAAAAACTCCAATCACATTCTTCTGTCCTGTCAAACTTGGCCTCCTTCTTTGTCAACTGAGTCAGGGGCATAGCAATTTGAGAAAAATTCTTTACAAAATATTTATAATATTTAGCCATGCCAAGAAAACTTTGAACTTCAGTAACAGACGTAGGGCGACTCCAATTTACAACGGTCTCTACTTTCTTTGGATCTACAGCAATGCCTTTATAGGAAATGACATGTCCCAAAAATATCACTTCCTCCTCCCAGAATTCGTACTTTTTTAGTTTAGTATACAACTTCTCTTCCTGAAGCACTTGGAGTACCATTCTCAAATGGGTTTCATGCTCCTCATGACTCTTAGAGTATATCAAAATGTCGTCTATAAATACCACCATAAGCTTATCAAGATAAAGCCTAAACACCCTATTCATCAAATCCATAAAAGTTGTTGGAGCAATTGTAAGACCAAATGACATCACAAGAAATTCATAGTAGCCTAAACACCCTCATTCTAGAAGCAGTTTTGGCCACATCAACTTGCTTAATCCTCAGCTAATGATATCTGGACCCCAAATCAATTTTTGAAAACACCCGTGATCCTTATAACTAGTCAAACAGATCATTAACACACGGCAAATAATATTTTTCTTAATCAAAATTTTATTCAATTATTGGTAGTGCAAATATAGCCATAGATATCATCCTTCTTCCTTACGAACAACATTGGTGCACCCCACGGAGATACACTTGGTCTAATAAATTCCTTATCTAATAACTCCTGCAACTATAATTTTAGTTCTTTCAATTCGGCGGATGCCATATGATATGGTACCTTAGAAATTGGAGTAACACCGGGAATAACTTTAATCTCAAATTCAATTTCTCGATGAGGAGATAGTCCGAGCAACTCTTTTGGAAGCACATCCTCAAAATCACACACCATCAAAATATCTTTAGCCATCACACTATGACTCCCAATAGTGCTAGCATATGCCAGATAAGTTTGGCATTCACCCTTCAACAAATGTTTAGCATGCGAAGCAGAAATCATCATAGGAATCTCCTTTCTCCTAATACCTTGAAATGAGAAGGGTTCAATTCTATGGATATTGAAATACACCCTTTTTTGAAAGCAATCAATATTGGTATGGTATTTTGGTAGCCAGTTTATTTCCAAGATAATATCAAAATCACTCATATCTAGCAATGCTAAGTCTACCATCAAATATTTTCCATCCACCTCAAATCACACACTTCTGGTACATAACATCAGTCACTACCGAGGACCCGGTAGAGGTCAATATAGCTAAAGAAAAATCTAGAATTTTTGGGACAGACACAATATAACATGCAAATTATAAAAATAAAAGAGTGTGTAAACCTAAAATCAAATAAAACAGATGTTGGAACTCCACAAATAAGAACGGTACCTTCAACTACATTTGGAGACATCTTAGGATCCTGTATCGTCACTGCAAAAGCTCTTAGCTGCAACTGTTGGCCTTTTTGCTTCAAATTTCATGGGCAAAGAACAATCTTTCATCAAATGACCTTGCTGCCCATGGTTAAAACATGCCCTAATCGCCTTAAAACGGGATTTCCCATCTGTGAGGACCTGGAACTGAAAGCGTAATAACTAGATGTGATTAAGGTGATTAATATCAGTAAGAGGTTATGTATGTAGTGAAAAAGTGGTAGTTAAAAGTAAAAAGTTGAAAAAATGCCCGAGTTCAGCAAGCAGTCGAGTGGCGCCTGCTGGCCGCTCGAGCCGATCTATCGGGTGGGAAAACCAGTGCCAATCCGAATCCCTGCCGCCCGCTGGCCGCTCGAGCTCAGGTCGAGCGGCAGGCGCAGTATAAAAATGCGATCTGACTTCTCTCTTCTCATTTTCGCATGGGTTTATGGTTTTGAGAGAGAGGGAACGGCCGATCTTAGAGCGAGAAGAAGGGAGAACGAGGCCCGGGAGCCCGAATCTATCCGTGAGCCAGTTATAAAGGTGAAAGCCCGCGATAAGGCAAGTGTACCTCGGACATTATTTTTTGTTTTTACCGTTTATTTTGCTTTAAAGTGGACGAAAATGATGTTGATGCATGTTTATAGTATATGAAGCATGTTTTCCTTCGATTAATCGATTAGATTTCATATTTGTTCATATTTATGGAAGTATTTGGCTCCGATTTCATGCATGAGCATGTGTTATGTGCTTATTTTGACATTGAAAGAACATGGCCAAACCCTAACTCGAAATTTTGGAGATTTATGGTTTAAATGCATGATCGAGTATATGTATTTGGATTTATGGCTTTGATTTCATGAAATAAGACTTGTTTAGTGATCGATTTGAGTCCGAGGGTTTTGGCAAAGCTCTAAGTACGAAAATGAAGAGGTTTTGGTGAGTTTTAACCGTAGCTTCAGTTATATGAAAGTTAATTGACATCGAAATGAAGCTTCCTGTATAGTTTGTTTTCCAAAATATGTACGAGCCTATACTGACGAAATTTCCATGTACTTTGAAGTTAGCTGAAAATAAATTGTGAAAGTCTGACTTTAAAAGAAAGGGGTTTTTGATAAAAAGATAAATGATAGCGGTCCTCGGGGCTTGGTACAAGGAGAAAATGATAGCCGTCCTCGGGGCTTGGTACAAGGAGGTAATGATAGCCGTCCTCGGGGCTTGGTACAAGAAGGTAATGATAGCCGTCATCGGGGCTTGGTACAAGAAAGTAATGATAGCTATCCTCGGGGCTTTGTACAAGGAGGAAAATACTATGAATTACCGTTTATTATTTTACCGATATGCTATATTACAGTAAAATGATGATAATGAATCGTACAGTGAAAAGATGAAAGGGTATTGTTTTCAGTTTTACCATGTATTGTCAAAGTTTACAGTTTATTATTTTATAGTCTATAGCGTACTGATTTATGAAGTATGAGGTTTGATATCGTTATGATGTGCCTTTACTGTTTTTCCAGATGATGTTTTGATAAAACATTCGGGTTCTGCATGGTTATATGATCGTTTTGGCATAACCGTTTTACAGTTCATATGCATGTACCTTGCTGAGCCTCGGCTCATTATTTTTGTGTTTTTCCCCCTCCAGATGAGACAGTAGAGCATTTACCTGATGAAAAGGAGTAAACCAAGAGAAGTTTCTGAAGGCTTTTGAGGACTTAGAGCATTGTGGAGCCGTTTTTGAAGAGCTTGTGGATGCAAACACCTAGCTAGAAATATGATTTTTTATACTGATTTCATGTTTATTGATGTTCTAGAACATGTAGATTTTTGTATGAAAAGCTTATGATATGATGTCGGTAAAAGAAAAAGCTATGCTTCTACAGGTTCTTAGTTTACTTCCGCTATATACTCTGGATTTACTGTACAAGTCCTAGATGGCATCTCGTTATTAAACTGTTAGAGTAGCAAATGTTTTTATGGATTTGTGCCATGGATGACACATGTGATCCTGTGAATGTTTGTTGTAGGAATTGTGAATGATAGATAGTTGTGTGCTTGTTATGGATGATTATACAGGATTGTATTTTTGGGTTTTTCATCCTATTACAAAGTAGACTCTGCCAAAATTTCTACAGGAGTCTTGCTTTATGTTTTAGACCGTTAATGGTATTGCTGTTTTGACGGAAGCTTTTGAGGAAAAAAAATCTGTTCCGTCACACCATCATAGTTTTTCTCACAATGAGTACAGTCAATAACCGATGTTTGAGAGCACGTCATTGATTGGGCTTCAACCACACTCTTCCCTTTAACTGCTGTCTTTGTCCTTTTAGATAGTCCTAAGGATCCCATGTTTGATTCAAAGCTAAAACTTGTCCGACTAGCTGCCTTCTTCGCAAAAAACTTCTATGTCTCTAACTCCTTTTCAAATATTAATGCCCAATCTAAAATGTTCGCATACGTCTATAGCTTTTGGGTCACTAATTGCCCTTTGATATTGTGACGGCCGCACTTAAGTCTAACGTAAATCGCCGTCGGGTCTTAATAACATTAAGGCATATACAAATTTTTACTTTCATTCAGGATTTCATGAGGCCGAACTGCTTGAGCTGGCCTTCCGATATTAATTTCAACTTGAACCTGAGATGCATACTAGAATTATAAACTTCATTTATACAAAAGGAATCACGGAAACATGACTAACATCCATAGATTCTGTGACGACCCGACTTTTATTATCACTAAAAGCCGTCGTCAATTCTAATTCATATAATTTGTGATAAGATAAATAGATAAGCATAAAATTTTTTTTTCTTTTCTTTTCATCAAACCTTGGATGCATTCTAAAGATTAGTAATTTCATAAATCCCAAAATGTCACGGAAACAATCTACATTCATAAGCAGCGGAAATAAAATTACAAGTTTCCTCAAACTAAATAAACATAACTCCAAAAATCTGCTCCAGCCAGCAAAATTATAGGACTCTACTCGACTTCGTCCTCCATAAGCTTGTCATCTGAAAAATTGCAAGAGTGAGCTTACAAAGCCCAGCAGGATACTCACATGCAGAAAACACAAGCATATAATCGGAATATAGATCATAATATAGTATAGTAATCATCATATCATTTCTTCTTTAGTTCATGTTCTTTCATCTTATCTCTATCAAAATCATTCGGAACTCATATCATCTTTAGGGACCGGACGGGAGCGGACAACATCGAGGACGGGTTGTGTGCAACCCCACAACCTAAAGCCGTATCCCCTCATTATGCTCCCCGGGGCGGGAGGTAATGCCTTTAACCCGACATACGAGGCCATAGTCCATAGTCCTTGTGCCACCAAAAGGTCCCCTCCCGTGGCCCAGGAGGCATCCTCGAGTGTCACTCCAATATCCTTCATCCATCTTTAACAGCAAGTTTAATGGAAACTCGGTTCTTGGTTCGTATTCATTATTGGCCAATAATCAAAGTTCAAAAGTCATGAATTCCACTTGCTGTCCGTATATCATTTTTCATGTTCTTCATAGGCCGAAGTTCGTTTCATGAAGAGGGCCGGAGTTCATTGCATGCAGAAGCAGTAATTTATTCCATGCAGAAACCGGAGCTCATTTTATGAATAAGAAGCCGGAGTTCGTTTCTTGCAAAAGCCGGAGTTCGTTTCTTAAATCAAAACCGGAGTTCATTAATTATGAAGGACGGAGTACAATTACATTATGCTCCAAAAGTCGGAAACTCTGTAATCAGGGACGGAGTGCCGTTTTCTTTTTAAAGGACGGAGGACTTGGACGGAGCTCTAAACGGACGGAGTGCTTTTGTTGTGTTGAATTCGGAGTGACTTGTCTTAAATAATTCGGAGTTCAAGGCGGGAGTAAGCTTTTCTTTTTAAATTCCGGAGTTCAAAGGGCGGATCGGATTTTCTTTGAAATCCGGACTCAAATGGACGGAGTGGATTTTCTTTGAAAATCCGGGCTCATAGGACGGAGTGGATTTTCTTTAAAATCCGGAGCTCAAATGGACGGAGTGGATTTTCTTTGAAAATCCGGGTCTCATAGGACGGAGTGGATTTTCTTTGAAATCCGGACTCAAATGGACGGAGTGGATTTTCTTTGAAATTCCGGAGCCATAGGACGGAGTGGATTTTCTTTGAAATCCGGACTCAAATGGACGGAGTGGATTTTCTTTGAAAATCCGGAGCTCATAGGACGGAGTGGATTTTCTTTGAAATCCGGACTCAAATGGACGGAGTGGATTTTACGTAAAAATCCGAGTGCTCAATCCGAGTACTTTTCTTTCATGAATCCAGTGCTTTAAGGGGCGAAGTGCCTCATTGACGGAGTACACTTCTCTTCCTTATTCCGAGTACTTTTAAGGGACGAAGTGCCTCATTGACGGAGTACACTTCTCTTCCTTATTCCGAGTGCTTTAAGGAACGGTGCTCTACTAAAATGAACGGTGCATGAAATCCAAAGTTCATTAAATAATTCATGAGCTAGCGTTTATTTCAAAACAGATGGACGGACTACTTTTAAAGACGCAAAGGCCGGGGTTCATTTTGTACGGACTTCCTTATTTAATCGAAGAAGCCGGAGTGACCTTTTCAAAATGAGACGGAGCATTTTATTCGTAAACGGCCGGAGTGCATAGTGGACGGAGTGCTTAATTCCTTAAAGGGCGGAGTGTATATTCACAAAGGTGGACGGAGCTTTCTTTGAAACGTAAGGCCAGTTGTTATTTTCTTAGAGGGGCCAGTACAAAATTCATTAGCGCCGGAGTTCACTTTCACCATGGACGGAGTTCTTTTGATAAACATGAAATATCAAAATTCATAATACTTGCCGAAAAAATCGTAAAATGAGTAATTTCTAATATCATGCATATGAGTTTCATTTTAAACATGCTTTTCGAGACGATGAGTCATAAATAAAAGAGGCATACTTAAATGAGAACACTATATACTTCATAGCAATATACATAAACATGAACTTTATCAAAAAGAGGTGAGTAACTTGCTCGAAATCTCCCTTTTTCTATGTCCTGGGACCTACGGCCTCTCCCTCTTTCTCTCCTTCCAACTTCACGTGGCGTACTCCATCCTATTCTTCCAGCCCTATTTATAAATTTGAGTTGCCGTTGTCAGAATCTAGCCCCATTAATCGTTCCTCGTCAGTTACATATCTCCCATTTAATTCTCTTAAATCTCCTCGTCAGTTATGCGTTTACTTTAAATTTCAAATCCGGTCAATTTACGCCTTCCCTCTAAACGAAAAATTGCTACAAGCCTTTTTACTCCGGAAATCCGGAGTTCAATTTCCAAAGGAAAATCCGGTTTTCATTTACCCAATGAAATCCGGAGTCCTTTTATTGTGGGAAATCCGGACTTCATTAAGGAAATCCGGACAGCAATTTCCTCGATGGCATATCCGGACTTCTTTGCCTATGGATTTCCGGTCAACGGGCGTTGACCGGACTAAATGATTCAAATTTCCTTTTACCAAAATTCCGGACGTCTTACCTCTGGATTTTCGGTCAACGGACGTTGACCGGACCAGATGATTAAAATTTCCTTACTCAAATTTTTGGGTCATTACAACCTCCCCCACTTATAAGAATTTCGTCCTCGAAATTTAATAAAGTCACTAACCTTGAGAAAATAAAGATGGATATTTGTTCCGAATCTCCTCCTCTCGTTCCCAAGTTGCCTCTTCCTGTGTGATTCTTCCAGCACCTTTACTAGGGCAATTGATTTGGTGCGTAATTTACGCTCCTTACGATCCAAAATCTCCTTTGGTTCTTCTACATAGGATAAGTCCTTCTCGACCAAAGTCGAGGGTTCATACTCAATTACATGAGTAGGATCATGGACATACTTTGAAGCATAGACACATGAAACACATCATGTACATCACCAAGTTGGGGAGGCGGTGCAAGTCCGTAAGCTACTTCTCCAATCCTTTCCGGGATTTCAAAGGCCCAATAAAACGAGGCTTGATTTTCCTTTTACCCCGAATCTGTATTTTCCCTTTCTTTGGAGATACCTTTAGAAACACCAAATCGCCCTTTTCAAACTTCAATGCCGATCTTCTCCGATCTGCATAACTCTTTTGTCTGCTTCGGGCTACTCTGAGATTCTCATGTAGTATCTTTATCTTTTCAGCCGACTCCTTGATAATGTCTGGTCCCAAAATTCTCCTATCTCCGTGTTCCTCCCAATGAATTGGCGATCTACATTTTCTCCCATATAATGCCTCAAAAGGAGCCATGCCTATGCTGGCCTGATAGCTATTATTGTAGGCGAATTCTGCAAGAGCCAATGAATCATCCCAAGTCCTTTTTATCTCCATGACTGAGGCCCTCAACATATCCTCGAGAATCTGGATAGTCCGTTCCGATTGACCGTCGGTTTGCGGGTGGAAAGCAGTACTAAATTTTAATTCAGTACCCAATTCTTGATGTAGACTTTTCCAAAATCGTGAAACGAAACGAGGGTCTCTATCAGATACAATAGAGACAGGCACACCATGAAGTCTGACAATCTCGTTTACGATGCATACCAGGCTAATTTATCAAGGGGGTAAGTCATCCGAATTGCCAGAAAGTGGGCTGACTTTGTTAGTCGATCAACAATCACCCAAATAGCATCATGTTTCTTTGGCGTCAACGGTAAACCAGTCACAAAATCCATGGCTATATCCTCCCATTTCCAGCCTGGTAATGGCATTGGTTGTAATAACCTAGACGGAAGTTTTCTTTCAGCCTTTACTTGTTGACAAATAAGGCACTTTTCCACGTAAGCTGCGATATCCCTTTTCATATTTCTCCACCAAAATGTTTTCTTTAAATCCTGATGCATCTTATTGGCTCCTGGGTGGATCGTATAACGGGATCGATGGGCTTCTTTAAGAATTTTCTCCTTTAACTCTTTATTGTCCGGCACACATAACCGATTTCTAAATCTCAAAACTCCATCCGGCGAAATCTGAAAATCACTTCGAGATTCTTTATCCATCTCGCCCATGATCTTTACCAGAAAAGAGTCCTGCGTTTGACACCCTTTTACCTCATTACTCAATTCTGGCTGGACTTGTAGATGCGCCAAAATCATCCGTTTCCCATGTACATAGCGGACATCATAGTTCATTAGACAATCCAGCATTTCCATCTGCTGACTTGCATTCTAGCTAGCATCCCAGGCTGCCTACTTAACGCGTCGGCAACCACGTTGGCCTTCCTAGGTTCATAACGGATTTCGGTCATAATCTTTCAGAATTCAATCCATCGCCTCTGCCTCATGTTTAGCTCATTCGGGAGAACAAATATTTTAGACTCTTGTGATCGGAGTAGACCAAGAATCTTTCACCATATAAGTAATGCCTCAGTTTTCAATGCAAACACCACTGCGGCCAATTCTAGATCGTGAGTTGGGTAATTCCTTTCATGGTCCTTCAACTGTCGCGAACCATAAGCAATTACCCTACCGTGTTGCATTAGAACACAGCCCAATCCAGTCTTCGAAGCATCACAGTGAACAATCAGTCCTCCTGACCCGTTTGGAATGGTCAGGACCGGAGCAGAAGTTAACCGGTCTTTAAGCGTCTGGAAGCTCCTTTCACAATCTGTGGTCCACTCGAACTTGGCATCCTTCTTAGTTAATTGAGTGAGTGGCATGGCGATTCGAGAAAAGTTCTCCACAAACCGTCTGTAGTATCCGGCCAGGCCTAGGAAACTCCGCACTTGATCCACAGTTGTTGGCCAGGTTCCACTTTACAACCTGCTTCCACCTTCATAGGGTCGAGAGAGATTCCTTCCTTGGATATGATGTGTCCAAGGAATCCTATCTCTTCAACCAAAATCGCACTTCTTCAATTTAGCGAACAACCGATGCTCCTAAGAATCCAGTATAGTGCGTAAATGTTCCTCGTGTTCCTCGTGAGCTTTTCGAGTACACCAGATATCATCAATAAATACGATCACGAACTTATCCGGTATGGTTGAAAATTCGATTCATCGAGATCCATAAAAACAGCCGGAGCATTAGTCAACCCAAAAGGCATTACTACGAATTCATAGTGCCCATACCTGGTTCGAAACGCCGTCTTTGCTATATCCTCCTTGCTGATCCGAAGTTGATGATATCCGGATCTAAGATCAATTTTTGAAAATATGCAAGCTCCTTGTAACTGATCAAGGAGATCATCAATCCTTGGTAGAGGATATTTATTCTTGATGGTGATTTTGTTTAATTCCCGATAATCCACACATAATCTCATGGTCCCGTCTTTCTTTTTGACAAAAAGAACAGGTGCTCCCCATGGTGACACACTCGGCCGGATGAAACCTTTCTCAAGCAACTCTGCAGTTGTTGTTTCAACTCTTTGAGTTCAGCGGTGCCATTCGATAGGGTGGTTTGGATATCGGTGCTGAACCGTAACAATTTCACACCAAATTCTATCTCTCGTTGGGGTGGCAAACCCGGGTAAATCATCGGTGAATACGTCTTCAAATTCCCGCACCACCGGAATCTCTCTAACCAGAGATTCTTGACTTTCGGTAGATACACTAGCAAAGGCTAGATAAGGCATCCATCACTCATCAAATGCTCGGCATGAAGGGCGAAATAAAGCGGGATGCTTCCTTTCGCGAACACCACTGAATGTGGAAAGGCTTGTTTCGGGAATGGTAAATTCTACTCTTTTAGGAAGCTTGATCAATCTTGGCATGATATCGGCTAACTATCCATCCCCAAGATTGCATCGAAGTCTTTCATTTCCAGTTCAACCAAGTTAACAGGCATCAAGTAGTCAATTACTTTTATAGGGCATTCAGAAAATGCTGTTTTTAATATTACAGACGATCCTGTTGGTGAGGTAACCATTAATGGGTACTCCAGAATTTTAGGAAGGGTCGTAAGATGCTTGAAAATTTACGGAAAGCGAAAGAATGAGTGGATCCGTAATCAAAGAGCACGTGACAAGAGATACCACGGATAGAAAGTGTACCTTCTACCACCTCAGTGATGCTTCGGCCTCCTTTGCGAAATAGCAAATACTTTGGTGGGATAGGGGACTTAACTCCCCCCGGGGCTTGTTTAGCCACCGACAATCTCGATCATGTGCCCGCTTTGCCCACATTATAACAAACTCCCGACTTCTTGTAACAAGGCCTCCCTCCATGAAATTTCCCGCAATGATCACATACATCATTGGCCGGTAGATCGAGACTTCGCACCGACGGCTCTGTTCCCATTGAACCCCGATGGTCTCGCCTTCTTAGAAGGCCCTTCACTAGCGCTGGCCTTGGACACTGAACAAAGTCCTTTGTCTTCCCTTTCAGTTCCTTCTCATAAATAACCGCCTTTGAAAGCAACTCTCCATAAGTTGTCAACGTCGAGTGGGCCAGTGTCTCGATATCATCTCGTAAACCTTGGAAGAACCGTCTGACCTTCCTCTCCTCATCTTCCACCACGAAAGGGGCATAACGAGATAATTCAGTAAATTTCGAATCATACTCTGCCACCGAGCGGTTTCCTTGCCTTAGGCGAAGGAATTCATCTTCCATCTGCCCACGAAGGTTTGCAGGGAAGTATTTCTCCAGGAAAGCTGCTTCGAACATCTCCCAGCTAATCTCCCGATCTGGCAGGTTGAAAACCCTTTTTTGCATCTCCCACCAGTGGTGCGCTTCCCCACTTGACTTATGAGTGGCATAAAGCACCATATCCCAGTAGGCATTTGATTCTGACAAATACCTTCTTGATCGCTTGAATCCATGTTTCACCTTCAATGGATCGGGTTCCCCTAGAAATTGGGGATCCGTTCATTGTCAACCGATCGTGACCGACCTTTCTGATGGGCCGGGCTGGGGCGGTCACCGGAGTTGGTGGAGTGGTCGGAGTCAAAGCTTCTATGACTTCGACCATTACATCAAGTAGGTTCGCATATCTTGTCTCACGATCAGTATTGTTAACACAGACATTTCTCCTTCCTCTCATTAGACATGGCTGCGGAAACGTCACGAAAAGAACAATTTCGTTAGTCAATTATTCCAAAGGTAACTATCGTAATGGTCACTTGTCCCCAAAGTATAAGTAAGAACCACACTCTTCTAAATTTATCCTAAGTTTCCGTGTTGATTCAAACTATCCTAGAGCATCCCGATTTTCTCTCGATACAACTCAGACGACCCGACTTTTATTATCACTAAAAGCGTCGTCAATTCTAATTCATATAATTTGTGATAAGATAAATAGATAAGCATAAAATTTTTTTCTTTTCTTTTCATCAAACCTTGGATGCATTCTAAAGATTAGTAATTTCATAAATCCCAAAATGTCACGGAAACAATCTACATTCATAAGCGGCGGAAATAAAATTACAAGTTTCCTCAAACTAAATAAACATAACTCCAAAAATCTGCTCCAGCCCGGCAAAATTATAGGACTCTACTCGACTTAGGTCACTCCATAAGCTTGTCATCGAAAAATTGCAAGAGTGAGCTTACAAAGCCCAGACGAGGATACTCACATGCGAAAACACAAGCATATAATCGGAATATAGATCATAATATAGTATAGTAATCATCATATCATTTCTTCTTTAGTTCATGTTCTTTCATCTTATCTCTATCAAAATCATTCGAACTCATATCATCTTTAGGGACCGGACGGGAGCGGACAACATCGAGGACGGGTTGTGTGCAACCCCACAACCTAAAGCCGTATCCCCTCATTATGCTCCCAGGGCGGGAGGTAATGCCTTTAACCCGACATACGAGGCCATAGTCCATAGTCCTTGTGCCACCAAAGGTCCCTCTCCGTGGCCCAGAGGCATCCTCGAGTGTCACTCCAATATCCTTCATCCATCTTTAACACAAGTTTAATGGAAACTCGGTTCTTGGTTCGTATTCATTATTGGCCAATAATCAAAGTTCAAAAGTCATGAATTCCACTTGCTGTCCGTATATCATTTTCATGTTCTTCATAGGCGAAGTTCGTTTCATGAAGAGGGCCGGAGTTCATTGCATGCGAAGCGATAATTTATTCCATGCGTAAACCGGAGCTCATTTTATGAATAAGAAGCCGGAGTTCGTTTCTTGCAAAAGCGGAGTTCGTTTCTTAAATCAAACCGGAGTTCATTAATTATGAAGGACGGAGTACAATTACATTATGCTCCAAAAGTCGGAAACTCATGTCCCGGGGACGGAGTGCCGTTTTCTTTTTAAAGGACGGAGGACTTGGACGGAGCTCTAAACGGACGGAGTGCTTTTGTATTCTGAAATTCGGAGTGACTTGTCTTAAATAATTCGGAGTTCAAGGCGGAGTGGCTTTTCTTTTAAATTCGGAGTTCAAAGGGCGGATCGGATTTTCTTTGAAATCCGGACTCAAATGGGACGGAGTGGATTTTCTTTGAAAATCCGGGCTCATAGGAGGACGGAGTGGATTTTCTTTAAAATCCGGAGCTCAAATGGACGGAGTGGATTTTCTTTGAAAATCCGGGTCTCATAGGACGGAGTGGATTTTCTTTGAAATCCGGACTCAAATGGACGGAGTGGATTTTCTTTGAAATTCCGGAGCCATAGGACGGAGTGGATTTTCTTTGAAATCCGGACTCAAATGGACGGAGTGGATTTTCTTTGAAAATCCGGAGCTCATAGGACGGAGTGGATTTTCTTTGAAATCCGGACTCAAATGGACGGAGTGGATTTTCTGTAAAATCCGGAGTGCTCAATCCGGAGTACTTTTCTTTCATGAATCCGGAGTGCTTTAAGGGACGAAGTGCCTCATTGACGGAGTACACTTCTCTTCCTTATTCCGGAGTACTTTAAGGGACGAAGTGCCTCATTGACGGAGTACACTTCTCTTCCTTATTCCGGAGTGCTTTAAGGAACGGTGCTCTACTAAAAATGAGCGGTGCATGAAATCCAAAGTTCATTAAATAATTCATGAGCTAGCGTTTATTTCAAAACAGATGGACGGACTACTTTTAAAGACGCAAAGGCCGGGGTTCATTTTGTACGGACTTCCTTATTTAATCAGAAAGCCGGAGTGACCTTTTCAAAATGAGACGGAGCATTTTATTCGTAAACGGCCGGAGTGCATAGTGGACGGAGTGCTTAATTCCTTAAAGGGCGGAGTGTATATTCACAGTGGACGGAGCGACTTTCAGAACGTAAGGCCGCAGTTGTTATTTTCTTAGAGGACCAGTACAAAATTCATTAGCGCCGGAGTTCACTTTCACCATGGACGGAGTTCTTTTGATAAACATGAAATATCAAAATTCATAATACTTGCGAAAAAATCGTAAATGAGTAATTTCTAATATCATGCATAACGAGTTTCATTTTAAACATGCTTTTCGAGACGATGAGTCATAAATAAAAGAGGCATACTTCGTGCGAGAACACTATATACTTCATAGCAATATACATAAACATGAACTTTATCAAAAAGAGGTGAGTAACTTGCCTGAAATCTCCCTTTTTCTCTATATGCGGGACCTCACGGCCTCTCCCTCTTTCTCTCCTTCCAACTTCGTGGCGTACTCCATCCTATTCTTCCAGCCCTATTTATAAATTTGAGTTGCCGTTGTCGAAATCTAGCCCCATTAATCGTTCCTCGTCGATTTACATATCTCCCATTTAATTCTCTTAAATCTCCTCGTGGATTATCGTTTACTTTAAATTTCAAATCCGGTCAATTTCGCCTTCCCTCTAAACGAAAATGCGCGCGCTTTTTTACTCCGAAATCCGGAGTTCAATTTCAAAGGAAAATCCGGTTTCATTTACCCAATGAAATCCGGAGTCCTTTTTTATTGTGGGAAATCCGGACTTCATTAAGGAAATCCGGACAGCAATTTCCCTCGATGGCATATCCGGACTTCTTTGCCTATGGATTTCCGGTCAACGGGCGTTGACCGGACTAAATGATTCAAATTTCCTTTTACCAAAATTCCGGACGTCTTACCTCTGGATTTCCGGTCAACGGACGTTGACCGGACCAGATGATTAAAATTTCCTTACTCAAATTTTTTGGGTCATTACAGATTCTCAAACATTGAATCATTTTACAAGTCTCCACAAAATATCAAGATAATTGAATAAGCTCTTCATTTAATCAGCTCCAGCCAACCGGACTATTGGCTACACCATAATATTCTACTCGACTTCGTCCTCCATGAGCCTTTCGTCATCTGAAAATAACAAGAGTGAGCTACACAGCCCAGCAAAATACTCACATGCAGAAAATAGAGAACATAAACATATATATATAAGTGAATATAATTTAGCATACGAAAATCATCATATCTTTTAGTTCGGAATTTCCTTAGTCTTTTTCTTCTTGTCTTGTCTGCTGAAAACCCATAAAAACCATTGAGAATTCTGATCATCTTGAGGGTTGTGTGTAATCCCACAACCTAAAGCCGTATCCCCTCATTATGCTCCCCGGGGCGGGAGGTAATGCCTTTAACCTGGCATACGGGGCCGTAGTCTAAAAGTCTTATGCCATTCCCTCATTATGCTCCCCAGGGTGGGAGGTAATGCCTTTAACTCGGCATACGAGGTCGTAGTCCAAAAGTCTTATGTCATTTCCTCATTATGCTCCCCGGGGCAGGAGGTAATGCCTTTAACCCGGCATACGGGGCCGTACTTCTTTTTCAAACAGAAAGCGGGAGTTTTCTTTTAAAACAGTAGGTCGAAGTTCTTAATCAAACAGAAAGTCGGAGGTATTTTTCAAACAGTGGATCGGAGATCTATTTCAATAGAAGGTCGTAGTTCCAAAAAGCCGAAGCTCTTTTGTCAGCGCCGGAGTTCTTTTCTTAAAACAATGCTGGAGTGCCAAAACGAAGTTCTTTTCAAAAGGGCGGAGATCTTTTCTGAAATTCGGAGTTCCTAAAACCGGAGTGATCTTTCTTTAAAATCATGAGTGCTAAAAACCGGAGTGATTTTTCTTTAAAATGACGGAGTGCTTTTTCATCAAAAGTCCGGAGCTCTTTTTCTTAAACGGACGGAGCGCTTTTTCTTCCAAACGGATGAATGCTCTTTCATAAAGGAATGGAGTGCTTTTTCATCAGAAGGACGGAGTGCTCTTTCTTAAAAGGACGGAGTGCTTTTTCATCAAAGGACGGAGCTCTTTTTCATAAAAGGACGGAGTGCCTTTTCATCAAAGGACGGAGCTCTTTTTCGAAAAGGACGGAGTGCTTTTTCTTCAAACGGACGGAGCTCTTTTTCGTAAAAGGACGGAGTGCTTTTTCATCAAAGGACGGAGCTCTTTTTCGTAAAAGGATAGAGTGCTTTTTCATCAAAGGACGGAGTTCAAAAGCCGGAGTTCTTTTCTATAAATCTAAAGTTCTTTAAAAGCCAGAGTTCTTTATTTATAAAAACGAAAGTTCATAAGCTGAAGTTCTTTTGCGGAGTCCTTTCCCAAAAAGACTGGAGTTTCAAAAGCCGGAGTTCTTTTCTACAAATTCGAAGTTCTTTAAAAGCCGGAGTTCTTTATTCGTAAAGGCCGGAGTTACAAATGTCGGAGTTCTTTAAAATCCAGAGTTCTTAAAGCTGAAGTTCTTTTCCATTTAAAATCCGAAGTTCCAAAGGACGGAGTTCTCAATCATTCAAAGTCCGAAGCTCTTTTCTTAAAGTTAGAAGTCTTGACATTCAATTATAAAAATCTAATTTCCTGAATATCATGGTTTCCTTTAAACATGCAATTACGAACGATAAATCACAAGAACAGAACAAGTATCATACTTATATAATTTCATAAGGATATACATACTAGTGTAGCAAACATGCAGAATCATGAGCTTTAAAAACAGGTGTGAGTATTCTTGCCTGGATTGGATCTATGGACCTTTCACTTGGTTCTGGCTCGAAGTTCTTAACACTTTCACCTGGGCGTTTCCTAGCTTCCTCTCCTAAGTCATGGGAGGTCCATTACTTATAGGCATGGTAGTAAGTAGGGCACGTCAGCCTCTTGTACTTCTTTCTTTTCTACAAGGTTATCAGGGTGGTTAGGAGTAGGTAGCCCACTCAGGCAGGGTCGTTCTTTACTTTTCGTAAGGGCTTCCTTATTGGCATTGCAGGCACGGTTTATTCTGACTTTACTTTTCGTGAGGGCTTCCTTACTGGCGTTGTAGGCATGGTCATACTGACTTAATTTTTCTAAGGGGATTTCTTTATTATTTTCGGTCAACTGGCCTTGACCGGACTTAATTGTTTTTCATAAAAGTCGGAGTTCTAATTCCATTAAATTGAAGTTCATATAGCCGGAGTTCTTGTGCAATAGAAGCCGGAGCTCCTTATTCATAAAAGCCGGACTTGATTTTCATCAAAGAAATCCGGACTTCTTTTTATCATGCATGGGCCGAACTTGATTTCATCTTAAGGCCGATTTACGTCCTTTCTTCCATTCTTGTTTTCCGGCCAACCCTTGCGTTGTCCGGATCACGCCTTCCGGTCAACATTTTCGTTGACCGGATTTATCTTTTTCACGTCTTCCGGTCAACATTTTATGTTGACCGGTTTGCCTTTTCCTGTCAACAGTTTATATTGGCCGAATTATGTCTTCCGGTCAACATTTACGTTGACCGGATTTACGCCTTCTTTCCTCTTCCGTCCAACACAATGTTGTTCAGATTGTTCCTTAGCTGATCATGTCGGGAATTTTCCTATTGTAGGGTTTGGACCATTACAATGTCCCCCACTTATAGAAATTTCATCCTCGAAATTTAAAATAATATTACTAACCTCGAGAAAATAAATCGTGACATTTGTTCCGAATGTCTTCCACCCGTTCCCAAGTTACTTCCTTGGGTGAGTGATTTTCTGGACTCCCTAGTGGCCACATTCTCATTTTTGAAATTTATAACCAATCTTATCGGTCCGTCTTATCTACCTCGAAGGTTCAGGGGTATCGTCAACTGAGACACAACCTCGAATTATCGGTCATCAGAATAGTCAACCTAATCTTTCTTCTATAATCAACCTCGAATAGTCACACGGCGGAAGCCCCTTCACAAAATAACTTTAAGATGTTGCCGCATATACTAAGTAGACTTAAGGTAGATTCTCATCAGTGTTCCATAGGAAGATGCCATCAATCTCTTGTTACCTTAATTATTTCAAACTTATGCCTTAGATCCCTCAACTTGATTATCGGATGTCATTCTTTACCAATCCAATAGTAATAGTACTAAAGTTCACACACCGAACTACCATTAGGATCAGATTAGGGCTTGGTATCTTAGTTGGCTCAAGTTCATACCAAAAATCATACAATTCAATTACAAGATTAGTTTATAAACACCCACTTTGATATGTCTCTTGTCCTTCCAAGTACTAGGATACTTTTGCTGTTATTACAAAGTTTAGGTCTCCCATTGCGCATAATGCAAACATGGGTTTGGAATCCCCAAAACGATACCAGACTACAATATTAAGCCCAAAGGCCTTACCTCCTATCGTGACAGGTGGCACTTGATACTTTAAGTCAATATCTTTGAACCCTGATCTAAAATACTGAACCTCTTCGCCCCCCATCCATGGATAAGGACATCCCTAAATCTTACAATCAAACCAACCATTCTTGAAACATGCTCCCGAGAGTCTCATCAAACAAAATATTAATCCTTAAAGCTTTCATAGGCACATAGGACAATACCTCTTAATTCTCAAGACCATGATCTTCTTCACGTCAACTAACCGAAGTCAACTGCACTTCTTATTTATCATGGGGCAACACCATACCTTCTACTAGACGTGGGGTCTCCGCACTACCTTCTTATCTGGCAGGTTCAAGTACCTTGCCTCCGGATCCAGAGAGTTGTTAATCCGGATGGTTCACCTTCTTCTTTAGACATGACTTTAGTGACAACTTTGATTTCTGAAAGAACATTTTTGCTATTCAATTAGTTTAAAGATAGCTATCACAATTGTCTCCGTCCAAAGCATAAATAAAATTAACCCTCCTTCTGTAACTAATCCTATCCTAAATTTCCGTGCCGATTCCAATTGACCAAAATCATCTCAATTTTCTCTCTGATACCAACTGTGACGGCCCGCACTTAAGTCTAATGTAAATCGCCGTCGGGTCTTAATAACATTAAGGGATATAAAAATTTTTACTTTCATTCAGGATTTCATGAGGCCGAACTGCTTGAGCTGGCCTTCCGATTTTAATTTTAACTTGAACCTGAGATGCATACTAGAATTATAAACTTCATTTATACAAAAGGAATCACGGAAACATGACTAACATCCATAGATTCTCAAACAGGGAATCATTTTACAAGTCTTCACAAAATATCAAGATAATTGAATAAGCTCTTCATTTAATCAGCTCCAGCCAACCGGACTATTGGCTACACCATAATGTTCTACTCGACTTCGTCCTCCATGAGCCTTTCGTCATCTGAAAATAACAAGAGTGAGCTACACAGCCCAACAAAATACTCACATACAGAAAACAGAGAACATAAACATATATATATAAGCGAATATAATTTAGCATATGAAAATCATCATATCTTTTAGTTTGGAATTTCCTTGGTCTTTTTCTTCTTGTCTTGTCTGCTGAAAACCCATAAAAACCATTGAGAATTCTTATCATCTTGAGGGTTGTGTGTAATCCCACAACCTAAAGCCGTATCCCCTCATTATGCTCCCCGAGACAGGAGGTAATGCCTTTAACCCGGCATATGGGGCCGTAGTCCAAAAGTCTTATGTCATTCCCTCATTATGCTCCCTGGGGCGGGAGGTAATGCCTTTAATCCGGCATACAGGGCCATAGTCTAAAAGTCTTATGTCATTTCCTCATTATGCTCCCCGGGGCGGGAGGTAATGCCTCTAAACCGGCATACGGGGCCGTACTTCTTTTTCAAACAAAAAGCGGGAGTTTTCTTTTAAAACAGTAGGCCGAAGTTCTTAATCAAATAGAAAGTCGGAGGTCTTTTTCAAATAGTGGACCAGAGATCTCTTTCAATAGAAGGTCGTAGTTCCAAAAAGCCGAAGCTCTTTTGTCAGCGTCGGAGTTCTTTTCTTAAAACAATGCTGGAGTGCCAAAACCGAAGTTCTTTTCAAAAGTGCGGAGGTCTTTTCTGAAATCCGGAGTTCCTAAGACCGGAGTAATCTTTCTTTAAAATCCGGAGTGCTAAAACCGGAGTGATCTTTCTTTAAAATCCTGAGTGCTAAAAACCGGAGTGATTTTTCTTTAAAATGACGGAGTGCTTTTCCATCAAAAGTCCGGAGCTCTTTTTCTTAAACGGACGGAGTGCTTTTTCTTCAAACGGACAGAGTGTTCTTTCATAAAGGAACGGAGTGCTTTTTCATCAGAAGGACGAAGTGTTCTTTCTTAAAAGGACGGAGTGCTTTTTCATCAAAGGACGGGGCACTTTTTTGTAAAAGGATGGAGTGCTTTTTCATCAAAGGACGGAGCTCTTTTTTGAAAAGGACGGAGTGCTTTTTCTTCAAACGGACGGAGTGCTCTTTCATAAAGGAACGGAGTGCTTTTTCTTCAAATGGACGGAGTGCTCTTTCATAAAGGAACAGAGTGCTTTTTCTTCAAACGGACGGAGTGCTCTTTCTTAAAAGGACGGAGTGCTTTTTCATTAAAGGACGGAGCTCTTTTTCGTAAAAGGACGGAGTGCTTTTTCATCAAAGGAGGGAGCTCTTTTTCGAAAAGGACGGAGTGCTTTTTCTTCAAACGGACGGAGTTCTTTTTCGTAAAAGGACGGAGTACTTTTTCATCAAAGGACGGAGCTCTTTTTCGTAAAAGGACGGAGTGCTTTTTCATCAACGGATGGAGTTCAAAAGCCGGAGTTCTTTTCTACAAATCCGAAGTTCTTTAAAAGTCGGAGTTCTTTATTTATAAAAACGGAAGTTCATAAGCCGAAGTTCTTTTGCGGAGTCCTTTCCTAAAAAGACTGGAGTTCCAAAAGCTGGAGTTCTTTTCTACAAATCCGAAGTTCTTTAAAAGCCGGAGTTCTTTATTCGTAAAGGCCGGAGCTACAAATGTCGGAGTTCTTTAAAATCTAGAGTTCTTAAATCTGAAGTTCTTTTCCATTTAAAATCCGAAGTTCCAAAGGACGGAGTTCTCAATCATTCAAAGTCCGAAGCTCTTTTCTTAAAGTTAGAAGTCTTGACATTCAATTATAAAAATCTAATTTCCTGAATATCATGGTTTCCTTTAAACATGCAATTACGAACGATAAATCACAAGAATAGAACAAGTATCATACATACATAATTTCATAAAGATATACATACTAGTGTAGCAAACATGCAGAATCATGAACTTTAAAAACAGGGGTGAGTATTCTTGCCTGGATTGGATCTATGGACCTTTCACTTGGTTCTGGCTCAAAGTTCTTAACACTTTCACCTGGGCGTTGCCTAGCTTCCTCTCCTAAGTCATGGGGAGGGCCATTACTTATAGGCGTGGTAGTAAGTAGGGCACGTCAGCCTCTTGTACTTCTTTCTTTTCTACAATGTTATCAGGGTGGTTAGGAGTAGATAACCCACTCAGGCAGGGTCATTCTTTACTTTTCGTAAGGGCTTCCTTACTGGCATTGCAGGCATGGTTTATTCTGACTTTACTTTTCGTGAGGGCTTCCTTACTGGCGTTGTAGGCATGGTCATACTGACTTAATTTTTCTAAGGGGATTTCTTTATTATTTTCGGTCAACTGGCCTTGATCGGACTTAATTGTTTTTCATAAAAGCCGGAGTTCTAATTCCATTAAATCGAAGTTCATATAGCCGGAGTTCTTGTGCAATAGAAGCCGGAGCTCCTTATTCATAAAAGCCGGACTTGATTTTCATCAAAGAAATCCGAACTTCTTTTTATCATGCATGGGCCGAACTTGATTTCATCTTAAGGCCGATTTACGTCCTTTCTTCCATTCTTGTTTCCGGCCAACCCTTGCGTTGTCCGGATCACGCCTTCCGGTCAACATTTTCGTTGACCGGATTTATCTTTTTCATGTCTTCCGGTCAACATTTTATGTTAACCGGTTTGCCTTTTCCTGTCAACAGTTTATATTGGCCGAATTATGTCTTCCGGTCAACATTTACGTTGACCGGATTTACGCCTTCTTTACTCTTCTGGCCAACACAATGTTGTCTGGATTGTTCCTTAGCTGATCGTGTCAGGAAGTTTCCTATTGTGGGGTTTGGACCATTACAGATTGAGTTATTGCTGAAACTTCTTCACCTTCCTTAATTCATCCTCCACAAAGTAAGGCACAAAATGTGATTGCTCAGAAATTTTGTGTCATATTCGGCCACCGTACGGGTCCCTTACCTAAGCCACATAAACTTGTCCTCTTTTTTATCTTGAAGACTGGAGGGAGAGCATTTTTCTATAAATGCCTCCTCGAACATTCCCCAAGTGATCTCTTCATCGGGCGACCCAAATGCCCTCTTTTTCATAGCCCACCAACTATTGGCCTCCCCTTCCAATTTGTAAGCCGCAAATGTAACTTTTTTCTATTCACTGCATTGTATCACCGTGAAAATCTTTTTCATTCTCCTAATCCAAATATTGGCTTTAGCTGGATCCAATTCTCCCAAGAATTCCGGCGCTCTCTCCGCCGTGAATTTACTATACGTTGTTGGGGCAGGACTTACCAGAGCTGGCTCTGGTGCTAGGACAAGAGCCATATGGCATTGCTTCATTGACTCTATGATGTTCGTCATTCACCCCAACAGGTTTCTGTACTCAGCTTTGTAATCTGGGGGCATACCAGTGTCATCTCGATCATTTCTTCTACCTCTTCTACTGGTCATTTATATCCTATAATTGAGAACAATGCAATATTTGTGACGACCCGAGTTCCTGAATATGATAATTGGGAGATAATTAAGTTAAAATAGGTAAATTATATTCAAAAGGTACGGGTGGAATGAATTGGAAACCTCAAAGAACCGGAACTAGTAAATCGGGAACCGAAATCGTAAGTGGTGAAATGTTGATTCGTTGACAAGATTCGGGTTTTAAATTGTGATAATCATGACTTATTGAGGTTATATAATCAAAAATAAGGTCCAAGGATGTGAAAGATTGGGTTAGAATGGTCAAAACGGGTCCCGAATGGCGAAAACGCAACGTAGGCTTGCCGCAGGCTTGACGCGGGCCAGACCAGCGCCCTCCGCACGCTCGAGCCGTCCTATCGAGCACAAAAACCAGTAGCAAGCCCGCTCGATGCATGCTCGAGCCCCGCTCGAGCGGTGGGCTGCCGAAGACTTGCCGCCTGCTGGCCGCTCAAGCTCGCTCGGCCCGAGCCGCGCGATATATAAGAACCTGCGTGGCTCTCTCTTTCTCATTTCCACACGATTTTCGGGCTTGAGGAGAGAGAGAGGGCACCGACTTAGATAGAGAAGAAGGGAGAATGAGACCCGGGAGCCCGAATCCAACATCAAGCCAATTAAAAAGGTGAAAGCACGCGTCGAGGCAAGTGTTCTCATATCCACTTCTCGTTCTCTTTCGATGTTTTATGTATTTTCGTTGGGTATTTTGTGTCGATACCCATGGTGAACGTTAGAATCTTGAAACCCATGGGTATGGGTTGAGAAAAATGTAGTTAGTTGCTCGGATCGTGTCCGATTTGCTCGGTTTGGTTTCACCGAAACCCTAACCTACGGGATTTTGGGGGTTTCCCATTTCCCGGCCTCGTATCATGAAATTGACCCCGAAATTGGAATCCCCACGTCCCAATGATGTATATATGTCGGCCGCGGGTCCGATCTTGCGTTTGGACCCGCTCGCGGCGTCCGAGCCGTTAAAGGGGCGCCGGCATTACTATTCACCCGAGACCCAAAGAAGGTGGATTTTGCGTGTTGTCACCTTCATGAAATGATGAAATGATCCTAGAATATGAATCCCCATGTCCCAATTGTGTGTATATATCGACCGGATGCGAATCTCGCAAGATTTGACCCGTTAAGTGGCATCCGGAGTCTTGAAATAACTCCGTAATTGTTTATCCGAAATTGTGGAATTTAATGGAAATTCGTTCGCGAAGCCCTTGACCAGCCGGACACCATTTGAGCTTCTATTTGGAGTTAAATGTATAAATTAATTTGGGATTATAGTTACCCATGCCTCGGGTTCTATAGATTACCTATTGGATGTCCAAAATTCCGAGAATCAACCGATTAGGCACGTGTGCTGCTTGTTCACGTGCACCGTACATGGGTACTACTCTTCCGAAAATATCGGACGATATTTTGTGTAATACTTCATTGTTTAAATGCCGATTAAGTGATATCTGTTTGTAGAGAGAGGAAGTTGAGGCACAACAGCAAGCCGCGACAAGAAAGAAAGGAGAGACCACGGTTGTGATTCGATCCGGGTAAAATAATGGTAGAACGAGCTCGAGCAAGTGTACTTTGGATACTTTTTTTCACTGTCTTGATTTCTCGTGCTTTAAAACCGTTGAAAATGCTCTAAATGTTGATGATGCATGTTTAAAGTACATGAAGCATGTTTACTTCGATTACTCGGTTAGATTTGTGTTTTTCCATGTTTATTGCAAAATTTGGCTTCGATTTCGTGAAGGAGCATGAAGATGGTGTTCAATTTCCCTTGAAATGTATGTGATGAAACCCTAGCTCGAAAATGTTATATAGTTTGAGTAAATTGCATGATTTAATGTATATGCATGGCATCTATGACATTAATTTCATGAAATATGTGCAAGTAAGAGACCGATTTGAGTTCGAAGGTTTTGGCGAAGCCCCATGTACGAAAATGAAGAGGTTTTGATGAGTTTTAACCGTAGCTTCTATTATATGAAAGTTAATTGACATCGAAATGAAGCTTCCCGTATAGTTTGTTTTCGAAAATATGTACGAACACATACCAACAAAAATTCCATGTGGATTTAAAGTTAGCTGAAAATGTATTGTATAAGTCTAATTGTGAAAAAGGGGTTTTTAATAAAAATATGACGATAGCCGTCCTCAGGGCTTGGTACAAGGAGGTAACGATAGCCGTCCTCGGGGCTTGGTACAAGGAGGGAACGATAGCCGTCCTTGGGGCTTGGTACAAGGAGGTAACGATAGCCGTCCTCGGGGCTTGGTAGAAGGAGGGAACGATAGCCATCCTCGGGGCTTGGTACAAGGAGGTAACGATAGCCGTCCTCGGGGCTTGGTACAAGGAGGTAACGATGGCCGTCCTCGGGGCTTGGTACAAGGAGGGAACGATGGCCGTCCTCGGGGCTTGGTACAAGGAGGAAAATAATATGAAGTACCGATATGTTATGATGTACCGTTCTTGTTTTACCGATATGATATGTTACCGTGCCGATTCTAGAATATGAAGTACCGATATGTTATGATGTACCGTTCTTGTTTTTCTGGATATAATATGTTACCGTACCGATTACCGAATATGAAGTACCGATATGTTATGATGTACCGTTTACTGTTTTACCGATATAATATGTTACCGTACCGATTACCGAATATGAAGTACCGATATGTTATGATGTACCGTTTACTGTTTTACCGATATAATATGTTACCGTACCGATTACCAAATATGAAGTACCGATATGTTATGATGTACCGTTTACTGTTTTACCGATATGATATGTTACCGTACGATTACGATTATGAAGTACCGATTACGATGATTTGTTTATCATTTACTAATATCTTATACTCGCATCTTATTCACCGATTTTCGATTTATGGAATTTAATACCGTCATAGCATGATTTCTCTGTTTCATGGATTATATCCTGATCAACCGTTCTATTTATGTATAGTTACATGACCGTTCTGCATCATGGTTTTACTGCTCACGTGCATGTACCTTGCTGGGCCTCGGCTCACTGTTTTAGTGTTTTTCCCCCTCCAGATGAGACAGTAGAACTACTACCTGATGAGAAAGAGTAAACAGAGAGGAGTTGCTTGAAGACTTTTGAGGACCGCCGCATATTGGAGCTATTTTGGAGGAGCCTGTTGATGTAAAGGCTTAGCTAGAAACATGATCTTTATATATTGCTCTTTTGGTCCCTGATGTTATAGAACATGTGAAATTTTGTATAACAAGCATATGAAATGTATGTCGTAAAAGAAAAAGCTATGCTTCTTGGTTCTTAGTTACTTCCGCTATATACTCCGGATTTTAAATGCAGGGTCCTAGATGGCATCTCGTCATTTATTTACCGTTAGAGTGGTAAATGTTTTATGAAATCGTGCCATGGATGGCACATAGGATCTGTGAATGATTGTTGTAGGAATTGTGAATGATGGATAGTTGTGTGCTTGTTATGGATGAATATTACAGGTTTGTATTTTTGGGTTTTCATCCAGTTACAAAGGAGACTCTGCCGAAATTTTTGCAGAAGTCTTGCCTTAATTAGATCGTTAATTATGTTATCTGTTTGACGGAAGCTTTTGAGGAAAAAAAAAAAATCTGTTCCGTCACAATATTAATAAACCTTAGAGGACCAGTTTACAGGGAGAGGCTACAATTATTCCAGAAAGTTTAGGACCAGCCTAAGGTTAGCACCTATGCTTTCTATCCAACCTAAATTATCCTTAGCCTTATCATTCTTAAACTTAAACCTATACTTCCGCTTTACGGTTGATCATTCCTAAGGTATCTTATTTTTTTCTCTAATACCAATTGTGATGGAGTTGATTTTTTTCCTTCCGTCATTAACCATATCAAACTGAGGCCCAATAATTATAAAAGATGGTCCAAACCGAACCGTTACACTTATTCTGACAACACAAACAACTAATAAGTTTTACATATCATAATACATTCATAGGATCACTAAATACAATATAATGTTCATGGCTCCAATTCTTTAACATTTCCATTCATTATAACAAAATTCATACAAAGATGCTATCTAGATCCTAATCATATCCAAAAGCAAATGGCGAAAGCTAATCTATTCCCAAAATGTGTACAACGGATGCATAAACGTACATTCACAAATAGAGATAATTACATTTATCACTGTCAAAAAAATTTCCTAAAATCTTCAATAGCTTTCCGACTTCAAAATTCCTCCTTGCTAAGCTTCATCTACTCTTGTTTGTCCGGAACCAGTTTTACAGTCTCATCTGGAGGGAAACTTTTTAACGGGATGAGCCGAAATCTAACAAGGTACCAAAAACATGCAATGTAAATCATAAATGTAATAAAACAAAAGTCAAGAAAAATACCAAAATTCGTGATCAATACCGTTTTCTAAAGTTCATAACTCAGTGTTAATTTCCAAAGTTCATAATCCAGTATCGATTCCAAAGTTCATGATTCTGCGTCAAAAATTCTGAAGTTCATAACCCAGTATCAAATTCCAAAGTTTCATAATTTCACAGTTTAATGCCAATTTCCGAAGTTCATAAATCAATGTCATTTTTATTAGTCCTTTCATTTTTAACTCTATTGTTCAAAGGAATCTAGGCTAGTAGACTCTACCAACCGAAGGGGAGAGTAATCAATGATAGATTACGTTCACTCCACACAATCAAATGCCAATGTTTAAAAGTCATATCCATTTCCATTTCCATTCCATATTCAAAGTTCAAAGTTCAAATCTCTTTCCTCTTATTACGTCCCGAAGAGGGGCAGACCACAAATCACTCAATGGACGGAGTTATCATCGATTACCACCACAATGTTCTAAGGCCTGTCGGAGAACCTTTCTGGCTGTATAACAGTTCTAGGTCCAGTCTTATTTACTCATAGTTCATAATCAAATTTAATCATATCTCAAGGCCGATTCAAAGTTGATACATCTATACTCCGAACAAATTCAAGGGGCCTTTATATTCTTTTGACATTTTAGTTCCATGCAAGATTTCATACGAAGCAATCCGAACATAAGTTGAACAAAAGTATGGGCCAAAACATTAAATCAGAGTCAGAGGTTTCATTCATGTGTAGCAGTCTGATCGTAAATTGAACATAAAGCATGTGCCAAAACATAAAATCAGAGTCAGGAGCTACCATTCATAATCATGTAACTTGGTTCAAAATCATGAAATTCATGCATTTTTCATAATGAAGTTGGGGGATGGGGTTTTTGAATGTAAGTAACAAAATAGAGACATTCAAAAGCAGTGAACATAGAAAACAAGTTTCGAAGTACTCTTGCTTGATTTTCAAACTTCTTATTCTAATTTGGCTTAAGATTCTTTCTTCCCCTTCGTCTCCTACTTCTTTTTCTTTCTTTTCAGATTTTTCTAATTCTTTTCCTCACTATCGAGTTTGTTATTTATAGAGAATGGGTTAGGTGGGAGTAGGTGGGGTAAGTTACCTACTTGGTATTTTTCTTCTAGAAAGTCAGCGAAATAGGTGAGAGCAGTTTACTTACTCTGATTAGATGGAAAAAGGTCAACAAAGTAGGTAAATCTTCTCCGGCTATTAACAATGTCGGTTTTGTACCAAATTCAATCTACTCCGGTCATCAACAATTTTAGTTAAAGCATTTTATTCCGGCAACATTACTTCAAAATTCACTTCAGCATTGTACTTTAAAATTTACTCTGGTTCTCAACGCTTTTACTCTACTTTGGTCAATACTTCTAAATCCGGTCAATATTTATAACTTTTATCAACATTCCTAAATCCGGTCAATATTTATAACTTCAGTCAGCATTTCTAAATCTGGTCAATATTTATAACTTCAGGCAATATTCCTAAATCCGACTATCATTAACTCTAACCACCATCAAATCACCATATTTCTTTGGCCATCATAAGCTTACCATATCACTTCAACCATCATAAGCTCACCGTATCACTTCGGCCATCTTTATTTATCCACTCTGACACTCACCATATCTCATCAATTCCGGCCAGTCATCACATGAATCAACTTTGGCCTCATCAACTCCAATATCAACTTTGGCCTCTTTATCACTCCAACATCACTTCGGCCTCCATTAACTCCAACATCAACTTCTGCCTCATCAACTCCATCATCACTTTGGCCGGTAGCATATGAATTTACTCCATCATTTTACTTCAAAATCACTCCGGTCAACATTTCTAAGATCAGTTCATATTTCTCTTGTTTTAGGGTCAGGATCTCGCAACTCGCTTATTTCACCGTGCATTCATCTAATTTTTGTAGTTGCTCCACATTGGCAAAATTTTCATTCTTATAAAGTTGTAATTAACTTTTAAAATATTATTTAGTTGAACCAACTAGTATTTTGTTCATTACAACAAAACTATGAAGCAATTGTTTAATTAGATTTTTGAAAAAAAAATTAGTTATTTCCTACATTTATAACTATTGAATAAATGAGTATAATTAATATAAAAATCATATTAAGTATTAAACATTCAATATTAAACTAATATTAATTAAACCAAATGGTACCTAACCTACATCGAACCTACACATGAGCATGTTTTAAACAGAATGTTTGCACCCCGAGACTCGAAAGGCTTGCAACGGATCCGATCAACAAGGATTTTCGGCTCAAAACTGCTCTCTGGATTCGAGCACTTCTCTAGTCAACTTTTCCAATCAATAAGGATTTTCGGCTCAGAACTGCTCTCCAGATTCGAGCACTTTATCGGTCAACTTTTTCGATCAATAAAGATTTTCCATTCTGAACTGCTCTCTGGATCCGAGCGCTTCGCCGGTCAATGAATCAAGTCAACAAAGATTTTTGACTTTGAACTGCTCTGCGGATTCGAGCACTCCGCCGGTCAACTTTTTCGATCAATAAAGATTTTTGGGTTAGAACAGCTCTCCGAATTCGAGCACTTTGCCCGTCAATTTTTCCCATCAACAAAGATTTTCGGCTTCGAACTACTCTCCGGATTCAAGCACTTCACTAGTCAACGGATCCGGTCAACAAAGATTTTCGGCTCCGAACTGCTCTCCGAATTTGGGCACTTCGCTGGTCAACGGATTCGGTCAACAAAATTTTTGACTCTAAATTGCTCTCTGGATTAGAACACTTTGCCGGTCAATGGATTCGGTCAACAAAGATTTTCAGCTATGAACTACTTTCCAATTCGAGCACTTTGTTGGTCAATAGATCCAATCAACAAAGATTTTTGACTCCAAACTGCTCTTCGGATTTGAGCACTTCGCCGGTCAACAATGCTTTTTGACTCCGAACTGCTCTCCGAATTCGAGCACTTCGCTGGTCAACAAAGCTTTTTAGCTCTAAATTGCTCTCCGAATTGGAGTACTTCACCGGTCAACAAAATCGAACAACCATATTTTCGCTCTGTTTCGTTCTCTAGATCAAGTGATTCAGTCCACCAAGCTGGTCAACCATCAATCTAGTTCCCTCCACTCCCTAAATTCAAAATTTTTGGTTAATGAATCCAGGTCTAGGGGATAATATGATCAGTCTCGTCCAATCGTGAACATGCTAGTGGCCGAAAATTCTGTCCATCGGCATGGGGGGCTAGTGATGGATACAATAACCATGGGCCAATGGGCCAGGCCCCGCAGCAAGCCCACAATTGAATATAATTCTTTCAAAGTAAAAGTCCTACATTACTTTTGGAAGAATTGTACATCTATAAATCCCACTATAAAAGTAAGCATCCTCAAGCATTGAAGGACAAGTTGGAGAAGCTCGAAGAAGCTCCATATGGCTCGAAGAATGGCATAGCCGTTGCTAACCGATCTCTAATGAGAGCAAACTGGCGGCCAGGAGACCCTCAATTCTCCTCTCATCCAGGAGGCCCCTCGGCTCTCCGCCTATTCGGGGCCCCTCGGCCACCTCCAATTCTTGAGGTTTTTAGTCCTCTCGTTTGGAAGCCGTCGAACCTCTGCCACTAGAAGGCTCTCAACCCTTCTATTCGGAGGCCCTCATCCCTCCATCCGGGAGGCGCGGAACTCTCCTCCTTCTATGAGGCATGGAGGCCATCGACCCTCTACCACCAGGAGGCCCTTAGCCCTCCTCCCGTATGAAGCCCATCAACTCTCTGCCTTTCGGAGGCCCTTAGCCTTTCATCTTGGAGTCACGATCCCTCCATCCCGAAGTCAGGGGCTTGCTATCCAAAAGTTAATCCTCTACTCAGGTAACTAAAACGTTTATTTACCAGTACAACTTAGTCCTTCTTGTTTAAACCGCCACTCTGTCGGGCGCACCTATAAGCCGCCCCTCTACCGGGGGTACCTATAAGCCACCCCTCTGTCGGGTGTACTTCTAAGTTTCCCTACGTGGGCACATCTATAAGCCGCCCCTCTACCGGGCGCACCTATAAGCCATCCCTCTGCCAGGCGCAGCTAAAAGCCGCTCCTCTGCCGGGCGCACCTCCAAGCTGCCCTCCACGGGTGCACCTACAAGACGCCTCTCTACTGGGTGCACCTATAAGCCGCCCCTCTGATGGACGTACCTTCAAGTCACCCTCCACGGGTGCACCTATAGGCCACCCTCCGTGGGCGTACAGGTGAGCCACCTTCCACGGGCTATAGGTAAGTCACCCCTTTGCCGGGTGCATTCACGGAACTCAAGCCTCCAAATACATCTCTCTCACACTCCCCTCATTGCTGTATCTTTGCATTCTCGCCACGTTTACCTTTAAAACGTATATTCCTCCATTTATTGCAGAAGATTTCTGACTTGAGTATCAGAGTGTCAATGGGGGATAGCCCCCCGTTGTCCTCTGACCTTTTGTTTGTGGTTCGTATTGTACAGGTTCTTGGTTATCAGTGACGAAGACCAGACCCAATCCATATCGACCCACAACGGAAGATTGGAAGGCTCATTAATCCGTACAACATTCGGGGACCCAGGATGCAACAAAACTTAATATGAAAAATTTAAGTATTATTATAAGAATAATTAGATGAATAATTAACAAATATTTTAAATAGAGATAAATAAATACATAAATACGATTCAAATATTAATTAGTAATAAATAATAATGAATAATGATAGTAAATGATACAATAATTATAATAATAATAATTATTATTATTATTGTGACGGAATGGATCCTAATTCCCATATGACCCTCCGTCAGAAGATTCAGGACAAAATTCATAAATTCTGAACACTAAATTCTACAAAAATTTTGGCAGAACCTTGTTTACAACTAGACCAAAATAAAATATACAACCTGTGTATTTTAATCTGTACAAGCACACAACTAATCCAAAGTACCACAATCCATCGTATAACTTACATACATAGGATCACAAGGCCATATCCATCCATGGCTTTAACATAATCCTATCCACTAAATCAGAAATCTATAAGAGATGCCGTTTAGGACCTGTACAAAATCTAGAGAACAGAATAGCAGAAGCAACTATAAACCTACGTAAGTAATATTTCCTGTTTCATCACATGCATCACATACATTTCATATATGAAATCTATATACACAAGACCCATATACAAAATCCAATATTTATATTCAAATTATTTCTTTTCGAAGTCTCCAAAATACTTCAGGTCTCCAAAAGTGTTCAGGCTAAACTTTAAATTATTCTCTCTTTTGGTACCAGCTCTACAGTCTTATCTGGAGGAGAAAATAATAAACAGTGAGCCGAAACCCAACAAGGTACCAAAACATGTAAAAGTAATGCTTTCATGCAGAACATATATTTGTTAAGACAAAATACCACGATGATATCAGAAGAACAGGAGTATTCATATGAACAGGTTTCAATAAATCATAATTCATGCTTTCCTATAAAATATAAATATATTAGAGTAGAAATCGCAATAATCAAAAGAACATAAGCATTTACAAAAAAAAAAGGAAGCATAATTCTATTTAAACACGTGTCGAAATCCATGAGACAATTGCATTGCGTCACGATGAATCAGCGTGCGTCGAATAGAGCATCGACTTTTTTAAAGCGCGCGGACGTGCAGATTGGAGCAACATAAAATAAGTAGAACTCGAATAGAGAGAGAAAAGTACGGGGACAGTGGGAGGACGTGCCTATTTACGTGGAAAGCCCCTTAATCTGACGATGGGTGAAAAACCACGGTAGCGGACGAGCAGTCCGAGAAATCTCACTATAGTAAAGAGAAGATACAATGGATGCCTGGGAAACTTTCACGTTCTCAGGGTATTATAGCGTAAGGAAGATAAACTTCTCTCTTTTCTCTCCTCTCTCTGCCTTCATTTTTCTCTGGAGGGTTCTTGCTTCGAGTCTGAGTAGATGGATCCAGAATCAAGATCCTTTTTCAGTTGCTGAAATAGGGTATTTATAAGGAACGTGATGCTGTAAGGGAGGCGACACGTGGTGCTAGCGTGTCAGGGTTGCCTGCCACCATTGCCCTTCTTGTGGGTGCGGGCCGTGATAGGGACACATCACGGTCTGCGATCTGGCGCTTCAGGCGCATGGCCTGCAGGTACGGCGTGTCAGGAGCCGTTGGTCGCGCGTGGCAGCATGCGCCGCGCAAACCATCTGAGCTGGCGCCTGGGTCATTTTGGCTTTTCTGGTGGTCCCCGTCCTCAAACAGATCTCAGTTTCCGTTCGGGTTGCCAGGCGCTCGGGAACAAGTTAGCCATTTGGATTTGATCGGGCTTGTGGACCTTTTGGGCCAGCCTTATTACGTGACTCTTTGGGCCTGCGTCTGCGATTTTGGGCCTTGGGTTTCAGGACCCATTACGAGCCCCCATGTCAAGCGGTTCGAGGACTCAGCCGTTTGACATGCCTTGCAAACATCTTCTTGCCGTGATAGACCGCGGTCTTTGTCTTTTGCTGGCGCGAAAGATGTCCGAGGTCTTCTTGTGAACACGAAACCTATCTTTCGCCGCCGTTTTCCCTCCTCATGGAGCATTGAATGCGATAGGTGATTGATGTGACGTCGCCTCGGGAAGCCCTAAGGCCTACGCTCGCCTACTGCGTATGGGGAGCTGACACGTGGAATGGTCATGATGAGGGCGCCTTTTCACTTGTTTAAAAATTTCTTTAAATCCTTCGTCGTATTCTCATTCATTCCTTGCATTTTCTTCTTCCTTCCCTTGGCGTTCTTCGAGAATCTTCACAGCGCTTTGTTTTCCTTGCTTGCTGCCATGGCTCTCGGCATTAAAGATATTGCCTCTTCCCTTTCTTCTCAAGATCTCGAGCAGATCAGGGCAAAATACAGCATCCCGGCATCTAATTCGATGGTGGTTCCAGGAGCCGCAGAGAGGGCGCGCAGTCCGCCGAGCGGTTACATTGCCGTATACGAGGTTCACCTTAAAGGTGGACTTCGTTTCCCTGTTCCCACCGAGCTCCGTCGTCTGATGAAGGAGCTGGCCGTTTCGCTCGCGAGGCTTCAGCCCAACGCCATCAGGTACTTGGTTTCTTTGTGTGTCTTCGCGCGCTGCCATAGCAAGACTCTTGAGGCAGTCATGGTGAAGATCATGTTTCGCTTCAATCATAACCTTGACTGGATCGCCATGACCCCCCGCCCCGAGTTCGCTGAGATGAGTGGTGGGAACCCGGATTCCACCAAAACGTGGAAGGACAGGTTCTTCTTCCTTAAGGTGGCTGAGGATTGGGAGCTCTCCCCGGTGTGGAGAAAATGTCGTGAGCAAATATGGCTCCGATATCACTGACGAGGAGAGGGAGGTAGCCAGGGAGGTCACGGACTTGGTGCTGGCGAGCCTGGGCGGCTTCAACATGGGGAAGAAAAACATCTGGCTGTCCCCTGAAAAGATGGCGAAAGCCAAGTGGGCGGTGTCATCCGGTGATTCTGCCATTGCTGCTTCGAAGAAGAAGAAGTTGAGGAAAAGAGAGGGTCCTCTTGTGATTCAGGAGCCCTCCGAGTGGCCTCCGAAGAGCCTGCGGATTGAGGTCCCTGAGGACCTGCCGAGTGTTGCTGGTGAGTCTCCCTCAGAGGATGACCTCGTCATAGCCCCCATGGTTAAGAGGGCCACGGGGTTGACTTCTGGTCCTTCTGTGGAGTCCGGGGTCGCCGCAGCACCTTCCTCTGGTATCGAGGTCCATCTGAGGCCTTTTCCGTCTCCATGGGTCATCCTTCTGATGACCCTACAACTTTTGATGCCTTGGAGGAGGCAACCTTGGACGAGGTCGTAGAGCCTCATGAGATAGAGGTCGTCGCCGCTGTTACTGCTGGGGATATCTTTGACCTTCTTAGCGACGATGAGGCTGTGATCGCGGTCTTGGAGGTCCCGGCCGTTGCTGATGTCCCGGAGGTAGCGGAGCCCCCCATCCCTGAAGGTCCTTCCTCCGAGGCTGCTCTTGATGCCTTCAAGGCGCCGACGGAGTGCCCGCTCGTGCGAGGTCTCAAGGGAGATTGCCCCACCCGGGATCCTGTCATTTCTCGGAGTACTTTGCTACCTTCCTTTGTCTCACTTTACTGTTGGCTGCTTCTAAGTGGTTTTGGTTCTTTTGCAGCTCGAGGATCGATCGGTGGCCTTAGCCAATCGGGTGGGCAAAATCGCTCGGTCTCATCGGGAGGCGGAGTCTTCGAGGGCCGCCCAAGAAGAGATCCGGCGGGCCGCGGCGCGCTTGCTTCATCGAGGAAGCCTAAGGCTCTTAGAGGTTCGATATGGTTTCTGATGGAACGAAACCTTCAGGCCTCGGAGAGCCTTGAAGGACCTCGATGAAGATTCTTGACATGGCCCCGTCTTTGGAGGCCAAGTTCGGGGATGGCATCCATCTATGCCACCTTTTGTGCGGGTCCTGTATCCACAGTTTCCTACTGTTGTGTTTGATCCGCGTAACTCGAGCACCGTGCGCCCTCAGGATGTGTACGGTCTTCGAGACAGGCCATTTCCTGGGTCCTCGGGTCCAAGCTCCTCAGCGGGTCCTCGCACATCAGACCAACTGAGAACTTCGAGCCACGGGGAGGATCCCTCGTCTCTAGGAGTGCCATCTGGAGCCGTTCTACCTCAGGGCCCTTGCGAGGGCTAGATTTCGTCTCTCCCCTTTGATTGTTGTATTGTATTTTTATGAAATAAAAGGAGATCCTTGAGTTTTTCACAAGTGCCTCTCTCTTTTTTTTTGTTACAGCCGAGTTTTGTTATGACCTCAAGGGCCCGACCTCTGGGGTCATTCGGTCGCAGTCGATTTTTTATCGCCTGACCACTAGGTTCTGACCGCGGGGGCCGCTCGGGTTGGCGCCCAAGTTTTGGTTGCCTGACCGCTAGGGTCCGACCGCTGGGGCCGCTCGGGTTGGCGCCCAAGTTTTGTTGCCTGACCATAGGGGTCCGACAGCTGGGGCCGCTCGGGATGGCGCCCAAGTTTTGTTGCCTGACCACTGGGGTCCGACCGCTGGGGCCGCTTGGGTTGGCACCAAAGTTTTGTTTGTTGGAGATGACCCACCTTTCACTGGTAGTATTTCCTTAGGTGAGCGGCGTTCCAGGTCTGGGGTATCAGCTTGCCATCTTGGGTGCGTAACTTATAGGCTCCTCCTTGAAGGATAACCGAGACCAAAAACGGCCCTTCCCAATTTGGTGAGAGCTTGTTCCTTCCAGCTATTTTTTCCCGTGGCTTCCACGCTTCTTAGTCTGAGATCCCGACCTCGGGTGTCGCGCCTTCACCTTCTTGTTGTAATAGCGGGCCACCCGTCGTTGGTAGGCCGCTACCTAAGTCTCGCCCGGTCGCAAACTTCCTCGAGGGCATCGAGGCTTTCTCGGAGCCTCCCGGCTGTTATCGGTTGCACTAAAGCACCCAACCCGGGCTGGTGAGGCATACTTCTATTGGGATGACAGCTTGACCCTAATGAAGTTGAAAGGGGTCTCCCTTGTGTGCTCTCGGGCGTTGTCTGTAGATGACCCGAGGATCGAGAGCAATTCATGTACCCATGAGCCCTCAGATGATTCCAGCTTGGTTTTTAGCCTATGTAGGATTGTGCGGTTTGTCACTTCCACTCCCTTGGCCTGCGGAGTGCGCCAGCGTGTGCACGGGTTGATCCTCGGGCTTACGCGTGCCAGTGAACCGCTTTCCCGGTGAATCGTCCCATTGTCGATCCAATGCACTCGGGCACCCCAAAGCTGCACATAATGTTTTGCCGGAGGAACTCCGTCGCGTTTTGCTCTGTTATTCTGGCTAGCGGTACTGCTTCCACCCATTTGGTGAAGTAGTCAATTCCCACAATCAGGAATTTCCTTTGCTCGGGAGCGAGAGGAAATGGCCCGAGGATGTCGAGCCCCCATTGGGCGAACGACCATGGGGATTGCAGCGCCAGGAGATCCGTGTGGGGGCGATGGCTCATGTTACTATGAAGTTGGCAACTCTCGCATTTGTGCACGAAATCCATGGCGTCATATTTCATAGTCGGCCAGTAGTACCCTTGCCTCATAAGCTTAAAAGCTAGGTTCTTTATTCTGACATGGGATCCGCATATTCTGAGATGCACCTCTTGCAGGGCGTATTCGGCTTCCTCTGGAGTGAGACACCTTAAGTAAGGGGCCGAGAAGCCCTGTCGATATAGCCGGCTGTCCACAATTATGTACCAACCCGCTGTTTTCTTTATCCTCTTGGCCTCGCTCGGGTCCTCGGGCAGCGAGCCATCAGACAAAAACTTCAAGTAGGGAGTCATCCAGGTGCTCCCGTCCGCGACCTGCATCACCTCCTGCTCGGGGTCTTCAATGCTGGACCTGCTTAGGATTTCTCGCATCCCCCTGGCATACTGTTCAAGATCTCCCTAAGCCGCGGCTCACGCAAGCGTGTCGGCTTTGGCGTTTTCCTCCCGCGGGATGTGGATGAACTCGGCCGTCTTGAAACCCACGATCATGTCCTTAACCTTTGAAAGGTACTTGGACAGCTGCTCATTGTTGACGTCGAAGCTTTCGCGGACCTGATTGATGACCAACTCGGAGTCACTATAGATGATCAGCTCTCTGGCCGAGCATTCCTTGGCAAGTCGGAGCCCAGCTAGCAAGGCCTCGTACTCTGCGACGTTGTTTGTGGCCGAGAACCCCAACGTTAACGAGTACTTTATCTCCATCCCCTCATGTGTGCGCAACACAATCCCTGCTCCGCAGCCGTCCTTCATAGAGGAGCCGTCCACGTGCAAGGTCCAGGTGGAGGCTCTGCTGAACTCGTCCGTGGTAGTTCGGTCCTCGTCGCAAGTGGGCGGTGCCGTCGTCTCAACGAGAAAGTCCGCGAGGGCCTGTCCCTTTAAGGCTGGTCTCGGACGGAACTCTATGTCAAATTTCCCCAATTCAATGGCCCACTTGATCAGCCGGCCGGAGATCTCGGGTTTTAGCAAAATGGCCATTAAAGGCTGATTGGTCAGGACTATTACCTTGTGCGCCTGGAAGTATGGCCTGAGCTTCCTCGCGGAATAGACCAACGCCAAGGCCACCCTCTCCATTAGGGGTTACCTGGTCTCGGCACCCGCGAGAGTCTTGCTGACATAATACACGGGCTGCTGCTTGCCATGCTGCTCTCGTACTAATACTGAGCTCAGCGCTGCGTTGGACACGGAGAGGTACAAGTATAGCTCCTCGCCCTACTGAGGAGAAGCTAAGAGGGGCGGACTCGAGAGGTAGCTCTTGAGTCCTTGGAATGCCTCCTCGTAGTCATCACTCCACCGAAAATCCTGGGATTTTGTTCTTCTTAAGGCTTTGAAGAAGGGCAGGTGCTTCTCAGCCGATTTGGCTAGGAAACGGGAGAGGGCGGCCACTCGCCCAGTAAGCTGTTGAACCTCCTTCACCGTTCGCGGAGACCGCATGTCCAGGATCGCCTAGATCTTTTCTGGGTTTGCCTAAATTCCTCGGTGTGATACGATACAGCCCAAGAATTTTCCAGAGGCAACACCGAAAGTGCACTTACTGGGGTTGATTTTCATCCCGTGGGTTCTGAGCACATGGAAGGCCTCAGCCAAGTCCCTCACGTGGTCGCTGCTCATCCTGCTCTTGGCCAGGCATGTCGTCAACGTATACCTCCGTTTACGCCCATCAGTGGTCTTTGAACATCTTATTCACGAGCCGTTGATAGGTCGCTCTGCGTTCTTGAGACCAAAGGGTATTACCTTATAACAAGTATGTCCCTTGGTCCGTCATGAATGGCGTGTGCTCCTCGTCCTCGGGGCTCATTTTGATCTGGTTGTGCACCCGGAGTATGCATCCATGAAGCTTAAGAGTTCATGGCGGACGTCGAGTCCACAAGTTGGTCGATCTGGGCAATGGGAAGTCTTTGGGCATGCCTTGTTGAGGTCGGTGAAGTCACGCATCCTCCACTTACCATTGCTCTTTTTCACCATGACAACGTTGGCCAACCAGTCAGATCACCCCGAACCTCTCGAACAAATCCGTGTCGGGGAGTTTCTTGACCTCCTCGTGGACGGCCACCAACTTCTCTGTGGAATAGTTCCTGCGCTTCTGTCGGACCGGCATGCCGGGGTCGACGCCTAGCTTGTGGACGATGACCTCGGGTGAGATCCGGGGCATGTCATGGGGGACCATGCGAACACGTCCAAGTTCTCCCGTAGAAAACTGACGAGTTGGTCCCTTACTGTCTCTGAGAGTGAGCTCCCTATTTGGACATACTTCTCCTGATCCGCGGGATCCAACGGGACTCGGACTACAGGTTCTCCTGGCTGAGTGTGTTGTAGTGTTGCCTCGTCCCTGAGGTCGAGGTCTTCCATGGGCTGCGGAAGCGTTACTTGCTCGGTCTACACCAAGTAACACATCCGCCCAGTTGACTTGTCCCCGAGGACCTCTCCTACCCCACATGGGGTGGGGAACTTCATCTTGAGATGTGGCATGGAGGTTACTGCGTTGAACGCGGCCAAGCAAGGCCGTCCGAGTATCGCGTTGTAGACCGAGGGCAGGTCCACAACGAGGAAGGTGAGGACCTTCGACGCTGTCCTTGGATACCTTCCTAGGGTCACCTCCAACTGGATGATACCCTGGACCGGCACTAGCTCGTTGTCCAGCCCGTAGAGTGGCCCTTCCGGCGCTTTCATTCGATTCTTCTTAAGCCCTAATTTGAAGAAAGCATCAAGATACAGCAAATTGCGAGAGTTTCCATTATCAATAAATACTCGTTTCATCTGGTAGTCATTTGCTCCATCTGAAACGAGTGCGGTTACAACCAGGGAGTCGGAGTGAGGAGAAGTTACATGGTCTAAGTCCCTACTGCTAAAGCAGATAACATCGTCTTCACTCCCAAGCCCCGTCCTTGGCCTCTTCGCCGTTGCAAGCTCACGCCCGTCTCCCCCAGCCGGTCGGCTGAAGATCATGTTCACGACCCCCGCAGCCACTCGGTTCCTAGGGGGCTCTGCGTCTCCACCGTCCTCGGGCCCTGAGGCTTGTTCTGGCCTCTGAAGGAAACGACTGAGGTGTCCTCTCCGGATAAGCCCTTCAATCTCCCTCTGCAGGGTCCTGCAGTCCTCCGTGCTGTGACCCTCTGAGCGGTGGAAGTCGCAATATTTCGATTGGTCCCCACCGTCCGGGTTCTTCAGTTGTTTAGGCCACTTCAGGAATTTTTTTCCCCAGATCTGCATGAGGACATTGGTGCGGGAATCGTTCAGCGGCGTGAGGTGGATAGGTCACGGCTCTCTCCGAGAGCTCGCTCGGCCTTATGGTGTTTCTTTGACGCCCGGGGGCTTTGGTAGTCCCAGTTTCCTTTTCCCTCCCGTGGCCTTACGGTGAGGGTGCTCGTCCCTCTCAGGCCTTTTGGCGTCGTTGGCCTCTTCGACCGCGATGTAAGCTCTGGCCACAGCCTCAGCCTCTATGAAGGTCTGCGGGCCTTTGTGGATGAGGTGCTTAAAGAAAGCATCCCCTTCGAGGGCCGAGAGGAAGGCATTCAGCTTTATCTCATCGGTCAGCCTCGGGATCTGCCTGGCCTCCACTGCAAACCGTGCCAGGAACCCCCTCAAGCTCTCCCTGGCCCCTTGCTTGATTCGAGTGAGGTGCCAGGGCTGTTTCTCCACTCTTCTGCTAGAGGCAAACTGGGACAGGAAGGCCATCACCAGGTCTCCAAAATTGCGGATAGAGTCTGCGGGCATTCCGTAAAACCATATTCGTGCATCCCCCTTTAGAGTCAGAGGGAAGCACTGGCACATGGTTGTCTCGTCCAGGCCCTGGAGGCTCAGGTGCTCCCTGAAATGATTAAGGTGGTCCATGGGATCACCGCTGCCGTCGTACAACTCCAGGTTGGGCATCTTGAACTTTGGGGGGAGCGTCCTCGTCCTAATCTCCGTGGAAAATAGAGATTGGAGTGCGTTAGCCTGTCCTCCGCTGCTCTCATACAACTTCTAATTCCATCCTCTTTCTGGTCTGGCCTCCACTCGAGGTGGGGCAGCCGTCCTTCTCTCGTTCAGGTAGTGCCTTAACTCGTAAGGCTCCTGGACTGCATGGTGCTCTGGGACCGTGCGGGCTCCTCTTGGGAGAGCATCTCGGGGAACCACCTCTTGATCGTCGTGGTCGCGACGGTTCCGTTGGGCCTCAGAATGGTGCCTCTCGGGGCTTTCTCCTTGAACCCGGGACACGGTTGGGTCTCGACCCTTCGTGATGCTCGCTGCTGAGGCCACAGGGTCCTCGGGTGTTCTCGTCGACTAGGAGGTCTTTTGTGTGATCCCTCCTTCGTTCTAAACTTGGGCGCCTCGGCTGGGAGGCCTGTCGGGAGCCGCCCGCTTGGCCGGTCATTTTGGAGCGAGAGGCAACAAAGGCCTGCGATAAAAGCGGCTACAGGGCGGCCAAGCCCCTCACCACTGGATCAGGATGATCCTCAATCCCAGCACAGGGGTTAGCGCCACCGCCTTGTGAGGCCACTTCTTTGGGGGCTGCGCTCGCCTGCGCCCTTGTGTTCACTATTTGGAGATTTGAAGCTTGCGTTGTTGTGTACTTGTGGAAAATATGAAAAGCAGACTTTCAGTCGCTTCCTACAGACGGTGCCAATGTTGCGTCCGATGAATCTGGCCGTACGTCGAATAGAGTACGAGCAGCTTTTTGAAGCGTGTGGACGGGCAGATTGGAGCAACACAAAATAAGTAGAACTCGAATAGAGAGAGAAAAGTACGGGGACAGTGGGAGGACGCGCCTGTTTACGTGGAAAACCCCTTATTCTGACGAGGGGTGAAAAACCACGGCAGCGGACAAGCAATCCAAGAAATCTCACTATAGTAAAGAGAAGATACAATGGATGCCTGGGAAACTTTCACGTTCTCAGGATATTACAGCGTAAGGAAGATAAACTTCTCTCTTTTCTCTCCTCTCTTTGCCTTCGTTTTTCTCTGGAGGGTTCTTGCTTCGAGTGTGAGTAGATGGATCCAGAATCAAGATCCTTTTTCAGTTGCTAAAATAGGGTATTTATAAGGAAAGTGATGCCATAAGGGAGGCGACACGTGGCGCTGGCGTGTTAGGGTTGCCTGCCACCATCGCCACTCTTGTAGGTGCGGGCATGTGGGGGACACTGTCTGCGGTCCCGTCGAATCTGGCGCTCGAGGCGCATGGCACACAAGTATGGCGTGTCAGGAGCCGTTGGTCGCTCGTGGCAGCATGCACCGCGCAAACCATCTGAGCTGGCGCCTGGGTCATTTTGGCTTTTCTGGTGGTCCCCATCCTCAGACGGATCTCAGTGTCCGTTCGGGTTGCCAGGGGCTCGGGAACAAGTTAGCCATTTGGATTTGATCGGGCTTGTGGGCCTTTTGGGCTAGCCTTCTTACGTGACTCTTTGGGCCTACATCTGCGATTTTGGGCCTTGGGTTTCAGGACCCATCACGTTCCAAATCTCATTTGTTTCTCAAAAATTCTATGTTCGATATTCTAGGGACCCATCTAGTACACTCTACTAGCCAAGGGGCGAATAATCGATGATAGACTATATTTAATCTACACAATCAAAGGCCGATAGTTTGATAGTTCAATAGTGTATGTCTTATTTCGATAGTTCGATGGTTCGATAGTATCCTCGATTATCGTAACTGTAATATTTTAAGACATGTTGGAGAACCTTATCTAATTGTTCAACAGTTCTAGGCCTGTTTTCCTTGTTGATTACTATAATTTAAAGCCCTTGTTCAAAATTCTATAATCGATTTCATCATATTTCAAAGCCAAGTCAAGTTTCATTCAAGTAACACTTTCAAACAATTTCAAAGGTTTCCATAGCTTGATAATATAATTCCTCAGAGGTTTCCATAGTTCAATAATACAGTTCCATACAAATTTTCCAAATACAAATCATTTGATAAAGGTTACAGGGCAACAATTTACATTTATATCATCAAAATTCCAAGTTTTCAACACAATTTTCCAAATTTTCGTTCTAGAGTTCGATATAAAATTTTCAGACTTAGAATCGAGTACTAAATACATGTTTATTCATAAAATCAAGGCCATAAATCCAATACATATACAAAATCATACATTTGAACAAACAATCTCAAATTTCGAGCAAGGGTTTGTGATACACGGTCCGGATATGAAACGAAGACAAAATATGAGCTAAATCATGAAATCGGAGCTATCAATCATAGTATATACATAAACATGAACTTTAGTTCACAAGTCATGAGATTCATTAAATATTCATGTGAAATATTACAGAACAAGGTTTTCGGAGCATAAACAATAACATGGTAATATTAAAACACTGTAAAAACGGTATATAACATCCGAAGTATACTTGCTTGAGCCCGATTTACCGTTATTTTTACCCAGATTGGAGAGAAATGCGCGGATTTCTTCCTCTCCTCTTTCCTTTCACTCTTCTCTCCCATTCCTCTCTGCTGGAGACGCCAAAATGGTGAAGGATCGGACGCGCCCCCTTTTTATATTCGTCGGGGCACTTGAGCTGCCTCGAGCGCTCACTTTCGCAAAACAACGCTTGATGGCGCTCGAGCACCCATCGAGCACTCTTCTCGTAGCAAGGCGCTGCCCCCACCTCGGCTCAAGCGATCCTTGGGCAGTTCCTTGTGCAAAATTGCGTCTTACCGGCACTCGAGTGCTAGTCCCTCCTTTGGCCGGTTTTAGCCATTTTTGTTTTGGTATCAAATTTTCACTATACTCAAGTATGAACATGACTTTCATCCACATAATCATTCCATAATTATTACATTTCAGGATCCAGATCTCAAAATTATGTGCAATAATAATAATAATAATAATAATAATAATAATAATAATAATAATAATAATAATAATAATAATACAGAAAAAAGGAAAGAAACAAAACGGGAGAAGAAAAGAAAGAAAGGAAAAAAAGGAAAAAGAAGGAAAGAAAAGAAAAAGAAAGAAAAGAAAAGGAAAAGAAGAGAGAAAGAAAGGAAAGGGCAGAGGGTGAAGGAAAGAGGACACGCAGATGGGCAGCGGTAGGATCGGCCTCATATGGAAACCTTGGGCGAAACCCTAATAGGCCTTCTCTATATATAAAGCGACATTAGGGTTAGGGAAGGAGGAGGACGAATTGAAGATTTGCTCTGCAGTTGCTGACACTGAGGAGTGAAGAGGAATCGAGGCAAGTAAAACTTCCCCCTTGCAAAATAAATTCTTCCTTCAAGCTTGTTAATATTGAACCTTAGATTTCATGTTCGGATTTGGGGAAAATTAGTGAAAAACCAAGAGTCGCAAATGTGGGCAATCGAACGTGGAGCCACGGCTCTGTGAGAATTTGGTCGACCTCTTGGGGCTTAATGATGAATGGGAAAGTTAGAAATTTGCCTAATAGAGATTTCAAGTATCAATTTTACATCTTGTACTCCCTGATTTTTGGGATTTATCTTGACCATGGAAACAGAGCGCCCTGCTCTGTTTCCGGTTCCCATTCGGGTTCCGTGACCCAACAGTGGCCGGAAGAAGTCGACCTCATTATTTTGCAAGCAAATCTCCCTTTTATTGAAAGTAAATCATTCCATGCATTGATTATATGGAAAAGGGTGGCCACTCGGGTAAATTGAAAATTGGGGGAAAAATAGGGCATTGGCTTGAGCCGATAGAGACAAAATTATTGGCTTAGGCTGAATTGGAACGTAATAGCTGGTGGAGTTATGCTATAAAATTTATGGATTTACTGGTGAATGATGAAAAGTTGGGACTTTTCTCATCGCCGTGATAATCGGCATGTGGCCGAGAGATCAGAGCTTTAGGCTCTGTTGTGTGGGTTCGGCGATGGAGATGGTGAGAAGGGGATCGGCGACTCGGGTACGTGTGCTGGGTGGCAGCATGCGTGCTACTGGGCTGTATGGGTGTGGCCGGCGGTGTGTGTGTGCTATGTGCGTGTGGCAGTGTGTATACAGTGCGCAGTGAGTGGGTGTGTTGAGTGTATATTGTACATGGGTCGTTATATATATATATATATAACTGTATATATAATTATGCATGTATATATATTTAGGAAGTATATATACAATGGTATATTTGTATGCATATTAGTATATAAAGACAATAGAATAAGTTTTTATGAAGTTATGTGTGTGTGTTGGTACTCTTGAAATACTAATAGTCAGTTAAGTGATTATTCCTGTACCTCATCGATGAAATCTAATGGATAATTCTTTGCGTTAATTTTATTGGCGTATGTATATTTTATTGGCACTCTAAGGCTAAGTTGAGGAGAGAGTATAAAAATACTAAGGTATCGAGTCAAATGGGAGGCTACGGGATCTTAGTTTAGTCTACACTTTTCTGATATTGAATCCATTCCGGAGTTGAGGTCATTGATATTAAGGAGGAATGCTTATAACATAGTAACCCTCGTAGAGGATGATATCTGAGGATGTCATTTGGCGGGGGTATCGTGGATGGTATGGCATGCTACGGGTACAGTTTTTGGGAGGATTGTAGGGGTAGTTGATACCATAAATGTGACGGAACGGATTTTTTTTTTTGTCCTTAAAGCTTAGTCAAATCGAAATACAATCAAAACCCATGCTAAAAACAGTTGGGTGCAACACAGGATCAAAGATGCCATCTAGGACCCATATACTTTTAACCATAATTAGTATAGCGGAAGTTATTCTAACACTTGCGGAAGCATTCATTCATTTCAAAATATTCATTTTGGTACATAGCCAAAAATGTATAGCCATAGAAGTCCGTCAAATCATTACAATGATATTTCTCCAAAATAAGCTTCCGAGGGCTTTAATCCTTGAATGACTTTAATCACTCCAACTCATCGGCACACACTCTAAAGCTTCATCCATGGGGGAAAAATATAAAGCAGTGGAGCGAGGCCCAGCAAGGTATATGCACATGGGCGAGAAACAGTTGATGCAAGAATAGTCATGTAATCGTGCGAGGAAATAGAACGGAAATCGGATCGTACTCCAACAAATTGAGAAACATATTATACTTCGGTATTAGAGATTGGTAGTCAGAAATCGGTGATCAATAATCATTATAATCTAGAAAGCAGCATCAGAAACTTCTCTTTCATTCAAAACAGTACAAATGTCGATGCAGGCAAAATCAAGATAATAGCAACGGTACAAAATACTATACCCGAATGGACGAGTCGAGAGGAGCGGTGTACCAGGCAGAACGGTATAAACCACCGCCGTATTTCCTACTAGCTGAGGGGGCGAATAATTGAGGATGAATTGTGTTCACTCCACACAATCTAAGGCCAGTAACAGAAGTATCCCATCTCAAGGGATCAGAACAGGTGCCTCCGAAGGTAGGCGCGGTGAGGAGTATCCCGTCTCGCGGGGTCGAGCAGGTGCCTCCCAAGGTAGGCCGATAACGGGAGTATCCCATCCGCGGGATCGGAACGGTGCCTCCCGGAAGGCGGGCCGGTACCGAAATCCTCCTGTCATAACGCCCGAGGGCAGGGCGGATCACAAATAACTCCATGGACAGAGTTATCTCGATTACCACCGAAAAGTCCTAAGGCATGCCGAAGAACCTTCCGGTGTAGTCGATCCGAGGACCAAAATAACACTAAACAGAAATACTTCATATTGTTTCTTTGAAAATTATTTTCAAATCATATAACTTAATCCGAAAATCATGTCCTTAAATAAACTTGAGGCGGTTGAGATGGCATAAAATATACTTGGGCGGTTGATTTTCATATGAGGGCCGGTTTCGATTTTGGTAAAAAGGGCGGTTTTCCATTTCCTTTCAAAGGGCTGGTTTGCTTCTACGCAAAAAGGGGCGGTTGGATTGTTCATATGAGGACCGCTTTGATTTTCCATGCCAATAGGGCCGGTTTCAAATTCGGTTTCGATTTTCCATGCGAAGGCCTGTTCCAAATGCCCAAGGGGCGGTTTTGATTTTCCATGAAAGAGGCCGAATCGACTTTTACATGCAAGGGGCCTATCTCGATCCCAACTCGTCGGGGCGGTTTCGATGAAAGGACCGGTTTTGATATCAAGGCCGGTTTTCAAGCCGACTTGAATTTGAACACGCAAAGGCCGATTCGATTTTAAACTGCCGCCAAGTCCGGTTTCATTTCGAGGCCGATTCGATTTTAACCTACCGATGCGGTTTCAATACATAGGTCGGTTTCGATTTAAAACGTCCAAGGGCCAATTTCGATTTCAAACTCCGCGAAGATCGGTTTCAATGAGAGGCGGTTTGATTTTAAAAGGGCCGATTCGATTTCAAAATCGCCAGGCCGTTTCAATTTAAAAGCGTATATGGGCCGATTCGATTTCGAATACGCGATGCCGTTTCAATTTAAAACGTGTACAAACTGCCAATGCGGTTTCGATGAAAGGGTTGATTTGATACCAAGGCGGTTTTGGTTTTGATGCACAAAGCCGACTTAATCCGAACATGCAAAGGCCGATTCGATTTTATACTTGCCAAGGCCGGTTTCATTGCAAAGGCGATTCCGACATCAAACCCGCCAAGGCTTGGTTTTCATTCAAAGACCGGTTCCGATTTTAAACCTATCGAGGCGGTTTCAAATGCAAGGGCGATTCGATTTTAAGGGTATAAGGGCCGATCCGATTTTAAGAGTACAAGGCCTATTTCGATTTCAAGGCGAAACGGCCGATTTGATTTTAAGGGCGATTTGATTTTAAGGGTATAAGGGCCGATTCCGATTTTTAGATTATGAGGGCGATTCGATTTTAACCGGCTAAGGCGGTTTCATTACTGTGTCGATTCCTATTTTAAACCTGCTAAGGCCGGTTTTGAGGTCAAGGTCAATTTCGGTCTTTGACGCACAAGGTCGATTTTGACCTTAACGCAAGGCCAGGTTTCTATTGTGATGCAAAAGGGCGACGCACAAGCCGATTTCGATTTTCGAATCCAATACAAAGACCGAATCTGGCTTCAACGCCAGGGCCGATTTCGGTTGCGATTCACAAAGCCGATTTCAGTTCGACGCAAGGCCCGGTTTCGATTTTTAATACCAAGGGGCCGATTCTGATTTGAACAATATAAGGGCCGATTTCTGATTAGGTATGGACTGATTCTGATTTCTATGAGATAGAGGGGCCGATTCTGATTTTAACCAGCTAAGGCCGGTTTCATTACCAGGTCGATTCCTATTTTAAACCTGCTAAGGCCGGTTTTGAGGTCAAGGTCAATTTCGGGTCTTTGGCGCACAAGGTCGATTTTGACCTTAACGCAAGGCCAGGTTTCTATTGTGATGCAAAAGGGCGACGCATGCCGATTTCGATTTTGAATCCAATACAAGACCGAATCGCTTCAACGCCAGGGCCGATTTCGCCATGATTCACAAAGCCGATTTGATTCGACGCAAGGCCCGGTTTCGATTTTTAATACCAAGGGGCGATTCCATTTAAACAATATAAGGGCCGATTTCTGATTAGGTATGGACTGATTCTGATTTCTATGAGATAGAGGGGCCGATTCTGATTTTAACCAGCTAAGGCCGGTTTCAATGCAGAGGGGTGAAATTCAGTATGCAGGTCATGTAGTGCCGGTTTTAGTTTTCACCTAAGAGCCGAGGCTAATGCCTAATGCAGAAAACGTGCCGAGTTCAGTTTTCATGTCAGAAACACAAAATGCAGAAGGAAATCAACAGGCGATTAAAATATGAGAGAAACATTGCAGAATAGTCGATCGATGGGAGTGAAAGAATACTTGGACATGCAAAATTTAAAACGGAATACACTTGCAATAATCTTAAAATCGGCGTCCAAGGTAACTTGCACTCGGGAGTTGGGCCGCTTAATTTCACCGTCCCAGCCTTTCTCCTTCCCTCTCTTTCCTTCGCTTGATCCCCGTTCTCCTCCCCTCTTCCTTCGTACCAACCTTATATATAGAGGAAGGAGTTGGTGGAGAAGGTAGGGTAAGTTACCTGCCCGTACTTGTTTTCGGGGGTAAGTGGGGTAACTAAGTCGTTTCACCTACCTCATTCAGGGCCGCCGCTTTGTCGCGCTCGTTGGATTCCAACGAGTTAGGTCTCTCCCCGTAGGCACGTGCTCGGCCGAACTTGAGGGCGATTTAGATTTTTGTAGCAAAGGGCCGATATCGACTTTGATGCCCAAGCGATCGATTTCAATGTAGAAGGGGGCCGGTTCGATTCTCTTAATGGTTGGCGGTTTCATTTACGCTGCTCTGGTGAGCCAAGTTTGATTTCATGGCCGATTTCATTCCTTTACGTCATGAGGCGGTTCCACTTTTAAAGGTGACCGAATTCAATTATGCTTAAGGGTTGATTTCACATGTTGATGCAAAAAGGGGGCAAACTTATTTTAAGTAGTTAAAGTTTTGGATCTCACAATAAATAATTTCGTTGCACTTACCTAGCCATTGGGGGTGTAAATACGCGACTTTTGGTTTACTATGGCAGAATAAGGTCCATGGAGACTTTTGTCATTCATACAGTTGTAATCTCATATTGAGATGATGATCGGATTCGATGGAATTCTTGTTACTTTCTTGATATTCAGTTGTTCATATACCTTTGGTTCATGAACTCGACATATTATTGAGTCTTGAATAGTAATTGGTATATCACCTGCTAGTATTAATTTTATTCATTACTTTATTGTCTAGGATGCTTAATTGTATTCCTCCATTGTTGATTATGTTTATTTGTTAAACATTCGGCTCACTCTTATATTTTATTGACTCTAGAATAGATAGGTTAATAGCAGGATAAAAGAGATCATGTGTTATTGTAGTAGACTCTAGGCGGAGGTGATCTCGGAGATCGAGACTCCCAGGATAGATGCTTAAGATTTTTGTTGGTTCAGTTACTATTTGACTTTTATTAGATTTTCTTTATAAGGATTGATATTTTTGTACATTGATGTCATTTATTGAAATTATTTGTTATTGCTATTATAGATATTTAATTAATTATGCATTTATGAGGTTCATTGATGATATTTTTAATGATGTTGAGTTCATTGATGACGTATAATTGATGATTTCGGATGATCTGAGACTTTTCCTTGGACGGTTCAGGTTGGGTTTGCAGATCCAAACTCGGGTCGTTACACCCGTTCCACGGCTGGATAACTCTCGAGGTTCTGGTGCTCACAAGTTTGACAAGCGACCCTATGGTCTCAGGTACTTGCCCATTGTAGTGTACAAATATCGTATCTCATCCGCACACACAAACAACATTCTCGATATCCCATCGGATAACTTCTACATATTCTGTAATCCTCTGATCCACATCCCTTTGGAAACAGAATATTCATATCATCAAGTTAAACCTAACATCATCTCGGTACGATATCCACTGATATCTCACAAATCGATTCACAGGATTATAAGCATCCATCCAAAAGACCTAACCTCCGAAATATAGATGAAGTATCGAAAAAATATAGACTATACTAAGGTTTCGTAACCTCCCATTTGACTTGATATCTTAATATTTTCATACGACATCCTCAACTTAACTATAGAGTGCCAATAAAATATACGCACACCAATAGAGTTAATGTGAAGAATCATTTATCAGAATTTATCAAAAAAATACAGGAATAATCACTTAACCAACTCTTATTATTTCAAGCATACTAAACTCACATGCATAGATTTATTATAACATATTCTGTGAGGACCCGAGCTCGGATTCTCTAACCTGACCCGGACTGTCAAGGTGAAAGTCTTGAATCATCCCAAATTTTAAAAATTACACATCATTAATTAACTCAACATCATCAAAACATCATTAATGATCCTCATAAATGCATCATAAATTAAATATTCATAACAGAAATAATAATTGCTTCAATAAACGATATCGATGTCCCAAAATATCAATTCTCATAAAGAAAATCTAACACAAGTCGAACAATAACTAAATCAAAAATCTTAAATTCCCATTCGGAGAATCTCAAACTCTGATATCACCTCTATCTGGTGGCTACCCAAAAGTCATGTGATCTCCTTGATCCTGATATCAACCTGTCTAATTTGGAGCCAATAAAACACAAGAGTGAGCCGAATGCCCAGCAAGTAAACATAATCAACAATAGATGAGTACAATTAAGCATCCCAGACAATAAAATAATAAATAAAATCAATAATAGCAGGTAATAGATCAACCACTGTCCAAGACTCAATAACATGTCGTGTCCACAACCCGAAGGCCACGTGAACGGCTAAGAATCAAGGAAGCAACATGGATTCCGTCGAATCCGATCATCAACTCAATACGATGCCACAACTGTATGAAGACAGCAGTCTCTATGGATCTTATTCTACCATAGTGGACCAAAGGCTGCGTATTTACGCCCCCGATGGCTGGGTGAGTACCACGAGGTTACTTGGTATCTATGGTATCTCCACTACCTCTATAATCCTCCTAAAGGATGTACCCGTAGCATACTCATACCATCTCCGATACTCCTCGCCAATGATATCCCATATATCATCCTCTACGATGGTCACTAGGTTATAAACATCCCTCTCAACCAATTGTATGAGATAACAAGAATCCGAATATTAGCGCAATTTGAGGTCACTATTGTACGAGATAATAAGAATCTCTCTAGACCTTATTCTACCATAGTGAACCAAAGGCCGTGTATTTACGCCCCCAACGGCTGGGTAATACAATGAGGTCATCCATGGTATCCCCACTACCCTACAGTCCACTCAGAGGCTGTACCCGTAACATGCTCGTACCATCTCCGATACCCTCGCCAATGATATCCCAGATATCATTCTCTACGATGGTCACTAGATTATAAGCATCCCTCCTCAATATCAACGATCTCAACCTCCAGAATGGAATCGGTATTGAAAAAGTATAGACTACTCTACAGTCCCACAGACGTCTATTCGTCCGGGTACCGTAGAGTCTTCGTACACTCTCCTTTACTTATCCATAGAGTGCCAATAAGACGTCGCACACATTAATAAGATTAAGATTAGCACAAGAATATTTTTATCAGATTTTATCAATGAGATATAGAAATAATCACGTAACCGATTATCAGCATGTTAGGCATACCATACTCATACATAATTCCTTATCACATATTCTACAACCAATATAAATCAATGTACTCATCCCATATATATTTATATGTATACCTTCTAAATAAATACGAGCATAATTATTAATAAAATTATATATACATATATATATATATAAACACACATCCAAACTCACACCCACAAGGCAGCAGCTCTGCCAGCACACACACAAACTCTCACACACACACACTCACTGCCATAACACACAAAACAAACATACGCCCACAGACATACAACTACAGCACCCATACACACTGCACATTGTACACACACCATACATGGCAACAGCACACACAAGCTCTCACACACATTTCTTTACACTGCCAGCACATTTCCTCCATTTCACACGCCCCACTCACAGCTATACACACCCACACGGACGGCAATGCACAGGCGATACACACACACTCACCTAATTATATACATATATACAATATGTATACATATATTTATCAACATATCCATACACTTATAAGGCTATTCACACCCACGCTGCCACATAAGCCATTGCTATAACCGTTTCGCAAACAGAGCTAATCCCTCGGTAATTCATATCTCCACCATTTTCACGCCACGGAAACAGAGCATGTTTGATTTCTCTCGAAATCCAAATTTTGATCTCCCAATAAGTTACAAAACGATTTCAATTTGTTAACCCACAAGGTTTTATCTCATAATTTAACACTAGTTCATCAAATTTGCGTCCCCTTTCACAAACCGAATTGTAATCTTGTTTTCCCGATATCTTCATCGACGGCCCTGTTCAATCGAAATCCTCCAAAATTTACCCACATACAACAAATTCTTTAACAATATTGATACAAAAATGGAAGATCGACATTAATAGGAAGAAAGAATGGAACGGATTTTGTCAAAGAACTCAAATCAACTTGCAGAAATTTGGATTGTTACTTGCCTCGGTTTTGAGTTCTTCATTCTGTAATGATAGCGGCAGCACAAATTGACGATGGTGATGACACCACCCAACGACGGCGACCTTGACGGCAGAAGCGGTAGTGACGAGGCACTTGTCATCTCGACGGCATCCGCTCACGGCTAGGGTAACGATGGCCCCCCTTCTCCTTCCCACACCATCTCCTTAAATAATGAAAGGGGTGATTTAGGATTTCTATATTGGGATGTCGATTTCCTTTCTCCTTTTCTTCCCTCTATTTCTTTTCTTTCCCTCCTTTTTTCTCTTTTTCTTTTCTTTTCTTTCCTTTCCTTCCTTTCTTTCTTCTTCCTTACCTTTTCTTTTCTTTTCTTTCTTTCTTTTCCCATTGTTATTATTATTATTATTTTTTTATTTTTATATATTAATATTATATATATATTTATAATTATTTATTATTTTTATTTATTATTATTTATTATTTTATTATTATCACTCATGATAATTAATAATATTTATTATTATTTATATTTATTACTGTTATTAAAGATATTAATTATCTCATTATCCTTACCATAATATTTAAATTTTTAATTAATTATATTTATATTATTTATTTATTTATTTTATTTTTAGTCAATAAATTTTAATACACTAAGATTATCTAATATTAATTCATTTAGGTTGGTTTCTAATTAATTTAATTTAACTCACTAACTAATCTAAATTTAAGTTAATAGTCTAAATATTTAAACTTAAAAATAATTAAAAATAATTATTAAAACTTAATAATATACATATTCCACCATAAAATTATATATAAATATACCAACCACATATATATATATATATATATATATACCAACACAAACATACTCTACCTCATATAAACCCGCACAAACACACATTGCCACACACGGCAGTACACTTACACTTGCACTTACATTGTGCACTTTGCACATAGCCGCACATATACATACACCCATTAGATAAATAAATATATATATACATATTGCTGACATATAAAAACACATATAAATACGTACACCCATATATCTACGCGTGATTATACCCACTAACAATACCCATTTACGCAACAAAAGCCCAACGAAATCTTCACCGTTTCTCTCCCTGATACGGCCGAATGAGAGCGAATGCTCTAATTTCAAACCTGATTTCCACCTCACAGAAATACCGCCGATTTCCATAAATCACGGCACGATAATAAGAAGATTAGCATCAATGAGAAGAAAGGAGGGTTTTACTAGCAGAAATTAGGAATTTTACTTGCAAGAGTGTGAGGAGTTTTACTTGTCTGATTGAACAGAAATGGCTAGGGTTTGTGACGGCAAGGGTTTAACGGCGGTGCGGGTTTGCAGCGACGGCAGCACAAACTGATGACGGCAATGGAAACTAACGGCGAACGTCGGCGGCACACCTCAGGACCTAGAATGGTGACGGCGATGGCTTCGACTGTAGCAATCGGCTAGGGTTGCGATGATGGCTCCGGCATCGATTGACGACGGCGACACTCCCTCCGGCTGAAGCTTGCAATCGCAACCACGACTCCAAACGGCAGAGACTCTAGCACAGGAAGCTTTGTCTGCAGAGGCTCGGACAACGCACACCTCTATTTATAACCTACTACAACGGTCTACTGATTAAATGAGGGCAAACGGAGAGATAGAGAGAGAGATGCAGAATGGAAGAGAAGGAAACAAAAGGGAAAGAGGGAGACGGAAAGAGTGAGAAAGAGATCTGAAAACGGGAGAGAAAGAGGCGAGAGATGAACGCAGAAAGGGAAAAGTGGGAAGAATCCAGAAGGGGTGAGGTGGCCAGTTTTATTATTAACTATTATCAATTATTATACTAATTAATTATTTGAACATTTATTATTATTATTATTATTATTATTGTATGTTATACGTTTTATTAAATTTATCATTAATTATTACTTATTATTAATGTGTTTTAATAATATTATTAATTTTTATTTATTTATTTAATAGTTAATATAATTAATGACTAATTATTTAATACCCATTATTATTACTAATATTTATTAAAATATAATATTATGTATTATTAAATTAATTTGATAATTTGAGTTAAAATACCACGGTATTGTATCTCACCTCATAATTTCATAACTTGAATACTTTAAATGCGATTCTGTCTCCCAAATCAAGAGCACGACATCCCATAGCCCAAATACTAGAACCTATTCACAGCTTACCTTTCATAGCTCCTATGAAGCATCGAAAGTATATTAGGTCTTAGTACTTCCAACATTTATTAGTAGCACTAATGTCTATTTTCCTTAAAAGACACTGAGGTTCATCATCACAATTCTTAAACTGGTTTACCTATTTACACTAATGCGTTATCATATCCTCTGTATGATATGACTACTCATACCTTTAGGATTAGCTAGATAATAACTACACTTGTAAGCAAAACCTATAAATCTTTGAAGCAAAAATCTCAGTTACTAACTCCAAATCACAATTAGAGTAATTTTGATCATGGGTTTCTCCCCCGCTTAATTCGAGGGTAGCCACCCACACACGATACAAGAAAGGCATAATCTTAAACCTTTATCAAAAGTGTTACATTCTATTACAACTCACTTGATCTATCAAGGATCAACCCAAATGATATGGTTGACAATTACCATTTAATCTTTGAAAGTTATTCCCACATATCTTATTCTGACGGATACCGATCGCTTCTAAGTCAACGCTCTGTGAACATTGCAAATCCTCGAGGGATAACTAAAGGATACTTTATCAAATTCACCTAGGCCTAAGAGAAATGCACACTTTCGTGACATCAATCAGTCCTTCCCAAATGAGCCATTGCTCAAATCTCTACAAAACCAGAAACAAGTTATCGAAAAAATTACATACCCAACATAACACTTCATTTAATCAAACTCATATTCTCTTCCGTAATTTTTTAAATTCATTGATAAGGCCATCACAACGTTAACCTAAGTATGGCGTAAGGATCCAATCCATGAAGTCCATAGAAATACGAATCGACCTACAAATCTAAATGGCGTTACCAGAATTTACAATAGCCACATCTGTATCGTGAATGCTGCCACGGGCTCAACTTTCAATAATCTACAATCAACAACACTATGGATACAAATTGATATTAGAAATTATCAAGCATTTGCAATAGATCAAATAAATTACCTATTAATTTACAAGGCCTGCCTATCAGACTATAAATCTTCCAAGTGACCTAAATTCCTAGTCGTCCACAATTAATCTCATTGATTCATCTAACTCATCTAAAGGGTTCTAAAGTATCCCAACAGCGGCACCTAACCAATACTTCCTCGATTCCATACACAATCCTTAAAATCGATATTGATTCCGACACAACCTTAAATTACTGATTAAAAGATCAATCCAACTAATCTTTTCTTCTAGGAGGCATCCTCAATTACTTTTATAGCCAAAACTTCTTACTCACCACAATATGACTCCCAGATGTGGTCTCATCATGCTAAATAAATTAGACGCATATGCTTATTAAATGACTTACGGGCACAATGATACTAATTTCCTGATACCTCGACCAACTCTACCTCATACACAAAATTTCACAATTAGATTGTAAAATATAATATTCTTATCAACACAATTCATACTAGTATGGCAACTTATTAATCAAAATACCACCGAAATAAGAACAAAGCTCAGTACCACAAAAATAATTGCAATTAACCCAACTAATATACTTACGGACCCAAGAATGTATCGTAAATACTGATTATAACTAGTACAAAATCTAGATCTTCAAATAAATGAATAAACTTAGGAATCACAATTAAAAATATAGATTTAAAATCCACAAATACGGAAATGTCAAGATTTAAAGATCCAACCTCCCACCATGGTAGACAATATTCTACACCTCATGAAATCACTGTAAAACCCTAATATAAGGCACTGGATTTTTTTACTATTTGACCCATGGGATAAAGACAATTCTTGATCATGTGGCCGACTGATCACAATTGAAACATGCCCCTAAAATTCATCGGGAATAATATCTATTCATAAAAGGTATCCACGAAGATATTCTACAATATATCTTTATCCTCCCAACCTAAGACTCTATTCTCATCAATCCCAAACATGGTTCATTGCAAACACCATTTAAATTATCAGGAACCATATTTCAATTTCTACAAAATTTGAGCCACCAAAAATTCAAGCACTTGATTATCATTATTAAATTAATTTTTAATCAACACCTCAGATTCATTAGCACTAGAAATCAACTCCAAATCATCCTGACCTTGAGCCATTGATTTTACCTTAACCAACCCACTTGCCATACTATTCAAGCATCCCCAATCCTAATCCTTGAATCAAGATTAATCTAAGTTGATCCTCATGGTATCCTCCTTACAACTTCTCCTTCTCCTTGTTCTGGCCGAACTAGATTCTCCAAGACTTTCAAGTTTTGCCATCATACCTAGCAAATTCAGATACCTAACCTCATGGTTACACGACTGGCCTCCTCCATCTTGGTAGCAAGATTAGCTATTAATATTCTTTTTGAAACAAGAATGATATATGTTAGATTGCAACTCAATTCGAATATTAACAAGGGTACAATTCACTATGCGATCAAACATAAATAACCGATCCTAACTTAATTCTGGTCTAACTGGACTAACTTAACATGTTTAAGATACTAGCTAGGACTCGCAACTAGACAATCAGACTTAACTACTAATTCTGACTTAATTCTAACCTAAGTTATTAAAGTTAGGACAACTAGAACTATCAAACCTAGTTTAACCATCCTACGTGTTCATTTACTTCTCCGATCTATCTTACTCTAGCCTAAGTTTTCGCATAACATTCAGATCAAATTTAAAGTATCTTTTTCTCTGATACCATCTATGACATACCACATTTTTCTAATTGAAATCCGGCAAAGTTTTAACAGAAAAATGGCCGCCAAATAAATACAAAACATATAATTTTCCTGTATAGTATAATATACAAATCCATAATACATAACACAGGATCCAAAAACTATAATAAATATGTGGCATCAACGTCATAACTTTAGGTATGACGTTGACTTAGACAAGATGCCACTAAGTACCCAAATTAACCATAACAACCTGTGGAAGCACATACATTCATCAAACACAACGAAAACCATACACTATATACATCATCAGACAAACAACTATAACAATATATAAATTGTGATGGAACAGATCATTTTTCTCTAATAACCTCCGTCAATAAACATATTAAATTAATGCTTATAATTAAATAATATGGAATTTTACAGAAAATTGAGTAGAGTTCCCTCTAAAAATGGGCCAAAACCATAAATACCACTTGTATCAATAAACCTGTAGAAGTCATATAATGACTAGACTTCAAATTTCCACTACAACCACAACATACACAGGATTAACAAATACCATATCATCCATAGCTCTGATATTGTATTTCTACTACTATATTGGATCTAAGAGAGATGCCATCTAGGCCTAATCAAATCCAAATTTAATAAATGCAAAAGTAAAACTAAATCCATACATAAATTGCGGAAGTATAACATTAAACCATAATAATAAACAACATACTATAATACAATTAATACACAACACTATTCTAACTTAGCTCTTTAAATTTCACCGCAATAATCATATTCAAAACTCTAAATCCTTGCAGTCCAGCAATCTCCTTAGCAAAACTCTCTCATTGTTCTATCTAATCGGGTGTCAGCTCATGGCTCTGATTTGAAAGGAAAAGAAGTAAGAGTGAGCTAATAGCTCAACAAATGTAATTATACTCAAAAGTAGAAAACAATGTAAGTAAGTTAAGCAGAAGTAGAAAGAGATGCATAAACATGAACTTGATCGTATTTGCTTGGAATACAATTTACATCTTTTTGGCTCCAAGCTAGTGAACCCTACTAGCTAAATGGAGTAAATAATTATGGATAGATTGTAATTTGCACACAATCAGAGGCCAAAAATAGTACATTAGTATCCCTCCTGGTGGGATAATTTACAGTAATACCTCTCAAAGGCAAGTCAGACCTAATACAGTATCCTCTAGTGTTAACGCCCCGAGGAAGGACAGACCATGTATGACTCCATGGATGGAGTTATTCCCGATTACCACTGTAACTTTCTAAGGCATGTCTATAGTATCACCCACAAAAACACGCAGCTAGGACAAATCCTTGAGTCTTCACTGTTACACTAGTGACGTGCCAGGCGACATTACCCATCAAAATATGAATTCGGGTCCTAATTTTAGGTTATTTATTCTTTTGAGGGAGGATCTACCAAACTTATTTCACATATATAATTTATCTCTCAAATATCTCAATCTTGGAAATCAAATCCATTAGAATTCCAAATATGAAACTTCCCTCCAATTATTCATATGCTTATTGTCTTGCTTACTAATTTAAATCTTTTCATGACTTGACTTACATACGGATATCATATGCACAGAGAAGATTTAGAGTTCTTACCATTGAAGAGCATGTTAACCTTAAGGGCTTTCAGACGCAGATTTCTTTCATAAATACATATATTGAAACTTCTAGATTATTCGATTGGACTTATATAAACATACATATCATTTAATTAGCAAATAAACATGAGAAATTATGCAAGATATCGTTCAGAGTCTTCGGTAAATAGCACCTTTAAATAGTGCACTTGGTTAATGTATGGATTACACATATCGGTTAATTCTTGGAATTTTGGACATCCAAAGGATAATTTATCGAACACAAGGTATAGGTAACTATAATCCCAAGTCAATTTATACATTAAACACCAAATTAAAGCATAAATGGTGTCCGGGTGTGAGTTAGGCTCTCCGCGAATGAATTTCTACCTCAAATCATAAATTCAGATAGATAAAATTACATGCCCAAGTCATGGTAACCATAGTCTAGTTCCAAATTAATCTAAAGCCCCAAAAATCTGTGGATTTCATAACCCGGTGTGGGGTTCAAGGTTTACGTTGTTTGAAACCTTACCTAAACTATAAATTCAGACTCCAAATTAACATATATGCATGTTTAGGTCTTAAGAATCATAAAATATAAACCTAATCAGGTATCGGAATGAGGCTACTCGAAACAAATAAGGCAAAAGTGTAAGAAGATGACAGAGAAGGGTATGAGTGTACTTGCTTTGTCCCGATCTATCACATTTTTAACTAGTTCTCAGACGGATTTGGACTCGCGGGGCTCCATTTTCTCCTTCTCTCTCTAGTTCTTCATCACTCTCTCTCTCTAAAATACCAAAAAATGGCTGAAAAATGACGGAGAAAAACCCTCATGCGATATAAATACCCCGACTGGTGCTTGAGTGCCATTCGGGAGGTAATCAAGCATACCGCCTTGCCAACTATGAGATCCCAATTTGAAAATATGATAATTATGGAAAAATTATGTGGATAAAAATCATGTTTGGGTTTAAATATAGTAAAAAATTTAGTACCAAAGTAAAAAGGAGAGAAATGGCCGAAAGTGTGCTTGGCACTTGACCGGCGCTCGAGGATCGAGCTAGGCAAAAAAATACGCGACGCACCGCCCGAGTGGCACCTCAAGCGGAGTGGGGGCATGGAAGCCTACGAGGCTGGCACTCCGGCAGTGCTCAAGCACCAACTGAGGCGCACAACTACGAAACCTAGTGCCCGACTACCGCTCGGCTGGCATTTGAGCACCAGTCGTGTGGCAGCCACGTGACCCTTCTTTCCTCTGGTTTTAAAAGAGGGAGATGGGGGATTTGGGAGGCAGAACTGAGCAGGGCATGAAGAGAGGAGAAGGAGGAAGAGAGGAAGGAGAAGGAAAGGGGAAAAAATCGATTGATCTGATTCGATTCGAGTAAAAATAACTATAGATCGAGCTTAGACAAGTATACTCTGGATGTTATTTACTATTTTTATAGTGTTTTAATATCTCGGATATAGTATTTATGCTTTAAATCCATGATTCTGTATGTTTACTATAAATAAAACATATTTCTCCTAATTAATCGGATAGATTACATATTTATCGACATATATTGCTATATATACCTCTGATTTTATGTAAATACATGCATTTGGTGTTCGTTTATCATTCGGACTGTTTGGTGAAACCCTAAGAACAAAAATGAAGGGATTTAACGATTTTAATCCGTAATTTCTGATATGTAAATGTTGATTCATAATAAGATAATGCCCATATTATGATTTGTAACTGATGAATTTACATGGAACTGCATTGCTAAGTTATCGAGATTTTTGAAGCATTCTAAAGGATTAATCATGGAGTTCCGACTGATTTTCTGAAGAACGATAGATTATAAGCTTTCTGATACTATTAATTAAGACCCAGGATTGATATACGGTCGTGTGAGGTTCTCCGATATACCTTAGGATATTACGATGGTAATAAGGGATAACTCCATTCGTGGAGTTATATGGGGTCTGCCCTTCCTCAGGGCATTACTGGAACTGACTCTAGAGGTTAGAAATCCTCCTTTGGCTCTGATTTGTGTGCAAAAAATACAATCGATCCCTATTATCAACATAGTTTTTGGCCTTAGATTGTGTAGCGAAAACACAATCTATCTCAATTATTCACCCCCTCGGTTAGTAGGGTATGCTAGTTGGGTCCCTAAGATATTAAACTAGAGTTTTTAGAGAAAAATAAGTGAGATTTGGAACTATTTTATTAACCCGATGCATGTTTAAGTAGAATCATACTTTATTCTTTTTTCATGAACTACTTCTATTCTTCTGATCTGATATTAATGTAGTTTTCTACCCTAACATATTTATGTTATAGTCTGGAGGCATGATTTATTATTTTCATGACCTGTTTATATGGAAACTGTGCTTTTCTCATGATTATTGTACGTGTTTTTGCTCATCTACACTTATGTTTTATATGAAAGTATAAATAACGATTATCGAAACCTGTTTATATCGAATTAAGCTTTTCTCAAAATTTCTGCATATGTTCCTATTCTTTGACAGTTTTCTATGATCTTCTGCATTAATATTTCGCTAATGTTTTCGTATTCACTGCTTTATCATATTTATACTTTATATGCAATTGTATCCACTTTACTACATTACGTTCTATATGAAAGCATTATATTCTACACATTTTAATATCTTGTTGAGTTTTAACTTACTATTTTAGTTTTTTCCCTCCAAATAAGGATATAGAGAAGATATTGGATGACCAGGTATAGCTAGAGATTAGCAAAGAAGGTTTTGAAACCTCGGTGAAGTCTCAAAGATTATCTTGAAATATTTTTGGAAATCTGATAGTTCTACATGTTCCATAGAGTTTTGTAAAAAAAATTATATATAAATAATTATATCATGTTCTGTAAAATGTTAGAACTGTATTTATACTTCTACATATTATATCTTGGGTATAGTTACTTCCGCTATATATTTTTTGGTTTTGTATAGGTCCTAAATGGCATCTTTCGTCAAATTTGGATATAGTAGATAGGATAGTTGATTTAAAACCATGGATGGTATTTGCGATCATGTGTATGTGTGTTGTAGGATGTAAATTATGATATTTTGTTAGTTTTGTGTTTGTACTGGTTCTGTGATTGTGTTGTAGTCATAAGTCTAAGGTTTGGATATCGAGTATGCTCTGTATAGGTGTAAATAAGCAGGTTGCATTTTTGGTTTCTGTCAAGTTATAGAGGAGACTGTTAAAATTTCTGTATAAGTTAAAGGATGAAAACTTGTGGATTCTATTATGTATCTGTTTGACGGAGGGTCCTATAAAGATTAGGATCCGTTCTATCACAATTGATATCAGAGAAAATGAGATGCCTTAAGAATAATTTGAATCATACGCGGAAGCTTAGGAAATGATCATGACTTACTAAATAGGTAGGGATACAAATAGATTGAATAAGTTTGGGTAGGAAATCTTATGTGTTCTAGCTTGTATAAGTTAGAATTGACATGAATTGGGATGTAGTGATTAGTTAATCGACATTAATTTCAAGCCTAGGTTGATCAATTTAAGTTTAAGGATTTAGGTTAATTGTCTTAAATTGAGGTAAGATAAGATTAGTTTGAATATTTAAGGTTCAACCCTAAGAATTTTCTTATGAATGTAACAATTTAATTCTTCTGTCTAATCTAATTAATTGAGGATAATTAATGTTACAATATTTCTGTTATAGGATATTAGTATGGCAAATAGAAGAAGGGATAATGCTCGAGGTGGCAACGATACCCCAGAAGATCGAGAGGCTTGATATTTGAATTTACTTGAAAGGTTGACAAACATAATCGAAGTGATGAAACAACGTTACATGACTCCAATAAATCTTGCCCCGATAGCTTATGATAGATTTAGGAAAGAAAGAGCACCTAAATTTTTAGGTGAACCAGACCTGGTAAAAGTAGATATCTGGCTTAGGAGAATGAAGATAATATTTACAGTGATTTAATACTTTGATTAAGAAAAGGTCATATTTGTAGCCTACAAATTAGATGAAGAAGCTGATAGTTGATGGATTATAAAGAAAAGGGTATTGGGAGTACCTGAAAATGATATTATTTGGAAAATATTTGAAAAAGCTTTTATAGAAAAATATTTTCCCTCAAGCCTCCAGAGTCAAAAGGAACAAGATTTTATACGGCTTAGGTAAGGGAACCATATCGTAGCCGAATATGATGCAAAGTATACTGTGCTATCTCAATATGCACCGTATATCATAGAGGATGAAGGAAGGAAAGCTAAAAAGTTTTAGCAATGATTGAGAGGGAGATTATGAGACGATTGGTGACCCATAAATTTCGGACTTATGGAAAGATTTTAAATAGAGCACTAATTTTTGAGAGAGACCTGAAAACTCAAAAATTCTTAGCTAAGAGGGTAGCTAGTCGAGCAAGTTATAGCGTGAAAATAAATATAAGATCCTCAAGGCCCTCTAAAAAGGCAAAGATGGCTACAACAAAAAAGGAAGTTATTGAAAAGCAGACAGATGCTTGTTTTAGGTGTGGACAAAAGGGTCACCTGGTTAAAAACTGCCTACTACAAAAGAGATCAAAAATTAAGAAGTTTATAATTTCAGCAAAATCTTTTGCACCGACAATTTTGGACACTATGACATCGTCAAAAGTGAAAAAAGGTATTCTTTTAATGGAAAGTTGATTTCTACTTTATTTGAGATTCATGTATGCTTTTAATTCCTCATAAAATTGTATGTTATATGTGTTGTGGAAATACTTATGGAGCTTGTGGTATTGGAATTTTGTGTAGAAATGTGTCAAAATTGTTACTAGCTATCCGAGAATTTGCAATAATGGATATCTTAGGGAATTTTATAGTTTTTGTATAGTTTGACGACTGTATTACAAAGAGAATTCTGTTGGATTTTCAGCATAGCATATAGTCCGTCATAGATGGCATTTTTGATAGCACAATTTGAATTTAAGAAAGTAAAAGTGAAAATTAACTGAAATTTAGATGATTAGCCTCGACCTAAGTGGGGGAGGAGTTTATGAGATGACCAAAAATAAGCCGATGAGATCTGTATAGGTAACCTTTGAAGAATTTGGAGTAAAGTTGTTGGTTGCTTGCTTGGGTTGACCCTTGATGGGTCTGATATGTTACGATAAGATGTAATACCGTTAAGAAAGGAATATGAGATTGAAATTGTTTTGTTCATAGTTAAAATTAATTGATGAGGTTCTTATTTGAGGAAATTGTACAGATCGTTCTACGAATTTGAAGATTAAGGAAATATAACATAAAGAAGAAATGAGATGTTTAATCAGATATTTTGAGGAATTTTAGGACTATATTTTCTATATTTTGGGAAGGGGTTGTTCTTGAAGTAAGTAAAGAGGAACCGACAATCAGCGTTACTCTACTACAGGTCAGAGAAGATAATTAAAACTTTCCTTTGAAGAAATTGTTGGCCTTGTCTCGGAATTAGTTTTTGTCGAATAACTTTGAAAGCAAATGGTTGCACCACTAAGGAAGGATAATCATGTGATGTTGTGAGCGGGTAAACTTGTCTGAGAATCTCGATGAGTCCCGATATCTTTAAGAGTAATGGACCTTTGTACTAGCAAATAATGATGGATAAAAGTGTTGGGGTAATTAGATGTCATATTCTAGAATTGGGAGACAAAATCATATTCGAAGCATTGGAGTTATGAAATTTTGAGGTAAGGAATCCTTGAGATTGTGAGCTACTGATTGAGTTTGAGATTTAACTAATGCTCTAATCTTGATGTTAACTTCTTTGAGACTGATATAATTATAGTTTCTGATTTCATGGTAATTCAAGGACTTAGGAGGGCATCAGCCTAGGGACATACCAACTAAAGAATAAGAATGTGAAGTGTTCTATATTCAAGGTTTACTTGTAATCTGAACTTTATGTCTAATTTAACTAAGTTGTTCAAAGAGATTTTGGGCAATAGGCTAAGTCAGAAATGATGAAAAGAATTATATTTGGAGCATTAAAGATATGAAATCATGGATCTGGGAGTCCTCATGATTTTGTTTTAAGATGATTAGGATGACCCATCCATCGTGATTTTGAATGACGTATTTGGATTGAATCAGTTGACTCATGAATATACCAATGTGGTCTTAAAGTTGCTAAGTATATAGGTATTGAATCGGGTGATTAACCTGAAGCCACATTGAACCCGTGGTAACTGTATAAATTGTAGTTTCTGATCTTGCTACGGTTTGAGAGTTTGTGGGAGTTGTTTTCTTGGTATGGGACTTTGAGATTTTGAGGTTGTTAATTGTTAAAGTCTTAATATTTTGGATAATGATCTCAAATTGTACCGAACTTATGATGACCGCTACAGTTAGGATTTGTGATTTTATGGTAAATTAAAAATCTGTAAGAATCATTTGTAATATAAATCCTTTAATAATTAGTCTTAGCCAAGGTTACCATGTAAATTGGGTATTTGGAAAGGAATATGTACTTTAGGAACTTGTCAATTTGATGAGATGCCAACGAAATGAGGAAAATATAAAATATCCTATCTTGAAAGTCTAATTGGGATTTAAGACTTATACCGGAATCTAGCTAGGCTTGATAAAAGAATTTTGGTGCTAAGTTAATGTGGCGTTAAATGGTAATTAGATCCTTTGAAGATGTATGATCGATCAGAATACGCAACGGAAAAATAATGTCCCTATATATATTTTCAGATTTAAATTAATGATCAGAGGAAATACTAAACTTGAGGCTTAGCATAAATGAAAATAAGGGATTTGTAATCCATTTAAGGTAAAGTAGTTAATAAAATAGATTGGCCTTCAAATTTAGTGGATTTTCAGGTCCTAACAGGACACGCCAAATAATTAGGATTAGGAAAATTTGGATATTTAAGATTCTCTGAAATAACCGCCATAATATGAAAAAATGAATTAGAGACATTAAGAAGTTTCCTTGATTCTGAAAATTTAAGGATTGTTAAATTATAAGAATGAAATTCCTATAAGTGGGGAGAGTGTAAAATCCCGATACCAAAACATAATAATTATGGAATAATTATGTGGATAAAAATCATGTTTGGGTTTAAGTATAGTGAAAACTTTGGTACCGAAGTAAAAGGGAGCGAAATGGGCTGAAAGTGTGCTCGGCACTCAAGCAACCGAGGCACACAACTACGAAACCCAGCGCCCAACTGCCGCTCGAGTGCCAATCATGTGGTAGCCACGTGACCCTTCTTTCCTATGGTTTTAAAAGAGGGAGTTGGGAGGCAGAATGGNTGAGCAGGGCACGAAGAGAGGAGGAGGAAGAGAGGGAGGAAAAGGAAAGGAGAAACAATCCACCGATCTGGGTAAAAATAGCTGTAGATCGAGCTCAGGTAAGTGTACTCTGAACGTTATTTACTGTTTTTATAGTGTTTTAATATATCCGATATGCTATTTATGCTTTGAATTCATAATTTTGCATGTTTACTGTAAATAAAGCATATTTCTCTTGATTAATCGGACAGATTTCACGTTTTCTAACATGTACTGCTATATATACCTTTGATTTCATGTAAATAGATGCATTTAGTGTTCGTTTATTATCCGGACTATTTGGTGAAACCCTAAGCATGAAATTGAAGGGATTTAATGGTTTTTATCCGTAAAATCTGATATGTAAATGTTGATTCATAACAAGAAAATGCCCATATTATGATTTGTAACTGAAGAATTTATATGGAACTACACTGCTAAGTTATCGAGAATTTTTAAAGTATTCTGAAGGATTAATCATGGAGTTCTAACTGATTTTCTAAATAACGATAGATTATAAGCTTTTTGATACTATTAATTAGGACCCATTATTGATATATGGTCATGTGAGGTTCTCCGGCATGACTTAGGATATTATGGTGGTAATCGGGGGTGACTCCATCCATGGAGTTATAAGTGGTCTATCCTTCCTAGGAGGTGTTACTGGAATTGACTCTCGAGTTCAGAAATCTTCCATTGGTTTTGATTTGTGTGCCCAAAAGCACAATCGATCCCTATTATCGACACAGTTTTCAACCTTGGATTGTATGGTGAAAACACAATTTATCTCCGATTATTCACCCCCTCGGCTAATAGGGTATGCTAGTTGGGTCCCTAGGATATTAAACTAGAGTTTTCTAAGAAGAACAAGTGAGATTTAGAACTGTTTTATGAACCCCGATTCATGTTTAAGTAGAATCATACCTTATTCTTGTTTCCATAAACTGCTTCTATTCTTCTGATCTGATATTAATGTGGTTTTCTGCCATAGCATATTTTTGTTATAGCCTAAAAGCATGAGTTATTATTTTCGAGACCTGTTTATATGGAAACTGTCCTTTCCTCATGATTATTGTACATATTTCTACTCATCTGCACTTATGTTCTGTATAAAAGTATAAATAATAATTATAGAATTCTATTTATATCGAATTAGGCTTTTCTCATAATTTCTGTATATGTTCCTGTTCTTTGATAGTTTTCTATGGTCTTCTGTATTAATGTTCTACTAATATTTCCATATTCACTGCTTTATTATATTTACACTTTATATGCAACTGTATCTGGTTTACTGCATTATGTTCTACATGAAAGTATTATATTCTACACGTTTTAGTACCTTGTTGGGTTTTGACTCACTGTTTTATTTTTTTCCCTCCAGATAAGAATATAGAGAAGATATTGGATGACCAGGCATAGCTAGAGATTAGCAAGGAAGGTTTTGGAGCTCGGTGAAGCCTCAAAGATTATCTTGAAATATTTTGAAAAATCTGATAATTCTGCATATTCCATAGAGTTTTGTAAAGAAAATTATGTATAAATAATTATAGCATGTTCTATAAACTTTAGAATTGTATTTATACTTCCACAAATTATATCTAGCGCATATTTGCTTCCGCTATATATTTTCTAGTTTTGTACAAGTCCTAGATGGCATCTCTTGTCTGATTCGGATGTAGTAGATAGAATAGTTGATTTAAAACCATGGATGGCATCTGCGATCCTGGTATGTGGGGCTGTAGGATATGAATTATCATATTTTGTTAGTTGTGTGTTTATACTGGTTTTGTGATTGTGTTGTGGTTATAAGTCTAAGGTTTGGATATCGGGTATGCTATGTACAAGTGTAAATAAGTAGGTTGTATTTTTGGTTTCTATCTGGTTATAGAGGAGACTTTGTCAAAATTTCTATATAAGTTAAAGGATGAAAACTTATGGATTTTATTCTGTATTCTGTCGACGGAGGGTCCTATAAGGATTAGGATCTGCCCGTCACACCAACGTTGCGCCTCGAGCATTCGTCGAGCGCCCTTCAAGTGAGGCATTTTGTTTTTCGTGCCCTGGTGGCTTCTCGAGTGCTCCTCGGGTGTGTGGTTCTATTTTTTGTGTCCAAGTGGTACCTCTAGCATTGGTCGGGCATGGGACAGGCTTGCGTCGAGCCTGCCACAAGCCTACTTTGGTTTTTTGACGTCGAGACTTGTTTTGACAATTCTAACCCAATTTTTATATCATTGGACCCTAATTTTGATTATATAACATTAATTAGTCATGATTATCATAATTTAAAATCCAGAATCTTGTTTACGGATTAACATTTCTCGTTTTACAACTTCGGTTTCTGATTTACCAATTTCGGATCTTTAGACTTTTCAGTTCCGATTCCTCCCAAACCCCTTGACCTTAGGTCACCTATTTTAACTTAATTGATTATCTTTTATCATATTTTGGGAACTGGTACCCCTCTGAAGCTGAACTTCCTCCTAATTATCATATTTTGGAAGCTTGGGTTATTACACTCTCCCCCACTTATAGAAATTTCATTCTTGAAATTTAACAAACCCTGAATTTCCATAGTCTGAGATAATCTTCTAAATTCTCCTAGAGTTCCCAAGTCACTTCCTTGATTAAACGGTTACCCTAAAAAACCTTAAGCATTTAAATTGTTCTGGTCCTTATTATCTAGTTCATTCTATTAGAACATAGATTGAAATCTCATTAGGAGACAAATTCTTAATCTCCCCACAATGATTCATCACGATCACATATTTCCTTCCATAATTTATGGTACCTGGGAGATTTTACATGATACTACCAAGTTCAAGGGCAACCCAAATTTATTAACTCCCTTCGACTTAGTTCAATACACGATCAGCAGAAAATTCTTACTTCACTTTATGCTAAGCCAACTCTCAAAATTCCTTGATCAAGTTTCACTATCTTTTTTGGCACAAACCTCAAATCGCAAAAATCCTCAAGCTTGAAATACTTTATATACTCACTATTTTATTGGTATGTTATCAAACCAACATTTTCCTATAATTCATAATCCTTATGAGACACGTGATTACATGGAAGCCATAATTAAAATAAATTTTGAGATAGCCATATCATACAGATAATTCCTACAAATCGTCAATTTACAGCCAGATTAAAAATTACAATTGTAACAATCTCCTAGGAATTCAATATGACTTTAGGCCATCACCCAATTTCTCAAAACCCAATTACTTAGCAAAATTGTAACAATCTCGATGGCATAGCGATGAGCCAACTAATTCATTCCTAATGTGTCCCCCATAATTACAGGGAGTGGATCTTCAAAATCGTCCTGAGATAATGTGAGATTCTGATCCCAAAATATAATAATTAGGGAGTAATTAACTTGATAATAATCATAATTACGTTTAGGAATAAGGAAAAAATTATTATTGAAGCAAAATTAGGTAAAGTAGGCGCAACGACCGAAGGATGCTTGAGGCACCAATCGGGCACAAAATTTACGAAAAGGCCACCCAAGGGACGCCTGAGGCGGAGCGGGGGCGTGGAGACTACGAGGGCTAGCACTCGATGACTGCTCGAGCACCAACTCGGGTGCAAAATTTACGCGTCCGGTGCTCAAGTGCCTGCCATAGGGCAGCCACGTGTTTCTCCTTCTTTTGTTCTAAAAATGGATTTTGGGATTTAAAGAGAGTGGGAAAAACACGAAGGAGTAGAACCATGAAGGAGAGGAGAGGAAAGGAGAAGGATGGAGGGGGAAAAAGAGAAGAAAAGGGGGATTTTTGACACTTTCGATCCAATCCGGATAAAAATAACAGAAGATCGGGTTAAGGAAAGTGTACCTCAAACCTTATTTTTTGTTTTTACTAGTTTTAAATATCTCCATTTTGTTGTTTATGCTTTAAATCTTTTGCTCCCTAAGATTTGACATGACTAATGCATGAATCTCATGACTTTTATACTAAATTTCATGTTTATGTGTATATATTGTGACTTATAACTCCGATTTTGTGATTTGGTTCATATTTTGTGTTCGATTTGTGTGCAAAAGTTTTGTCCAAAATCCTGACTAAAAAATGAAGATGTAGTTTTGAGTTTAATTCATCTTATGTCTATGTTTTATGAATTATGGCTTTGATTTTATGATTTGGCACAAGATTAGGTTTGACATTTGTCTAGAAGTTTTTGCATGAAATCCTAGAATGAAAATTTGGAAACTTATGTTTGGAAACTTAGAATCTTGAGATTTAAATGTCAATTGGTGCTTTGTTGCTATTTATTGGATGATTTGTATCTAAAAACTTTATATAAAACTGTATTATCGAATTATGGAGGCCCTCTGAAAATATCATAAAGATTGATTATATGGATTTAGACTTGGCCTTGAGATATGATGAATTTTGACTATGAAATTGTGAACAAATGCATTATGTTAAGTTAAATTGGTAAGAAAATCAAACCTAGAACTATCAAATAGTAGGATAAGATTCTCCAACATGCCTTAAAACGTTTGGGTGGTAATCAAGGATAACTTCATCCATAGAGTGATACATAGTCTGCCTCTCCTCGGGAAGTAATCAGAGGATAGAGACTGTCGAACCTTTGAACCATTGAATCATGGATGAAATGAAATAGAAATAAATGTTATCGAACCTTTGTCTTTTGATTGTATGGATTAAATACAATCTATCCTTGATTATTCGCCCCATCGGCTAGTAGGGTATACTTGATGGGTCCTTGGAAGAATGAACTAGAAATTTGAAGAACAAGTAAGATTTGAAACTGTTCTATGAATTTCGATAAATGTTTAGATTGAATTATGCTTTCTTCCTATTTCTATAGATGCCTATGTTCTTCGGATATTCCCATGATTTCTGTTCTATTGTATTTATGCTCTATATGAAAGCATTTCACTTACATGTTTTTAAGGTACCTTGTTAGATTTCAGCTCACTTTGTTAATTTTTTTCCTGAGATGAAGCTATAGAATTGGTTCTTGACGAGCAAGAATAGGCAAAGTTTGGCAAGGAAGATTTGGAGCCTCAAAATCATCGTGAAAATTTTTAGAAAATTTGATAGTTTTGCATGTAATTATCTTATTTTGTGGATGGATATTGTACATATATAAATGGTCATAGTATGCCTTTTATTTTGTTGGAACAATATTTATGCTTCCACAGGTCTATCTCATGGAAATAGTTTTACTTCCGCCATCAGATTTTTGGATATGTATAGGTTTTAGACGGCCTCTCTTGTATGAGTTTTGTATAGTGTATAGGATTGATAAATTAGAGCAATGGATGAAATTGTGGCATCTGATGAACCTATGTATGAATTGTGAATATGTACAAAAGTCTATATTTGCATCTTTGCATGATATGGACAGGTTGCATCTATTGGTTTGATTCAGTTTTAGAAAAAATTCTGTCCATTTTTATTTAGAATTTTAAGATGTTATTTTAGACTTTAGTTCTGTATGGTCATTGATAAAATATATTAGGTATAAAAAAATAATCCGTTTATCACAGTTGGTATCAAAGAAATGAGATGCCTTAGGATTTGATTTGAATCACACGCGGAAGCTTAGAATCGATTCGGACCGATCGAATAAGTTAGGTTGGAAAATCCTTGGTGGTCTAGTTTGTATAATTTTGAATTGACTTGAGTTAGGACTTAGTGATTAAGTTGATTGATATAGATCTCAGGCCTAGGTTAATCAATTTGGCTTCTAGGTTCAGGTTAATCTGTTTTAAGACTAAGGTAAGATAGGGATAGGAAGAGATAGGATTAAATGCAATGCCCATGGGCTGAACTTAGGATTCCTATTAGAATGCCTTGATTAACTTTAGCCCTCCCTATAATTTGATATATTGAGGTTTATTAACATTGCAATATTTTTTGTTATAGGCTATAAAATGGCAAGTAGAAGGGGTAGAAAAAATGATTGTGGAGGCACTAGTATGCCCCTGGACCGAGAAGCTGAATATATAAACTTGTTGGGAAGGATGATGAACATCATAGAATTGATGGAGTAGCGCCATATGGCTCTGGTTCCTGCACTTGAATTCTATGATGGAGAGAACACTTGAATTCTTGGGTGTGCCAAACCGGTGAAAGCAAATATTTGGCTCAAGAGGATGAAGAAGATCTTTGCAGTGATCCAATATTTTGATCGGGAAAATATTACTTTTGCGGTGTACAAATTAGAGGGTGAAGCGGATAGTTGGTGGTCTATGAGGAAAAGGGCATTGGAAGTGCTTGACGATGACATTACTTGGGATATGTTTGAAGAGTCGTTTATGGAGAAATACTTTCCTTTGAGCCTCCAGGATCAGAAGGCACAAGAATTTATGCGGCTTAGGCAGGGAAACCATACGGTGGCGGAATATGATGCGAGGTTTATCAAATTATCCAAGTATGCCCCGTACTTTGTTGAAGATGAATCGAGGAATGCAAAGAAGTTTCAGCAGGGACTAAGGGACGAAATTAGGAGGTAATTGGTGACTCATAAACTCCAAACATATATTGATATTTTAGATCGACCCTGATATTTGAAAGAGAATTGGGGACTCAAAGGTTCTTTGCTAAGAGGGCAGCTAGTCAAACAAGTTACAGCACAGGATCAATGTAGAACCCTCAGGATTGTTTAAGAAGGCGAAGATGGCAGATACAGGGAAGAGCGTTACTGAAGTTCTATCGGTGACTAGCTCTCAGGCACCAACTATTGATTGTGCTTATTGCGGGAAAAAGCACATGGGGAAACCCTGTTATAAAGCGATGGGAGTATGTTATAATTGTGGGCAGCGGGGTCACCTAATGAAGGACTGTCCACTACCTAAGAGGTTAGAAGCACAGAAGCTAACTGTTGCGGCTAAAGCGTTTATGGTGACGATACGAGACCCCGAGACACCCCTAAAAATAGATGGAGGTATTTTCTTATTTATGAACTTTTGATGTCCATTTTACTTGATTTGGGAATTATGTATTCTTTTATTCCCCCATGATTTGCATGATATTTCCCCATCACCTTGAGAATTCTTGATTGTTCTATAATTGTGTTAATGCATTCTTTTGTGGATTTTATGGATTGTGAGTAGCTGATAACCGAATACCTAATTGAAAAAGTGATCGGTTGTTTGTTGTTGGAAGAAGGAATATTTGATTTATTTTGTTGGTATGGCGGATAAGTGGAACTGATGATCTAGAGTCGATTTTTGGGTGATGCGAATCCTTTCGGAGTTGAAATGGTACTCGGGGATGTTGGCATAAATTGTATTGAGAGGATATGATGCCTTGTAATTAGGTTATGAATTCTGAATAAGAGGCAAAGTCAATCCAATTGAGGATAGGTGTTGAGTTTAATTAGAAAATGGGATTGCCTTTTTGAAGTTGATAGGTGGCCGTTTGAGAATCTAGCTATGAAAGTTTTGAGAATAGATACATTTGGAGGAAGAGACCAAGCCGACTTGTTTTAATGGGCGATTTGGAGACGGATTGGAATCGACATTAGTCTCTAAGGATTGGTATAGAATTGAAGGAGCATCGGTTAGGTGCTGTTGAGGCAACCTTGGGGCTTTTGGAAAGTAGAATTAATCTATTTAAGGATTGTGAAGATAGACCCTGATACCATTAAGGAAGCGGACTTAGTATAGGCAATTGATGTTGGGGATCTTTGAACTTGATATGCCTCCGGTGCTTTGTAAGAAATGTGAAAGGTAGATTGTGAGCAAGTTCGAATGCTTGAAAAAATAGGATGTCACAATCTTAAGTTAGGAAGTAGAATCGTGTTCGAAGCATTGGAATTATGAAATTTGAAATGGGAATCCCTTATGGTTATGTCTCAGGACAATTAGAAACAAGCCACCCGTTGTGATCCTAGATAACGTGTTCGAGTTTAATTAGTTGGCTCATTGGTGTGCCACAAGATCCTGAGGTTACTAAGTGCTTAGGTCCTGAGGTTTTGGGTAACGATCCAAAATGACACCGAATCCGTGGTAACTGTGTAATTGTAATTTCTAGTTTTATTGCGATTTGAGGATTTGTGGGAATTTTTTTTCATGGTATGGGCATCTTGAGGTTAGTGTAATTATGGTCGTTGGGTAATTTGAGTGTTCCGTATGGAATTTGTATTTTGAGAAATATCTGTTTGATAACATGCCAACTTGATGACATGAATATAAGATATCCTGCCTTAGAAGTCTGATTATGATTCGCAGTTCATGTCAAAATCTTAACCGAGCTTGATAAAAGAATTTAGATGTTAGGTTGAGATAGTGGTGGTGCTGAATTATAATTGAATGATTTGAGTTTGATGATTGATTAGAGCGCGTAGTGGAAGAGTGATGAACCCCTATATATATTTTAAACTTTAAGTTAATTTTCATAGGAAATGCTCAAACTCGAGGCTTAGCTTAAAGGAAAGTAAGAAAATTTGCATGTTTAAGGTTTAGAACCAAGTCGAAAAATAGTTAATGAATTGGGTTTACCTTTGGACTTAGTAAATTTAGACCTTAAATAGGGCACATCAAATAATAAAGATTAAGACAATTTGGAGGTTTAAGGTCCACTAGGATAACCATATTAATCTAAAAATGACTTGGAGACATTAGGAAGGTTTCTTGAGTATGAAATTTGAGGTTCATTGAATTTTGAGGATGCAATTTCCTTAAGTGGAGGAGAGTTATGAGATCCTAATCCCGAAGCATGATAAATAGGGAGTAATTAAGTTGATACTAATCATAATTAGGTTTAGGAACAAGGAAAAAGTTATTACCAAAGTAAAATTGGGTAAAGCAAGTGTGGTGCTCGAAGGATGCCTGTGGCGACACTCGGGTGCAAAATTTATGAATAGGCGGCCTGAGGGATGCCTGAGGCGGAGCGGGGCATGGAGACTACAAGAGTTGGCGTTCGATGACCGCTCGAGCACCAACTCGGGGGCACAATTTACGCATCTTGCACTCGAGTGCCTGTCACGGGACAGCCATGTGTTTCTTCCTTCTTTTGTTTTAAAAAGGGATTTCGGGGTTGAAAGAGAGAGAGAAAAACACGAAGGAATAGAACCATGAAGGAGAGGAGAGGAAAGGAGAAAGATGAAGGGGGACAAAGAGAAGAAAAGGGGGATTTTGCCACTTTCGATTTGATCTGGATAAAAATAACAGTAAATCGGGTTAAGATAAGTGTACCTCAGACCTTATTTTCTATTTTTACCACTTTTGAATATCTCCATTTTGTTGTTTATGCTTTAAATCTCTTACTCCCAAAGATTTGACATGACTAATGCATGAATCTCATGACTTTTGGACTAGGTTTTATGTTTATGTATATATATTGTGACTTATAACTCCGATTTCATGATTTGGTTCATATTTTGTGTTCAATTTGTGTCTGGAAGTTCTACTTGAAACCTTAGCTCGAAAATGAAGATATAGTTTTGAGTTTAATTCATGTTATGTGTATATTTTATGAATTATGGCTTTGATTTTTTGATTTGGCACAAGATTATGTTTAATTTTCATTTGAAAGTTTTTGCATGAAACCCTAGAATGAAAATTTAGAAATTTATGTTTGGAAACTTGGAATCTTTAGATTTAAATATTGATTGGTGCTTTGTTACAATTTATTGGACGATTTGTATCTGGAAACTTTGTATGAAACTGTATTATTGAATTATGTAGGCCCTCTGAAAATGTCTAAAAGATTGATTATATGGATTTGGACTTAGCCTTGAGATATGATGAATTTTGACTATGGAATTATGAGCAAATGCATTATGTTAAGTTAAATTGGTAAGAAAATTGGACATAAAATTGTCGAACAGTCAGATAAGGTTCTCCGGTATACCTTAGAACGTTATGGTGGTAATTGAGAATAACTCCGTCCATGGAGTGATACGTGGTCTGCCCCTTCTCGAAGACGTAATTAGAGGATAGAGACTATCGAACCTTTGAACCTTTGAATGATGGATGAAATAAAATAGAAATAAATGTTATCGAACCTTTTGGCCTTTGATTGTGTGGATTGAATACAATCTATCATCGATTATTCGTCCCCTCGACTAGTAGGGTATACTAGATGGGTCCATGGAATAACAAACTAAAATTTTGAAGAACAAGTGAGATTTGAAACTGTTTTATGAATTCCAATACATGTTTAGATTGAATTATGCTTTCTTCCTGTTTCCATGGACACCTCTGTTCTTCGGATATTCCCATGATTTTTGTTCTATTGTACTTATGCTTTGTATGAAAGCATTTTACTTGCATGATTTTTAAGGTACTTTGTCGGGTTTCGGACCACTTTATTAATTTTCTCCCCAGATAAAGCTGTAGAATTGGTTCCTGACAATTAAGAATAAGCAAAGCTTAGCAAAGAAGATTTGGAGCCTCAAAATCATCCTGAAGATTTTTGAAAAATTTGATAGTTTTGCATATAATTATCTTATTTTGTGGATGGATATTATATATATATACAAACGGTCATACTATGCCTTTTATTTTATTGGAACAATATTTATGCTTCCGTAGGTCTATCCCATGGAAATAGTTTTGCTTCCGCCATCAGATTTTTGGATATGTATAGGTCCTAAATGGTATCTCTTGTATAAATTTTGGTATAGTGGATAGGATTGATAAATTAGAGTCGTGGATGAAATCGTGGCATTTGATGATCCTGCGTATGAATTATGAATATACGCAAAAGTCTATATTTGTATCTTTGCATGATATGGACAGGTTGCATCTATTAGTTTGGTCCAGTTTTAGGAGAAATTCTATCCATTTTCACTTAGAATTTTAAGATGTTATTTGGGGCTTCAATTTTGTATGGTTATTGAAAATATATTAGGTATAAAAAAAGAATATGTTCCGTCACAGATAAAGCCATGAAGACTTCTCATTCCATGATTATCCTTAATGCTTCAAATACAACTTCTTCCTATAATAAAAAATAAGTATTATGTGTGGAGCATCGAAAGCATATTAAATCTGAAGACTCTCAACATTAATTTTTAGTACTAATATTTGCTTTCTTTAAAAGACACCGAGGTTCATCCTCACAATTCTTAAATGGATCTATTCACTTGCAATATCATAAGATTATCTTTCCTTAACGACATAACTATTCTGACGTTTAAAATCATTAGATAATAGCTATCTCTGAAGGCAATATCCACAAATTCTCAAAGTAGAGACTTCAATTACTAATTCTGACCCATGGGTAGAGTAATTCTAACCATAAAATTCTCCCCCACTTAATTCGAGGGTAGCTACCTATCACAAAGCGAGAATAATAAAATTCTAACATTCCTTAAAAGCATTATATTCTATGATAGCTCACTAAACCCATCAGGGGTTAACCCAAATGACATGAACATAAATTTTATCATTAATTCTTTGAAAGCTACCTTCACATGTCCCATTCTTACAAATACAAATCGCTCCTAAGCCCATAAGCCTCACGACTCTACTAACCTTCATGATATTAATCAGCCTTACCAATAAACTGCTATTATCAAAGAGGCCTCACACCCACATCACATTCTTCCTTATCCCTCAAAAACTCTCCTTTCATATTTCATTCTAATGACTATAGATCCCTTCTAAGTCAAATGTCTCACAGATGCTGCAATCCTTGAGGAATACTTGTCGGAATACTCGTCAGATTCAGTTAAACACAAGAAAACCATACCCCTTCATGACATTGATCAGTCTTCTCCATTTAGTCACCGCTTTGCTATCAAGGATGTCATACACTCAACGGGACATTTTCTTAGACTAACTCACGTTCCTTTCTCGATTGGGCCTTCGGTTAACAGCCATTTTCAATTCATGACACAATTTCCAAATGGAGTACATATTTCCTACGTTCCTTTGAACCCATTAATGAAGTCATCTCATTATGGACTTAAATATGGTTGAAAGATCCAACTCATAAAATTTATGAAATGGTAAGGACTCCCAAAACCCAAATGGTGTTCACAAACATTGTAGCAACCATATCTTCACCCAAATGCTGTTGCGGGCACAACTTCCAATTATCCATTATCTACACGCTATGGACACAAATCGATCTTAAAAGTCACCTATCCATCCACTGTGCCTGCTTATCGATTGATTAATCTTACGAGTAACCAATTGCTCATTCATCCATAAATAACCTCATCACTTAATTTTACTTTCCCAAAAGTTCCAAGGTATCCTTAACGGTACCTAACCGAAGCTCCTTCAATTCCATACGAGATCCTCAAAAGCTAGTGTTGATTTCAACACAATCTCAAACCACTCATCAAGGCAATCAGCTTGATCTTTTTCTCCAAATGTACACAACTAAATTTCTTAGCAATCACCAGATGATTTCAAAGGGGTGTTCTCATTTACTAATTAGACTAAATGCCTATCCCTGACTTGATAAACTATACCTCTTATTTAGAATTTATAATATGATTATAAGGTATAATATCCTACCAATGTAATTCATACCAACACCCATGAACACCTTTTCAATTCCTATGGGATTCGCATCAATCCTAAATTAAAACACCCAATCACTACAAAATTGATCATAAATCATCATCCTTAAATTTTCTATACCAAAGTCAACTCCAAGACATATTGACTTGTAGTTAATTCCACTTTATCCACTGTATTACTAGGTTGACTAAGAATTCCTTCTCAGCAAATTACTAGCCTAAAAACCTCAACTCAAAACAGATCAAATCTAAACTTTAATCCCAAGATCAATTAACCCGGAGCTTTAAATCAATGTCGATCAATTTAAACACTAAATCCCAACTTCATTCTAGCCTAAGTTAGATAAATTGGATACCTAAAAACTATCTTGCAACCACATCTACTTTTCTAAACAATCTTAGTCTATCCTAAGCTTCCGCATACGGTATAAATCAAACTTAAGGCATCTCTTTTTTTTGATACCAATTGGGACAGAATGGGTCATTTTTCTCTAGTAACCTTCATCAATAAATATATCAAACTAATACCCATAATTTAATAATATGAAATTCTACTAAAAATCAAGCAGAGTTCCCTCTAAAAATTAGCCAAAACCATAAATACCACTTGTATAAATAAACCTGTACAAGACATGTAATTACTAGACTTTAAATTTCTACCAGAACCACAACATATACAGGATTAACAAATGCCATATCATCCATGACTCTAACACGGTATTTCTATTACTATATTGGATCTAAGAGAGATGCCATTTAGGCCTAATCAAATCCAAATTTAATTAATATGAAAGCAAAACTAAATCCATACATAACCTGTAGAAGCATAACATTAAATCATAATAATAAACAACATACTATAACACAATTAATACACAACACTGTTCTAACTTAGCTCTTTATATTTCATCACAATAATCATTTTCAAAACTCTAAATCCTTACAGTCCAACAATCTCCTTTGCAAAACTCTCTCCTTGCTCTATCTAATCAGGCGTTTGCTCGTGACTCTCATTTGGAAGGAAGAAAAAATAAGGGTGAGCCGACAGCTCAGTAAATACAATCATACTCAAACGCAATAAATAATATAAGCAAGTTAAGCAGAAGCGGAAGGAGATGCATGAACATGAATTTGATCGGATCTGTTTGGAATATAATTTACTTCTTTTCATTTGTTCTTATTTTCTTTGGGACATATATTAAATATAATTATTCATCTTTGTGGACTTGAGCTAGTGGACCCTACAAGCCAAAGGAAGCAAATAATCGAGGATAAATTGTGTTCCACACACAATCAGAGGCTAGAAATAGTACAGTAGTATCCCTTATGGTGGGATAATTTATAGTAATACCTATCGAAAGCAGGTCAAACTTAATACAGTATCCTCTAGTGTTAATACCTCGAGGAAGGGCGGATCACGTATAACTTCATAGACGGAGTTATCTTCGATTACCATCGTAACGTCCTAAGGCATGTCCATAGTATCATTCGCTAAAACATGTGGCCAAGACAAATCCTTGAGTCTCCACTGTCACGCTAGTGACATTCCTAGGGACATTACCTATCAAAACATGAATCTGGATCCTAATTTCAGGGTTACATATTCTTTTGAGGGAAGACCCACCAACCTTATTTCACATATATAATTTATCTCTCAAATATCTCCATCTTGGAAATCAAATCCATTGGAATCCCAAATGTGGAACTTCCCTCCAATTATTCATATGCTTATTATCTTGCTTGCTGATTTAAGACTTTTCACGACTTGACTTACATAAGAATATTACATACATGGAGATGATTTAGAATTCTTACCATCGAAGAGTAGGTTAACCTTGAGAGATTTTGGATGCAGATTTCATTCACAAATGCATATATCAAAACTTCCAAATTATTCGATTGGACTTATATAAACATGCATATCATTTGATTAGCAAATAAACATAGGACATTATGCAAGATATCATTCAAAATCTTTGGTGAATAGTACCCATGAACAGTTCACAGATTACACATATCGGTTAATTCTTAGAATTTCGGACATCCAACGGGTAATTTATTGAACCCAAGGCATAGGTAACTATAATCCCAAATCAATTTGTATATTAAACCCCAAATCGAAACTTAAATGGTGTTTGGGCATAGGTTAGGGGTTCCGCAAATGAATTTCCATATTATTTTTCTGTTTACGACTTCGGTTCCCGATTTATCAATTTTAAAATTTTGGGATTTTCAACCTAATTTCTCTTGAACCTTTCAACCTTAAGTCACTTATTTTAACTTAATTGCTCATCTTTTATCATATTTTGGGAACTGATACCCCTACTGTGAGGTTCTGGGTCTAAAAATATAATAAATATGAGGAAATCAATGTGATAATAATAAATACTAGACCTATTGAACGAATGAGTATGTGTATCAGAAGAAAAATTGGGTTGTGGATGGCTGAAATGTTGCCAGCAGATTATGCCTGTTGTGCGCTCGAGCGCAGGCTCGAGCGTAAAATACAGTGGCGTAAATAGCAGGCCGCGCCTGCTGTGTGCTTGAGTTGAGCTCGAGTACTAAAAACTAGTAGCTCCCCCGCCCGCTGAGTGCTTGTGCACATTCGAGTGTAGGCCGGCAGCAAGGCCGCGCTCATCGCTCGCTTGCCTAGTGCACAAGCGCCCCGATGAGTATAAAAATGTGACCTGATTCGCATTTCTTCATTTCCCCTCATTTCCAGAAGGCTTTGGAGAGGAAGAGAGAGGGAGAACGCCGATTTTAGAGAGAGAAAGGAGGAGATCGAGGCGTAGAGTCCGAATCCGTCTAGGAGCCTGTTATAAAAGTGGTAGCACGCGTCGTGGCAAGTGTTCTCTTACACACTAACTTTTATCTTTCGATGTTTTTTGGTTATCATCTGGTATTTCCATCTCGATACCCACCCAAACCATGAAAAATGTGATACCCGTGACTTGAGACCAAGGATTGTGTAATTTATTATCCGATTTACTCACCGATCCGGTCGGTGGAGTACTGCCAAACCCTAACCTACGGGAATTGGGGGTTTTTCATTTCCGTACCTTATTTCATTAAATTCACCCCAAAATGTGTATCCTCACATCCCAAATGTGTATATATGTCGACCGCATGATCGATCTCGCACGTTTCAACCTGTTCGTGGCGTTCGGGCCCTCTGAAATGACACTGTTACTGTTCACCCGAGACAAAAATGGGAATTTGCATGTTTTTACCTTCATAATATGTTGAAGTGACTCCAAAATATGAATCCCCGCATCCCAATTGTAAGTATATATTGACCGGATGTCCGATAGAGATATATGATGGGAATGTGATTTTCTGATTGGAAAAGGTATATGGCAAATGGTGGATTCCCCTTCAAATAATTAAGACTAATCTTGAGTCTAGGACCATGGTTCATAGGGGTAGTACCCTCTAACTTACCATGTACATCACGGTGGGACCTAAGGAATACTCCGGCCGCTCCTGAGGGCGGGTGATGTTCAGGGTATGTTTTAGGATACTACTGTGAAAGAACGAGGATTGCCCTGGTCCCCGGGGGATATGGGCCGATTGTGATGGCCGAGTGTTGTAGGCCTAAAATGTAGCCGATGGTTGAGTGCTGCAGACCTAAAATGTAGCCGGCCTTAGAATGTGTGGCAAACACATTCCTTTTCTTGTTCTCTCACATCGTTGATTAGTACGATCTACTAGTCCAGGTCCGCAAATATTAAAGAAAGTAACGGAAATGAATGAACGTAACCAGAACAAACTTGCGAACCAAATGATCCTAGATGTTCCCTATCCTCACATGCTTCCTTTTATTCAAGTTATATGTTTCCCCTACATTGTTACTGTTTTTCCTTATTAATTGTTGTAATTAGTTATGTATGATTTCATTTGTTGGGTTGTACGCTCACTCTTACTATATGTCTTTTAGATTAGAACACATTGATACTCGACGAGATAGAGTAGGCCATAGAAGTGTGATTGACAGTCGATATTGCATGCAGGGCTCGGGACTGGGACTTAGTTGCTTTTATGTATGAAATAGGAATTTTGGTCCTACTTTTGTAAACTGTATAAAACATAAACGGTGGTGGTTAATGATGTTTGGTGTGGATGAAGGATGGATTAGTTTCCGCTGTATATTGTGATTTTTATGCTTCCGCATGTCTTTCTCATTGTGGTTATGATCGAGGCTCCTAGTAGGCATCCATCCCCACCAGCATTATACTGGAGTTATGATGTCGGTGCCACCTCGGTTGATGTGGCGATTAGATCCTGCGTAGTGTGTTAAGCATTGAGACTTGTAGTTTTGTTGTGAATTGTTGTAGATTGTTGTGCAGGGTTGATTTACAGGTATTTGTATTTTGACAAATGTTCGATTTACAAATGAAACTCTTCCCAATTTTCTACAGAAATTAATAATTTTAATTAGAAATACAAGTCCATGATTATCTTTGACGGAGGTTATTTATGAAAAATAACCCGGTCCATCACAGTTGGTATTATAGAGGGGATGCCTTAGGATGGATCTGAATTTATGCAGAAGCTTAGGGTAATATGGGTTAAGGCCGAAATGAGTGAACATGGGAAAAGTTAAGATAGTTAAGTACCCTCATTTTGAACATTCTCTTTAATTGTGTAAGTGTTATCATATCTAGTGTTGTTGTAGAGGATAGGTAAACCTTTGACTCAACCTTTTATTGTTTCTTTTTCATGGTGACTTCTAAAGTTGGCGATGCCGCCTAGACATTGAGGTTTGCAAAGGGATGAGTCACCTCGAGAGCCCCGAGATCAAGAGGTAGAGTATCTGAATCTGTTGGGGCGTCTTACAAACATCATTGAGAATATGGAGTAGCAACATCTAGCCCTTGTTCCTGCTCCAGCTCCCATTCAGGCTCCTGTTCATCCTGAGCCATCTGCTTATGATCACTTCGTTCAGGAGCGAGTGCCGACGTTTTTGGGAGAGGCTAACCCACTTAAGGCAGATTCGTGGTTAGAGAGCCTTAAGAGGGTATTTGCCATGATCAGATACCAGCGGATACTATTTACATCTTACTGGCTTGAAGGTGAGGCACACCTTTGGTGGCAAATGAGAAAAAGAGCGTTGGGTGTATCGGAGGCTGAGATTACCTGGAAGATGTTTGAGCATGCATTTTTAGAGAAGTATTTTCCATCCAGCATCCGTGTTCAGAAAGAGGAGGAATTTCTTAAGCTAAGGCGGGGAACCCGAACGGTGGTGGAGTACGACGCCAAGTTTTTGGACTTGTCACGGTTCGCTCCCTACATGGTTGAAGATGAAGAAAGGAGGACTAGGAAGTTCTTAATGGGCTTGTGGGATGACATCCATAAGTAGCTGGCGACCCTTAAATTTGCCACCTATGCTGATGTACTAGATCGAGCCTTGATTTACGAGCAAGAGCATGCAAAGGAAGAATTTGTCAAAAAGAGGTCGTCTAGTAAGAGCCGGACAAGTGCCAGCATTGGGGCTAGTTCAGGGAGACCATACAAGAAGCCGAGGCAGCTGGTTTTTGGGCAAAGGAGTGACCAGATCTCATCATCTTCTCAAGCTTCGGTGGGTTCGTGTTACCACTATGGAAGAATGCATGAGGGTAGACCGTGTCCTAGGTTGACAGGTGCTTGCTTCACTTGTGGCCAAGTGGGGCATAGAGCCAGGGAGTGCCCTCAGGCACAAGGATTCGGGCTTCGAAGCCAGCGGTGCAGGGTAAAGCATTTGTAGTGTCTACTAGCGAGGTCAGAGCATTAGATGAGGTGGTGTGTAACGACCCAGCTTCTGAAGCATGGAAAGTCCCAGTCATCGAGTCAAAATAATCAAAGGATCGAGGAAAAACTAAAGGTTATCCGGTCAACGTAGTTGACCGGAAAATATAATAAGAAGTTCCAAACCGGCCTTAGAGCATTAAGGCCGGAGTGCATTGTGTGAAGTGAGGCCGGAGTGCATTGTGTGAAGTGAGGCCGGAGTGGACTTTGTGTGAGGAAAAAGAAGTCCGTCTTCTCTTAGCGTAAAAGAAGTCCTTCCTCCCTTAGTGTTAAAGCTGTCCGGCCTTTCACTTAGGCTGAAATCAAGTCCGGTCTTGTGTGTTAGTAAAGCCAGAGTAGAATTATGGGTGCAAGGAGAATAAAATCCAAAGATGATTAGAAGGTAATAGGCGTAGTGAATAATAAGAAGAAGTTGACCGGAATTGGAGAGGTTGACCAAATTTTGAAGAAGTTGACCGGATTTGAAGAGTTGACCGGATTTGAAGTTTTAACCAGATTTGAATAAAGGTTGACCGGAATTTGTGATGATGACCGACGACTAAAGAAAAAAGCAACTTTATTATTTAGTTAGAATCCAATTAGGCGGCAACTAAGCAGCGACCAAATAGAGTATGTAAACCAACTTGATTACTCCACCTACCCCTAAAAGAATTACCGAGCAAAGTAACCTACCTCCACTTACCCACCTGCTCCCTCCTCTTTATATATCAGACCTAGTTGAGGGGTAGTGTGAGTTTTACGGCACCAAGGAAGAATAAGGAGCGAAGAAGGAGGGAAGAACTTTGAGGCGGTATGGATAGTCGGGCAAGTGTACTAGAATAAAATTCATGCTTTAAGAATATATTGCAAGTGTATTTCGGATCGATGCTTTTAAATTCATGCTTTAAGAATATATCGTTGTACCTTGACCGTTTTTAAGTTCATGCTTTAAGAATATTGCAAGTTACTTGGACGCTCTTTTTAAGTTCAGTTTTTAGTTCATTTGCAAATATACTACACTGTTCTGTTTTTCTTTGCATATTGACGTTAACATGTTTTTAGTTTTATTTGAATCATTCCAAAGTTTATGATAAGCTTGTTGTTTTCCTACTTTCTGAACTTACATGAAATCCGGACCAAAGGTTACAACCGGCATTTGACATGTGAAACAAAATCGGCATTTTGCATTTAAAACGAAACCGGCATCATGAAAATGGCATTTGCTTGAAATTGAACACGACCTTCTATATGAACTCCGTCCAAAAAGAACTCCGGATTTTAAAAAAGAAAAAGGAACTCCGACTTTGTATAAGAAAGGAGCTCCGACTTTGTATAAGAAAAAGAACTCCAGCCTTAATGAACTCCGGCCTTAATGTAAAATGAACTCTGGCTTTAAAATGAACTCCGGCCTTAATGTAAAATACACTCTGGCTTTTAAGTTAGTTCACTATAAAAGAAGGAACTCCGGCTTTAATGTGAAATAAACTCCGACTTTTACTGAACTCCGTCCCTTAAGGAAAATGAACTTCGGCTTTTAAATGTACTCTGGCTTTCAGTAAAAAGCACTCCGTCCCGTTAGTAAAAAGAACTCCGGCTCTTTTAAAAAGAACTCCAGCCTTAAAGGGAAATGAACTCCGGCTTTTTGAAGTCCGCCTTCTGTCAAAAAGAACTCCATCCTTTTGTTGGAAAAAGAACTCTGGCTTTAAAATGAACTCTGGCCTTAATGTAAAGGGAACTCCGGCTTTGTACTGAAAATGAAGTTCAGCTTTGAAAAGTAGTCCGCCCTTTAAAAAGCAATCCATCCCTTTCAGTAAAAAGCACTCCGTCCTTCAGTAAATAGCACTCCGGATTTATGAAACTTTGACTTTTTGAAAGTACTCCGTCCAAATAGAGCTCCGCCCTTTTGAAAGTACTCCGTCCAAAAAGAGCTCCGTCGTTTTGAAAGTACTCCGCCTAAAAGAGTTCCATCCTTTTTAAAAGTACTCCGTCCAAGCTTTCTGAAGTTCGGCATTATGAAGAAAAAGAACTTCGGCTTTTCTTGAACTCCAGCTTTTGTCGATAAAGAACTCCGGTTTCTGTCAAAATGAACTCCGACTTTGTACTGAAAATGAACTCCGGCTTTACTGAAAATTGCTTTTAAGAAGGAAGTATTTACCTTATGTTATTTTGGGACCAAGATCGACTACGATCTGGTAAGTTCTTAGGTGAGGCCTTGGAACTTACGGTGGTAATCGAGGATAACTCATCCATGGAGTGATTTGTGGTCATCTGCCCTCGGGCGTTACGAGATGTAGGAATTTACATTTGTTACGGCCTACCTTGAAGGAGGCACCTGTTACGATCCCTCAAGATGGGATACTTTTGTTACCCGGCCTACCTTCGGGTGGCACCCTACCCATCCTCGAGATGGGATACTTTTATTACTAGCCTACCTTCGGGTGGCACTTTATTACGATCCCTTGAGATGGGATACTTCTATTTTGGCCTTGGATTGTGTGGGTGAACACAATCTATCTCGATCACTCGCCCCCTCTGCTAGTAGGGTAGGGTGAAGATGCATAATTTCTATGTTAACTGCTTTGCCGATTTCGATTTCCGTTGCGACCACTCTTTGTCTTGACTTTTGTTACGGTTACATCGGGATTCTGATTTCTTTATTATCGATTTAGACTACCGATTCATTTGCAGTATTGATTTCCGATCTTAAGGAATGATTTTTGTTTAGTGATTTATGATTTCCGATTTATGAAGTACATTACTGTCAAGTATGATTTTTCTGCTTTTTGAATTGCTTTCTGTCTAAACCGTTCTGTTCTACATTGTTACATGACTGTTCCGCATCATGGTTTTACAGTTCACATGCATATACCTTGTTGGGCCTCGGCTCACTGTTTTATATTTTTTTTCCCTACAGATGAAGCTTTAGAGCTTGTGCCTGACGAGTTGGAGTGATTAGAGCATGTCTGAAGGATTATTAAAGATCTCGGAAGCTTATTTTGGAGAAATATTATTATAATGGCTTGATGGACTTCTATGGTTAATATTCTTAGCTATGTATTTGGAAATGAATATCTTGGAATGAATATGAATGCTTCCGCAAGTATTAGAATGACTTTCGCTATACTTATTATGGTTAAAAATATATGGATCTTAGATGGCATCTGTGATCCTGTGTTGCACCTAATTGGTTTAGTTGGGTTTTCAATTGTGCTATGAATGACGAAATAAAAAAAAAATCCGTTCCGTCACAATTGATATCAGAGAGTTGAGATGCTTTAGGAATTGATTGATCGAAAAGCGGAAGCTCTGGATAGGTTAAGTTGAATCAAAGGATGATTAGCCATCTGTTCCGACTTAAGGTGTTAGCACTAATTAAGTTTGGGGTAGGTTATGAATGATCGAATGAATAAATAGAGGTATTTGATAATTAAGCCAATGACTTAGGCCTGTACCAAATTAAGAGTTATGATTTAATCCAATTAGCTAGCTTAAGACGAAATGTCTTAGAACTATTAGTTGTGGTTTTTAGACGGAAACTGCTAATATTAGTGATAAGTTGTGGGGTCTGTGACGGAACGGATTTTTTTTTGATTCTGTCATTCGGAACACAATTGAAAACCCAAACTAAACCAGTTGGGTGCAACACAGGATCGCAGATGCCATCTAGGACCCATATACTTTTAACCATAACAAGAATAGCGGAAGTTATTCTAACAGTGGCAGAAGTATTCATATTCATTCCAAAATATTCATTTCCGAGTACATAGCCAAAAATGTTTAACCATAGAAATCCACCAAGTTATTACAATAATATTTCTCCAAAATAAGCTTCCAAGGGCTTTAATCCTTCAGACAAGCTCTAATCACTCCAACTTGTCAGGCGCAAGCTCTAAAACTTCATTTGTGAGGGGAAAAAATATAAAACAGTGAGCCGAGACCCAGCAAGGTACATGCACATGGGTAGTAAAACGATGATGCTGAACGGTCATGTAACTATGCATATACAGAACGGTAAATCAGAATGCAGTCCAAGAAATAGAGAAAACATACATTGACAGTACTATACTTCAAAATCGGTAATCGTTATAGTAAACGGTAAACAGTAACATAACATATCGGTAATCGGTACGATAAACAGTGAATAGTACATATCACGTCGGTAAACAATCTTTCATATTCGATAATCGGTACTTCATATTCGGAAATTGGTACGGTAACATAACATATCAATAAAACAGTAAACGGTACTTCATATCGTATAACGAACAACACGTTATTCCTACTAGGCGAGGGCGAATAATTGAGGATAGATTGTGTTCACTCCACACAATCTAAGGCCGCATGTCTGTCATGTGGGTATCCCATCTCACGGTATCGGCAACGGTATGCCACCCTAAAAGGGCCGATATTACTATCCCTCACGGGACCGGTGCGGTATGCCACCCTACGGTAGGCGATCATAATCCGTCATGGGATCGGTACGGTGTGCCACCCGAAGGTAGGCCGTAAGTATCCCATATCGATCGACGAGTGCCTCCCGAAGGCAGGCCGATAATAGAAGGATCCCATCTCGAGGGATCAGTACAGAGTGCCTCCCGAAGGTAGGCCGGTAAATGTATCCCTCCCTCCCGTCAATTGTGATGGAACTTATGACCACAAATGACTCCATGGACCCCTAATATCCTCGATTACCACCGGAAAGTCCTAAGGCTTCCGGGAGAACCTTTCAGACGTAGTCGATCCGGGTAAACCATCTCTTAATAGAAGACCCCTTTTTCAAAATCAGGCTTTCAAATCATGAAAATCATATACTTAAAAGCCGATTCAAAATACACACTTGAGGCCTTTCCATTTCATGGCATAGCATATATTTGGGGAATTTAGCTTTTTTATCAAAAGAAGGGCGGAGCTCTTATCTTGTTAAGGGAGCCGGATTTCATTTTCAGTACAGAAAGTCGAAGTTCTTTTTCTTCAAAATGCCGGACTTCAGAAAGCTTGGACGGAGTACTTGTAAAAGGATGGACCTCTTTTTGGACGGCGTACTTTCAAAAGGAGGGATATCTTTTTGGACGGAGTACTTTCAAAAGGATGGACCTCTCTTTGGATGGAGTACCTTCAAAAGGACGGAGCTCTCTTTTGGGCGGAGTTCTTTCAAAAGGACGGGGCTCTCTTTTGGACGGAGTTCTTTCAAAAGGACGGAGCTCTCTTTTGGACGGAGTTCTTTCAAAAGGACGGAGCTCTCTCTCTTGGACGAAGTTCTTTCAAAAGGACGGAGCCCTCTTTTTCCAATAAAAGGACGGAGTTCCTTTTTCCAATGAAAGGACGGAGTTCTTTTTCACAGAGGACGGAGCTTGTTTTCTCGAAGGACGGAGCTCATTTTCCCAAGGGACGGAGCTCATTTTCTGAAAGGACGGAGCTCGTTTTCTCAAGGGACGGAGCTCGTTTTCTCAAAGGACGGAGCTCGTTTTCTCAAAGGATGGAACTCGTTTTCTCAAAGGACGGAGCTCGTTTTCTTCTTAAGGCCGGAGTTCTTTCTTTCATAAGGGCCGGAGTTCATTTAAAAGGCAGAGTTCATTTCTCTTAAAGGATGGAATTCATTAAAAGGACGGAGTTCATCAAAGCCGGAGTTCATTTCACATTAAGGTCGGAAGTCATTTTCTTATACAAAGCCGGAGTTCATTTTAAGGACGGAGTTCTTTTTACACAAAGGACGGAGTGCTTTTCATTAACAGGACGGAGTGCTTTTTATTAACAGGACGGAGTGCCTTTTACTCAAAGGACGATTTTCTATTACGAAGTCGGAGCTCATGTTCATATTAAGGCCGGAGTTCGTTTTAAGGACCTCGGTTCATTTTCTCGAGAGATCTGGAGTTCATTTTCGATATAAAGTTGTAGTTTATTTTAGACTGAGGTCGGAGTTCATTTTTCAGTACAAAGCCGGAGTTCATTTTACATTGTCAAATGCCGATTTCATTTTACATGCCAAATGCCGATTTCATATTACATGCCAAATGCTGGTTTTGTTTTACATGCAAAATGCTTGTTTCATTTCACATGTCTAATGCCAGTTGTAACCTTTGAAAAATAATCATGTGCGTTAGGGATGTGGGAAAACATGCGTCATGAACTTCAAAGCAGATTCAAGCGAAAAACTAAAAAATGTTAACGTTCGATTACTTTCCATAAAGCAAAAGTGCACTGTATATGGACTAAAAAAATCAGATTAACTAACTTATCCTCTCAAAATTTTTCCCTCCTTGCCTGACAGTCGGTTTTTACCGTGTTGGAGCTCTCTCCTTCACTCCCTTCTTCCTTACTGGTTGCCGGGTTCCCTCATTTTTCCATCAACCATCGCGGGTTTATATAGAGGAGGGAGTAGGTGGGGTAAGTTGAGGAAGTTACCTACTTCGGTACTTGCCTTTTGTGATTTGGTGGAAGTAGCAGGTTAGTTTACTTACCTCAGTACTTTTACCCAGGGTGTGATGAGGTAGTTTACCTACCTTAGTCGGTTGAGCCCTAGTTGGATCCTAAAGTTGCTTTTGTCTTTAGTCGCTGGTCAACTTCTTCAAAATCCGGTCAACCTCCTTAAACCCGGTCAATGTCTCCAATTCCGGTCAACTTCTTCTTATTATTCACTCCATTCATTACCTTCTCATCAACTTCGGATTTTATTTTCCTTGCACCCAAAATTCTACTCCGGCTTTACCAATACACAAGGCCGGACTTGATTTCAGCTTAAGTGAAAGGCCGGACTGCTTTTACACTAAGGGAGGACGAACTTCTTTTTCTTCACACAAAGGCCACTCCGGTCGTCAGGCCACTTCGGCTTCATCAACACACAAAACCACTCCAGACTTCAAGGCCACTTCGGCCTTTCTTCACACAATTCACTCCGGTCATTTCATGAAGTGCTCCGGCCTTCAGTGGCTTCAAGTGACCAAAAAGGCAACTCCGGTCTCCAAATGATGCAAACCACTTCCGGTCCTTAAATTACTCCGGCATCATGGGACACAAAATCATTCCTCCTTTCATGAATCACTCCGGCCTCATGAAATCACTCCAGATTTCATCCTTATCAAAATACTCTAGTATTAAGTTGGGATATTTTCTTCCGATTTTTAGGATTTTTGATTTTGGGATCTCACACGGTCTAAGGCATAAGTTTAAAGAGATTGATGACATCTTACTATAGAACATTCAATGAGACTCTGAGTTAAGCCTAATTAAAATATGCGGCCACATCTTGAAAGTTATTTTGTGGTCATTGAGGGGCTTCGGCTGTGTGACTATTCGAGGATGATTATAGAAGAAAGATTAGGTTGACTTATCTGTTGACCGATAATTTAAGGTTGTGTCAAAATCTATGGAGATCGTTGAGAGTTCCCTACAGAGCCGTGGAAGCATAGACTTTGGTATTATTATAAAATATCCCAGGACCTCAAGGTAGATAAGATGGACTGATAGGGTTCATGAATTTTAAAAAAAAAAAAAGAGGAATCGAGTTTTGTGGAGGAAATGCCCCATTAGGCATAACACTTTGGTAGCGTGACCTTGGGATCTATAAAGATTTTTAGTGATGACTATTGAAAAGACCGATTGATTTCCTGAAAGTGTATGGTCTAACTAAAGTTATTAAGTGATCCAACAAGTATTCTTCGAGGATTACAATTCAATTGAGACATTTGGCTTAGAGAGATTTGTAATTTTCAGAACGAAGGATAAACGCTAGTTTTCGGAGATCGGATAGGGGTAATTGACGTTTATGTCATTTAGGTTGGCCCCTGATGGGTCTGGTGAGACATCGTAGAATGTAATGCTTTTGAGGAAGGTTAAGATTATGTTACCCTCATGTCATGATGGGTGAATACCTTTGATTTAAGTGGGGGAGGAGTTCAGGATTAGTGTTACCCCATACGTAAGTCAGAATCAGCCGTTGAAGTTTCCACCTTGAGAGCTTACGGATATCGTTTTGAAGATAGCCATTATTTAAATTTTAAGAGCCAGAATGATTGTATCTTTAAGAAGTGAAAGATAAATCACGAGTAAGTCAAAACGATTGGATGATAGGATGCCATGTTCTTAAATTGGGATCTTAAGATTCTGGGTAATGATTAAAAGTGATGTTGACTCTTCGGATGATCGTTATGACAGTGGCTCGGAATGTGGCAGTAGTCTAAGAATTTGTTTTATGGTAAGAATTAGGATGATTCAAATGCTTGAGGGTTCCTAGAGTAATCCTTGTCTGAGGGAATAACTTCTGAATGAAAGAATATGTGTGATTATGAGACAGTAAGGATCATCAAATTTTGAGGATGAAATTTTTATAAGTGGATGAGATTGTAACGACCCAGCTTCTGAAGCATGGAAAGTTCCAGTTATCGAGTCAAAATAATCAAAGGATCGAGGAAAAACTAAAGGTTATCCGGTCAACGCAGTTGACCGAAAAATATAATAAGAAGTTCCAAACCGGCCTTAGAGCATTAAGGCCGGAGTGCATTGTGTGAAGTGAGGCCGGAGTGGCCTTTTTGTGAGGAAAAAGAAGTCCGTCTTCTCTTAGCGTAAAAGAAGTCCGTCCTCCCTTAGTGTTAAAGCAGTTTGCCCTTTCACTTAAGCTGAAATCAAGTTCGGCCTTGTGTGTTGGTAAAGCCGGAGTAAAATTATGGGTGCAAGGAGAATAAAATCCGAAGATGATGAGAAGGTAATGGACGTAGTGAATAATAAGAAAAAGTTGACCGGAATTGGAGAGGTTGACCGGATTTTGAAGAAGTTGACCGGATTTGAAGAGTTGACCGGATTTGAAGTTTTAACCATATTTGAATAAAGGTTGACCAGAATTTGTGATGATGACCGACTACTAAAGACAAAAGCAACTTTATTATTTAGTTAGAATCCAATTAGACGGCAACTAAGTGGCGACCAAATAGAGTAGGTAAACCAACCTGATTACTCCACCTACCCCCTAAAAAGAATTACCTAACCCTGAAAAGAATTACCGAGCAAGTAACCTACCTGCACTTACCCACCTGCTCCCTCCTCTTTATATATCAGACCTAGTTGAGGGGTAGTGTGAGTTTTTGGCACCAAGGAAGAATAAGGAGCGAAGGAGGGAAGAACTTTGAGGCAGCTGGAGTGGACAGTCAGGCAAGTGTACTTCGGACGCTACTTTTAAATTCATGCTTTAAGAATATATTGCAAGTGTATTTCGGACGCTGCTTTTAAGTTCATGCTTTAAGAATATATCGCAAGTGTACCTTGGACGCCGTTTTTAAGTTCATGCTTTAAGAATATTGCGATTTACTTAATCGGCTTTTTTTTAAGTTGATTTTTAGTTCATTTGTAAATATCAAGACCTCTTTTGCTGCAAGTATTCAGACGTTAACATGTTTTTAGTTTTCGTTTGAATCTGTTCTAAAGTTCATGACGCCTGTTTTCCTACTTTCTGAACTTACATGAAATCCGGACCAAAGGTTACAACCGGCATTTGACATGTGAAACAAAATCGGCATTTTGCATTTAAAACGAAACAGGCATTTGGCATGAAAACGGCATTTGCTTGAAATTGAACACGGCCATCTATATGAACTCCGTCCAAAAAGAACTCCGGCTTTTAATAAAGAAAAAAGAACTCCGACTTTGTATAAGAAAGGAGCTCCGACTTTGTATAAGAAAAAGAACTCCAGCCTTAATGAACTCCGGCCTTAATGTAAAATGAACTCTGGCTTTAAAATGAACTCCGGCCTTAATGTAAAATACACTTCGGCTTTTAAGTTAGTTCACTATAAAAGAAGGAACTCCAGCTTTAATGTGAAATGAACTCCGACTTTTAATGAACTCTGTCCCTTGAGGAAAATGAACTTCGGCTTTTAAATGTACTCTGGCTTTCAGTAAAAAGCACTCCGTCCCGTTAGTAAAAAGAACTCCGGCTTTTTTAAAAAGAACTCCAGCCTTAAAGGGAAATGAACTCCGACTTTTTGAAGTCCGCCTTCTGTCAAAAAGAACTCCGTCCTTTTGCTGGAAAAAGAACTCTGGCTTTAAAATGAACTCCGGCCTCAATATAAAATGAACTCCAGCTTTGTATTGAAAATGAAGTTGGCTTTGAAAAGTAGTCCGCCCTTTAAAAAGCAATCCGTCCCTTTCAGTAAAAAGCACTTCTTCCTTCAGTAAATAGCACTCCGGATTTATGAAACTTTGGCTTTTTGAAAGTACTCCGTCCAAATAGAGCTCCGCCCTTTTAAAAGTACTCCGTCCAAAAAGAGCTCCGTCCTTTTGAAAGTACTCCGTCCAAAAGAGTTCCGTCCTTTTTAAAAGTACTCCGTCCAAGCTTTCTAAAGTCCGGCATTGTGAAGAAAAAGAACTTTGGCTTTTCTTGAACTCCGGCTTTTGTCGATAAAGAACTCCGTTTTTGGATCAAAATGAACTCAGAATTTTCTTGAAAATGGCTTTTAAGAAGGAAGTATTTCTGCTTATGTTATTTTGGGACCTGAGACTGACTACAGTCCTGGTAAGTTCTTAGGTGAGGCCTTGGAACTTACGGTGGTAATCGAGGATAACTCTGTTCATGGGGTGTTTTGTGGTCCGCCCTGCCTCGGGGTGTTACGGACGGGGAGGAATTTCTGTTACCGGCCTACCTTCGGGAGGCACCCTATTCTGATCCCTCAAGATGGGATACTACATTGCATCCTACCTTCGGGTGGCACACTGGCTACGATCCCTCGAGATGGGGTACTACTCTTTACGGCCTTGGATTGTGTGGATCAACACAATCTATCCTCGATCACTCGCCCCCTCTCGCTAGTAAGTGCGCTAGCAAGATTGTGCTGATACGCTATGTTAACCTCTTTCCGATTTCGATTTCGATTTCCGTTGTGTCAAGACTGACTTTTGTTACCGGTTACCGTTCTAATTACAGTTTACTATTACCGATTTCTGACTACCGATTTATGTTTACCGAGTATTGATTTCCGATCTTAAGGAGTGATTTTTGTTTACTGATTTCTTATTTCCGATTTATGAAGTACATTACTGTCAAGTATGATTTTTTTGCTTTTTGAATTGCTTTAAATAATGATGATTACGCATCATGGTTTTACAGTTCATATGTATGTACCTTGCTGGGCCTCGCTCAATTGTTTTATATTTTCCCCTACCCTATGAAGCTTTAGAGCTTGTACCGATCAAAGTGATTAGAGCTTGTCTGAAGGATTATTAAAGACCTCGGAAGCTTATTTTGGAGAAATATTATTATAATGACTCGATGGACTTCTATGGTTAATATTCTTGGCTATATATTCGGAAATGAATATCTTAGAATGAATATGAATGCTTCTGCAAGTATTAGAAGAACTTCCGCTATACTTATTATGGTTAAAAGTATATGGGTCCTAGATGGCATCTGTGATCCTGTGTTGCACCCAATTGGTTTAGTTGGGTTTTCAGTTGTGCTATGAATGACGGAATCAAAAAAAAAATCCATTCCGTCACATGGTGGAAGGTATATTTTCAGTTTGTGGTATTTCTTGCTCAGTATTTTTTGACTCTGGGTCCACGTACTCCTTTGTTTTCCCTCGGCTAGCTAGTTGTATTACACCCTCCCCCGTGACCCTTGATTTTTCTTTGGTTGTATCCACGCCCACGGGGTCCTCTATTGTGACCGATGTGTCCTATCCAGGGTGTATTGTGGAGGTAAAGGGACTTCCTCTAGCAGTTAATTTGATTCTTCTAGATATGCGTGATTTTGATGTTATCTTCAGTATGAATTGACTGTCCAACTATCATGCCACTATTGATTGCTTCCACAAAAGGGTGGACTTTTCTATTCCGGAATGCGAACCTTTTTATATTTAGGGAGTTCGGAGAGTGGATCCATCTAGTTTCATTTCTGCTCTACAGGTTCGCCATTTATTGAATAGTTGGCACGAAGCCTTTTTTGGCTTATGTCAGTATGGTGAAAAGTCAAAAATTGTCCGTAAGGGACAATCCGATGGTGTGTGAATTTGAGGACGTGTTTCCCAACAAGTTGTCTGCCCTACCACCACATCGTGAGATTGAATTTGGGATTGATTTCGTGTCGGGATCGGCACCCATATCGAAAGGCCCCTACCACATGGCTTCTGCCGAGTTACAGGAGTTGAAACAACAGCTGTAGGACTTGCTTGATATGAATTTCATTAGACCTTGTGTGTTGCCGTGGGGCACTCCGGTCCTATTTGTTAAGAAGATGGATGGGGCTTTGTGGTTATGTATGGACTACCGTGAATAGAATAAAATTACAATCAAGAACAAGTATCCTTTGCCGCGGATTGATGACCTCTTTGACCAATTGCAGGGATCCTTAGTGTATTCCAAGATTGATCTTCAGTCGGGATATCATCAGCTTCCCATTAAGCAGGAGGATGTTGCAAAGATGGTTTTCCAAACAAGGTATGGTCATTATGAATTTTTGGTGATGTTGTTCGGGTTGACTAATGCTCCAGCCGTGTTTATGGACCTGATGAATCGGGTCTTCCAGCCATTTTTGGATAAGCTTGTTGTGGTTTTCATTGATGATATTCTGATTTACTCTAAAGATCGCACTGAGCATGAGGGGCACCTGAGAATTGTGCTATAGGCACTTCTGGAACATCAATTGTTCGCGAAGCTGAAGAAGTGTGAGTTTTGGCTTGACAGGGTGGTGTTGTTGGGCCATGTAATTTTTGATGGAGGCATCTTGGTGGACCAGTAGAAAATTAAAGCGGTGGTCAATTGGAGTCGGCTGACGATCGTGTCTGAAGTCCAAAGCTTTTTGGGGATGGCCAGTTATTATCGTTGTTTCATGGAGAATTTTTCTTGAATAGCCTTGCCCCTCACCCTTTTGACAAAGAAGGAAGTAAGCTTCACCTGGACCGAGGAGTGTGACAAAAGCTTACAAGATCTAAAGGATCGGTTGACAACTGCCCCGATTCTGACTCTTCCTGATAATTTCGGTGGGTTCAAAGTATATTGCGATGCGTCTAAAGTGGGACTCGGGTGTGTTCTTATGCAAGGGGAAAGAGTAGTTGCTTATGGGTCTCGACAGTTGAAGACTCATGAGAAAAACTATCCGACCCATGACTTAGAGATAGCCGCGGTGGTTTTTGCCTTGAAGATGTGGAGGCACTATCTATATGGCGAGAAATTCCTAGTGTACTCCGACCACAAGAGCCTTAAGTATTTGTTCTCGCAGAAGGACCTAAATATGAGGCAGTGGCGATGGATTGAGTTTCTCAAGGATTATGATTGTGAGATCCAGTATCGACCGAGGAAAGCAAATGTGGTCGCGGATGCCTTGAGTCGCCGAACCTGTTGGGTAGCGACCATGCAGATTAAGCAGATGGAGTTGCTAGACTATTTAAAGTCTTGTCATATCCAGCACTACGCTAAGGGTAATCGGATGATGTTATCCTTTCTATAGGTACAGCCCGAGATCCTTTAGAGAATCAAGGAAGGGCAAGTGAGTGACTCATTTCTAATGGATATTGTGGGGGACCTTAGCAGAGACTCTCGAGTTGATTTTAGTATGTGTGCAGATGGAGTTTTGAGATTTCGAGATTGGCTATGTGTACCAGATGTTAAGGAATTGAAGGAAGAAATAATGAAGGAGGCACACAGGACTCGGTACACGATTCACCTCGGTATAAACAAGATGTATCAGGATTTGAGAAAGATGTTCTGGTGGAGAAACATGTGAAGAGAGATCGTGGCTTTTGTTAATCGATGTCTTGTCTGTCAGCAGTTGAAGACTAAGAGGAGAAAGCCTTCTAGGTTATTGCAGCCCCTACCCATTCCTAGTTGGAAGTGGGAGGACATCTAAATGGACTTTTTGTCAGGATTGCCTAGAACTTCAAAGAATCATGATGCGATATGGGTCATTGTTGATCGGTTAACGAAATCTGCACATTTTTTGCCATTCGGACTGCGTACTCCCTTGATCGTTTGGCACAGTTGTACATCAACGAGATCGTGAGGTTGCATGGCTTGCCAGCATTGATAGTGTCCGATCGCGACCCACAGTTTGTCTCTAAATTTTGGGAGAGCTTGCATCGGGAGTTACGGACGTACCTAAAGTTTAGTATGGCGTATCATTCTCAGACAGATGGCCAGTCAGTGGACGATCTAGATACTAGAGGATATGCTTCGAGCTTCTGTATTAGAGTTCCATGGAAATTGGGATGATTTTCTAGCACTGGCCGAGTTTGCCTATAACAATAGTTTCCAAGTGAGTATCGGAATGACTCCCTTCGAGGCACTTTATGGTAGGAAGTGTCGATCTCCCATCCATTGGGAGGAGACCGGGATAAACGGTTGTTGGGCCCAGATGTTATTCGAGAGACGTCAGAAAAGATTGCGGTGGTTGTGAAAAAGTTGAAAGTTGCCCAGAGCCGACAGAAAAGTTATGCTAATCAAAGGAGATCTGAGCTCAGACTCGAGGTTGAAGATTTCGTCTTCCTTAAGGTCTCACCATGGAAGGGGATTTCCAGATTTAGCGTTAAAGGGAAGCTGAAGGTGCGTTTCATTGGGCCATTTGAGATTCTTGAGGGAGTTGGCGAGGTGGCTTACCGCCTAGCTTTGCCACTGAGTTTGGCCGAGGTGCACGTCTTTCATGTTTCCATGTTAAGGAAGTTCGTATATGATCCATCTCACATGATTGATTATGGTCCTTTGACTATCAATGAGGATTTAGCATATGTAGAGGAACCGGTGAAAATCTTAGACCGCAAGGACCAAATCTTGCGCTCCAAGTCGATTCCTCTCGTGAAAGTTTTATGGAGGAATCACTCCCGCGAGGAGGCAACATGGGAAAGAGAGGATGAAATTTGGTAAAAGCATCCCCATCTATTCCGAGGTATGTAACTTATTCAAGTTTTAGATTCGTTAAATTTTGAGGACGAAATTTCTATAAGTGGGGAAGAGTTGTGAGGTTCCGGGTCTAAAAATATAATAAATATGAGAAAATCAATGTGATAATAATAAATACTAGACCTATTGAACGAATGAGTATGTGTATCGAAGAAAAATCAGGTTGTGGACGGCTGAAGTGCTGCCAACAGATTACGCCTGCTGTGCGCTTGAGCGCAAAATGTAGTTGCCCAAGCAGCAGGCCGTGCCTACTGCACACTTGAGCTGAGCTTGAGCACGAAAAACACAAGCTCCCCGCCCACCAGCACTGGTGTGCATGCTCGGCGCGCAGCCAGCGGTGAGGCCTGCGTAGCCGCTCGCTCGCCTGGGGCTCGAGCGCCCCGATGAGTATAAAAACGCGACTGCTTCGCATTTCTTCATTTCCCCTCATTTCTAGAAGGCTTTGGAGAGGAAGACAGAGGGAGGGCACCGGTTTTAGAGAGAGAAAGGAGGAGATGAGGCGTAGAGTCCGAATCCGTCCGGGAGCCAGTTATAAAAGTGGTAGCATGCGTCGAGGCAAGTGTTCTCATACTCACTAACATTCCTCTTTCGATATTTTTCAGTTATCATCGGGTATTTTCATCTCAATATCCACCCAAACCATGAAAAATGTGATTCCCGTGACTTGAGACTAAGGATTGTCTAATTTATTGTCCGATTTACTCACCGATCCGGCCGGTGGAGTACCACCAAACCCTAACCTACGAGATTTGAGGGTTTTCCATTTTTGAGCCTTATTTTGTTAAATTGACCCCAAAATGTGAATCCCTACGTCCCAAAAGTGTATATATGTCGGCTACGTGATCAATCTCGCACGTTTCGAGTCGTTTGTGGCGTCCGGGCCCTCTAAAAGGGCACTGTTACTGTTCACTCGAGACAAAAATGGGAATTTGCATGTTTCTACCTTCATAATATGTTGAAGTGACTCCAAAATATGAATCCCCACATCTAAATTGTAAGTATATATCGATTGGACGTCCAATTTCACAAAAATCGACCCATTCGCGGCGTCTGAGCCCTCTAAAAGTGGCCTGACTCTGTTCACCCGAAAATGGAAGGTAAATGTGCATGCTTTAACTCTCTTCAATTGTGATGGAACTTATGACTAAATATTGTGTCAAATTATAAGCCCTGAATATATGTAATCATGCACCGGGAGCAAGGGAATGCATCCCGGAGGCCTCTAAGGTGGTGTTTGACCAACAGAGGTAAGTAAACCAAACTCTCTTTCGAGTTGAACTTGATGGTTGAAAGATTTAAATTTCAAAAGAAAGAAAGGAACGGAACAAGTAAACGGAAGGGAATCCACAAAGAGCAATATGATGGATTTGGTCTCCCGGATGGAGATATGCGATGGGAATGTGATTTTTTGATTGGAAAAGGTATATGGCAAATGGTGGATTCCCCTTCAAAGGATTAAGACTAATTTTGAGTCTAGAACCATGGTTCATAGGGGTAGTACCCTCTAGCTTACCATATACATCACGGTGGGACCCAAGGAATACTCCGGCGGCTCCTAGGGGCGGGTGATGTTCAGGGTATGCTTTAGGATACTACTGTGAAAGAACAAGGATTACCCTGGTCCCTGGGGGATATGGGGTGATTGAGATGGCCGAGTGCTGCATGTCTAAAATATAGCCGATAGTCCAGTGCTACTGACCTAAAATGTAGTCGATGGTCGAGTGCTATAGACCTAAAATGTAGCCGGCCTTAGAATGTGTGGCAGACACATTCCTTTCCTTGTTCTCTCACATCGTTGGTTAGTACGACCTACTAGGCTCGGGTTCGCAAAGATTAATGAAAGTAATGGAAATGAATGAACGTAACCAGAACAAACATGCGAACCAAATGATCCTAAATGTTCCCTCTCCTCGCATGCTTCCTTTTATTCAAGTTATATGTTTTCCCTGCACTGTTACGGTTTTTTCTATTAATTGCTGTAGTTAGTGATGCATGATTTTATTTGTTGGGCTGTACACTCACTCCTGCTGTATGTCTTTTAGATGAGAACACATTGTTGCCCGACGAGACAGAGTAGGCCATAGAAGTGCACTTGACAGCTGATATTGCACGCAGGGCTCAGGACTGGGACTTAGCTGATTTTGTGAATGAAACAGGAATTATGGTCCTACTTTTGTAAACTGTATAAAATATGTATGGTGGTGGTTAATGATGTTTGTTATGGATGAATAATGGATCAGTTTTTGCTATATATTGTGATTTTTATGCTTCTGCAGGTCTTTCTCATTGTGGTTATCATCGAGGTTCCTAGTAGGTGTCCTTCTCCACCGATATTATACTGGAGTTATGATATCGGTGCCACCTCGGTTGATGTGGTGATTAGATCCTGTGTAGAGTGTTGAATATGAGACTTGTAGTTTTGTTGTGAATTGTTGTAGATCTTTCCGTAGGGTTGATTTTACAAGTATTTGTATTTTAGCAAATGCTCGATTTACAAATAGAACTCTACCCAATTTTCTACAGAAATTAATAATTTTAATTAGGAATATTAGTCCATTATTTTCCTTGATGAAGGTTATTTAAGAAAAATAACCCGGTCTGTCACACCTACGGAACCCAACTTCCTCCTAATTATCATGTTTTGGAAACTCAGATCATCACACAAATCCACTATTTATATATACAAAAGTACTGCATAAAGGTACAAAAATCACAAAGCTAAGTCCTTAAAGTTATCCTTCAAGATCTTCATGCCTAGCCATCTACTAATCCTCTACGTTGCCCTATCAGGCATAAGCTCGTGTTTATCTGGAGGCAAGAAAAATAATAATGGCATGTGTGGTTGAAGGAAATAAGGAGGGAATAAAATTTCTATTCCCTAGGAATAAAATTTCATCCGTTTGGTAATAAATTTAAGCGAAAATAAATATTCATCAGGAATTGTTATTCCCACATGTGGGAATAACAATTTTCACATATTATTATTATTATTATTGTTATTATTATTACATATTATTATTATTATTATTATTGTTATTATTATTACATTTATTATTATTATTATTATTATTATTGTTATTGTTATTGTTATTATTATTACTATTATCATTATTATTATTTTTTTATTATTACTATTATCATTATTATTATTATCACTGGTTCCACCTTATTCCTCATTCTATTCTATTAACTAAGTAATAAAATACTAATTAGCACATTATTCTATTTTAACAATCAAATATGAGAATAACAATTCTAACTCTATTCCTATCCTATCATATTCCCTAGAATAATTATTCTGTTTACACCTTATTCCATTTCAACAATCAAACGTACCGTAAAGGTGAGCCAAATATTTAACAAGTATAACATTATCAAGGATAATATACAATACATTCAAAATGGAATAGGGAAGGGGATAGGAGTCTGATATATGATGCATAACATGAAACATGAACAAATATATTTTTAAAATATAAATCACTTTTCATATTTTATCTTTATTTTTTAGGGCTCTAAAGCATGTATAAACTTCTTAATCTTTGCGAATTATGGCCTATAGACCTTACTGAATAAAGGAGCAAGAGATCAAAATCTGGATTGACCTCCTATTAAAACCCAGATGCGGGCCATCTACATATAATCATTGTAGGTGGGGCCTTGGCCACATGCGGCCTATACAGACAACCATCTTTCACTATAGTATCCTATGGTATAACAAGGAATATCACCTATTACAAAATATAGTTAGGATAATCCTTGAGTTTTTACTATAATATCAATGGCATGTTAGGGTGTACTATCCTTTGAAATACAAATCCGTGGTCTAAATTTCACCATTTCTTATTCTTTGATGGAAAGTCCACCCAACTTCTTTCACATAATTCTCACTTTGGGAAAACGATTCATACACATATCAAATTGTGTTATTTTCTTTTGTATTCTTACATAATTTTCATATTTCTTATGGGTTTAAATCTTCACATGATTTAAATATATGCATGAATATCTAAAGCATGGGGAACATAGAAATTCTTACTACTGGGCCAAACATAGCATTAGAGCTTCCAGCAAACAATTACCTTCGCAATTACTTATAACATAATTTTTAGAGCATGAACAAAGTAACATATTTAACGTACATATGGTTAAATATCAGCATACACGTCTGACAACATTCTAAAATACATAAAATTAGCATAAATAACATTTACGTGCAAAAATATCAAATTTACGGAGTACCCACGTCCGTGAAGCTAGGGTCACAAAATTCTAAAACCAAATCATATATAAATTACGGTAAAATTAGGTAAAACCAAAGGGGACAAGGGTTAGGGTTTTCGGCAAACATAATTTTGCACAAAATTATCAAATCGAACACCCAATCATTAAATTAACATGTTCATAGTATGGGTAATCACATTCTAGAGCAAATTTATATAAAAATCCCAAACATCGAAGGGTGAAGGCATCCAGGCGCGGGGCTAGGATTTTGGTGTGAAAATTAGTCAATAACCAAGAAATTGGACAACAAATTAATAAATTCACATGCCCAAGTCGTGAGTTGCACAAAATATGTGCATGGATGGGGTATCGGGATAATAATACTCCATAGGAATCGAACAAAAATTAAAAATAGAGAATAAAAAGGGTATGGGTGCACTTACCTTGAACCGATCTATCATTTCTCTAACTAACTTGAGCTCGGAATTGGACTTAGAAACCTTAGATTCCTCCTTCTCTCTCTTCCTCTTTGTGCTTCCTCTCTTCTCTCTGTCTCTTTCCCCTGTGTGAATGACATGGAAAAGAGCCATTGGGCTCTTATATCGCAGAACACTGGCCGGCGCCTAGCAGGCGCGGCTTCTCACAAATCAGCGTCTGCCTCAGGCGCTCGCGACGCTATCGAAGGCACCTGGTGAGCGTCCCAAGTCGGGACCTCCCACAGCTTCCAAAACCAATTTTTTCCACATGGATTAAGCCTATGTTTTTATTATATTAATTTAATTAACCATATTAAGATATTTGGAAACTGGTATGTCACAATAATCCAAAAGCAAATGCCAAAAAATTCAAATTTATGAAACCAACCAAATCTGATATCCAAAATAAATGGTAATCAAAACCTTCAAATTTTAAATCAAAGTCTCGATTATCCAAATCAAATACAGGTAAAAACATATTAAAATTTGAAATATGCTCAAATTGGAGAATCAAAGATTAACTTTGAGGAATGATTATATATACTTCCGATAATCTTAGGTTAAATCACTATTATTAAGACTCATAGGTAAATTGCCTAAATATTCTCCCCTATAGATGGGGATCAAGACAACTTTCTTTTACCACTTGTAGATGATAGTTGTAATTTTAAGTCTGTCTGAATATATTTGGATGTCCAAATATATTAATTATATTTAGTTTCTTACGATGATTCTCATAAAATACCAAATCAAGAAGGGTCTCTATAACAAAGTTTAAAACCATTTCTCTCTGACAAAAAAGTACAAAACTTTCACTCCAAAGTACGAATATAAAATTTTTTACTTTAGGAAAAAGTGTAAATACCAAATTAGATACAAAATAGAGCATGATCCAGAGCATATGCATAAAATATCACATGTAAGGCCCATATGTAAGTTTTTATAACTTTCCTTTATAAATATTTTAAATATAAGTTCAATAATCTAAAATAGTTACCCATTTTATTTAAATCCTTAAAATTTTCAAATATTCGATAAAATCAAACAAAAACCTCATACAAACTGATAAAACTACATGTTTGCACAAAGAATCAAAATGGGATAAGTGAAAATGATATATACGTACAATAAAATCTCTAAATGTAAGCGAGACTAAAAGAAAATAAAAATAAATTAAGAATAGGATTTAATGATATTTATTTTTAACATCTAATTTGACAAACCTGATCAAAAGATATCTAAGATCTCACTTATTCTCATCCTCTCTCTTCCTTCCCATAACTTTCTTTGTCCTTCCACTTCCTTCCTGCATGATGTGCTTGAAACAATGCCCAGTCTATATTTAGTAAAATTGATGTACAAGCTCTACCTCAGGCACTCGTCAAGTATTGCACCTCACTCTAGTTGTGCATGAGTACCACATTAGATGCTCCTCAAACGTGAGCAATTCACCAAAATCACGATTGAGTGCCCAAGATGCGTGCATCAAGCACTCACTAATCTACTCAAATCCCACTTGAGTAGTCTAGAAGTACTCCTCAGGCCCACCCAATCTGCTAAAAGTGTGCACGAACATGCATCGAGCATTCTTTAAGTGCCAAACTTCCTTCCTTCTCTGAATTTTCTATAAATTTATATTATATAATTATTTTTAATATACCCAAAATAAACTCAAAATAAATTAACAATATCAAATCAATTAAATGGGGAACCGGATATTACAACTCTTTCGTTCTTATAAAAATTTTATTCTCGAAATTTATGTACATTAATATTAAAATAGATTAGGGTATTTCTCTCAAATTTTATCTTCACGTTCCCATATTACTTCTTCAACTGAGTGGTTTCTTCAAAGCACCTTATCCAAAGGAATTGTCTTGGTATGCTACACCTGATCTATTCTTTTGAAAATCTGAACTAGAACTTAATATACGTCAAATTCTCATCAATCTACAATGATTCATACTCGATAACATACGAAGCATCAAACACATGTTTTCTTAATATAAAGATGTAGAAAACATTATGACAATCTGCTAAATTTGGAGACGAAGCTAATTCGTAAGCCACCTCTCTAGCTCACTACAAAAATTTTTCAAATGGTCTAATGAATCTTGACTTTAATTTTTCCTTGATTCCAAACCATGAGATTTCTTTTCTATGAGATACCTTTAAAAATATATGGTTAACAATTTCAAACCTCAAATCATATATCTATCAGTTAGTATAACTCTTCTGACGACTTATCAGACGATCTCTAATTATTTTAATCTTATCAAATGTATCTCAAATTATATCAAGGCCCAAAAATTTAAGATCACCAACATCTTTCCAATTAATAGAAAACCTACGTCTTTGTCCATATAAAGCATCAAAAGGAGCCATCCCGATGCTCAACTAATTGTAGTTATTGTACGCAAATTTAGCCAATGCTAAATAACAATCCCAATTCCCTTTATCTCCAAGACAGATGTCCACAATATATCTTTTAAAATCTGAATGGTTCTCTTTGATTGACCATCTATTTGAGGGTAAAATACTATATTGAATTTTAACTTAGTACCCAACTCTTTTTGCAAACTTTTTTAAAATTTAAACACAAATCTCAGATTACAATTAGAAACTATTAAAGTTAGAATATCATGCAATCTTATAATTTTATTAATATACAAATGTACCAAATGATCCATTGAAAATGTCATTCTCACCGGTAAAAAGTAAGTGGATTTTGTAAGTTGATCCACAATCACCCAAATAGCATCTAGGTTCCTCACCATCTTAGGCAAATCTAGAATAAAATCCATCGTGATATGCTCCTACTTTCAACTGAGAATCGACAAAGGGTGCAAAAGTTTTAAAAGTTTTCTATGCCTCGCTTTGACTTGTTGGAATACAATATACCTTACCACATAAGCCGCAATCTCTTATCTCATATTTCGCCACAAAAAAAAATTATTTATATCTTAATATATCTTGTTTACTCTAGGATGAATGTTATAATTTATCCTATGACATTTATTTAAATTTTTTTCCTTTAACTATTCAACATTCGGCATACAAATCCTATCTCAAAATTGAAAAACTCCATCCACATGAGCATTGAAATCTACCCGCAAGTCACTGTTTAAATCTCCAATGATCTTCATCAAATATGGGCCATTCATTTAAGTTTCTTTGATCTTCTCCATAATCACGAGTTGTACTTAAAAGTATTATAAAATTATTCTCTACCATTGGGAGTGTAAACAAATAATGTAACATTTCATTCCATCCAACATATCTAATTCCTTGATAATTAAATAAGCCATCATACTTGAAGACTTTGGGCTCAAAGTATCAACAACCACATCCACCATCCCCGGCTAATATTAGATTTCATAATTGTAAGGTGCAAGGTTTAATTTATAATCTTGATTGTGATTAATTCAATTAAGAAAAGGAAAGTTTTGATATTAAATGAGAATTTGGTCAATGTTAATGCTTTGACAGGGTTATATCGGGTCAAGCGACGCTTGATCAATGATTGACACATGCACTTGCGTATTTTAGATAGAAGGGTTGCACCTAAAGGATGCCTGAGTGGCACTAGATCGTAATTTTGAAAGATTACCAATGCTTGATTCGTGCCCAAAAAATGCTCGTGTGTGGCCTTGGTAGAATACTAGCACCGATGCGTGCTTGAGTCATACTTTTGTGTTGTTCAACTATTGTTTTGATGCCTGATGTGCCGGATGGGTGCACATGTGTGGTCTCACTTGATCCTCATCTAACTTGCATATGACGTGACAGCTGGCTATAAAATACATTTTTCTGCCAATTTTGGGTCATATTAAGCTAGGCCTTGAGAGAGGAGAGAGGTGAGGTCTAAAAGAAGAGAGAAACGATGAGAAATAAGTAGGAGAAGTGAAAATTTAAGGTGAAATCAAGTAATTTCTAAAAAAAATCAGATTAAAGTAAGTGCACCTAAGTCCACTTTCTTTTATCGCTAATTTTTCTTTACTTTCTTGAGTATTTTTATTTCAAATACTCACACATATCATATTTTTATAGCAAAATTATTTTTCCTCCACATGCATTACTCTCATTCCCATTCTTGGTAACTTTCATGAAGTTTCCGCCCTTAGTTCACATACAATGATTTGTTAAGCTAATTCTCTACATTTTTCACTCATGCATGTTCTAAAATTTTGCTTAAATTTTGATGCATGTTATAATTTCATAAATAAAGTGTTGATACTTTTCATGCATGAATTCTCATCCCCATTCTCTGAAATTTTTATAAAATTCATGTTATTAATCTACATACATTATGTTTCTCAACAAGTTTCCTACACTAAGGCCCAAACATGTTATAAGTTTTTGTTTAAATGGTTTTATATGCTTTAATTTTCATATATAATATTCTAAAATGTTCTATATCCTTAAATATATACTCACATGTTTTAAAATCTCATCAATCTTTTCCTACATGCCTAGAGTTGATAAGAAGTTTTGAAATTTTACCAAACTATATATAATTCCTCCAATTTTTGAATTATACAATCATTGTATGTCTAAAATTTGGTAACACTACTCTTACATACTTTAAATTGTCACAATTAAGTTTCTGTAAGAAATTTTCTACATTATCTGACAAATCTTTGAAGAAGTATGGAGAAAACTCTACAATTTATAAAAAAATTAAGGATATTTTCTCCTTTATGAAAAAATATAAATTTTCTACGTACTTTTATTTTTGGTAACTCATTTAGATTAGTTGGATTGGACACTTATAGGTAGAGCATACCATCAGGAAGATGACTTGAGGATATAGATTTAGAATGTCGATATTTTAATATTGTATTGCTATCTCAAATAGTTGCCTAGGAGATTTTTTTTCATATCGGCTAAATGGTTTTAAAATTAATTTAGTTATTGTGATGTATTATTAGTTATGTAGTGGGTCTTTGATTCTTTTTTTAGTAGTTCGGATGAGTACTCTGATTTTATATAGGTATATCTCATTATACATGTTATGACATTAAGGTGTGATTGGTGTTTAGAGCCACTTTTGGGTATGACATTTTTGGACCTATAATGTGATTGTTGACATATGATTTCAAAGTCACATTTGGTATGTGTCTGGTGTGCAAAAATGTTTAGGACTTTAGGATGTTTATTGATCCCACATTGAGTCTTGAGATGAAACAAAGCAAGATATTACTTAATTGAACTAATTAATTAAGATAAAATAATCACATTAATTATTCGAGATTGGTAAGGTGATGTGATAAGATATGGTATCATAGAGGTCATAAGGTGAGTGTCTTATTTTTATTTGAGGATCTAATTGGACTAAATATTTTGTTATAGGATTGAAATATATCGTCTGAACAATATGGATTCGGGCCAAGTTCTTGCCATAATTGGGAGGAGGAATACTTGGCTATGATGGTAAGGATGGCTGATGTAATGGAGTCCATGACCTAAGGGTCTCGAAATCGAAGCTGGTGATGACAAATCCAGTGACAATTGCATATGATCGATTCACCAATGAGAGGATGTTAGAATTTATGGGTGGCCCAGATGCTACCAAAACTAAAGCTCGGATCTGATGAATTGAGGTGGTCTTTGAAGTCATTCACTATTTGGAGTAGGACAAGGTTATTTTCACCTCCTACAAATTGGAAAGAAAGGCAGACCATTGGTGGTCCATGAAGAAACTAATCTTAGGATTAGAGAATGAGCAAATTTCTTGGAATATATTTGTAGAGGCCTTGGTGGAAAAGTACTTTTTAAAAAGCTTAAGGGCAAAAAAGAGGATGAATTCTCCTATTTGTAGTAAGAAAATTAGACAGTGATAGAGTACGACGCCAACTTCACCGAGTTATCTTACTATACTCTCCACATTGTTCATGATGAGGTAAGGAAAGCGAGAAAAGTTTTGCAAGGCTTGAATGATGCTATTTGAAGATTGCTCATGACCTTAAAATTGAGGACATAAGGACAGGTTTTGGACTGAGTTTTCTTATTTGAACATGACATGGAAAGGGATAAATTCTTTGAAAAGAGATCAACCAACCGAATAGGACAAAGTTCAAGGTCAGAAGGATCTCATAAAAGATCAAAGTTGATGGATAAAAGGAAAAAAAGAGTTGAACTCTAGGGTGAATTGGGCCGTAAACAATCAAAGCCCACATGCCCTCATTGTGAAAAATCTCATGAGAGAAGACTATGTTATAAGCTTTTAGGAGCGTAGTTCAATTGTGGCCAATCCGATCATATAATCAAAGATTGCCCACATCCCCAGAGGCAAATAGTAAGGAAGCCAAGTGTAAGATCCCGATCTTAAAAGCTGATAATTATGGAATAATTATGTAGATAAAAATGATGTTTAGGCTTAAGAATGTGAAAAAATTTGATATCGAACCAAAATGAGGCGAAATAGGCAAAGGAGTGCAGGGTAGTTGACCACCGCTCGAGTGCCCCTCGAGTGCAAAAATGTGAAAGTTGCACTTGAGGGACCGCCTGAGGCAGAGCGGGGGCACACATTTGTGAGAACCAATGCTCGTTGGCCGCTCGAGCACTAGTCATGGGGGCAGCATGTGACCTCTTTCCTTCTACGTTTTAAATGAAAAATTGGGAGAGAAAGAGAGAGAGAGAAAATGATGGGCAGAATCGAACCAGAACAGAGGAGAAGGAAGAAGGCAGAGGGAGAAGAGGGAAGAAAGGGGAAAATCCATCCATTCCGATTCGGATAAAAATAATGGTAGATCAGACTCAGGTAAGTATACTTCGGATGTTATTTACCGTTTTTATAGTGTTTTAATATTTTAGATATTTTAGTATACTACAAATAAAGCATATTTCTCCTAATTAATCGGACATATTTTGTGTTTACTTGTATATATTGATGAATATACCTTTGATTTCATGTGTAAATATAAGTTTTGTGTTCGTTTTATGTCCGGAAGATTTTGACGAAACCCTAGGTATGAAAATTGAAGATTTGGTGCTTTAAATCCCTAATTTTGATATGAAAAAGTTATCTTGTAAAATAATACTGCCTATGTTATGATTTGTAACTGAAAAATTTACATAGAACTACACTATTACATTTCTGTGGACTTTTGAAGTAAAACTAAAGAGATATCTATATATTGTTGATTGATTTTCTAAAGAATGATAGATTATAAGCTTTCTGATACTGTTAATTAGGAACCAGTACTGAAACACAGTCAGGTTATATTCTCTAGCATGCCTTAGAATATTATGGTGGTAATTAAGGATAAGTCTATCCATGGAATTATATGTGGTCCACCCTTCCTCAGGGTATTAGTCTAGAGGGTAGAGTTTCAGATGATCCACCGTCCTTTGGGAGGTATTAGTACATAATTTACCAACTTTCGGAAGGTATTATCAAATAATCCCATGAGAAGGGATACTTATTGCTGGCCTTGGATTGTGTGGAGTGAATACAATCTATTCTCGATTATTCGGCCTATGGGCTAGCAGTGTCTACTAGTTTGGTTCTCATGATAGTAAAAAGGGACTTTCTAGAATTTATAGAATTGATATTATTTTTTGATTTCTAAAGTATATTTTACCAATTTATGATTATTGAAGTACGATTATAGTGATTCATGATTCCCAATCATGCATAAAATAGATTTCCCTTGTTTCCATACTTTCATGTTTTCTTGATTTATACTTTTCCTTATTTTCTTATACGTCTTTATTCTTGAATATTCCCATAAATTTACCTAATTGTATGTATATTTTGTAAATATTTCCATGATCACTGCTTTATTACATTTATACTTTATATCCCATGATATCCAATATACTACATTATGTTATGTATAAAAACATTATATTGTGCGTATTTTGGTACCTTGTTGGGTTTCAACTCACTGTTTTATTTTTTCCCATCTAGATAAGGATATTGACATGATACCATATGTGCAGGCTTAGATAGAGTATAACAAGGAAGCTTTGGAGTCTCGAAGTTATCCTGAAGATTTTGGAAATCTTATAGTTTTGCATGTAAATGTCTAAAAATGTGGATAAAATCATGTATTGATGGTTATCACTCATTCTGAATTTTGTTGGATTAGTATTTATGCTTCCGCAGGTTTACATAGTTACTTCTGCTATTCTGTTCTTTGGATTTTGTACAGGTCCTAGATAGCATCTCATATATGGATTCTAGTATAGTAGTTAGGATTATTGAAATAAAACCATGGATAGCCTTTGTGATCCTGTAAATGTGTGTTGTAGAAAAATTTGTGGAACTTGATTAGTTTCGTGCTTGTACAAGTTATAATACATAGATTGTATAGTTTGTTTTGGTCTAATTAGTGCATAGGATTGATTAATTGAAGCCATGGGAGAAGACATGGTGATAGATGATCCTGTGTATCAACTGTAAAAATATTTGGAGATTTATATTTGTGTCCCTGCAGGTTATGGATAGGTTGTTTGTATTCAGTTTAGCCTAATTTTAGGAAAAACTCTGTCTAATTTTCCTTAAAGCTTTAAGTTTTATTTGGGCTTTAGTTTCTATATCTGTAATGACAAAATTAGTTGAGGATAAAAAAATCTATTCTGTCACAATTGGTATCAAAGAAAATGAGATACCTTAGAAATGATTTGAATCATATGTGGAAGCTTAGGAAATAGTTATGACTGATCAAATCAGTAGGGATAGACATAAATTGATTAAGTTAGGTTAGAAAATCCTTGGCGTTCTAGTTTACATAAGTTGGGATCAACTTAAGCCTAGACCTGATGATTAAGTGGAATGATTAAATTGATTTACAGTGGTTTCAGGGATAGGTTGACTGATTAGAATTCTAGGTTCAGGATTATGATCTGTTCTAGGGTTAAGAAAGGGTAAAGGCTAGATAGGAATCAAATGAAATGTTTAAAGGTTGGACTTTGGATTTTTGTTAAAGTGTCTTAGTCGATGCTAGCAGGTTTATTGACATTGATATGTTTTTGGTTACAGGTTATCAAATGGCAAGTATAATGGGTGGAAGCGATGATAGTGAAAGTGCTAGTACTCCCGATGATCAAGAAGCTGAGTATGTGAATTTGTTGGAAAGAATGATGAACGTTGTAGAAAAGATGGAGCGGTGTCATATGGCTCCGGTTCTTGTGCCACAGTCGATTCCAACAATGTACGAGAGGTTTAAGGAAGAGAAGATGCCTGAATTTTTGGGGAAAACAAATCCAGTGAGGGTGGAGAATTGGATTAGGGGATTGAAGAAAATATTTACAGTTATCCAATATTCTAACAGCGAAAAGGTTACTTTTGCAACTTATAAATTAGAAGAAGCCGACAATTGGTGAGCGAAGAAGAAGAGGGCAATGGGTTTGTTTGATGAGAAATTTCATAGAAAGCATTTGAGGAAGCTTTCTGGGAGAAATATGTTCCCTCTAGCCTTCAAGATTGGGGGGAAAGAGCCTTTATACAGCTTAGGGAAGGAGATTGCACTGTGGCAGAGTATGGTGCGAGATTCATTGAATTATCTCGCTATGTGCCTCTTATTGGGGAAGATGAATTGAGGATGGCCTAGAAATTCTCGCAAGGGTTAAAGGATGAGATCAAGAGTCAGCTAGTGACTCAAGAGTTTTAGACTTGTGCTGGAGTCTTAGATGTAACGGCCCAAATTTTAGAACATAAGAAATTTCAGTCATCGAGCCCTTATAATTCGGTAAACACCAGTTGACCGAAAATTTATAATAAGAAAAGTAAGTCGGGCTTAGGATGAAATCAAATTTGGGCCTTGCTGGATGAAAAGAAATTCGGCTTTCCCCTTGGTATAAAATGAGTTCGAATTTCCCTTAGTGCAAAACGAGTCCGGCTCCAACCTTGAAAATTATGACCGGCCCAGTGCAAAGTGAGGCCGAAGTGGCCTTGAAGGCCGGAGTGATAAGGTTAGAAGAGTTTGAACCGGTCAAGAATAAATTAATGACTCTGGCCTTCAGGAAAGCACGGCCATAAATAAATTAGCTAATCACGAAACTTTTTGAAAATGTAAAGAGCCATAAATAAAGGCCACCAAACTTAAGGGTTATAAATAAGGACCAGAGAAGCATCAGAAAGAAAGCACTCAGTAGAAGTTGCTAGTAAGGAAAGAACAAAAGTTCAAGGCAAAGTAAAAAGGAATCCAGGCAAGAATACTCACCTTTATTTTAAGTTCATGATTATGCATAGTATATCTAATATGTTTATATATGATTTTTGTTCTGTTGATTTAAAGAAGAATCGGTCTTTTGCATGTTAAAAATAAAAATTTGCCCTTCGCATGTTTAAAATCCAAAACGGCCTTAATCCAAATCGGCCTCAAAACCCAAACTCAGCATACTGCCACGTCAGCAGTCCAATTCGTCCTCAACCCCAAATCAGACTCAACACCACATCGTCCTCCTAACCAACCCAGCCTCATATCCAAGTCGGCCGCAAGTCCTAATCAGCCTCAACACCAAATCGACCTTTAAACCACATCAGCCGCAAGGGCAGATCAGTCTCGCTTCCAGAACGGCCTTGATCCAAATCGGCCTCAAAACCCAAACTCAGCATACTGCCACGTCAGTCCAATTCATCCTCAACTCCAAAATAGCCTCGACACCAGCGTGGCACTATACATGCCATGTCATCAAGCCAAACTGACCTCACTACCACTATGCAGCTGCATCATCAGATACTTGAAATATGCAACACATCGGAAATATATATGCCTTGTCAGAAAACTAAACACCTTATCAGCAAAGCCAAACCAGTCTCGAAGCCAAAATGGCCTCAAGTCCAAATCGGCAACCTCAAAACGAAATCAGCAATTGACGTGCCATGTCAGTATGGCCAAATCGGCCTCAACCCATTATGATATTGAATTGGCCTACCCTGAGTTAGTGATAACGAAATCGGCCTTGATGCGTTGGAATTTGAAACCGGCCCTAAGCTAAATTCGAAACCGGCCACGATGCGCTCGAAGTTGAAACCGGCCCTAAGCTGAATTCGAAACCGGCCTTGAGGCACTGGAAGTTGAAACCAGCCCTAAGTTGTTCTTCACGTAAAGATTTGAAACCGGTCATGAGTACTTGAAATTGAAACCGGCCATGAGTACTTGAATTCAAAACCGGCCTTGATGCGCTTGAATTTGAAACCGGCCCTAATTTAAATTTGAGACTGGTCATGTGTGTGTCAGGAATTTGAGCTCCGGCTTTAAAAGAAAAATCACTCCGGTTTTAGAGCACCGGATTTTAACAAAAGATCACTTCGGTGTTAGAGCTTCACCCTTTTGGGAAAAGTGTTCCACCTTTGAAAAAGAACTCCGTTTATTTTAGAGCTTCGAAAGATTACTCCAGTGTTAGAACTCCGCACTTTTGAGAAAAGTGTTCCGCTCTTTGAAAAACAACTCCGTTTGTTTTAGAGCTCCGGATTTTAAAGGACTCCGCCTTTTTGTAGAACTCCGCCCTTCTAGAAGAACTCCGCCCTTGTATAAGAGCTCTTCCCTTATAAAGTACTCGGTTTTAAGGAAAAGACTTCCTTCTTTAACAAATAAGACTTTTGACTTTTGATTAAAGAATCTTGATTTTAAGATGATTAAAGGAAAGGTTATACGGACTTCAACTGATGAAGTTAAGCACAAGGCTATAAGAACAAGAAAATGTACGTAATTCGGACAGCAAGTGGAACTTTATGACTTCCGACTTTTGAACTATGAACGATGGCCATTAAAAGTTATGAACTAAGAACTGAGTTTCCATTTAACTTACTGTTAAAGATAGATGAAGGATATTGGAGTGACACTCGAGGATTGCCTCCTAGGCCACGGAAGGGAACCTTTTGGTGGCATAAGACTTTTGAACTACGACCCCATATGCCGGGTTTAAGGCATTAGCTCCCGCCTTGGGGAGCATAATGAGAGGATACGACTTTAGGTTGTGGGGTTACACACAACCCGTCCTCGATATTGTCCGCTCCCGTCCGGTCCCTAAAGATGATAAGAATTCCGAATGGTTTTTATGAACTTTTATAAAACAAAATAATAAGAGTAAGAACTAAAGAAGAAACGATATGATGATTTTCATATGATAAGAAATTTTATTTTGATCCAATTATATGTATGTTTATGTTTTCTGCATGTGAGTATCTTGCTGGGCTTTGTGGCTCACTCTTGTTACTTTTAGATGATGAAAGGCTCATGGAGGACGAAGTTGAGCAGAACCTTATGGTGTAGTCAACTGGTTCGGCTGGCTGGAGCTGATTAAATGAAGAATTTAATTTATTTTGCCTTTTGGTGTTTTGAGAAGACTTGTAAAACGATTTCCGCTGATTATGACTCTATGGATGTTGTTAGTATGTTTCCGTGATTTTCTTTCTGAATAATGACATTGAAAAGTTTAGTAAGCATCTCAGACTTACTAGTCGGATAACCTTAATGTTGGCCGGCCTAATGTAGAATTGAAATCGGAAGGTCAGCTCATGCAGTTCGGTCTCATTCAATCCTGTGTAAGAAAGAAATAAAAATTTTTATGTCCACCTAATTATTGTCTATTAAATGTATTCCAAAGAAGTAATTTAGGCTTGACGGCATCTTTATATGGTGGAATAAGGCCGGTCCGTCACAGTTAGTATCAGAGAGAGAACTGAGATGCTTTAGGTTAATTTGAATCAACACGGAAACTTAGGACTGGATTAGTTAAGGCAAGAAGAGGGTTAGCTATATTTATGCTTTGGACAGAGATATTTATGATAGTTATCTTCAGACTAATTGACTAACGAAAACGTTCTTTTCAGAAATTAAAATCGTTCCTGAAGTCATGTTTAACAGAGGAAGGCGAAACGTACAGACTGACAACTCTACAGATTGGGAGGCAAGGTACTTGAACCTATTAGACAGAATGACTGAAGTTATAGAAGTCTTGACTCCACCAACTCCGCCAACTCCGGTGACCGCTCCAATTCCTGTTCATCAAGAGAGATTGGTCTACGACCGTTTTACCAACGAGTGAGTTCTTGAATTCTCAAGGGAACCCGATCCGTTGAAGGCAGACACTTGTATCCAACGACTTAAGAAGGTATTTGCGGTAATTAAGTGTCCTGCTGGAGACATGGTTCTTTATGCCACCCATAAGCTGACGGGTGAGGCCCACCACTAGTGGGAAATGCAGAAGAGAGTTTTCGGTGTGCCAGATCAGGATATTAGTTGGAAAATATTTGAAACAGTATTTTTAGAGAAATATTTCCCTGCTAATATTCGTGGACAGAAGGAAGATGAATTCCTCCGCCTAAGGTAGGGTACTCGCTCTGTGGCTGAGTATGATGCAAAGTTTACAGAATTATCTCGCTATACTCCTTATATGGTGGAAGATCAGGAGAGGAAGACTAGGAGGTTCTTTCACGGATTAAGGGACGATATTAGAAGGCACCTTTTAACTCTGGCATTGGCCACATACGGAGAGGTGCTCGAGAAGGCTGTTATCTACGAGAAGGGGCTAGAGAGAGGAGTATTATTCAGGCAAAGGATTTTTAATCAGGCTTCAAGGGCCAGTACTAGTGGAGGCCCTTCTAAGAAAGCGAGATCGTTGAGTTCCAGTGGGGAGCAGAACCAATCTGTATAGAATTCCCGAACTCCGGCGGGTAACGCATGTGATCATTGCAGAAAAGCTCATGAAGGGAAGCCGTGCTATAAGAAGCTAGGGGTCTGTTATAACTGTGGCCAGGCTGGACACATGATCAGGAATTGCCCACTCGTCAAACAAGCCCTAGGAGTTAAGTCTTTTATTCCAGCTAAAGTGTTTACCATCTCTGCAAAGGAGGCTGAAGCCTCTACGGAGGTAGTGGAAGGTACACTTTCTATTTGTGGCACTTCTAGTCATGTACTCTTTGACTCCGGATCTACTCATTCATTTGTCTCCCATGAATTTGCGAAATATTTGACGACCCTCCCTCAAATTCTTGGTTGCCCATTAATGGTCGCCTCACCCACGGGGTCGTCTGTAATTTTGAATGTAGTATATTCGGAGTGTCCGATCGAATCAAATGGATACGTGATACCTGTTAATCTAGTCCTACTAGAAATGAAGGACTTCGATGCAATCTTGGAAATGGATTGGTTAGCAAGGTATCATACCAGTATTGATTGTTTCCGAAAAAGAGTGGATTTCACCATCCCTGGAAACGAGCCCTTCTATATTCAAGGAGTCCGGCATAAAGAAGCATCTTGCTTCATTTCGGCCTTCATGCCAGGCATTTGATTGGTGATGGGTGCCAAGCTTATCTAGCCTTCGCTAGTGTGACTATTGAAGGTCAAGAATCTCTTGCAAAAGAGATACCTGTGGTGCGGGAATTCGAAGACATATTCCTTGATGAATTACCTGGACTACCACCCCAGCGAGAGTTGGAATTTGGAATAGAATTGATGCCAGGATCAGCACTAATATCCAAATCACCATATCGGATGGCACCGGCTGAACTTAAAGAATTGAAACAGCAACTGCAGGAATTATTGAATAAAGGTTTCATTAGGCCGAGTATATCACCATGGGGAGCACCAGTTCTCTTTGTAAGAAAGAAGGACGGGACCATGAGATTATGCGTGGATTATCGTGAACTGAATAAAATTACCATAAAAAATAAATATCCTCTACCAAGGATTGATGATCTCCTTCACCAATTACAAGAGCTTGCGTATTTTCAAAAATCGACTTTAGATCTGGATATCATCAGCTTCGGATCAAAAGGGAGGATATAGCAAAGACTGCGTTCCGGACTAGATATGGGCACTATAAGTTTGTGGTGATGCCTTTTGGGTTGAGTAATACTCCCACCGTCTTTATAGATTTGATGAATCGAATATTTCAACCCTACTTGGACAAGTTTGTTATAGTCTTTATTGACGACATCCTTGTTTATTCGAAGAGCTATGAGGAACATGAGGAGCACTTACGAACTACACTCCTGATCCTCAGGGAACATCAGTTATTCGCCAAATTGAAAAAGTGTAAATTTTGGTTAGAGGAAGTGAGATTCCTTGGTTATGTCATTTCCAAAGAAGGGATTTTCGTCGACTCTAAAAAGGTGGAAGTAGTGGTAAAATGGAACCGGCCAACCTCTGTGACCGAAGTACAAAGCTTCTTAGGCTTGGCTGGATACTACAGACGGTTTGTGAAAAACTTCTCCCAAATCGCCCTTCCACTCACACAATTAACAAGGAAGGATGCTAAGTTTGAGTGGACAGATGCTTGTGAAGGGAGTTTTCAGGCACTTAAAGACTGGTTAACTTCTGCTCCGGTCTTGACCATTCCAAATGGATCAGGAGGACTGATTATTTATTGTGATGCCTCGAAGTTTGGATTGGGCTGTGTTTTAATGCAGAACGGAAAGGTAATTGCCTATGGGTCTCGACAGTTGAAGGACCATGAAAAGAATTACCCAACTCATGATCTACAATTGGCTGCAGTAGTGTTTTCACTAAAACTCTGGAGACATCAACTGTATGGTGAGAGATTCTTGGTCTATTCCGATCATAAGAGTCTAAAGTACTTATTCTCTCAAAATGAACTGAACATGAGGCAGAGAAGGTGGATTGAATTCCTGAAGGACTTTAACTGTGAAATTCGTTACGAACCAGGGAAGGCCAATGTAGTCGCCGATGCACTAAGTCGGCAACCTGGTATCTTGGCAAGGATGCAAGTCAAAAAAATGGAGATGCTGGATTGTTTAATGCACTATGACATCCAACGTTATGTGCAAGGAAAACGTATGATTTTAGCATACCTCCAAGTCTAGCCGGAGGTGATAGATGAAGTTAAGGAAGGACAAACGAATGATTCCTTCCTTGTGAATATTATGAATGAGTTAGACAAAGATTCCCGAAGTGGTTTTCACGTTAAACCGGATGGTGATTTAAGATTTAAGGATCGATTATGTGTACCGGATTATGTGTACCGGACAACAAAGAACTAAAGGAGAGAGTCTTTAAGGAAGCCCATAGATCCCATTATACGATTCACCCAGGGGCTAATAAGATGTACCAGAATTTGAAGAAAACATTCTGGTGGAGGAATATGAAGAGGAAAATTACAGCCTACGTGGAAAAATGCCTTGTATGCTAACAAGTGAAGGCTGAAAGAAAGCATCCGTCTAGGTTATTGCAACCAATGCTGCTTCCAGGCTAGAAATGGGAAGATATTGCCATGGATTTTGTGATCGGCCTGCCAAGAATGCCAAGGAAACATGATACTATTTGAGTAATTGTTGGCCGACTGACGAAGTTAGCCCATTTTCTGGCAATCCGGACAACTTACTCTCGTGATAAACTGGCTCAGCTGTACGTAAATGAGGTTGTCAGGCTTCATGGTGTGCCTGCTTCTATTATATCAGATAGAGACCCTCACTTTGTTTCAACGTTCTAGAAAAGTCTGCATAGAGAATTGAGAACATAATTAAAATTCAGTACCGCTTTTCATCCCCAAACTGACGGCCAGTCGGAATGGAAGATCCAGATCCTTGAGGATATGTTACGAGCCTCGGTCTTAGAGATGAAAGGGACTTGGGATAATTCCTTAGCTCTAACAGAGTTCGCTTATAATAATAGTTACCAGGCCAACATTGGCATGGCTCCTTTTGAGGCTTTATATGGAAGGAAATGTAGGTCGTCGATTCACTGGGAGAAGTACGGAGATAAAAGGATTTTGGGTCCAAATATCATCAAAGAAACGGCAGAAAAGATAAAGTTAGTACATGAGAATCTCAGAGTAGCCCGGAGCAGACAAAAGAGCTATGCAGACCGAGAGAGATCTGCATTGGAATTTGAAAAAGGCAATTTTGTATTTCTAAAAGTATCGCCATTCAAGGGAAAGTATAGATTCGGGGTAAAAGGAAAGCTGAAGCCACAATTTATTGGTCCTTTTGAAATCTTAGAAAGGATTGGAGAAGTAGCCTACAGACTTGCACTACCTCCGAACTTGGCAGAAGTACATGACATGTTTCATGTATCAATGCTTCGGAAGTATTTCCATGATCCTACTCATGTAATTGAGTTTGAACCTTTGACAATTGACAAGGACTTGTATTATGTAGAGGAACCAATGAAAATCTTAGATTGAAGGGAACAGAGACAACGCACCAAATCAATCTCTCTAGTAAATGTGCTCTGGAAGAATCACTCACCCGAAGAGGCAACCTGGGAACGAGAGGATGAGATTCGGAACAAATACCCCTATTTATTTTCTCAAGGTTAGTAACTTTATTTAAAATTTTGATGACGAAATTTCTATAAGTGGGGAAGATTGTAACGGCCCAAATTTTAGAACATAAGAAATTCCAGTCATCGAGCCTTTATAATCCGGTCAACGTCAGTTGATCGAAAATTTATAATAAGAAAAGTAAGTCAGCCTTATGATGAAATCAAATTTGGGCCTTGCTGGATGAAAAGAAATTCGGCTTTCCCCTTGGTATAAAATGAGTCCGGATTTCCCTTAGTGCAAAACAAGTCTGGCTCCAACATTGAAAATTAAGACCGGCCCAGTGCGAAGTGAGGCCGAAGTGGCCTTGAAGGCCAGAGTGATAAGGTTAGAAGAGTTTAAACCGGTCAAGAACAAATTAATGACTCTAGCATTCGGGAATGCACGACCATAAATAAATTAGCTAATCACGAAACTTTTTGAAAATGTAAAGAGCCATAAATAAAGGCCACCAAACTTAAGGGCTATAAATAAGGACCAGAGAAGCATCAGAAAGAAAGCACTCAGTAGAAGTTGCTAGTAAGGAAAGATCGAAAGTTCAAGGCAAAGTAAAAAGGAATCCAGGCAAGAATACTCACCTTTATTTTAAGTTCATGATTATGCATAGTATATCTGATATGTTTATATATGATGTTTGTTCTGTTGATTTAAAGAAGAATCGGTCTTTTGCACGTTAAAAATCAAAATCTGCCCTTCGCATGTTTAAAATCCAAAATGGCCTTAATCCAAATCGGCCTCAAAACCCAAACTCAGCATACTGCCACGTCAGCAGTCCAATTCGTCCTCAACCCCAAATCGGACTCAACACCACATCTTCCTCCTAACCAACCCAGCCTCATATCCAAGTCGGCCGCAAGTCCTAATCAGCCTCAACACCAAATTGACCTTTAAACCACATCGGCCGCAAGGCTAGATCGGTCTCGCTTCTAGAACAGCCTTGATCCAAATCAGCCTCAAAACCCAAACTCAGCATACTGCCACATCAGCAGTCCAATTCGTCCTCAACTCCAAAACAGCCTTGACACTAGCGTGGCACTATACATGCCATGTCAGCAAGCCAAACCGGCCTCACTACCACTACGCAGCTGCATAATCAGATACATGAAATATGCAGCACATCGGCAATATATATGCCTTGTCAGTAAACTAAACACCTTATCTGCAAAGCAAAACTAGTCTCAAAGCCTAAACGGCCTCAAGTCCAAATCGGCAACCTCAAAACGAAATCGGCAATTGACGTGCCATGTCAGCTTGGCAAAATCGGCCTCAACCCATTATGATACCGAATCGGCCTACCCTGAGTCAGTGATAATGAAACCGGCCTTGATGCATTGGAATTTGAAACCGGCCCTAAGCTGAATTCGAAACCGGCCATGATGCGCTGGAAGTTGAAACCGGCCCTAAGCTGAATTCGAAACCGACCATGAGGCGCTGGAAGTTGAAACCAGCCCTAAGTTGTTCTTCACGTAAAGATTTGAAACCGGTCATGAGTACTTGAAATTGAAACCGGCCATGAGTACTTGAATTCAAAACCGGCCTTGATGCGCTGGAATTTGAAACCGGCCCTAATTTAAATTTGAGACTAGTCAAGTGTGTGTCGGGAATTTGAGCTATGGCTTTAAAAGAAAAATCACCCCGGTTTTAGAGCACTGGATTTTAACAAAAGATCACTCCGGTGTTAGAGCTCCGCCCTTTTGAGAAAAGTGTTCCGCCTTTGAAAAAGAACTCCGTTTATTTTAGAGCTTCGAAAGGTCACTCCGGTGTTAGAACTCCGCCCTTTGAAAAAGAACCCCGTTTTTTTTTGAGCTTCGGATTTTAAAGGACTCCGTCTTTTTGAAGAACTCCACCCTTCTAGAAGAACTCCGCCCTTGTATAAGAACTCTGCCCTTATAAAGTACTCCGGTTTTAAGGAAAAGATTTCCTTCTTTAACAAATAAGACTTCTGACTTTTGATTAAAGAATCTTGATTTTAAGATGATTAAAGGAAAGGTTATACGGACTTCAACTGATGAAGTTAAGCACAAGGCTATAAGAACAAGAAAATGTACGTAATTCGGACAGCAAGTGGAACTTTATGACTTCCGACTTTTGAACTATGAACTATGGCCATTAAAAGTTATGAACTAAGAACTGAGTTTTCATTTAACTTGCTGTTAAAGATAGATGACGGATATTGGAGTGACACTCGAGGATTGCCTCCTCGGCCAGGGGAGGGAACCTTTTGGTGGCATAAGACTTTTGAACTATGGCCCCGTATGCCGGGTTAAAGGCATTACCTCCCGCCTTGGGGAGCATAATGAGAGGATATGGCTTTCGATATTGTCTGCTCCCGTCCGATCCCTAAAGATGATAAGAATTCCGAATTGTTTTTATGAACTTTTATAAGACAAAATAATAAAAGAACTAAAGAAGAAACGATATGATAATTTTCGTATGATAAGAAATTCTATTTTGATCCAATTATATGTATGTTTATGTTTTCTGCATGTGAGTATCTTGCTGGGCTTTGTGGCTCACTTTTGTTACTTTCAGATGACGAAAGGCTCATGGAGGACGAAGTTGAGTAGAACCTTATGGTGTAGTCAAATGGTTCGGCTGGCCGGAGCTGATTAAATGAAGAATTTAATTTATTTTTCCTTTTGGTGTTTTGAAAAGACTTATAAAATGATTTCCGCTGATTATGACTCTATGGATGTTGTTAGTATGTTTCCGTGATTTTCTTTCTGATTAATGACATTGAAAAGTTTAGTAAGCATCTCAGACTTACTAGTCAGCTAACCTTAATGTTGGCCGGCCTGATGTGGAATTAAAATCGGAAGGCCAGCTCGTGCAGTTCGGTCTCATTCAATCCTGTGTAAGAAAGAAATAAAAATTTTTATATCCACCTAATTATTGTCTATTAAATGTATTCCAAAGAAGTAATTTAGGCTTGACGGCGGCTTTATATGGTGGAATAAGGCCGGTCCGTCATACTAGATAAGGCTTTGATACATGAAAAAGAGCCTAAGATTCAGAAGTCTTTGGGTAAAAGGGTGGCTAGCCACATAAGTTGTGGCTTAGGATCGAATGTAGAATCCTCGGGGCTATCTAAGAAGGCAAGAATAGTAGATGAAGGGAAGAGCGTCACTTAAGTTTAGTCGATGATGGGTTCTCAGGCACCAGCAGCTGACTGTCCTTTCTACGGGAAGAAGCACACAGGATGTCCTTGTCGCAAGGCGACAGGAGCTTACTTTAGATTTAGACAGCAGAGCCACTAGGTTAAAGACTATCCATATCCTGAGAGGTTAGAAGCTAAGTGACCTACTGGCTCGGTTTAAGCACTTGTAGAGATAGTTCAAGGCGCTGAAGCACCCCTAAAGGTGGATGGAGGTAGTTTGTTGATTATGGAATTTTCATTTTAATTAATTTGGGAAATATGCATTCTTTAACTTTCTTGTGAATTGTATGATATGTCGTGATCCTTTGAGAATTCTAGAATTATTTTATAACTGTACTTATGAGTTCTTTTATAGATTTTGTGAATTTTGGAAATTGTGGCAAGTAATTAGATGAATATTCAACTGGAAGAAGGAATATTTTATTTATTTAGTTAATATGGCAAAAAGTGGAACTGATAATTTGGAACCGATCTTTCGGTGATGCGAATTCTCTTGGAGCTAAAATGTTACTTTAGGATGTCAGTGTTAATCGTATCGAGAGAATATGGTATCCTATAGGTTGTGAATTTTGAATAAGCGACAAGGTCAATTGAATCAATGATAGAAGTTAAGTCCAATCAGAAATTGGGACTACCCTTTTTTGAATGTTGGTAGGTAACTGTTTGAGAATATAGCAAGGAAAGTTCGAGAATGTATGTACTTGAAGGAAAGGACCAAGCCAAACTATTTTAATGGGCTGTTTAGAGGCAATTGAAATTGACACTAGTCTCTAAGGATTTGTAAGAAATTGAAAAAGCATTAGTTAGGTACTGTTAAGGGTACTCTAAGACCTTTGGGAATTGGATTAATCAATGGGTTAAGTACGTTAGCATAGATGGTAATGCCTTTAAGAAAGATTTGGATTTCATCATCCTGTATTAATAAATAATCACCCATAAGTAAAGTGGGGGAGGTGTTCATGGGGTGGAATTGCTCCACCCGTAATAAAAATTTTGTGATAAGATCTTTGAGAATTTAGGGAAAATTCCTTAGAAGAAATTAAAGACGTGCGAACCTAAAAGTTGAAGGCTATAATAGGTGGATCTCGGTATGATTTGGGGAAAATGAATGTTGAGATTGATTGTTAATATCGGAAGCCTCCATTTAAAAATTTGTAAAATTGTCTTGGAGATAACTCTGATCTAATAATTTTGAGGATTAACATGATCATGTTATGGCAGAACATTAGGAAATCTCGAGCGGATTAATCTGTTTAAGGATTATAATGATAGACCCCGATATTGTTAAGGAAACTCTAGAATTATGCTTTCCTGCATCGCTTGTGGATTGATGTCATTGGGTTAAGTGGGAAAAGAAATCCCAGGTTAGAGTTACCCCTCCATGGTTCAAATTTAGGCATTGGAAGTTTCTGTTTAGGAAATTGTGGATTTTGTTTTGGGAGATAGTTTTATCTGATAAATTAAGAGTCAGAATAACTATATTATGACGGAAGCTGACCTTGGGATTTTACAAGTGGATAGGTTTGTTTAAGGATTTTGTAAATGAACTTTGGTATTTTGAGAAAAACGAGCATTAGTACTGGTAGCGATTGCTAAGGGTCTATAGGTTTGATATGTTTTGGTGTCTTAAGGGACATGAGAAAGGAAAATTATGTGTTCGGAATTGTGTCTTAAGGGACATGAGCATTAGTACTGGTAGGCTCAATCATTTGGAAAATAAAATGCCACATTCATAAGTTAGGAAGTGGAGTTGTGTTCGGAATGTTGGGATTATGATGTTTTGAGATAAGAAAACCCTTATGATTTTGTACTAGAACAACCCACTCATTGTAATTATGGAGGATGTGTTCAGGTTCAATCAACAGACTTATCGGTATGCCAACAAGATTAGAAATTACTCCGTGTAAGAGCATTGAAAATCTTGAGGTTACTAATTGTTAAAATCTTGAGATTTTAAGGTAATGATCTAAAACTGTATCGAAGTTATTATTACTGTTATAGTTAGGACTTTTGTTCTGCGGTGAATTGAGGATCTATGAGGATTATTTTTGTGATATGGTTATCTTAAAATTAGTTTTGATCAAGGTTACTGCGTAAATTAAGTGTTCGAAATGGAATATGTGTCTGATGGAAATGTCGCTTTGATAAAATGCCAACGAATTGATGTGGATGTAGAGCATCCCGTTTTTGAAGTCAAATTGTGACTTGAAATTTATGTTGAGATTTTAGCTAAGCTCGGTAAAAAGAACCGAGATGCTGGGTTGTGATAGTAACGGTAAGTTATAATCAAACAATTCGAAGCTAAATGATTGATTAGAGCGTGCAGCGGTAAAGTGATGAATCTATGTATATAACAAGCTTTAAGGTAATGTTCAGAGGAAATGCTCAATCTTGAGGTTTAGTATGAAATGAAATGAGGTAGTTTGCTTATTTAAGGTTCGGAATTAAGTTAGGAAAGTGGTTAATGAAATAGATTTGCCTTCGTACTTTGTGAATTTGGATTTGGAAAAGACACATCAAACAATGAGAATCAAGGCAATTCTAATGTTTTTAGTTTTCTAGGATAATCAACCTGATTTAGGAATAAATTGGAGACATTAAGAAGGTTCCTTGATTCTAAAATTTCAAGGATCATTAAATTTTGAAGATAAAATTTCTGTAGTGAAAAAAAGTGAAGATCTCGATCCCGAAACCTGATAATTATGAAATAATTATGTAGATGAAAATCATGTTTAGGCTTAAGAATGTGAAAAAATTTGATACCAAAGCAAAATGAGGCAAAATAGACAAAGGAGCACAGGGCTCTTGACCACCGCTCGAGTGCCCCTCGAGTGCAAAAATATGAAAGTTGTGCTCGAGGGACCGCCTGTGGTGGAGCGGGGGTGCAAATTTGCGAGAACCAACGCTCGATGGCTGCTCGAGCGCTGACCATGGGGGCAGCACATGACCTCTTTCCTTCTGCATTTTAGATAGGAAATTGAGAGAGAGAGAGAGAAAACGACAGACAGAACCGAAGCATAATAAAGGAGAAGGAAGAAGGGAAAGGGAGAAGAGGGAAGAAAGGGGGCAATCCACCCATTCCGATCCAATCCGGGTAAAAATAATGGTAGATCATACTCAAACAAGTGTATTTTGGACGTTATTTATCGTTTTTTCAATATTTTAATATCTCAGATATTATGTTTATACTTTAAATCCATGTTTCTCTATATTTACTGCAAATAAAGTATATTTCTTCTGATTAATCGGACAGATTTTGTGTTTATTTGTATATATTGCTGAATATACCTCCGATTTCATATGTAAATATAAGTTTGGTGTTCATTTTACGTTCGGAAGATTTCGTTGAAACCCTAGGTACGAAAATTGAAGATTTGGTACTTTAAATCCATAATTTCTGATATGAAAAAGTTATCTTGTAAAATAATATTGCCCATGTTATGATTTGTAATTGAAAAATTTACATAGAATTATATTGTTACATTTCTGTGGACTTCTGAAGTAAAACTGAAGGGATATCTATATATTGCTAACTGATTTTCTAAAGAATGATAGATTATAAACTTTCTGATACTATTAATTAGGACCCAGGATTGAAACACAGTCAGGTTATGTTCTTCAGCATGCCTTAGAATATTATGGTGGTAATCAATGATAACTCTATCCACGGAATTATATGTGATCCGCCCTTCCTCATGGAGTTAGTCTAGAAGGTAGAGTTTCAAATGATCCACTGTCCTTCGGGAGGTATTAGTACATAATTTACCGACCTTCGGGAAGTATTAGTAAATAATCCCACGAGAAAGGATAATCCCACGAGAAGGGATATTTATTGTTCGCATTGGATTGTGTGAAGTGAATACAATCTATCCTCGATTACTCACTCCCTCCGCTAGTAAGGTCTACTAGTTTTGTCCTCCTGATAATAAAAAGAGACTTTCTAGAATTTATAGAATTGATACTATTTTTTGATTTCTGAAGCATATTTTACTGATTTATGATTATCAAAGCACGATTATATTGATTCATGATTTTCGATGCATGTATAGAATGGATTTCCCTTGTTTCCATGCTTTCATGTTTTCCTGATTTATACTTTTCCCTATTTCCTTATACGTCTCTGTTCTTGAATATTCTCATAAATTTACCTAACTATATGTATATTCTGTAAATGTTTCCATTATCACTACTTTATTGTATTTATGCTTTATATGCCATGATACCCAATTTAATGCATTATGTTCTATATGAAAATGTTATATTTTGCATGTTTTGGTACCTTATTGGGTTTCGACTCTCTATTTTATTTTCTCCCTCCAAATAATGATATAGAGATGATACTAGACGTACAGGCTTAGATAGAACATAGCAAGAAAGCTTTGTAGCCCTGAAGTCATCCTAAAGATTTTGGAAATCTTATAATTTTGTCTATAAATGTTTAAAAATGTGGATAAAATTATGTATTAATGGTTATCAATCATTCTAAATTTTTTTGGATTAGTAATTATGCTTCCGTAGGTCTACATAGTTGCTTCCACTATTCTATTCTTTGGATTTTGTATAGGTCCTAAATGACATCTCACATATGGATTCTGGTATAGTAGTTAGGATTGTTGAAATAAAGCCATTGATAGCTTTTGTAATCTTGTGAATGTGTGTTGTAGGAAAATTTGTGGAACTTAATTAGTTATGTGCTTGTACAGGTTATAATATACAGGTTATATAGTTTGTTTGGGTCTAATTAGTGGATAGGATTAATTAATTGAAGCCATAGGTGAAGACATCGCGTCTGATGATCCTGTATATGAACTATAAAAATGTGTGGTGATTTATATTTTTATCCCTACAGGTTATGGATAGGTTGTTTGTATTCGGTTTAGCCCAATTTTAGGAAAACCTTTGTTCGATTTTCCTTAAAGCCTTAAGTTTTATTTGGGCTTTAATTTCTGTATTTGTAATGATGAAATTATCTGAGGATAAAAAAAAATTCTGTTCCATCACACAAGTGCTTTAGGAAGAGCTTTTGCAATAATGGCTCAAGATGTGAAGGCATTGCCATCGGTGATTGATAGTAAACTTATAATTTTAAAACTTTAACTCATATATTTTTGGATTCATGGTCAATGCATTCATCTGTATCTTCTAAATTTATTTATTATTTGTTGTCACCCCTAAAATCATGAATTTTTTATTAGTAGTATCAACACTTTCAGAATCTTCTTTAGTAATGGACATTGTATACCCTAGGTATATTATTTGGGTTAATGGGTTAGAATTGATAATAAATTTAATTTTATTAGACATGCATGATTTTGATGTAATTCTAAACATAAATTGGTTTGCTAGTTATCCTACTAACATAGATTATTTTTATAAGAGGATACATTTTTCGATCCTGAGATATGAATCATTTTACTTTCAAGGAATAATATAAGAATAATCCCCCTACATGATTTCGGCATTGCATGCTTGCCATTTGACGAGTAGTGGATGCCAAGCCTCTTAGCCTATGGGATTATAGTCAAGGGTCATAGTGTTCCGACAAGAGACATACCAATGGTATACGAATTTGAGTATGTTTTTTCAGAAGATCTTTCAAGATTACTACCAAACCAAGAGATTGAGTTTGAAATTAAAATCATGCCTAGAGTGACACCCATATCAAAGACCTCCTATAGAAGATCACCATCGAAACTTAAAGTGTAATGACCCAAGCTAGACTCTCAAAACCCGACCCTAGCAGTTCAAGTAAAAATTTCTAATCATCCAAAACTATTAATTACATGTCATAGATTATAATATCAAACAATTTGAATGCACTGAAAATTATCACATCACTAACATTTAAGAAACTATAAATGATCATCATAATTATATCATTAAATAAACATCCATAATACTAAAAATAAATTACTTGAAATAAAAAAAAAGTATCGATGTCCATAATGTCAAATCCTTATAAATAAAAATCTGATAAATGTCTAAAAGTTAATGAATTAATAAAAATCTCAAATCTCTATCAAGAAAGCCTTAATATCCGAGATCACCTCTGTCTGGTGTCTATATGGTAACATGAAATCTCTTCTATCCTGATGTCAACCTGTCTACTCTAAAACCAATAAAATATAAGATTGAGTCGATACTCAATAAGAAAAAAAAATCAACAATAGAGGAGTACGAGTAAGGATCCTGGATAATAAAAACAAATGTATAAAATTAATAATAGTAGGTGATGTACCCACCTCTGTCCAAGACGCAATAACAAGTCGGGTCCATGACCCAAAAGCCATATGAATGACTAGATTTTAAGAATGTAACATGGATTCTTTCGAATTCAATCATTAACTTAATATGATGTCACAACAGTACAAAATAACAATAATCTCTATGAACCTTATTATACTATAGTAAACCAAAGGCCACATATTTATGCCCCCAATGGGTGGGTATGTACCACAATGTTACCCAATATCCATGGTATCTCCACTACCCTTACAATCCACCCAAAGGTTATACTTGTAGCATACTTATACTATCTCCTATACCCCTCACTATTGATATCCCTGATATTATCCTCTATGATGGTCACTAGGCTATAAACATCCCTCCTCGAAAGATTAATGAAAAGGTATAGACTATTTCAAGGTCTCACGAACTCTCATTTGTCCGGATACCGTAAAGTCTTTGTACACTCTTCTTTACTTATCCATAGAGTACCAATAGAATATACGCACACAATCAATTCTAACGCGAAGGATTATTTGTCATAGGAATGAGAGAAGGTCCAAGAAAGTTTGAATATCTGACTAATGTCATAGAATTTTATTTCACCTATTGCACATACATGTTTATAAATACACCTTGCCATACCCTTGGTATGCATGTATAATTACATATATGCATATATTTTATATATATCCCATATTTACATATATATACACACCCATACCCCTTTTATATACATAAATAATTACATGTATACCTATATTCATATATATACACATGTTTATATATATATACACATATTTATGTATATACACACCCATATACATATATAATTATATATTTATACATATATAATTATATACACACACACTCATATTGGGAGTATATACACCACCCGTAGCATACGGTAGCAGCATTGCCCCCCACTGCCAGCTCACATTGTGACTCACTTTCTCACACTCACCACACGGCACAACCACCTATACAAGCAACACGCACACACCCCCATTGTAGAGTTCTATTCTACACAATTGTCAACCACCCTCTAAGAAGAGTTCATCCAAGCTTTTAACATGAAAATAAGCCAATTCTACAGCTTCACTTTATCGCATTTTACATCTCAATTTAACATGAAGCCTGGGATTCATCCAAAGGAGCTGAAGGTTCTATTCTGCAAGTTTTATCCTTAACAGAATTGAAACCCAAATCCCACAATTTCTAAACAATGATACCCCACATGGGGAGAGGGGATTGGTTGTGTGAGAGAACAATAGTCTAGTAATTTAATTAATACATAATTTTCATACACCAAAACCCTAACAATTCTCATTCACACAACTGTGGCCCTGTTTTCCTCAATTCCTCATTTTACCATAAGATTTGGAACGGTTGGCACAAAATCACTACATGAATGCAAATAATCAACATCTAAAAATGAAAAGGGAAGGATTTACTTACAAAATAACTATAATATACTAATTTTGAAATACCGTAAAATAATTAGAAAATTATTGGGTTTGGATATTTTAGAAAAAGGGAAAACACCAGGAGATATACGCTAAATGGCCAAAAAATTAATGACCAGCTGGAACAAGGAAGAATTCGGTCAACATGTGTTGATCGGCCCATTGCACAAATCACCCGGCAAAGCAAATTAAGGAAAAGTACCCAATTTCCAAAATCCCTATCAAAGCATTGACTGGAAATTTTGCCAAGATGGATAGCACTAAAATGGAAGAAACGGTATAAAATTCTCGGAATGAATAGAGGGCTGAAAAGAGGAAAAGACCAGCTGTCAAAATATCGGTCAACACGTTGACCGGATAAGTTAAAACAATGCTGGCTTGCATTAATGAGAACAATCGGTATGAATGAAATTACTGGAATGGGATGAAAGGATGGTCTGACAAAAATGACAGGTATGCGCAATTTGTTGATATGAATGAGAAAAATAACTGGTATGCTGTGAAACAAAATGACTGATATGAATAAATGGAGAATGTGATTGGTATGGATATGGCAAAATAGGCAGAATGGTGCATGGTGTAATTTTGCCCGAAATGGCAAAATAGCCGATATGAGCAAAATTGCCGGCATGCGCATTCTGCTAGTATGGCAAAAAATGACCGGATGGATATTGCCGGTTTGAGCATTTTGTCAGTATGGGTGCAAAATGTTGGTTTGGTATAATACTGGTATGGGTGCAAAATGTCGGTCTGGTATAATACCGGTATGGGTGCAAAGTTCGTAGGGCGTATTACTGGTATGGGTGTAAAATGCCGGTATGGTGTAAGGTACTCTTTTCCAAGATATCGTAAAAATGAGTTGTGAGGTTTTGGATTCCAAAATATAGTAATTGGGAGGTAATTAAATTAAAATAGGTGAATTAAGGTCAATAGGAACAGGAGGAATCGGATTGAAAAAACCAAAGATCTAGAATCGGTAAAATGGGGAACTGAAATTGTAAACCGTGAAATGTTAATCTATAAAAAGGATTTGAGTTTTAAATTATGATAATTATGACTTATTAAGGTTATATAATCAAAATTAGAGTTCAAGGATATGAAATATTTGGTTAGAAGGGTCGAAATGGGCCCCGAGCGGCAAAAATGCGAAGTAGGCTTAATGCAGGCTTGACGTGGGCATAACTTGCACCCGGTCAGTGCCCGAGGCACCACCCAGTAGCGAATAATAGATTGAGGGCACCCGAGGAGAGCCTGATGGGTGCTCAAGCGGTGGCCCTTTGGATGCAATGGCACCCGATGACCACTCGAGCGATAATCAAGCGCCATTATTCGTAAAAGCCGCGTGCGGGCTTTTTATAACCATTGTGAACGTGTGGAGAGAGAGGGAAAAAGTAGCAGCGTTTGGGTAGAGAGAGAGAGAGGAGGGAGAAGAGAGAGAAGCAGCCAAATGAAGGCCCTCGAGATGGATTCCGGCTTCGAGCTAGTTAGAGAAATCATAGAGCGGGTCGATGCAAGTGCATCCATACCCTTTTTCTCCCGTTTCTTTAATTTTTGTTTGATTTTCTTCAGGTATTCTTGTCCCAATACCTGACCCATACATATATTTGTGATCCCCATAGCCTAATTATACATATAGGTGAATTTTATTGTCCGATTCATTGTTTTTGCACTATTTTGCATGTCCAAAACCCCTCACCCTTGCGCGGGTATTGTTCACCCATGTTCGGATGGATTCTGGCCCCCAATTTTTGGGCTTTTGCATAAATTGAGACTAGAATACCATTACACACACTCTAGGTAAGTTAATTTATTAATGGGATACCCGATTTGGTGGAATTATGTGAATTCTCGTTTGTGAAACCCTAGACCCGTGCCCAGATCTTGTTTGAGCACATATTTTGTGTTTAATACATAAATTGAGTTGGGATTATGTTTACCCATACCTTGAATTTGATAAATCACCCATTGGATGCCCGAAATTCCAAGAATTGTCCGAAATATGCATCGGGCACTATTCACAGGTACTGTTTACGGGCACTGTTCACAACTACTGTTCACCTGAGGCATTTTGATGAATTTTGCTTGATTTTATGTCATGTAATTGTTAATTAAGTTGTGTATATATTTGCAAATGTTTAATTATCATTCTGAAAAATATGTTCGTTAACTAATTGTGAAGGAAATGTGATCCAAAAATCTCTAAAGTTATAATTTCCTCTCGGTGGTAAGAATATCTATTCTTCCCTATGTTTATGGAATTTGTATATGTAATTTAAGTCATGAGAAGATTTAAATCTGAAAGAAAGATAATAATAGTACATGAAATTGGAGGAAAGTCCACAATGTGATATGCGATTAAATGGTTCTCCTGAATGGAGATACTGTGAATGGAAATATGGTGGATCTTTCCTCAAATGAATAAGAACCCATGAAATTAGGACCATAGAATTATGATATGGATGTAATACCCTTTAGCCTGCTGATAGCATTATAGTAGAAACTCAAGGATTATCTTGGCCGCGTATTTTAGCGGGTAATACTCTTGGCAAGCCCTTGGATATTACCGTGGAAGGACAAAGACTGCCCCTAGGCATCGGGGGAAACTTTGAGGGGGCCTTGTGGCCTATTTACCGGCAATATGTGTGGCCCGCCTCTGGGTCGATAATAGGAGCTTATGATCTTAGATCATGTGGTGTATCATGGTCCTTTTCTCGTTCTCCTACACCTTTAGTTAATAAGGCTTACTGACTCTGGTCCGCGAAGATGAGTGATAATGAATAAATTAAATTTCAAAGAAAAAGAAAGACAAACATGAGAAATCAATTGCACTCCAAAGTACATTCGAACATGTTTTATAATTGCGCATCTGCATTACGGTCATATGTCTCCTTTGCTTTATTTCGCTTATATTGTTACTATCTTTGATAACGTTACACTTTTTGAGCTGTTTGCTCGCCTTTACTTCTCCTTGCCTCCAAATTAGTACAGGTCTGATATTTTCCATCAGGATGGAGTAGAAACTAGAAGTGGACTAAGCTTTGGACTTGGAAGACCATAGTGGAAGATTTATATTTCATAGATCGTATAGATTATAGTTAATTGTATTTATTCACATTTCAGTTGGGTTTGTTAATGTATAATGTATAAAATGACTGATGAACAGATAGTTTAGTTTTCACTATTGTTTGGATTTATTTATACTTCCGCAAGATATTATGGTTTGTAACAAGTACCTAGTGACATCTCTCCTAGGCCGACGTTGTGTTTAGATACACCGTGTTAGAGCCACGATTTGTATGTTGCATTTGGATCCTGTGTAAATGTGTGTGGTTGTTGTATATTGTCGGTTGCTGGGAATTTTGAATGTATTTGGCATTGTATAGGAGATTGTACATGTTTTTTATCAGTTCGATGGCCGTATTACAGATGGAACTCTGTCCGATTTTTGATAGAAAAATATGGATCCATCACGTAGGTGTATTACCGGTATGGCAAAAATGCCCGATCAATGCATTGATTGGCTAAATGCCTAAATAACCCGGAAAAGCATTTTAAGGAAAGGTGTCATGATTGCCAAAATTCCGGTCAACACATTGACCAAAAATTATACAAAAGACTGGAATGGCAATTGGCCGAGATGGGCAACCTAGCCATTTGGTTAAAATAGCCAAGAATGTCCAAAATGCCCGGAATGGATATATTGGCCGGTTTGCACAAAATGCCGAAATGATGGAAATGGCCCAGTATGTGTGATATGGCCAAAATAGCAGGTATGAACAAATTACTCGGGAATAATGAATTTTGCTGGAATGGTAGCTTTGGCCGAATTAATGCAAAATGCCCTTATGAAGCATTTTTTCGGAATGGAACAAAGTGATTGGTATGCATGTAAGGTAAAAGGGCCAATATGCATTAGGGCAAAATAACTAGTATAAATGGGATCACCGAAACGCAAATAACCGGTATGATTTGGCACAATTATACTTTTACCAGTGTGAAAATGAGGGATTGGCAGAATAGTGCATTAGGCCAGAATGGTTCATTTTACCGGTTTAGGAGCAAAATTACCGGAATGATTATAAATGCCGAAATAATGCATTTTGGACGATTTGGTTAATTTTGACTAGAATAAGACAAACTGGAGTAAAAATAACGAATAGCCGAATTACTGGTATAAATGAATATGACAAAATTATTGGTTACTTAGATGAAATGATAAGGGGAGTATGAAATACAGGAACGAAAATGGCGGAATGAAGTAATATGCTAGAATGGAATGAGTATGGATAAAATGCGGAAAGGATATTCGACCGGTATGTGTAAAATGCTGAGAAAAATGTCGGGATGTATAAAATATAGGAAACGCTACTCAAGCGGCACAGAAAAATTGCCCGAAAGTTCTAGAGCCCTCCAGAGTCGAGAAAGCTCTCAAAAATTCTAGAATCTTTTAGAAAGGGGGAGAGAGGTGCCTATAAATAATGAGCGAAAGAAGGAGAAATGGCAGTGGCACAAAAAGTAGAAGAAAGATGAGGAGAGGGAGATCTAGCGATGCCAGTGCAAGGAAAAATAGCAAGGCAAGTGCATCCACCCTCTTCTCAAATTTTATTCATCAAATATTATCATCCAATATTTATGTAAAATATGAAAAGATATATATTACATAAAATATTTATTGTTTAAATTCTAATTTACACCTAGACTCGATTCTCCTCTAATGAATTATGTATACTGATACAGTTCATCCAAGAATAAATGAAAAATTTGTATTCTCTTACCCTTATTAATTGTTATAAAGATATAATTAATTACATGTGTTCATTTATAAGCCTCAAAAATATGTGTTTGAGCTCCGTTTGCAAAGTAATGTGATTCGAAGACCTCTAAAGTGATAATTATTGATGGTAAGAGACTTTGAACCTTTCTATGCATTATGATATTCACATATTCAAATTAAATCATAGGGAGGCTTAAGTCTGAAGAAAAGATGATAATTGTACAAGCAATCAGAGGGAGATCCATAATGTGTAAAGTGATCTAATTGATCTCCCAGATAGAGATAATGTGAAGGAAATATGGTGGATCCTTCCTCAAGGAATAGGTAATCATGAAACTAGGATTATAGACTTATGTTCATAAGGTAGTATTCCCCTGCTTGCCATTTACATCACGGTGGAAACCCAAGGATTACTTTGGCCGCGTATCCTAACCGCTTATAGGAGCGGATGATGTCCGTGGCATGCCTTAAGATACTATTGGGGAAAAACAATGATTGCCCTGGTACCCTAGGAAAATGGGGCATATCATTATCGGCCCATCTACAGGCATGACATGTAGATGAACCCCCAGCTGGGTCTAAGAATAAGCCCTCACAGCCATAGATCATGTGGAGTATTATGACACTTTTCTCATTCTCTCGCATCATTAGCTAGTACGACCTACTGGCCCTGGTCCACAAAGATAAGTAATTGTGCAAAGATAGATTTTCATGAAGAAGAAAAATGTAAAATGAAAAGTCAATTGTATTTTAAAAGTATAATCGATTATGTTTAAAATTTTTGTACCCTTATTTCACATTTATTGTTATTGTCTTTGAGAAGGTGACACACTTGTTGAGCTATTAGCTCACTCTTTCTTCTCCCTTTCTTCCAAATGAGTATGCTCATATGCCATTGAGTTTCGAGTAGGCCATAGGCATAGGATAGATAACTGATGTGGATCAAGGAGCCTTTCGATCTTAACGGTACAATTTGGTATGGAGAAAGACTTTCTAAAAATTATAGTGATGCTTATGGAGAGATAATGAAGAAATTGGTTGTGTATTTAGTTTCCACTGTGTATAATGGACATTATGTTTCCGCAGATTTTCTTTTGTGGTTATATTGGATTTTCCTAGTTGCCATCTCTTCTAAACCGGCATCGTATCAATGTTATGATGTCGGGACCACCTATAGTATTAGGGTATTTGTGGTTATTGTTCAAGACTATATGTAATTAATATTTGATGGACATAATTGAAATTCGGTAAGAAAATTATGGTCCATCACAATAATGGGGTCTAAGTTCTCTTGCCACCCCAAGTCATTGAACTCGGCTAAAAATGGAAAACAGTGCTCGTATTTTCCCACAACTATGCCGAATCCCCTAAATCAGGGGTGTAACATGTAAAACCAATACTTTATAACTCCATTAGACAATTTACAAAACCTCAATTCATCATTAGGCCCAAAAAAATCTGTCGTTCCCTCACAAAGCCGTGGCTCTACATTCCTGCTCCCAAACCTGTAACCCTAGAGGTTTCACCCGTTTCCTCCAAATCAGGGCATGCAATCAGAGTTTTGACATTAACAAGAGTGAAGGAAGAGTTTGAATTGCAAGGAAGGAATTTCACTTGCCTCAATTTCTCTCTTCACTTTCCGACAACGGCGGCAGCAGTAGGGTATTTTATGATTTGTCCTCCTCTTCCCTAACCCTACTGCCTCCTTAAGTAGTGAAGAGGCCAGTTAGGGATTCGCCCAATGTTTCCATATGAGCTGATTCCCTTTCCTTCTTCACCGCTCCCGTCTGCGTCTTTCCCTCTTTCTCCTCTTTCCTTCTTCCCTTCCCTTCCTTTTCCTTTTCTTTTCTCTCTTTCCTTTTCCTTCCTTCTCTCCTTCCACATGTTTCTTATTCCTACTTCCATTTATTATTATTATTATTATTATTATTATCTCAATTTTAATATTTTAACTTCATTATATTTTCAAACAACACATTTTTGATAAACTAAGGCCCACTTGCTATATTTTAATTTAGTTAGCTTGGTTCATAATTAGCTTAACCTAATTTACTAATTAATCTAAATTTAAATTAGTGGCCCAAGTATTTATACCTAAATCCTTTGATCCAATTATTCTAACTTATTAGAGCTACGTATTAGTCTAACTATACAATTTTAAGCCAAAAGGTGATTAAGAATTATTAGACAATTATCAAAATTTATTTGACAATATATTCAAAATAAATAAATAAATAAAATAAAATATTTATGGTATTACATAAAGAATTAAAAAAAAATTATAAGAACCGATGGAAAAAGGTTTCATCTTGCCAAAGTGTGTTTCCAATGGATACTCTAGTGTTGTTTGTAAAGAAGAATGATGAGACTATATGTTATGCATTGATTACAAGGAGTTGAACAACATTACCATAAAAAATAAGTACCCATTGTTAAGAATTGATGACTTATTTGACCAATTGTAATGGGTCTAAATATTTTTTAAGATTGATTTTTAATCACGTTACCATCAATTGAAAATTAAAAAGAAAGATGTGGCGAAGGTAGCTTTTTGAACAAGGTATGAGCACTATGAGTTCCTTGTTATACTTTTTGGGTTAACTAAGACTTCTGTAATTTTTATAAACTTGATAAATTGGTATTCCAACTCTACATTGATTAATTCATTGTGGTATTTGTTGACGATATTCTAATATACTCAAAGAGTTATGAGGAATATGAGAATCACCTAAGGATTGCACTACAAATGTTTCGGGAATGGAGTTTGTATGCCAAATTGAAGAAGTGTGAGTTTTAGCTTAAATAAGCTATATGTTTGGCTGGATGATATTAAAGGTAGGTGTTTTAGTTGATCTCAAGAAGGTTAAAGCTGTAATCAATTAGAGCCGACCAATATTGGTGACCGAAGTTAGAAGTTTTTTGGGAATGTCGGGTTACTACCGAAGATTTGTGGAGAACATTTTTAGGATTGCTATGTTATCGACCCGTCTAACACGGAAGGAAGTAAGATTCAATTGGATAGAGAATTATGAGATAAGTTTTCAAGAGTTGAAAGACCGGTTAATGACAGCCCCAAGTTTGACAATTTTTGAAGGATTCGGAGGATTTGTAGTCTATTGTGATGCATCAAAGATTGGATTGGGGTGTGTCTTAATACAATATAGGAAGGTGATTCCATATGAATTAAAACAATTGAAGATGTACAAAAGGAACTATCCAATGCATAACCTAGAGTTGGTAGCAAAGATTTTTGTACTAAAAATTTAGAGATATTATCAATATGGAGAGATATTTTTAGTGTGTTTAGACTATAAATGCCTCAAATATTTATTCTCTCAAAAGGAACTAAAAATAAAATAGATGAAATGAATTAATTTTTTGAAGGATTACAATTGTGAGATTCAGTAACTAGAAAAGGCTAATATGGTAACAGATACTTTGAACCATCGAACGACAAACTTGATGGCTCATTTGAGGTTCAAAGAGATGGAGATGTTGGATTGGACAAAGGGATGCAATATTAAAAGGCATTCTCAAGGTACGCGGATAGTATTGTCATATTTTAAAGTGCAACAAAAATTTTAGAGAATATTAAAGAAGCTCAAATGGACGATTCCTTCTTGGTAGACATTGTCGTTGACGTAAACAAGGAGTCAAGAGCAGAGTTTAGTGTGTGGGTCGACGGAGTTTGTAGGTTTTAGGAGCGGATATGTGTATCGAATATTAAAAAATTAAAGAAAGAAATCATGAATGAAACCCATCAATCAATGTATATCATCCACCGTGAAATTAATAAAATATATCAAGATTTAAAGAACTTTTGGTGGCACAACATGAAAAGAAAAATTGTGGCCTATGTGAAAGATGTTTAATATGCCAACAATTGAAGGCTGAGTATAAGAAACTGCCACATCTCTTACAACCTATGCCAACCCTCAGTTGGAAGTGGGAGGATATAACAATAGATTTTGTGATGAGTTTATCGAGAATGTTGAGAAATTATGACAATGTGAGGGTAATTGTAGATCGACTCACTAAATCAGCTCACTTTATTATTGTTCGGATGACATTCTCTAGAGACCAACTAGTGAGACTATATATTAATGAGATAGTTAGACTTCATGGGATGTCGGATTTAATTGTATCAGATCGAGATTCAAGATTTGTCTCAAAATTTTAGAAAAACATTTACACCGAGAATTGAAAATGAATTAAAAATTTAGCACAGCTTATCATTTTTAAATAAATAGACAATCAAAGTGAACAATCTAAATTCTGGAAGACATGTTAAGAGTTTTAATATTAAAAATAAAAGGTAATTGGGATGACTATTTGCCATTAGCTGAATTCACGTATAATAATAGCTATCAAACAAGTATCGATATAGCCCCATTTGAGGTTTTGTATAGAAGAAAATATCATTCTCCAATTCATTGGGAGGAGACTAAAGATAGGCGGCTTTTAGGATTGAAAGTTATTTAGGAGACATCTAAGAAGATCCATTTGATCAATAATTGATTAAAGGTGGCCTAAAGTCGACAAAAAAGCTATGCTGATTAGAGGGTATTAGAGTTGAGTTTAAATGTCAAGGATCATGTATTTTTGACGATATCTTCATCAAAGAGAATTTCTCAATTTGGGATTAAAGGAAAATTGAAGTCAATGTTTATTGCATCATTTGAGATTCTAGAGAAAATTGGTGAGGTAGCATGTAGACTGGCTCTACTTCGAGTTTAAGGGATGTCTTTAATGTCATCCATGCGTCAATAATCCAAAACTATGTTTATGACCCATTGCATATTATCGAACATGAACCGTTGAGGATAAACGAAGACATAACGTATGTTGAGGAACTGGTTAAAGTTTTGGGAAAAAGGGTTCAAATACTTCAGACAAAGGTAATTTCATTGGTAAGCGTTTTATGAAGGAATCATTCATATGAAGAAGTTATGTGAGAAAGAGAAAATGAGATTTGAGAGAAATATTTTCATTTCTTTCTTTGATGAAGTACGTTAAATTTTTATGAGGAAATTCTTATAAAGAGGGGAGAAATATAATGTGCAAATTTCAATTTATAATCTTAATCGTGATTAATTAAGCTAAAAAAAGAAAATATTTACTTTGAAAAAGTAAATATATAAAACTTTTTACTCTAGAAAAGAGTATAAATACCAAAGTAGATACAAAATAGACCTTGACCCAAAGCATATGTATAGAATACCACATGTAAGGCCAATTCTAAGTTTTTATGACTTTTCTTTACAAATATTTTAAATATAAGTCCAATAATCTAAAATAGTTACCCATTTTATTCAAATCTTTAAATTTCTCAAATATTCAATAAAACTAAACAAAACCCCATACGAACTTGTAAAACTAGTTGCATGCATGAAGAATCAAAATTGGGTAAGTAAAAATGACATACATGTATAATAAAACCTCTAAATATAAGCAAAACTAAAAGAAAATGAAAATAAACCAATAATAGGATTTAAGGATACTTTTTTTAACATCTAATTTGACAAATCTAATCAAAAGATATTCTAAGATCTTACATATTCTCTTCCACTCTCTTTCTTCCCATCACTTTCTTTGTCCTTCCACTTCATTCCTACATGACATGCCCGAAACAATGCCAAGTCTATATATTGACAAATCGATGTACAAGCGTTGCCTCAGGCACGCTACAAGTACTACGCCTCACTCTAGTTGCAAATGAGTACCACATCAGGCACTCCTCAAAACGTGAGCAATCTACCAAAATTACACTCGAATGCCCAAGAGATGCACATCAAGAACTCACTAATCTGCTCAAATTCCACTCAAGTAGTCTAGAAGCACTCTTCAAGCAACCCAATCTACCAAAAGTATGCATGAACACGCGTCGGGCATGCTTTAGGTGTCAAATTTGCTTCATTATATGAATTTTCTTTAAATTTATATTATATAATTATTTTCAATATATCTAAAATAAACTCAAAATAAATTGACAATATCAAATCAATTAAATAAAAAATCGGATGTTATAACTCTTCCATTCTTATAAAAATTTATGTACATTAATAGTCTAATAGATAGCGAATTTCTTTCAAATTTCATCTTCCCATTCCCATATTACTTCTTCAACTGAGTGGTTTCTCCAAAACACCTTAACCAAAAGAATTGTCTTAGTATACAACACTTGATCTATTCTTTTGAAAATTTGAACTGGAACTTAGTATACATCAAATTTTCATCAATCTATAATGATTCATACTCGATAACATACGAAGCATCAAACACATATTTCCTTAATAGAGAGACATAGAAAACATCATGACAATTAGCTAAATTTGGAAACAAAGCCAATTTGTAAGCTATCTCTCCAACTGCTATCACAATTTTTCAAATTGTCTAATGAATATCGGCTTTAATGTTTTTTTCATTCCAAATCATAAGATTTCTTTTCTGTGAGATACCTTTAAAATACATAGTTACCTATTTCAAATCACAAATTATATCTCCATCGGTCAGTATAACTTTTCCGATAACTTTGAGTAACAATTTGCCAATCTCGAATTATTTTAATCTTATCAAACGTATCTTAAATTATATAGGGGCCCAAAAATTTAAGATCACCAAGCTCTTTCCAATTAATAGAAAACCTACATCCCCATCCATATAAAGCCTCAAAAGGGGTCATCCCAATATTCGACTAATTGCTATTATTGTACGCAAATTTAGCCAATACTAAATAATAATCCCAATTCCCTTCATCTTCAAAATAGATACCCTCACTATATCTTCCAAAATCTGAATGGTTCCCTTTGATTAACCATCTATTTGAGGGTGAAATACCATATTGAATTTCAACTTAGTACCCAACTCTTTTTACAAACTTTTTTAAAATTTAAACACAAATCTCAAATCACAATTAGAAACTTTCAAAGTTATGATATCATATAGTCTTATAATTTTATTAATATACAAACGTACCAAGTGATCCATTAAAAATGTCAACCACACTAGCAAAAGTTGAGGATTTTGTAAGTTGATCCACAATCACCCAAATAGCATCTAAATTCCTCACCATCTTAGACAAATCCAAAATAAAATCCATTATGATATGTTCCTACTTTCAATTGAAAATCGACAAAGGGTGTAAAATTTATGAAAGTTTTCTATGCTCGGTTTTGACTTGTTGGAATACAATATACCTTACCATATAAGCCACAATCTCCCAGCTCATATTGTGCCACAAATAAAAAATCATATCTTAATATATCTTGTTTACTCCATGATGAATGGTATGATTTGTCCGATGACCTTTACTTAATTTTTTTTCCTTTAACTATTCAACATTCAGCACACAAATCCTATCTTGAAATCAAAAAACTCCATCTGCCCGAACATTAAAATCTACCAGCAACTCATTGTTTAAATCTCTGATGATTTTCAACAAATATGGGTCATTCATTTGAGTTTCTTTGACCTTCTCCATAATCATGAGTTGTACTTAGAAGTATGATAAAATTATTCTTGACCATTGGGAGTGTAAACAAATATTGTAACTTTTCATTCTATCCAACATGTCAAATTCCTTAATCATTGAAAAAGCCATCGTACTTGAAAATTTTCAGCTCAAAATATCAATAACCACATTTACCTTCCATGGTTAATAATAGATTTCACAATTGTAAGATACAAGTTTTAATTTATAATCTTAATTGTGATTAATTAAGTTAAGAAAAGGGAAGTTGTGATATTAAATGAGAATTGGGTTAGAGTCAATGTTTTTTTCGGGTTACATCGTGTTAAGTGACGCTTAATTGGTGTTTGACACATACACATGCATATTTTGGATAGAAGAGTCATACCTAAAGGATACCTGAGTGGTGCTAGATTGTAATTTTGGAAGATTACCAATGCTTGATTTGTGCTCGAAAAATGCTCGTCTGTGGCTATGACGGAATGGATTTTTTTCCCTCAAAAGCTTTCGTCAAGACATGAACATGACCAAATTATAAGGCAAGATTTCTGCAAAAATTTCAACAGAGTCTCCTTTGTAATTGAATGAAAATCCAAAAATATAACCTGTATGATCAACTATTACAAACACACAACTATCAATTATCCACAATTCTTCCTACAACAAGCACACACAGGATCACATGCGCCATCCATGGCATAAATCTATAAAATCATTAGCTACACTAACAGTTTAATAACGAGATGTCATCTAGGACCTGTACAGCGTATCCAAAAGTTTAGAGCGAAAGATAAACAATTAACCTGCCGAAGCATAGTTTTCCTTTTTACCATCATATGTATCATATGTATTCTATACAAAATCCACGAGTGCATGATCATCCATAAATACAAGATCAGTATACAAAATCACATGATCAATCAAGTCTTTACGTCAACAGGCTCTCTCAAAATGGCTCCAAAATGTTTTAGGTCCTCAAAAGTCTTTAGGAATTTTCTTCGGTTACTCTTTCTCGTCGGGCACTAACTCTACTATCTCATCTGGAGGGGAAAAATAATAAAATAGTGGGCCATGGCCTAGCAAGGTACATGCATATGAATGGTAAAACAATGATGCGTAATTATAAGCGGTCATATAATCGTGCGTAAATGAACGGTTAAACTATAATTTAAATCAAAATCAATAAATGATAAATCATGGAACGAAAATCATAAATCGTAAATGATAAACTTGATTCGATCGAGATGAACTATAAATTGTAAACAATAAATTGTGGACGGTAAACTGTAAACTGTAAACGATAAACTTTGGATGATAAATTGTAAATCAGAAAAAATGGCGATAAATCCTTGGAACGTTGTAAATCAGAATCAAATGATAAATCAGAACGGTAAATACATGGATAAACATCGTAATCGGTACACTATAAACTGTAAATGGTAAATTATAATCGATAAATCAGAACATATCATAACAAAATAAACCCCCGCCAAGATACCCTACCGCCGAGGGCGAATAATCGAGGATAGATTGTATTCACTCCACACAATCCAAGGCCTATCATTTTAACATGTATATCCCATCCCAAGGGATCTATACTGTATGCCACCCGAAGGTAGGCCGGTAACTGTGAATCCCCCTGACTTTAATGCCCTGAGGAAGGGCGGACCACAAATAACTCCATGGACAGAGTTATCCTCGATTACCACCGTAAAGTCCTAAGGCATACCGGAGAACCTATCCGGACTGTAATCAGTCCCGGGTCTTAAATAACAGTAACGAAAATAACCTTTTTATAGAAAACCTTCTTTCATAATCATAGTTTCATAATTTACTTTCAGTTAACTTCAAAACATACGGTAACGGTCTAAAACTCCATCAATTTTACTTCCACGGTGCATGGGATTTTCATCGGTACAAGTCCGCGTAAATTTTTAAAAACAAATTATACCGGAAGTTTCATTTCAATGTCAATTAACTTTTATATAACAAGAGCTACGGTTAAAAATCATCAAAACCCCTTCATTTTCGTACCTATGGCTTTGCCAAAACTTTCGGACTCAAATTGATCTCTAAACATATATTTATTCATGAAATTAATGCCATAAATCCATACACATACATTAAAACATGCAATTTAACCAAAATTTCCAATATTTTTGAGTTAGGGTTTCACACATACTTTCGGAACCAAATCGAACACTATTTGCATGCTTGTATATGAAATCGAAGCCAAAACATGTAATAAATATGGGTAAACATAAAATCTAACCGAACAATCGAAGGAAACATGCTTCATTTACTTTAAACATGTATCAACATCACTTTAGAGCATTTTTATCAACTTTAATGCAAGAGGAAACGGTAAAAATAAAAAATAACGTCCGAAGTACACTTGCCTTGGCCCGATCTACCGTTATTTTTACCGAGTGTGGATTAAAACAAGTGATTTCTCCTTCTCCTCTTCTCTTCTTTCTCTTCTTCCTCTCCTTCATGCGTGGCCTACTCTCTCTCTCTTCCTTTTCCTTTTTCCCCTTCATTTTATAACAAAAACGAAGGCAACATGCGAGCAAAAGTCAGGACCGCGCTCGAGCGCACCTCGAGCTCTCAGCGAGCGGGCCACATTCTGCTATTCGCGCTAGAGCACCCATCAGGCGCACGGTGTGCGCAGCTCTACTGTCAAGGTCGGCTCGAGCTCACGGCGAGTGCAGCCAAATCTGGATTCTGTGCTCTCCGTGGGCTCGAGCCCACGGAGTGCGCGGGTCAGGCCTGCAGCAAGCCTACTTCGCGTTTTTGCCTTTTGGGACCCGTTTTGACAATTCTAACCCAATCATTCATATCTTTGGACCTTATTTTTGATTATATAACCTTAATAAGTCATAATTATTACAATTTAAAACCTAAAATCTTGTCAACGAATCAACATTTTACCCCTTACAATTTCGGTTTTTGATTTACTAATTTCGGTTCTTTGAGCTTTCCAATATATTCCTCCCGTACCTTTTGAACACAATTCACCTATTTTAATTTATTTACCTTCCAATTATCATATTCTGAAACTCGAGTCGTCACAGTGGCCTTGGTAGAATACTAGCACCTGATGTGCGTCTAAGGGATACTTGTGCATTATTTGGCTAGTGTTTTGATACCTGATGTGCTTGACGGGTACACATGTATTGTCTCACTTGATCTGCACCTATCCCATGTATGACGCGACAGAAGGCTATAAAATACATTTTTGGGCCAATTTTGGGTCATTTTATGCTAGGCCTTAAGAGATGAGAGAGATGACGTCTAAAAGAAGAGAGAAAATATGAGAAATAAGGAGAAGTGATAATTTAAGGTAAATTAAGCAATCCAAAAAAAAAAAAAAAATCAGATTAAGGTAAGTGCACCTAAGCCCACTTTCTTTATAACACATCTATATTTTGAGTCGGATTATGGACTCAATATAATAATAAATAATATGATATTCTGATATTAATAAATTTTATTAATAATAATGGGTATTGATAAACACTAAATTTTATATTTTTATTTTCATTTAATACTTGTTATTGTTTTAGTAATTTTTCTATAAATTATATAATTAAATTATATATTTTAATTATACAGATTTTATTCCTTAAATAAAAATTTTTTGAATAAAGTATGCAAATTAACTCTATGAAGCCTTTATATAGTCAATATATGCAGCCAATCGAAAAAATACGGAAAGGAGGAGTATAGTCATATTTTTTATTGTTAAAATATATACATATATATATATATATATATATATATATAAGAAAACGAAAAAAACATATATATATTTAATAAAATAAAAAGAGAGAAAGTGGTAGTGTGCATGCCACGTATAAGAAAAAATGAAGAAGAGAAAAGTTGGGCATGCACCAGCAGGCGGCAGCAGCAGAAGAAAGTAGAGCAGCTGGGCGTGCATCTGCAGGAGGCGTGCGGGGAGATCATCATCAAATTAGGAAAAAAATTATTATTACCGCCAGCTCTCCCTTTCTCAATAAAAGGAAGCGGAAACAAAAGCAGAAAGGAAGGAATTTTTTTGAGCGAACAGTGAAAGAAATAGCAGAGTGATTCGGTGGGTGAAGCAGTGGGATTTGAGGAAGCGACTTTGCCTTAGGCAAAGGAGAGAGGGATTTGGGGTGAGCGGAATCGGGTCGAAAGTCAGAATTGCAAGAGAGATTTGGGGGATTTTGTGCGAACAGTGAAGTTGCAGAGTAAGGAGGATTTGGGGAGGAGGATGAACAGTGGAAAGCAGAGGGGGAAGGCCTGAACTAGAGAGAACGGGAGAGAGAGAGTAAGCTAGAAGCTGAAAAGTAGAGAGGAGAAAGTGAATGGAAAAAGAGAGACAGAGGGACAGAGAAGGGCAGGAGAACGAAGGGGAGCGAGAGGAAGCAAGGGGGTTTGTTTGTTTTTTTTAGTTTTACTATTATTATAATTTTTTCTATTAGTGTTTTAATTTATTAAGTTTGGATCATGTCTATCCTACCGTATTAGTGAATCTCAGTTTAATATAAAGTTTATTTTCAGGTTAGACTCTATTAGGTTATATTTTTTTATTGGTTGGTTTAGTTTCAGATTTATATTGGAACCTCGTAAATTCATATTATGTTGTGCTGTGAAAATTAATATGTTACGACTAAGCGTTACAATCACCTAACATTTAATATCTAACTTTAATAATTTTATTTTTCTGTTATTTAATTTTTTATATTTTATTTATTCTCTGAGCCCTGGATGACACTGACACCGTTGCTCTTACAATTTTATATTTATGCTATTTAGTTCTTACACTTTATTTATTATCTTTTTTTTTTTCGAGCCTTGGATGGCTGTGCCACCGTCACTCTATTATTTTTATATTTTGCACTTCAATTTCTATTGCTATGAGATGGCACAACCGTCAAAAGCACTTTAATTTTTAGTAATTATAAATTTTATTGCTTAATATTTTGTATCTTCTAGTTCACATGAGGGCCGTACCGAAACCGTTATTATCCAAAAATCAACATTTTAATTTTCCTTTAATATTTTTATAGTTACGAAATTAGTTTCGCGTAGAAAATCAACTCCCTATGGATACAATACTCGACTTACCAGTAAAATTATATCGAACCCTCATATACTTACGAGGTTAAAAATACCATACCTATTAAGGTTCGGTCAAGTATTGAATAATTAATAATAAATGAGAATAATAATAGATATAAATAAATATTAATAATAATTAGTAATAAATAATAGTATTACTAATGATTAATAATATTAAATGATATAATAATAATAATAATAATAATAATAATAATAATAATAATAATAATAATAATAATAATAATAATAATGAAACAAATGGAGAGAGAGAAAGAAAAGAAAAGAGAAAGAAAGGAAAAGAGAATAAGGGAAAGAAATGGGGAAAAGAAAAGGAATGAGAGGAATAATAAGGAAAGGGGAAGAGGGGAAGGCATGAATGGGAGTGGTGAAGAAGGAAGGGGTATCGCTCACTTGGAAACATTGGGCGAAACCCTAACCAACCTCTTGATTACTTAAGGAGGTAGTAGGGTTAAGGGAACAGAGAAGGCATGAATCAAAGGACACACTGCTGTTGTTGCCGTCACCGAAAAGTGAAGAGAGAAAATTAAGGCAAGTAAAATTCATAGCTCACAAAATAAACACTTCCTTCATTCTTATTAATGCCAAATCTCTAATTTCATGCTTTGATTGGTGGGAAAATGGTGAAATTTTAGGGTTATAAATTTGGTAACCAAAATTGCAGAGCCATGACTTGATGAGAGCATGACCGACATTGTGGGCTTAATGATAAATTGGGGTTTCATAAATTGTCTAATGGAGCTATAAAGTGTCGATTTTACATGTTATAGCCCCTAATTTAGGTATTTTGGCGTAGTCATGAAAGTAGAGCACCGTAAATCCTTTTGCGAAGTCCCGAACCCGGAACATGATAACTCTAGTAATTAAATTGGTGTAACTAAGTTGGGATAAGTAAAATTGAGAAAAAAGTTGAAAATTTGCCTTAGTTCAGCAAGCAACAGCACGGCGCCTTCCGTACGCTCGAGCGCGGCAGCAGGCACTAGAAACCCATGGAGTGCTACTCGCTGTGTGCCGGCCACGCTCAAGCGAGGCCCTGGCAGTTGGCCTGTGCTCGAGTATGCGCCCGTTTTTAACTCCGCGACCTGATTTTCATTTTGCTTATAAAGGGAGGGGAAAATGAGAGAGGGCCAAAACCACGATAGCGGCAAAGAGGAAGGAGGAAAAAGAAAAGAAAAGGGGGAGAAATCATCCGTTCTAATCCGCACTAGGTAAAAATAACGACAGATCAAGTTAAGGCAAGTGTACCTCCAACTTCGTTCTTCATTTTTATTGTGTTTTGACTTCACCATTTTCACCCTTTGCGCTCTAAACCCTCACCCATCATGATTTAACACGATTAATGCTTATTTCTAATAAATATACTGCTAAACTTGATATTTATACACGATTATCATGCGTTATGGCTTCAATTTCACGATTTGGTTCCCATTTTGCGTTTATTTTATGTTCGGGCATATTTATCAAAACCCTAACTCAAACATTTGGGAATTTTTAGTTTAATTACATGATTTTGTGTATGCATTTGGATTATGGCTTCAATTTCATGAATAATCATGTATTTAGTATCCGTTTTATGTCCGGAGGGTTTATGTGAAACCCTAGGTACAAAATTGAGGGAATTGGTGTTCAAAATTCTAAATTTTGATATGTAAAAGTTTATTTGTAAAAGAATATTGTTCATGTTATGAATTGTATTTGAAAATTTTACATGAAACTACATTGTCAAGTTTTGAGGATTTTTGAAATAATCTGAAAGGTTATCTATAATTCTGACCGACTTTCTAATATACGACGTATTATAAGTTAGGAAATAAGAAGAAAAATATTTCTGATTTCATTAATTAGGACCTAGGACTATTATTTAGTCAAATAAGATTCTCCGACATGCCTTAAAACGTTATGATGGTATTGAGGATAACTCTATTCATAGAGTTATACATGATCCGCCCTTCCTTAGGGCGTTAACCTAGAGGGTAGTTTCCTGTTCCTAGCATTTCTTCGGGAGACATTCCTATACATAGCCCATGAGAAGGGATATCCTGTTCCTGGCCTTGGATCTTATGGAGTGAACACAATCTATGCTTGACTTCTCACCCATTCGGTTAGTAGGGTATACTAGTTTGGTCCTTTCTGATAGTAAAAAGAGATTTTCAGAACTTATAGTAGTTTCCAAAACTTGTAGATTTTGATATTGGCTTCTGATTTCTAAGGCTCGTTATACTGATTCATGATTTTCTGAGGCATGTTTTATATGGTTTATGATTTCTCTTGCTTTCATGTCACTACTTCCATGATTCTGCATATCTGTACCTCTATTCTGCATGATGAGATTTACACTGCATGTTTTTACTGTACCTTGTTGCTATTCGACTCACTATTTTATTTTTTCTCTCCAGATAATACAGTAGAGCTAGTGCCTGATGAGAATGAATAGTTAAAGCCTAGCCTCAGAGACTTTGAAAGACTTGAAGTTATTTTAGAGATCTTGGAAAGAAGTAGCTTGGATGTAAAAACTTGATTTTGTATATGGATCTTATATATATGGATCATGTATATGAAATATATGTTATGCATGTGATGAAATAGGGATTTATGCTTCTGTAGGTATAATTATTTTTGATATAGTTCAGCTTCCGCTATATATTTTTTAGATTTTTATATAGGTTCTAGACGGCATCTTTATTCTAAATTTTTGGATTAGTGGACAGAAATGTTGAATGTAAAAGCCGTAGAGAATTATACGGCGTCTGTTGATCCTATGTTGTTGATGAGAATGTGTGTGATGGATATTATTTTGTATATTTGTAGGTTTTGTTCATGTTTTATATATCGATTTAGCCTAGTTTTTGGAAAAACTCTGTCCGTTTTCCCTTAGAACTTCAAATTGTTATTTGTGCTTTAGTTTATGTATTTGTATTGACAAAAAAATCTAAGCACAAAAAAAAAAAAAAATTGTTTTATCACAATTGGTATCAGAGAAATAAGATACCTTAAGATTGATCAATCAAAAAGCAAAAACAAAGGCTTAAGTTTCCGTAGGGATAGGTCGGGGTAGTCAAGATAATTAGGATGTTTAGGAAGTTAATCCTTAGGCTAGATTTGAATTTCATTAAACCATTGATAACCCCTTCCCTTAACTTTATTTCTTGAGGTTTATAATGTTGTGCTTACTTTTGGTTGCAAGATCTAAGATAGCCAATAGGAGAAATAGAAGAAACAATCTTGGTGGTGCTAGTACTCTCCCACGATCGAGAGGCTATGCATGTGGATCTATTGGAGATCATGACCAATGTGGTTGAATCTGTGAAGCAACGTCATATGGCTTCGGTCCTTGCACCTGAGCCAGCTCCGTTAAACCCTACTCCGACGACTTATATTAGATTCACAGCGGAGTGAGCACCAATATTTTTGGGTAAGCGTGATCCAACGGAAGCGGATGTTTGGCTTAAGAGGATGAAGAAGATTTTTGTTGTGATCTGGTGTACTGAACAGGAAAAAGTTACCTTCGCAGTGTACAAGTTGGAAGGTGAAGCTAATAGTTGGTGGAGTATGAAAAAGACAGCATTAAGCGTACCTGGCAATAGGATTATATGGGAGATATTCGAGGAAGCTTTTATGGAGAAATATTTCCTTTCCAGTCTTTAAGATCAAAAGGAGCAAAAATTCATGCGGTTGAGACAGGAAAACATGACTGTGTGACGGCCTGCACGTAAATCTAACGTAAATCGCCGTCAGGTCTTAACAACATTAATGGATATAAAAATTTTACTTTCATTCAGGATTTCACGAGGCCGAACTGCTTGAGTTGGCCTTCCGATTTTAATTTCAACTTGAACATGAGATGTATACTAGAATTATAAATTTCATTTATCCAAAAGGAATCACGGAAACATGACTAACATCCATAGATTCTCAACAGCGAATCATTTTACAAGTCTCCACAAAATATCAAAATAATTAAACAAGCTCTTCGTTAAATCAGCTCCGGCCAACCGGACTATTGGCTACGCCATAATGTTCTACTCAACGTCATCCTCCATGAGCCTTTCGTCATCTGAAAATAACAAGAGTGAGCTATACAGCCCAGCAGAATACTCACATGCAGAAAACCAAAAACAGAAACATATATATATATAAGCGAATATAATTTAGCATACGAAAATCATCATTTCCTTAGTCTTTTTCTTCTTATCTTGTCTGCTGAAAACCCATAAAAACATTGAGAATTCTTATCATCTTTAGGGACCGGACGGGAGCGGACAACATCGAGGACGGGTTGTGTGAAATCTCACAACCTAAAGCCGTATCCCTTCATTATGCTCCCTGGGGCGGGAGGTAATGCCTTTAACCCGACATACGGGGCCGTAGTCCAAAAGTCTTATGCCATCCCCTCATTATGCTCCCCAAGGCGGGAGGTAATGCATTTAACCCGGCATACGAGGCCGTAGTTCCTTTTTAAACAGAAAACCGGAGTTCTTTTTTTTTAAAACAGTAGGCCGAAGTTCTCTTTCAACAGAAGGTCATAGTTCCAAAAGGCCGAAGCCCTTTTGTCGGCGCCGGTGTTCTTTTCTTAAAACAAAGCCGGAGTGCCAAAACCGAAGTTCTTTTCAAAGGGCGGAGTTCTTTTCTGAAATCCAGAGTTCTTAAAACGAGAGTGATCTGTCTTAAAAATCCGGAGCTCTAAAACCGGACTGACGTTTCTTTAAAATCCGGGGTGCTGAAACCGGAGTGATCTTTTCTTTAAAATCTGGAGTGCTAAAACCGGACTGATCTTTCTTTAAAATCCGGAGTACTAAAACCGGAGTGATCTTTCTTTAAATTCGGAGTGCTAAAACCGGAGTGATCTTTCTTTAAAATCCGGAGCTCTAAAACCGGAGTAACTTTTCTTAAAAATCCGGAGTGCTAAAACCGGAGTGATTTTTCTTTAAAATCCGGAGTGCTAAAATCAGAGTGACTTTTCTTAAAAATCTAGAGTGCTAAAACCGGAGTGATTTTTCTTTAAAATCCGGAGTGCTACAACCGGAGTGACTTTTCTTAAAAATCAGGAGTGCTAAAACCGGAGTGATTTTTCATTAAAAAGACGGAGCTCTTTTCGTAAAAGGCAGAGTTCTTTTAATAAGGCGGAGTTCAAAAGCCGGAGTTCTTTCCTGCAAATCCGAAGTTCTTTAAAAGCCGGAGTTCTTTATTTATAAAAGCGGAAGTTCATAAGCCGAAGTTCTTTTGCGGAGTCCTTTCCTAAAAAGACTGGACTTCCAAAAGCCGGAGTTCTTTTCTGCAAATCCGAAGTTCTTTAAAAGCCGGAGTTCTTTATTTATAAAAGTGGAAGTTCATAAGCCGGAGTTCTTTTGCGGAGTCCTTTCCTAAAAAGACCGGAGTTCCAAAAGCCGGAGTTCTTTTCTACAAATCCGAAGTTCTTAAAAGCCGGAGTTCTTTATTCGTAAAGGTCGGAGCTACAAATGTCGGAGTTCTTTAAAATTCGGAGTTCTTAAATCTGAAGTTCTTTTCCATTTAAAATTTGAAGTTCCAAAGGATGGAGTTCTTAATCATTCAAAGTCCGAAGCTCTTTTCTTAAAGTCAGAAGTCTTTTCATGAGATTATCAGAGTTAATAAAAGTCGACAATCAATTATAAAAATCTAATATCATGAATATCATGGTTTCCTTTAAACATGCGATTACGAAGGATAAATCACAAGAACAGAACAAGTATCATACATACATAATTTCATAAGAATATACATACTAGCGTAGCAAACATGCAGAATCATGAACTTTAAAAACATGGGTGAGTATTCTTGCCTGGATTGGATCTATGGACCTTTCACTTGGTTCTGGCTCGGTTCTTAACACTTTCACTGGCGTTGCCTAGCTTCCTCTCTAAGTCATGGGAGGGCCATTACTTATAGGCGTGGTAGTAAGTAGGCAGGTGTCACCTCTTGTACTTCTTTCTTTTCTACAAGGTTATCGGGGTGGTTAGGAGTAAGTAACCTGCCAGTAACGGTCGTTCTTTACTTTTAAACAGGGCTTCCTTCTGGCATTGCATAGTTTCTTCCGACTTTACTTTTCGTGAGGGCTTCCTTACTGGCGTTGTAGGCATGGTCATACTGACTTTATTTTTCGTAGGGGATCTCTTTATTATTTTCGGTCAACTAGCCTTGACCGGACTTAATTGTTTTTCATAAAGGCCGGAGTTCTAATTCCATTAAACCGAAGTTCATATAGCCGGAGTTCTTGTGCGATAGAAGCCGGAGCTCCTTATTCATAAAAGCCGGACTCGATTTTCATCAAAGAAGTCCGGACTTCCCTTCACCATGCAAGGGCCGAACTTGAATTCATCTTAAGGTCGAGTTACTTTTCTTATTACATTTTCCGGTCAACTAGCGTTGACCGGACTTGATGACTGGAATTTTTTTTTTAAATCTGGGTTGTTATAACTGTGACTGAGTATGACGCAAAGTTTATTGAGTTGTCCCGATTCTCACCATATTTCGTAGTGGATGAAGTAAGAAAAGTAAAGAAATTTCAACAAGGGCTATGGGATGATATTAGGAAGTAATTGTCGACTCTAAAACTCCAAACTTATGTTAATATCTTGGATTGGGCAATGATTTATGAGAAAGAGATGTAAACGCAGATATTCTTTACAAAGAGAGCTGCTAGCCAGGCGAGTCTCAGCACAGGCTCTAATGTAGGATCTTTAGGGCCATCTAAAAAGGCGAGGACAACTGATAAAGGAAAGAGTATCACTTAAGCATGTCGGCAGCTGACTATACATTCTGTGGGAAGAAGCATCATGCACAAGCATGTCGCAAGGCATCGGGAGCATACTTTAGATGTGGACAGTAGGGCTACCTGGCTAAAGACTGTCCATCACCTCCGAGGCTAGAACGAAAGAAGTCTATTGTGACAGCTAAGGCTTCTATGATGACTGTTTAGGACCCGGAGGTATCCCTGAATGTTGTTGAAGGTACCCTTTCTATTTGTGGAGTTCCTACTTCTATCTTATTTGATTCGGGGTCTATCCACTCTTTTATTTCTCTATGATTTGCATGTTCTATTGTATCTACCCCGCGTGTTTTGGATTATGCATTAGCTATGTCAACTCCCACTAGATCTTTTGTCGTTACTGATGTGTGTACCTTGGATGTGTGGTTGAGGTGAATGGGAAATGTTTGCTTGTGCATTTAGTATTGTTGAACATGGGTAACTTTGATGTAATTTTGGGGATGGACTTGCTAGCCAAATATTATGCCAATATTGATTATTTTCTAAAAAGGATTTGTTTTGATATTCTTAGAATGAAACCCTTTTTCTTTCAAGGCATCAGAAAGGAGGTATCTGTGTTAATTTCTGCTTTGCATGCCAAGAATTTGATAAAAAGTGGGTGTAAAGTTTATCTGGCATATATCTGCACCACTAGAAGTTGTAGTGTGCCGACTAAGGATATTCTAGTTGTGTGCAATTTTGAGGATGTCTTTTCGGAGGAATTGCCTGGACTACCTCCACACTGAGAAATTGAGTTTGAGATTGCAATTATTCATGAAGTTAGCTCGATTTCTAAAGCCCCAAATTGTATAGCCCGACTGAATTGAAAAACTAAAATTACAGTTACAGGAGTTGTTAGATAAGAATTTTTTCAGATTGAGTGTATCTTCCTGGGGAGCACCAGTGTTGTTTGTGAGGAAGAAAGATGGGTCCTTGTGGCTATGTGTTGACTATCGTGAGTTAAACAAAATCACGATTAAGAATAAGTATTTGTTACCATATATTGATAATTTATTTGATCAATTGTAAGAATCTTGGGTATTTTTAAAGATTAATTTGAGGTCCGGTTATTACTAGTTGAGGATTAAGCCAGAAGACGTGGCTGAGATGGCTTTTCGAACACGGTATGGCCACTACGAGTTCCTTGTTATGCCTTTTAACCTTACAAATATCCTTGCTACTTTTATAGATCTGATGAATAGGGCGTTTAGGCTGTATCTGGATAAATTTATAGTGGTATTTGTTGATCACATCCTAATATATTCAAAAGATTATGAGGAGCATGAGACTCACTTAAGGATAGTACTCCAAGTACTCCGCCAGGAAAAGTTATATGCTAAACTGAGTAAGTGTGAATTCTGGCTAGTGAATGTGATATTTTTGGAACATGTAATTTCTGATGGTGGTGTTTTTGTCGATCCAAAGAAAGTGGATGCAATTACAAATTGGTGTATGCCAACATCCGTGACCGAGGTTAGGAGCTTTCTTGACATGGCGGGCTACTATAGGCCTTTTGTAGAAAATTGTTCTCAGATTGCTATACATCTGACTCGAATGATAAAAAAGGAGGCTAAGTTTGAATGAACTGAGGAATGTGATTACAGTTTTCAGGAGTTGAAGGATCGCTTGACTATCGCTCCAGTACTAATCATTCTGGAGGGTCCAGGTAGTTTTGAGGTATATTGTGATGCCTCTAAGGCGGGTTTAGGTTATGTATTTATGCAGCATGGTAAATTTGTAACTTATGGGTCTAGACAATTGATGGCGCATGAAAATAAGTGCCCAGCTCATGATCTGGAGCTAGCAAATATTGTGTTTGCTTTAAAAATTTAGAGATGTCATTTATATGGTGAAAAGTTCATTATCTATTCTGATCATAAAAGCTTGAAGTATCTGTTCTCATAGAAATAGCTTAAGATAAGGCAAAGGAGATGGCTTGATTTCCTAAAAGATTATGATTGTGAAATATAGTATAAGCCGGGGAAGGCTAATATAGTTGCAAATGCATTAAGCCGTCGACCAGAGTATGTGGCTAAGTTGTAAATCAAGCAGATGGAAATGTTAGATTATCTGAAGCAGTGTGAAATCCAACGATATGTTCAGGGTGATAGGATGCTTTTTATCTTATCTTTAAATCCAGCCAAAGGTAATTAGTGAAGTTAAGGAGAAACAAGTGAATGACCTATTCCTTGTGGATATTGTAAGTGATCTGAATAAGGAATCTCGAGCTAATTTCAATGTCCAGGACTGATGGAGTATTGAGATTTAGAGATCGATTATGTGCATTGGACAATAGGGAATTGAAGGAGAAGATCTTTAAGGAAGCACATAGGTCTCGGTATATAATCCATCTTGGAACGAACAAAATGTATTAGGGTTTGAAGAAAACTTTTTGATGGAGGAACACGAAGAGGGATACTATGTCAGTAACTAAAAGCTAAAAGGAGGAAACTTTCTAAGTTGTTACAACCAATGCCGATCCCAAGCTAGAAATGAGAAGATATTACTATAGATTTTGTATCAGGTTTGCCAAGGACTCCCAGGAATCATTACACCATTTGGGTTATAGTTGATTGACTAACAAAATCAACCCATTTCTTGGAAATCAAGACGACTTATTCCTACGATAGTTGGCCCAATTATATGCAAATGAGATTGTGAGGTTTCATGGAGTGCCTGCTTTGATTGTGTCTAATAGGGATCCACATTTCATCTCGAGGTTTTTGGAAAGCTTGCATAATGAGTTGGGGACAGAATTGAAATTTAGTATAGCAAACCACCCCCAAACTGATGGCCAATTGGAGCATACGATTCAGATTCTTGAGGATATGTTGAGGGCCTCAGTATTAGGGATGAAGGAAACTTGGGATAATTATTTAGTTTTAGCAGAATTTGTATATAATAACAGCTATCAAGCAAGTATCAACATGACGCCTTTTAAGGCACTATATGGAAGGAAGTGCAGATCGTCGATTTACTGGGAGGAGATTGAAGATAAGAGGATTTTTGGTCCTAAAATTGTGAAGGAGACAACAGAGAAAATTAGGCTGATTCATGAGAACCTGAAGGTTGCTCAAAGCAAGCAGAAGAGCTTTGCAGATCGGAGGAGGACAGAATTGGGCTTTGAGGTGGGAGATTATATTTTTCTAAAAGTTTCAACGTCCAAGGAAACGTTCAAGTATGGAGTGAAAGGAAAACTGAAGCCGCGATTTATCGTACCATTTGAGATTTTGGAGAGGATCGGGGAGGTAGCTTAGAGGTTAGCACTACCACCCAGTCTAACGGACATACACGATGTATTCCATGTATTGATGCTTTGGAAGTATGTCCATGATCCTACGCACATGATTGAGTACGAGCCATTGACTATCGACAAGGATTTATCTTATGTCGAGAAGCCGATACAGATATTGGATCGAAAGGACAAAAACTTATGCATGAAGACCATTCCCTTGGTGAAAGTGCTTTGGAGGAATTATTTACCGAAGGATGCCACATGGGAGCACGAAGAGTAAATTAGAAGCAAGTATCCCCACTTGTTCTATTGAGGTATATGGTTTCATTAATTTCGAGGATGAAATTCCTATAAGTAGGGGAGAGTGTGAGGTCCCGAACCTGGAACATAATAATTCTATTAATTAAATTGGTATAACTAAGTTTCAGAGAAGTAAAATTGAGAAAAAAGTGAAACTTTTGCCTTAATTTAGCAAGCAGTAGCACGGCGCCAGCTACACGCTCGAGCGTGGCAGCAGGCACCAGAAACCTGTAGAGTGCCACTCACTGTGTGTCGGCCTTGCTCGAGCAAGGTCATGGCAGTGAGCCTGCGCTCGCCGCACGCCTTTCATGCGCTCGAGCACGTGCTCATTTTTAACTCCGCGACTTGATTTTTGTTTTTCCTATAAAGGGAAGGGGAAATGAGAGAGGGGCAGAACCACGACAGCAGCGAAGAGGAAGGAGGAAAAAGAGAACAAAAAGGGGAGAAATCATCCGTTTCAATCTGCTCCAGATAAAAATAATTATACATTGAGCTCAAGCAAGTGTACCTCTAACTTCGTTCTTCATTTTTACCATGTTTTGACTTCTCCATTTTCGTTCTTTATGCTCACAACACTTGCCCCTTATGACTTAACGTGATTAATGCATGTTTCTAATAAATATATTGCTAAACTTGATGTTTATACATGATTATCTTGCGTTGTGGCTTCGATTTCATGATTTGGTTCCCGTTTCATATTCGTTTTGTGTCCAGGCAGATTCACCGAAACCCTAATGCAAAAATTTGGTATTTTTAGTTTAATTGCATGATTTTGTATACGTATTTGGATTATTGTTTCGATTTCATGAATAATCATGTATTTAGTATCCGTTTTACGTCCAGAGGGTTTATGTGTAACCCTAGGTACAAAATTGAGGGATCTGGTGTTAAAAATTCTAAATTTTGATATGTAAAAGTTGATTTGTAAAAGAATATTGTTCATGTTATGAATTGTATTTGAAAAATTTTCATGAAACTGCACTGTCAAGTTTTTGTGGATTTCTGAAATAATCTGAAAGGTTATCTGTGTAATTCTGACCGACTTTCTAATATACGACGTATTATAAGTTAGGAAATAAGAAGAAAAAATATTTTTGATTCTGTTAATTGGGACTTAGGACTATTATTTAGTCAAGTAAGGTTCTCCGACATGCATTAGAACGTTATAGTGGTAATCGAGGATAATTCCGTCCATGGAGTTATATGTGGTCTGCCCTTCCTCAGGGCATTAACCTAGAGGGTAGTTTCCTATTTTTGGCATGCCTTCGGGAGGAATTCCTATACATAGCTCATCAGAAGGGATATCTTATTCCTGGCCTTAGATCGTGTAGAGTGAACACAATCTATGCTTGATTTCTCGCCCCCTTGGCTAGCAATGGTATACTAGTTTGGTCATTTCTGATAGTAAAAAGGGATTTTCAGAACTTATAGTAGTTTCTACAACTTCTAGATTTTGATATTGGCTTCTGATTTCTAAGGCTCGTTATACTGATTCATGATTTTCTGATGCATATCTTATATGGCTTATGATTTCTCATGCTTTCATGTCACTACTTCCATGATTCTGCATATCTAGTACCTCTGTTTTGCATGACAAGATTTACACTACATGTTTTTATTGTGCCTTACTAGGATTCGCCTCACTGTTTTATTTTTTCTCCACTAGATGATACAGAGAGCTAGTGCCTGACAAGAAGGAATAGTTAAAGCCTAGCCTGCAAACTTTGGAAGACTTGAAGTTATTTTGGAGATCTTGGAAAGAAGTAGCTTGGATGTAAATAGCTGATTTTATATATGGATCTTGTATATGAAATGTATGTTGTGCATGTGATGAAACAGGGATTTATGCTTCTGTAGGTATAATTATTTTGGATGTAGTTCAGCTTCCGCTATATATTTTTCTAGATTTTTATGCATGTCCTAGACGGTATCTCTATTCTGAATTTTTGGATTAGTGGACAGAAATGTTGAATATAAAAGTCGTAGGGAATTATATGGCGTCTGTTGATCCTGTGTTACTGATGAGAATGTGTGTGATGGATATTATTTTGTATATTTGCAGGTTTTGTTCAAGTTTAGCCTAATTTTAGGGGAAACTCTATCCATTTCCTTTAGAACTTTAGATTGTTATATGGGCTTTAGTTTCTGTATCTATATTGTTAGAAAAATCTAAGGACAAAAAAAAAATCCGTTCCATCACATCTTCCCTTCTCATTCTTTGATATTGATTATTTGTTTTCATGTTGTGATTTTGTGCCAATTGATCAAAATTTTGTGACAAATTGGGGATTTGGGGAAAACTGGGCCATGGTCGTGTGATTGTGAATGGTTAGGGTTTCTGTGCAAGAAAATTTAAGTATTAATTAAATTATTATATTGTTGTTTCCTCACACAACTAATCTCCTCCCCCCTCATGGAATATTATTGTTTGGAAATTATGAGGATGATATGCTTGTGAGTGTCTGTGTTGTGTGTATTGCGGCGTGAGTATGCATGGTTTGGGTGGGGTGTATTGCCTCGATTATGAGCCGGTGGGAGATGGTGGTACTGCTACCGTCGCCGTGCTGTGAGCTGGCAGTGAGAAGGTGGAGCTGCCGCCATTACCTTGTTGTGAGCCAACAATGAGGAGATGGTGGTGCTGTCGTGCGCCGCGGTATGTGGGTATATAAGGGTGTGTAAACACCCAGTTGTGGGTGCATATATATATATATTTGTATATACATAGATATATATATTTGTATATATTTTCAAATGTAAGATATTTATATATATATCTACTAAAATTGTTAACTGATTGAGGAGAAAATTATCGACAATTATCATTTTGATTGGATTTTTGTGAAATTAATCAGGATAGTTAAATAAGATGAGAATCATGGGTAAGTTTAAGAACAAAAAAATTGAGGATATTTTGTGGCCTTAGAAATGAGATTTGACATGCTAGGAGGGCTAATTATGATCGACTATAATATAAAAAATATATATATATTTAAAAATGGTCGACCGAATATTCTAAATTTTTTTTTGGATTTTTTCCTATTTCGGTGGTGATTGATCTTTGAGTTGGCTTTGACCGAGTGTGTATTTTCTATTGGTATTCTATGGATAAGTAAAGGAGAGAGTGTGAAGACTCTACAGTAACTAGACAAATGCGAGTCTATAAGACCTTGGAGTCATTTATACTTTTTCAATGCTAATTCTATTTTGAAAATTGAGACTGTTGATATTGAGGAGGGATGCTTATAGCTTGATGATCATCGTAGAGGATGATATTAAGGATATCATTGGCAAGGCGTATGAGAGATGGCATGAGCATGTTACGGGTACAGCCTCTGGAAGAACTGTAGGAGTAGTGGTGATACCATAGATACCGGATAACCTCATGGTACTTACCTAATCATTGGGAGCGTAAATATGCGGCCTTTAGTTTACTATAGTAGAATAAGGTCCATGATGATTCCTTCTTGGTTGACATTGTTGGTGACATAAATAAAGAGTCAATAGCAGATTTTAGTGTGTTGGCCGATGGAGTTTTCAGGTTTTAGGAGCGGATATGTGTGTTGAATACTGAAGAATTGAAGGAAGAAATCATGAATGAATCCCATAGTCAAAGTATACCAGCCACCCCAAAATTAAAAAAATGTATCAAGATTCAAAGAACTTTTGGTGGCACAACATGAAAAGAAAAATTATGGTCTATGTGGGAAGATGTTTGATATGCTAACAATTGAAGGCCGACTACAATAAACCACCAAGTCTCTTACAACCTATGCCAACCCCCAATTGAAAGTGGGATGATATAACTATAGATTTTGTGATAAGTTTATTGAGAATGCTAAGAAATTATGACACTATGTGAGAAATTATAGATCAACTCACTAAATCAGCTCACTTCATTATTGTTCAGATGGCATTCTCTAGAGACCGACTGGTGAGACTATATATTAATGAGATAATTAGAATTTATGGGGTGCCAGCTTCAATTGTATCAGATCGAGATTCAATGTTTGTCTCAAAATTTTAGAAAAAAATTTACACCGAGAGTTGAAAACCAATATGAAATTTAGCTTGGTTTATCATTTTCAAACGGATGGACAATCAAAGTAAATAATCTAAATTCTGGAAGATATGTTAAGAGTTTTAATCATAGAAATAAAAGGCAATTGGGAAAACTATTTACCATTAGCCAAATTTGCATACAATAATAACAATCAAACAAGTATTGACATAGCCCCATTCATGGTTTTGTATGGGAAAAAATATCATTCCTCATTTCATTGAGAGGAGACTGAAGATAGGAGGCTTTTGGGACCAAAATTTATTCAAGAGACATCTAAGAAGATTCATTTGATCAATATGATTAATTGAAGGTGATCTAAAGTCAACAAAAGAGCTATGCTGATTAGAGGATATTGGAGTTGAGTTTAAATGTTAGGGATCATGTATTTTTGAAGATATCTCCATCAAAGAGAATTTTTCGATTTGGGATTAAAGGAAAATTGAAGTCAAGGTTTATTGTACCATTCGAGATTCTAGAAAAAATCGGTGAGGTAGCATATAGATTTGCTCTACCTCTGAGTTTGGGGGATGTCCACAATGTCATCCATGTGTCAATACTCCAGAAGTATGTTCATGACTCATCTCATATTATTGAACATGTACCGTTGAGAATAAATGAAGATTTAACATATATTGAGGAATCTATTCAAGTTTTTGGAAAAAGGGATCAAATGCATCAGACAAAGGTAATTTCATTAGTAAATGTCTTATAAAGGAATCATTCATAAGAAGAATTTACATGAGAAAGAGAAAAAGAGATTTGAGAGAAATATATATATATTTGTTTCTTCGATGAAGTATGTTAAATTTCAATGATAAAAGTTTTAGAAGGAGAGGAGAAATATAAGGGGCAAATTTCAATTTATAATATTGATCGTGATTAAGCGAAGAAAAGGAAAATTTGAGGTCAAATGAGAATTGGTCAAAGTTAATGTTTTAACCGGGTCACATTGGGTTGAATGACGCTTGATTAGTGCTCGACACGCATACATATATGTTTTGGACAAAAAGGTCGAGCTTGAAGGATGCCTAACCGATGCTAGATCATATTTTTAGCAAATTGCCAATGCTTGATTTATGCTTGAAAAATACTCGTGCGTTCCCTTGGCAGATTGCTAGTGTCTAAGAGATGCTTGTGCACTATTCAGCCATAATATTGATGCCTGACGTGTGCACATGTATGGTCTTGCTTGATTCGTGCCTAACACATGACTGATACAACAGTTGGTTATAAAAATGCACTTTTCAACCAATTTTGGGTATTTTGAGTTTGGCCTTGAGAGAGGAGAGAGGTAAGGTTTAATAGAAGAGAGAACATATAAGAAATAAGCAAGAGAAGTGAAAATTCATGGTAAAATCAAACAATCTCTAGGAAAAACAAATTAAGGTAGGTGCACTTAAGTCCTCTTTCTTTTATTACTACTTTTTCTTTACTTCCTTGAGTATTTATTATTCCAAATACTCATACATATTACATTTTTGTAGCTAAATTATTTTTTCTCCACATGCATGACTCCTATTCCCATTCTTAGTAAATTTCATGAAGTTCTCACCTTTAGTTCACATATAATAATTTGTCAAGCTAGTTCTTTGCATTTTCAACTCATATAAGTTCTAAAATTTTGTTTAAATGCCATGCATGTTACAATTTCATATGTAAAGAGTTGAAACTTCTTTTGTATGAATTCTCATACCCACTCTTTAAAATTCTTATGAAATTGATATTATAAATTCACATATATTATGTGTGACGGACCGGGTTATTTTCCTTAAATAACCTCCGTCCAATAAACACATCATTAATGCCCAAAATTAATATTGTAAAATTTTTACAAAAAATTGGGCAGTGTTTCGTTTATAAATTGGACGTTTGCCAAAATACAAACACCTGTAAGTAATCCTGTACAATAATCCACAACATTTATCAACAAACCACAGGATCCCATAGCTACCACAACACCTCCGGTGGCACCGACGTCATAACTCAGGTACGACGTCGGCCTAGAAAGGATGGTAACTAAAAGAAACGCAAATAATAACCACAATAAGTAACCTGCGGAAGCATGAAACCATAATACACAAGAAAACCAAACTGTTCATCCACATCCACATACACATACATAACATAATATATAAATGGGATTCACCAAATACAATACAAATCCTGTTCCATTTAATCAAACTAAGTCTTCAAGCTTTTTACAGAAATCAGGTCGCCTATCTTGCTCCTCAATCTCTTACTCGGTCTCGTTTGCGAGCATCTCATCATTCTCATCTGAAAGGAGAGACAACAAGCGTGAGCTAAAAAGCCCAACAAGTGTAAACATACATCACTATCAGAGGACAGATAAGCAATAGAAATAATGGTGGGATGGGGAAAACCATATAACTACAATTAAAAGGGAGCATAAGAGGAAGGGGACCTTTGGGATAACATGGGTTGCATATTAATATTAGATACGTTTTTATACACTTTTATTATTTTCATTAATCTTTGCGGAACAGGGCCAGTAGGTCGTACTAGCAACGATGCGAAAGAACGAGGAAAGGATCATAATACTCCTCATGATCTAAGGCTGTGAGGGCTTATTCTTAGACCCAACCAGGGGGTCGTCTGCATATCATGCCAATACATCATGTCAATAATCGCCCCATTCCCCCAAGGTACCAGGGCAGTTCCTCGTTCTTCCACAATAGTATCCTAAGGCGTGACACGGACATCACCCGCTCACACAAGCGACCAGAACACGCGGCCAAAGTATTCTTCGGCTTTCCACCGAGATGGACGTGTCAAACCAGAGAATACTACCCAAATGAACATAAGTCCATGGTCCTAGTTTCATGATTCCATTTCCATTTTCATTTGAGGGAGAGTCCGCCATATCCAATTTACCATATCTCCCGCCATTTGGGAGGTTCCATCATTCACATATCACATTGTGGACTTCCCTCCGATTACTTGCTCAGTTCTTACCCTTCTTTGGAACTTGGCATTTTTCACAATTCAATTTATATACATGATTATCAAAATTCATGAGAGGGATTGGGATTCCTTACCATCGATGAGCCAATCACATTGGGGTTCTCCGGAGCCCATTTCTGAATCTTATAATTTCAAATGCACGTTAGTCATAACTTTCATAACAATGGAACGAGGGTAAAATATGCAATTTATCCATTTATTTAGTATGACCAGTAATAGGGATCGTTTAACACTTCCGGACGCCGCGAACGGGTCGATTCTTGTGAATTTGGACGCCCGGTCGATATGTATACATATTTGGGACGTGGTGATTAATATTTTGAGATCAATTTAAGATAATACAAAGGTGAAAGCATGCAAATTTATTTATTCACCTCGGGTGAACAGTGTCAGGAGGCATTTAGAGGTCTCAGAAGCCGTGAACGGGTCGATTCTTGTGAATTCGGACGCCCGGTCAATATGTATACATATTTGGGACGTGGTGATTCATACTTTGAGGTCAAGCTAACATAATTTGAGGGGGAAAACAGTGAACCCGAATCTGGGCGTGGGTTAGGGTCTGGTGGTACCAAAAGCGATCGATTCGGAGCTTGTTTCGGTCAATAAATTATAGATTCCTTGATCTTAAAGCATGCGTTACAATTTTTTTCACAATTTGGGTGGGTATCGAGATGATAATACCCGATTAAAAACGAATAAAAATCACAAGAGAGCAAATAGTGAGTATGAAAACACTTGCCTCGACGTGCTCTATATTTTCTCCAACTAGCTCGAGCTCGGAATCGGACCCGAAGGCCTCCATTTTCTCCTTTTCTCCTTCGCGAGCTATTCCTCTCACCGGGCTCCCACGGGTGCTGCCGCCGCTACACCGCGACGCCCAGCTGGCGACGGCCTTGCACGGCCGTCTCCAGCCACCGCCGACGATGGCGCTGCCTCCACCGGCGCCGCTCGCCCCCGCTCTCTCTCTTTCTCTCCCCCGAAACCCTCGCGTGCTGCTGTTCGCTGCTCACTACCGTCATTGCTCCCCCCTCCTTTCTTAAACACTCAATTTCCCCAATTTGAAAGAGAAGAGAGGAAGTCACGTGAGAGGCATGGCAGCAGCATTTCCCCCTACTTTCTTCCTTCTACCTCTACGTTTTCATTATTATTATTATTATTATTATTATTATTATTATTATTATTATTATTATTATTATTATTATATTACGTTTCTTTTAATCCCAACTTTAATTCGACACCCGAACGATCGAATTGGCACACTCTGGCACCGACCCAATAATTCCGAATATTCTCCCAAAATTTCGTGATATTAAATTAATTTTCTCACGCCCGAATTATCCAAAATTACCGAAAATAATAAATAATACCAATTTAATCCGATATAAATATTTCGAGATTTCGAGATATTACATTATGTTTCTCAACAAATTTACTGCACTAAGGCCCAAACATGTTTTGAATTCTTATTTCAATGCTTTTATATGTTTTAAATTTCATATATAATGTTTCAAAATATTGTAATTCCTTAAATATTGTTTACATGTTTTGAAATTTTATTGATCTTTCTTTACATGCTTAGAGTTGAAAAGAAGTGATAAAATTTCATCAAACTATACATAATTCCTATAATTTTTGAATTATACAGTCATTATATGTCTAAAATTTTATAACACCACTCTTACTTGCTTTAAATTATCACAACTAAATTCCTGTAAGAAATTTTATGCATTACATGACAAGTATTTAGAGTATAGATATGACGAAACAGGTCATTTTTTTTTAATGGCCTCTATCAATAATTATACTTAACAAATTAAACTAATACACCAATAATTTATTTTATTAAATTCTGCAGAAAATTGGGTGGAGTCACTCCTCAGTAAGGGCACAACCATACGTAAAACCTGAATAAAACAACCTGAACAAAACATTTTCAACAAAATGGACCTCAAAATTTAACCATTCAATCATCCACAACAATCACACAACTCCTACACAGGACCAACAATCAATTGTCATATCATTTATGACTCAAACACAATATTTATAACTATCACATTGAATTTAATAGAGATGCCATCTAGTAATCTATACAATTTTCAAAATCAAACCTGCAGAAACATACTATATTTATAATTTAACATGGGGAAGCAAAATAATAATAATCTATGATAAATATAACATGATATGCTATTTAGTACATCACATTCATCCAAAATATTAGATGGTTTCATTCATAATACATTAACTTTTAAAATTGTCCAAATCTTTGAGATCCAGCAATCTTCTTAGCTAAGCTCAATCTCTATTCTTTCTCATTAGGCATCAGCTCAATAGTGTCATTTGGGAGGATAAACAAAAACAGTAAGGAGTGAGTCAACATCTCAGCAAGGTACTATAATAGTAAGAACATATAAATTTTTATATAAAATTTAAATATAAATAGAAAAGAAGACAAAAAAGGGATTAGGAATCAAAATGTATATGGAGCAAGCAAAAATATGAAGCGAAGTATAAACATGAACTTGAAGATGAAAATCTCATTTTATTTCTTTTATCTATTGTTTAATTATTCCTTCCACTTATCTTAACCAGAAAAATATGTTAAAAATCACAAATCAACTCAATTTACTTGTCCTTTAGATTAACTTTTATTTCTTGAGGGGCTCGTGCTAGTAGGCCCTACTAGCTAAGGAGGCGAATAATCAAGGGTATGTTATGTTCACTACACATAACCCAAAGCCAAAGTTTTTCTCTTAATTTATATCCCAAGGGTAGGATAATTAAAAGTCAAAGCCTCCTTATTTACATCCTAGAGTGTAGGATGATCAAAAATTGAATTCCTCCATAGTAATGCCCCGAGAAAGGCGGACCACATATTACTTTATAGATAGAATTATCCTCGATTACCACCATAATATCCTAAGGCATGCCATATAACACTACCCACTAATAGCAAACATTGGTCTAGTTTCTTACTGATTTTAACTGAATTCAATGTATTCTTAAATTCAAGGCCTTAGTTCGTCATACTTCAAAATCCATATCAAATTCATACAACTAAACCTTCAGATAAAACTTGTGGTTCTCAATGTTTTCAAACTGTATAACTTTTTGGCTATTTTAAATAAACATGCCTAATAAGCTCAAATAATTAATCAAATATCATTTTTATCCCATAACTCAAAGCTTACTATAATTTTATATCCTCATTTTCGAATTAGGGTTTACGGTAAATGTTTTGGAAATAAATCGAATACAAAACACATGCCAAATCACGAAATCGGAATCATAAATCACGATACTTATACTTAAATAAGAATCTATCCATAAAATCATGAGAGATTTGGGAAACATTCATTTTACATATCAAATCTTAGGAGATGAGGGTATCAGAGAAATAATACCCAAATGGAGGCATAAAAAAGCAACAACAAGAAAGAATAAGCTTAGAGCACACTTGTCTCAACCTAATTTACTGATTTTTTTTACTCTAATTAGGCCGAAAATGGTGGAAAATTCCTTCCCCTTTCTCTTTTCCTCTCTTCTCCCCTTCGTGCTCTGCTCGGTCCTTACCCTCTCTCTCCTCCCTTTCCTGTTTAAAACGAAAAGATAAGTAGGTGGCAAAATACTTTAATTGGTGCTCGAGCGCAAAGCGGGTGAGCGTGGCGTGCTCGAGCCCACAACAAGCGTGCAACAAGTATTTGCATTTGTAAAACGGCGCCTCTTTGCGCGCTCGTGCCCAGCAGTAAGCCCAGTACTTTTGTGATTTTGCGCCCCCGTCTTGCTCGAGCGCACAGCAAGCCCAGTAGCTTCTGGAACTAACACCTCCTTTTGGGCTTGAGCCTATAGTAGTCTCGGCCCTGCAGTTTGCTGCACTAGGTTAATTTTTTTATTTTTTCTAAATTTACTTATCCCAAACTTAATTTCATCAATTTAATTACTAAAATTTACTATTTTTTAAAAACCCATACCTAACAATCCTCCCTCACTTATAAAATTTCATCCTCAAAATTTAATAAAACTACATACTATGACAGAATGAGTCATAATCTACTAATGACCTCCGTCAATGATCAAATCAAACATATACTAATTTATTTAACCATATTAATTCTTATAGAAAATCGGGGAGAGTCTCCTCTTAAAATGCACTAAAACCATACATACAACCTGCTTAATATAACTTACACAAGACATATAAACAACTCGACCTCAAAATTTCAATCACATTTCAGACACAGGATCACATAAAGTGCCATTTCATCCATGGTTCAAACATAGAAATCTCAAACTACTATGTTGGATTTCAATAAAGATGCCATCTAGGAGCTTAATCAATCCAAAATCAATTAAAAATGCGGAAGCAAAGCTACATCCATAAAATCACTTGCGGAAGCAAAACAACATACCCATAGCAATATGCAACATGCTATAGCATAATAATATACATCATTTGTGATGACCCGAGTTTCAGAATTTGATAATTGGGAGGTAATTAAGTTAAAATAGGTGAATTGTGATTGTGACGACCCGACTTTTATTACCATCAAAAGCCGTCGTCAAATCATATAATTTATGATAAGGATAGATGAACATAAAAATTTTTCTTTTCTTCATTCAAACCTGAGATGCATTCTAAAGATTTATAATTTCATAAATCCCAAAATATCACGGAAACATTCTAACATTCATAAGCAGCGGAATTAATATTACAAGTTTCCTCAAAACAAAATAAACAAAACTCCAAAAATCTGCTCCAACCAGCTTAAACATTCAGCTACACCATAGGACTCTACACAACTTCGTCCTCTATAAGCTTGTCATCTGAAAAGTTGCAAGAATGAGCTTACAAAGCCCAGCAGGACACTCACATGCAGAAAACATAAGCATACATCAAAATATAATATCATAGCATAGAATAAGAAAAATAATCATATCATTTCTTCTTCAGTTCTTATTCTTTTCATCTTGTCTTCAGAAATTTCATCAAAATCATTCGGAATTCATATCATCTTTAGGGAGCGGACGGGAGCGGACAACATCAAGGACGGGTTGTGTGCTACCCCACAACCTAAAGCCGTATCCCCTCATTATGCTCCCCGGGGAGGGAGGTAATGCCTTTAACCCAGTATACGGGGCCATAGTCCAAAATTCTTATGCCACCAAAAGGTCCCCTCCCGTGGCCCAGGAGGCATCCTTGAGTGTCACTCCAATATCCTTCATCCATCTTTAACAGCAAGCTCAACGGAAACTCGGTTCTTGGTTCGTGTTCTTTATTGGCCAATCATCATAGTTCAAAAGTCAAAAGTCATGGAGTTCCACTTGCTGTCCGTAATCCATGCATTTTTCATGTTCATAGGCCGGAGTTCTTTTTATGCAGAAGCCGGAGTTCATTTCATGCAGATTCCGGGGTTCATTTCATGCAGAAGCCGGAGTTCATTTCATGTAGAAACTGGAGTTCTTAAAGCCGGACCTCCTTTATCAATACTGGAGTGCCATTCAAAGCCGAAAATAGAAAACCGGAGTTCTTTTATGTAGCCATAGTTCTCTTCTTACAAAGCCGGAGTTCGTTTCTTTAATCAAAGCCGGAGTTCGTTTCTTTAATTCAAAGATCATTAAAACCGAGTTCTTTATTCATAAAGGACGGAGTACATTTTTAACAAAGTCCGAAGTTCTTTTTCTTAAAGGGACGGAGTGCCTCTCTTTTCAAAAAAAGGACGGAGTGCTTATTTTAAAATGGACGGAGGACCTTTCCCAAACGGACGGAGCTCTTTTCTTTTAAACGGACGGAGTGTTTTTCATGGCGGAGCTCTTTCAAAAGACGGTGTTCTTTTATTACTGGCAGGTTTCAAAGGGCCGGAGCTCTTTCTTCAACGAAAGCCGTATTTCAAAATTCGAGTTCTTTAAAAGCCGGAGTTGTTTTTCTTCAAGGCCGAGTTCTTTTCAAAATAAAAGGACGGAGTGCTTTTCTTTCAAAAACTGAGTGCCGTTCAGAATCCGGAGTGCCTTTCTTTTCAAAATCCGGAGTGCTTGTCGTTGTAAAATTCGGAGTGCTTTTCTTTTCAAAATCCGGAGTTCATTTTCTTTCAATTTCCTAGGCTCTAAAATCCGGAGTGACTTTTCTTTCATAAATCCGGAGCTCAAGGGCCGGAGTGGCTTTTCCTTTAAAAAATTCCGGAGTGCTTCTTGGACGGAGTTCTTAAAGTCTGGAGTATGTTTAAAATCCGAAGCTCATGAAATACGAAATTCATAAGCCGGAGTTCATTTCAAAACCGAAGTTCTTTTTGTTAAATACCGAAGTTCTTGTATCAAGAGTTATTATCAAAAGCCGGAGCAAAAGTCGAAATAAAAAGCGGGAGTTCTCTTTTTCTACAGTAGGCCGGAGTTCTTTCTCGAACAGAAGGCCGGAGTAGTTTTCACAAGGGGACGGAGCACCTTATTCATAAAAAGGCCGGAGTTCTAAATCTGAAATCATGCTTTAATATGCCGGAGCTCTAAATCATTTGCTGTAAGAATGCCGAAGGTCTTTTATCTTGAATTTCAAAGATTATTTTGACAGAACAGAGTTCAATAGTAGGGATTATTGACAGAATAAATCTAACATCATGCATAACAGAATTTCCTTTAAACATACATTTCGTTAATTTTGAGCTAAAATTCTTTTAAAAAAAAGCATACTCATACAGAATATCATATATTTTCATAGTAACATAAATAAACATGAATTTTAGAAATAGGGGTGAGTATCTTGCCTGAATTCTTTTCTACTTTGCCTTAGCTTTCTGTCTCCTTCTTTACTTTAGAATTTCTAGTGGTGTCTTTTCTCATGCCCTTAAACCCTTATTTATAGCCCATGAATTTGGTGGCCATCATTTATTGTTTTTCCTATTTTCCAATAATCCTACATTTTCCAAAGAGGGTTATTTATGATTTTCGCTTTTCCAACGCGTCTCGAAACAGCCGATATTCATGGTCGCTCCTTCCCAATATTCTTCCTTAATCGGTAATGACTGACTCCTTCAAACAAATCCGCCTCGCTTTTACTTCGAAACCGAGTTCTTCTCTTCAAGGAAATCCGAACTTCCAAGAAAAATCTGACTTAGTTTCCTACGGAACCGGAGTTCTTTACCAAGGGAAATCCGACTTCATTTCTCTAACGAAATCTGACTTCGATCACAAAGGAAAATCCGACTTGTTTTCATCAACGGAACCGGACTTTTTTATCACGGAAATCCGACTCATTTTCATTAAGAAATTCCGAAGTGAATTTAAGGAATATTCGGGATGGATTTTCATAAGAAAATCCGACTTCTTCACATTTTCGTTTTCCGGTCAACTTGCGTTGACCGGATTCGATGGTTAAAATTTTCTTATTAAAATTTTGGGTCGTTACAGTGATCAAAAGGTATGGGAGGAATTGGATTAAAAAGCTCAAAGAACTGAAATTAGTAAATCGAGAAACGAAATTGTAAGCTGTGAAATGTTAATTCGTAAATAAGATTTCGAATTTTAAATTATGATAATCATAACTTATTGAGGTTATATAATCAAAAATAAGGTCGAGGGATGTGAAAGTTTAGGTTAGAAAGGTCAAAACGGGTCCCGAGCAGCAAAAATGCAAAGTAGGCTTGCTGTGGGCCTAACCTGTGCCCTTCGTGGGCTCAAGCCCACGGAGAGCACAAAATTCAGATTGGCTGTGCTTGCCACGCGCTCAGCCAGCTCTCGAGTCGGCCTGGGCAGTAAGGCTATGCTCGCCGCACGCTTAAGTGCCAGGCCATTTTAATGCCCCGTGCTGTTTCACGATTATCATTTTCCCATGCAACCAAACCCTTTTAGAGAGAGAGAGGGCAACGAACAAGAGAGAGAGAGGAGGAGATCGAGGTGGGGAGTCTCGAATCCGGCTTTGAGCTAGTTGGAGAAATCGTAGAGCATATCGAGGCAAGTACATCTATACTGTTTTTCTTCCGTTTCTTTGATTTTCGTTCAATCCTCTTTGGATATTTTTATCCCGATACCCGACCCCATACATGTATTTGTAAAACCTATGACTCTAGCATACATATATATAAATTGCATGTCTAAATTTGAGAAAATATACCGGATTTTGCACGAAAACCCCAATTAGTTCGTGAAACCCTAGCCCCACGCCCGAGTGGTTTTGGCCTCCTATTTTTGGGGCTTTTTTTATGAATTAGGACTAGAATATGATTACCCATATCCCCCATAAGTTAACTCATCAGTTGGGTACTCGATTTGGTGGAATTATGTGAAATTTCGTTCGTAAAACCCTAACCCTATGCCCTAGTGGTTACGGGTTTTGATTTTTGGGGCTTTTGATTTATTTGGGACTAGATTATAATTATACATGACTTGGGTAAGTTGATTTACCAATTGGGTATCCGAAGTTATGGAATTTGGTAGAAATTCGTTCGTGAAGCCCTTAACCCCCGTCCGGACACCATTTGAGCTTCTATTTGGAGTTAAATGTATAAATTGACTTGGGATTATAGTTACCCATACCTTGAGTTTGATAAATTACCTATTAGATGTCCAAAATTTTGAGAATTAATTGATTTGTGTATAAGTATACTATTCACGTGCACTGTTTACCGGTATTGTTCACCCAAGAATTTTGAATGATATTTTGTGTAATGTTTCCATGTTTAAATGCCAATTAAGTGATATGTATTTGTGTAAATTCAATTATTCAATTTGAAAGTTTCGGTATGCCCAATTTTGAAGGAATTCATATTTCGAAGCACTTCAAATTAATCTGTTCCTTTTGGAGAGATAGAAAGCTAAGTACGATAGTAAGCACGAAGGGGAAAAAATAGGAGAAATCACTTGTTCTGATCCTATCCAGGTAAAAATAACGGTATATCGGGTTCAGACAAGTGTAATTCGGATGCTAATTCCTATTTTTACAATGTTTTAATATATATGCAACTGTATTTATGCTTTAAAAGCATGTTTCTCCATGTTCTGCATAAATAGAGCCCGTTTCTGTAAATTAATCCGACATATTTCATATTTACATGCGTATACTGCAATACCAGGCATCGATTTCATGAAAATGTACATGTTAAGTGTCTATTTATCGTCCGATAATTTCAGCCAAACCCTAGGTACGAAAATGATGGGTTTTAATAATTTTTACCCATAATTTCTATTGTATAAAAGTTAATCTGTACTAAAATAAAGCTCTTGATGTAATTGGTTTCTGAAAATTTTATACAAACTTATACTGATAAATCACTGTGGATTTCTGAAGCAAAACTGAAGGGTTTTAAGCTAATACTGTATCTAATGAAGTGAGACTGAAGGATTATAAACTGTTACTATATATTCTAAACAAAACTGAAGAGTTATTCTGAAACTCTAACTGACTTTTGAAACTAAAAAGGGTTTTCAGTTAAGAAATAAAAAGAAACTATTTCTGATACTGTACTTACTATTCTGATGTACTTACTGTTTTTAGGACCTAGGACTGATATACAGTTAGGTTAGGTTTTTCGACATACCTTATAACGTTATGGTAGTAATCGAGAATAACTCTATCCATGGAGCTATATATGGTCCACCCTTTCTCAGGACGATAAACTAGAGGGTAGATATTGTTACTGGCTAGCACCCCCTTTGAGTGGGGGTTAGATCCCTTGGAGAGGGATCTCATGTACTATTTACTGGCATTTGATTGTATGGAGTAACACAATCTATCATCGATTATTCATTCCCTCAACTAGCAGAGTCTACTGGTAGGGTCTACTGGCAGGGTCTGTTATTGTTCTTTACTATTCTGTACCACTATTCTATTCTTTATTGTTCTGTACCGATTACTGTTTTGTACTGATATAAAAGAGAAAGTTCCTGATTCTACTTTCTAAATTACACTAATTTTTGATTTCTGAGTTTAATTATTGTCTAATTATACTTTTTCTATTTTCAATGTCCTGTTCTGCATAAAATATTCCATATAACTAATTTACTGCATATCTGCATATACCTTGTTGGATATCGGCTCACTGTTTTACTGTTTTTTCCCCTCCAGATAAGACTGTAGAATTGGTACCTGACGAGAAACAGTGACTTAAAGCTTATTTTGAAGACTTTTGAGGATCTGAAGTATTTTGGAGTCGCAAAAGAGAATTAGTTGGATGTAAAGACCTGATTTTGATATGTGGTTTTGTATATGGATTTTATACCTATGGATATATATGTATATGGGTTCGGTATAGAAATGTATGCAATACATGTGTTGAACAGGAAATTATGCTTCTACAGGTTAATAGTTCTACTTCCGCTCTATACTTATGGATATTCGGTATAGGTCCTAGATGGCATCTCACTCATGAACTGTTAATATATTAGATGGTTTATTGGATTAATGACATGGATGACATATGTGGTCCTGCGTATGTATATTATAGGAAAAATTGTGGTATAAATAGATAATTGTGTGCTTGTACTAGGTTGGTTATATAGGTTTTGTACAGATTATATTTTTTGGATTTTCATCCAGTTATAAAGGAGATTCTACCGAAGTTTCTGCAGATGTTATACTTTGTATTTTGGTCCTAAATCCTATTTCTGTTTTGATGAAAGTTTCTGAAGAAAAAAAAAAAACTCGTTCCGTCACTTCATTCATCAACAATATTAGTTATATATATTCATAATTTCTCAAAGTTTCAAAATCTTCAAAGTCTTCTAGCCCAACAAGCTTCATTGGCAAATCCCCATCTTCACACTCTTTCATCAGACATTAACTCATCAGTGGCATCAGGGAGGGGAGACAAAACAGTAAGGCTGAGCAATGCTCAGCAAGGTACTAAAGAAAAAAAGACATGCAAGTTTTCATGTAAATCATATAAATACATAAAGGGAAAGAAACATAAAAGAAATTTGGGAAAATCAAACATATATACACGCAAGGTAAAAGCTTGAAACAATACATAAACATGAGAGAATTAGGTTCAAAAGTTCTTAGTTTTTATCCGAAAATAACTTGATCATTTGTTCCTCCTTATTTACATCCTGAGGGAAGAATGTTCACTTAATTCTTGATTATTAGTTCAAAAGTTCTTCTCCTCCAAAATTTACATTCCGAGGATAGGATGCTTCTCTTGTACTTAGTCCTTGATTCAAAGATTCTTATTTTCAAAATTTATATCCCGAGGATAGGATGGTTCTCTTATTCTTAATTATTTGTTCAAAGGTTATTATCCTCCAAAATTTACATCCTGACGACAGGGTGGTTCTCTTCGACCTAATTCTTGTCTTCCATAGTAATGTCCCAAGGAAGGCGGACCACATATCATTCTATGGATGGAGTTATTCTCTTGGCATGTCGGGAATACAGGCCAAAGCCTTCTTATAGTCTTAGAGCTCTTAATTTCAGAAACATGAATTCCTCCTTATTTACATCCCGAGGACAAGATGTTCAAATGTTCTTAATTATTGGTTTAAAACATAAATTTTCTCCTTATATACATCCCGAGGATAGGATGTTTAGAAGTTCTTATTAAATTATGGGTAGCATAACTTTTAGTAAATTTCAGATAAAAATTATTTATTAGGCTTAAACATTTCACCAAACAATAATTTATCTCAAAATTAAAAATTTACAAACACCATACCTTCAATTTCTGAGCTAGGGTTTTGGGAAAATATTCCAGATGAAAATCAAACACGAATTGCGACCTAAACAATATAATTGAACCCATAAATCATGATAATTATGCTAAAACTTGAAATATATCCGTAAATCTATGAGAAAACTAATAAACAAGCACTAAATTTGAAGTGGGAGGGATTACAAGTGCTGGGTGTGAGTCTAGGGTTTGGGTGAAGCCAAACCGAGCTACTCGGGGAAAATCAGAAAATAAATTTAAATACTTCAAGCAAAATTCACGAGTTCCACATTTTTCATAGTTTGAGTGGATACCAGAACGAAAATATCTGAGAGAAAAATAATAAACCTTGAAAGAGTAAACAATGAGAGTATTAGTACACTTGCCTCAACCTGATCTATCACCTTTCTAGCTTTCGGACGAATTAGGACTCATGGGCCTCGATCTCCTCCTTCTCTCTCTAGTCTTCATGCTCTCTCTCTCTCTAGAAATCAAAAATGGCCGGAATATGCACGGGGAAAAACCCTCACGCATTTAAATACCCTGATTAGCTCTCGAGCGCCAGTCGGACGGTGATTGAGCAGTGGCCTACTGCCATCTGTGCCTAGACCCAGACTCGAGTGGCCATTGAGTGTAATGCCTTTTGCTAAATCTACCTCGGCCTCGCCTCGGGAGTTCTTCGGGCGAGCCGTTCTGCTAAACCACTCGGATGCCCCCTTGAGTGCTCCTCGGGTGACACATTCTGTTAAATGCGCTCGTGTGGTGCCTCGAGCTCTAGTCATGCGCCATGCCTCAACTTCCTATTTTGCTTTTAATAATAATTTTTTTACATTTTCCAAGCCTAATTTTTTATTATTTTTAATTCAGTTATCTCCTAATTACCATATTTTGGGATTAGGACTTCACACTCTCCCCCACTTATAGAAATTTCGTCCTCAAAATTTAACGAATCTCAAATTTCCATGATCTAAAGTACTATTTCTAGATCCTTCTTAGCATTCCCAAGTAATTTCCATAATTAAATGATTATCTCAAATAACTTTAAGTATTTTGAATCATTTTGATCTTCATTTGTTCTGTCAAAAAAATCTAAATTCACAAAGTTTGAAGGCAAACTCAATTCATTAACTACCTCTCCGACTTAGCCCAAAACTTCAAACGGCTAATAATTCTAGCTTCAATTTATGTTAAGCCTCGAAATAGATCATCCTTTATGAGCCTCAAATTGAACCTTAAAATATATGGGTTCATCATGTTTCCAATGCACAATTCTGATTAATTATCTTGTTGCAAATCATCCAATTGTAATTCATCACCAAATCCAATTTAGCTTGACGCCCAAAATTCTCTGATCAGGTTTGGCTAAGATTTTGGCATAAACCTTAGCTCTAGGTAATTCAAATCATGAGCTTCTCCTCCACTTATTTCGAGGGTAACCACCTACCACGATACAGGAATAACTTATTCTTAACCTTCTTCAAAAGTATTACATTTTGCTATAACTCTCTAGACTCATTAAGTGTCAATCCAAACAAAATAGTCAATAATTTCCTCTTAATTTTTCAAAGGCTATCTTCACATGTCCCATTCTTATGAATACTAATCACTTCTAAGTCAAACACCTCACGGATCTACAATCCTTGAAGGATACTTGTCGGTTCGCTTAATAGATTCAATTAAACCCAAGAAGACCGTACACCTTCATGACATTGATTAGTCCTCCCAATTAACCACTGCTTAAAGTCCTACGGATTCGAAATCATGCTATCAAAGATGCCATATGTTTAACAAGATGTTTCCTCAAACTAAGCTCATGTTCCTTTCTTAATTGAGCATAGGTTAACAACCGTTCACAATTCATGACATAATCTTCAGAGTGCATACACCCCATGTTTCCTCGAATTCATCAAGGAGGTCATCACAAAATTGACCTAATTAAGACCAGAAGATCCAATCCATAAAACTCATAAAATAACAACGAACCTCCAAAACCCAAATGGCGTTGCTAGAATTGATAACGGCTATATCTTAATTTTGAAGGTTACCGTAGGCACAATTCTTGATTACCCTCAATTGACATCATGTTTTTGCAACAAATCTCACGAATTACCTATTGCCCACTTATCAAACTATCTATCTCCTACTCAATCAACTATGCCCCAAATTCTAGATTTATAACTTGATTACAAGGCACAATATCTTACCAACACAATTCACATCAACATCCACGAATACCTTTTTCAATTTGTATAGGATTTGTACAGCCAAAAAATTCAAACACTCAAACACTTACTAAATTGATCATAATTTGACAATATTAAATTCATTACACTGAAAATTGACTCCAAGTTTTACTGACCTCGAGCCATCAATCCAACCTAATCCGTCATACTTGTTAGGTTGACTAAGCATCCCTTCTTAGTGAATTACTAGCCCGAGAAGCTCAACTCTGAATAGATGAAATTAGAAATTTAATCCAAAATTAATTAACCTAGGCCTTGAATCAATGTCAATCAACTTAAACACTATGTCCCAATTTAATTCTAGCCTAAGCAAGACAAACTAGATATCTAAAACTATTCGATTAAACTTAATTATCCTACGGCTACATCTACTTATCTAATCAATCTTAATCTATTCTAAACTTTCACATACGATTCAAATCAAACCTAAGGCATCCCTTTTTCTCTGATTACATTTGTGACGGAACGGGTCATGATCTACTAATGACCTCCATCAATAATCAAATCAAACATATACTAATTTATTTAAACATATTAATTTCAATAGAAAATCAGATAGAGTCTCCTCCTAAAATGGACTAAAACTATATATACAACCTATACAAGACATATAAACAACCCAACCTCAAACTTTCAGCCACATTTTAGACAAAGGATCACACAAAGTGCCATTTCATCCATAATTCTAATATAGAAATTAAACTACTATGTTGGATCTAAATAGAGATACCATCTATGAGCCTAATAATCCAAAATCAATTAAAAATGCAGAAGCAAAGCTACATCCATAAAATCACTTGCTGTAAGATCCCGAACGTGAAACTTGATAATTTTAGAGTAATTAAGTTGATAATAATCATGATTAGGTTTAAAAATAATGACAAAATTATAACCGGAAGCAAAGGGGCCAAACAAGGGGGCGCGCTCACTGCAGTGCTTGAGCACGTAGCAAGCACCATTTTGCAAGAGCAGGAGTGGAAGGAGTGATCGCTGGACGCCGTAACAAGGCGGGGGCACGGATCGCACAAGAAGTGTGCTCGGCAAAGTGCTCAAGGCGAGCAGCGAGTGCTGTTTTATGAAGCTAAAAAATGAAGGGCGCTCGGCGCTCACGCCCTAGGCGCTTGAGCGCTAGTTCTCGGGAAGGCCCATGTGTCCCTTTTCTTTTGTTTTAAAAAGGGGTAATTGGGTGTTTTTGGAGAGAGAAAAACCAAAAGCACGAAGAGGAGAGAAAAGAGGAGGAGAAAAGAGAAGGGAAAAAAGGAAAATAAGGGAAAATCCGGTCATTCCACCTCGATCAAAGTAAGAATAACTATAGATCGGGCTAATGCATGTGTACTTCGGACGTTATTTTTCATTTTTACCGCTTTTTATTATCTCTAAAATAGTGTTTATGTTCTAAAATTCTCTTGTTCCATGTTTAATGCAAATAAAGCATGTTTCTCATAATTTCTTGGTTAGATTTTGTGCGTACATGTAATCATTAAGAATGGTAGCTTCGATTTTATGTTTTGGCTCATGTTTTGCATTCGTTTTATGTCTGGATATTTTGTGGCAAATCCTAGCTCGAAAACTTGGAAATTTTTTAGTTTAATTGCATGATTTTGTATATATATTATGATATATGGCTTAGATTTTATGAATAAACTTGTATTTAGTGTCCGATTTAAGTCCATAAGCTTTGTGTGAGACCCTGGAATGAAAATTGGAAATTTTGGTTTTTAAAATCCTTAAATCTCTATGTAAAGGTTAATTTGTGAAAGTTTATTACTCATACCTTGATTTTAAATAAAAATTTTACATGAAATTGTATTGCTAAGTTACTCTGAATTTTTGAACTGACTGAAGGGTTATCTAAAAAAGTTTGACTTGCCGTTGAGGCATGATAAGTAAAGAATGCAAGAATATGAGTAAGAATCCTTTCAGCTGAGTATTTTAGTTAAGTATTTCAGTCAGTGTCACAGTTAAGTAAGTCAATAAGAAAGGGGACCGAGGACTCTATTGCTAAGTTAAGGACTATTATTAAATGTCATTTAATTGTGTATAAAATTCATCAAAGGTTTCATCATCTTTCATATAGATTTCTTCAAATCTAGTGGTAAGCATTTGTAATTTTGAGTATTTTACTAATTTTGTTCCTTCGTGGGTAATCTCAAGAATGTTCCATGCATCTTTAGAGGTCTCACATATAAATATGTATTTAAATTCTTTGGGAGATATAACCATAAAAATGACATGTAGTCCATTACTATTCTAATTACAGGCATCAAGTTCTTCTTTTGACCACAAAGACAAAACTTTTGGTTCATTGTTGGTTGAACTTTTGGATGGTGTCCACATCATTTGAGTGCTAACTCACACTCGCTCATCCATCAATTTGAGGAAGGCTCTCATACAAATCATTTAATATGCATAGTTGCTCCCATCAAATAAGGGAGGAATGAAGAGTGATCTACTTGTACACATCTAGATCGGGGGTAATGGATCGAAGTAAGTCTCTAATACCAATTGAAGAAAACTTTTCAATTCCAAATCACACAAGGATTCAACCCCTTAATAAAGTAGAGAAATAGCGATAATAATAATAAATATTCAATATATGTAAAGAATATTTAATTCTAGATGAAATGAGTAATACGAGCATATAAACATAGACAATAACAAATAACAATAAATGGATAATTTTTGATGATGAAGGAAAAACTTAATAACCACAGCTATCGAAAAAAATCCTCCGGGTTTCAACGGCCAGGGAAGAAATGCACTATGAAACTCAACTTAAAGATCGGATAATAATGATGCATTAATCTAGTCGACTTACTCCTGTCGAATGATCCCTATTAAGGAACTCCTTGGATTTGCTCACGGCAATAGAACCAGACGCATTCCAGTCTTCATGTCAGTCTTTTCTCTCAAACCACTTAAATTGTCGAACACCATTGGACTCCAGTGTCCACGCCATCGATGTCGCCACGAAGGTTAACAGGCAGGAAGTTGTGTAAATGAGAAAGCACGATGTGGAGAGAAAACTTTGTCAACTGAGTACAATCATTGGTGTGAAATTTTCTCAAAAAATGAAGTACAAGTACGATAGGTTTTTCAAGAGAAAAGGCTCCTCAAAAATCTGCCAGAATCCTTAGAGTTCAAAACATAAGACATCTATATATATGAAGCCTAAAATGGTTTAAAAAATAAAAGAGCCATTAGGGACAAAAAGTGCCGCGCCACTCGAGCACGTTGTTGGCGCAGGATAGGGTTCGGGTGATTTCATGCCCTTGCACTCGAGCGCGGATCAGGTGCTCATCGAGTGCCTCGATTCTAGAAAACGTATCTAGGTGGTGCCTCGGCAATCATCGAGCGCCCAGTTCTGGAAAACGCGTTCGGGTGGCGCCTCGAGCACTCATCGAGCACTCGATACTGGAAGGCACGCTTTGATAGTGTGACAGAATGGATTATTTTTCTCAAATAATTTTCGTCAATGAATAAATACAACTAATGCCCAAAATAATATTACATAATTTCTGTAGAAAATTGGGCAAAGTTTCCTCTAGAATTGGACAAAACCAATACAAACAATCAGAATAACACGCAATTAAATAGGCTTCCCCATTTGTTCATTGATTTCACAAACACAGGATCTACAAAACGCAACAATATCCATGGTTCCAATTTAACATTTCTATCTACTCATCACAACTCAAACTAGAGATAATGTTTAAGACCTGTATAAATCCAAAAATATCAGATGGTGGAAGTAGTACTATTTTCATAAGATAAGCCTACGGAAGCATAAATATTGTTCCAACAAAATATATAACATGCTAAGACCATAAATATACAATTTTCATCCATAAGTTAGTTGTTTACATTCAAGCTATCAGAAATCCCAAAATCTTCAGCAGGTCTTGAGGCTCTCCAAAAATCTTCTTTATTAAGCTTTGTCTATATTTGCTCATCCGGTACTAACTCTACTATGTCATTTGGAAGGGAGAAAAAAGTAAAAGAGTGAGTCGAAACCCAACAATGTACCATAAAAGCATGCATTTTAAACTTTCTTTGTCAAAATATAAATACAATAGAAGAATAGCCATGCAAATATCAAAGAACAAAAGGCACATAAAAGGTGAGAAAAGCATTTATTCGTCATAAAAGCATGTCGGAAGCCATATGTCAAATTTCAAACTTCACTTGTTCTTTAAATTCAACTTTATTATCTGAAGAGACCCAAACTAGTAGACTCTACTAGCCGAGGGAGCAAATAATCGAGAATAAATTGTGTTCACTTCACACAATTCAAGGACAATGTTCAAAAAGTTCTCAATGTTCAAAAGTCTCTATCCTCTCAATTTAATGCCCCGAGGAGAGGCGGACCACGTATCACTCTATGGACGAAGCTATCCTACATTACCACCATAATATTCTAAGGGATGTCAGAGAACATTATCTAACTATATGACAGTCCTAGGTCCAATTTCTTACTGAATTACTTAACTAAAGTATACTTGTTCTTATTTCCTTAATCTTAACTCATCATACCTCAAAGGCCAAATCAAACTCTTACAAATAATTCTTCAAATGGTACGAAATACTCCCAGAAAGTCTAAAAGTGTACCCTTTTCAAAACTTCAAATAAAAATTGTCCAACAAGTTTAACAATAGATCAAATAACCTTTTTATCACATTTCTCCAAAAGTTTAGAACCAAACATCATCAAATTTTCGAGCTAGGGTTTGAAACAAACCGTCCAGACATAAAAACAAAATATAAGCCAAACATCGAAATCGAAGCCACAATTCTTAATAATCATATATAAACACAAAATAAACTAATAAATTATGATAAACGTGAGTTATTTGTGACAAAGCTTAGGGGATGAGGGTTTTAGAATATAAATATCAAAATGGAGATGTCAAAATGAAAAACAATATTCGAGGTACATTTGTCTTAACCCGATCTACCCATTTTTTTTACTCTATCATACCGGAAATGGCAGAAATTCCCTTTTCTTCCTCTTTTCTTCCCTTCCTCCTTCGTGCTTCTGTCGTTCGTGCCTCCCTTTTCTTTTTCTCTCTCCCCCTTCTTCCCTTTATAAACGTGAAACAAAGGTAGTGGGAAACTTCTAGATCACACCCAAACGTTGCTCGAGCGCCAAGGCACACCAAAGGGTTGCGCTCGAGCACTCGTTGAGTACCCTTTGGGCGTGACATTCTGCTAATCCGCCCGAGTGGGGCCTTGAGCGCGCCTATTCTACTAAATCCATCTGAGTGGCACCTCAGGAGCTGCTCGGGCGCCGAGCCTCGGATACCTATTTTTGCTTCCGAATCAAATTCCACCTCATCATTCCTTAATCTAATTATCCTCAACTTAATTATATTAACTTAATTAACATGATTTACTATATTTTGAGAATGTGGACCTCACAGGTGGCACTTCAAGTGCCCCTCCCAGAAAGGTGCGGAACAGGCAACAGGAAGGCGTGAAAGCTAAGTATGTAACGATAATGGCCTTCAGGCATGAAACTGATGAAGATCTTCCAGGCCGATATATTGTTGCAAACACTGAATTCACCAACAAGAGAATAAATAAACAACCCAACACGGTTATGGAATATAACAACTCAAAATATGACTTTATACTGTAAATGTTGAGGTTTTTATTGTAGGAAATGTGCTGAGTTGGAAACTTACTTTCCAAGGAAGATTGTGATATGGAAAAATATTTAGGATCTTAATCGGTTAAGGCAGGTAATCTCTTGTGTGCGGGAACAGATTCATGGGCCGTCCTACTCGAACACTATCCAGTTTTGGGCCGCACTCAGCCGACTGAGTATCACCTCCGGTCAACCGAGATGTTGACCGTCCTCTGGACCAGTGGGCCATACTTCTTCTAGGCTGACCTCCCTTTTGGGCCAGCCTATTTCTGTAGTCTATCTCACAAGTAATTCTTGAACTTATTTAAATAGAAAATATAACAACTTAATGAAGGAGATATGGTGGTTAGTAGCTAACAAATTACTACTTGATAATTAAAGAGGGTTGAAACACTACTAAGGATAATGGTGGTGGCAACCTATAGTTTTAATGAGGCAACTGAATAGGAAGGAGGCTCAAGGTTCTTTTATGTTGGTTGATGGCACCCGTGGATTTATTGAAATGGAAGTTTTAAGACTCTTAAATGATTGTTTTGAAGGCCTTGCCGCATCAACTAAGATTTTAAAGAAGATTGCCCAATCCTTAGATGAATCCATGTATTTTGGTGATAATTTGATTACGGTGAGACAGTTGGTGTTCGTCCATTATATTGTCACTTCTTTTCAACATAACTATCCTCTGTTTTAGATGTCTCTACAACTTTACCATTATATTGTGTGCTGACACCATAGAGTCATCTACCAAAAGGGAAAATACTACGTGATTTGCAATATCTATTCTACAAATCTTAGCTGCTGGCATGAGCAATTTTAGGCAAAAGGGCACAATTGAATTTATGCGTTACAACAAAAGAAACATGGAAGTGAAACACTAATGTCACGTCCTTGATGCTTCCTACGAAGACCTAGGTTCAAATCCTTGATTAATGACAAGGAATGTTCAAGCAAACCTTTCAGGGAACTTGTTAAAGCCAATACTGATTTTGACCAAGTTTGTGGAAGGTACACTTCATACACCACCCAACAATGTTTATTCTTAAAGCATGCATGCCATACTGTTCAGATTAAGTACATGTCCTGAGGATTCCTTCTCTTTACATTGGTAATCACAAATATTTTGTTCCTTCAATCCTGATGTACTTTCATAGCTACATTAAAGCATTCTTGACCTCTACTAGAAAACAACGAAGCATTAATCTACTTTTTGATTAAATAGAATATTAATAGCATCTACCTTCTGACTGAACTAGATAACAAAATTTCATCTTTAGTACATGACATGTCTTTTCTGAATTTAGAAATATGATAAGGAAGAAGCCAATGACTTACACACAAAAAACATAGACATGAATGGGCATGGATGCACACAAGAAAAGAGAAAAAAAAGGTATATCTTGTGAGTAAGCCAGTTCTTCATGCATGAGAACTCTATCTTACCTTTAAAGTAGTGAACCAATAAAGCAAATTGTGCCAACTTCACAAAATTATAGCATAACTAGTATACAAATTATGGGTTTTCTTTATCCTCACTGATGAGCCCGTGTTTGATGTGGTCTTGGAGGAGAAAGGACAATAGTTTCGAGATGAAAAGTTTTCTCCCTCACCCCATTTAGTTAAGTCAGGGTAAAGAATTGGAAAAACTACCATCCTTTACATGTTCTTGGAAGATTGTACTAGTTGTCCAGGGATTGATAAGTGCTAATAGGATATGTGGTTTATCAAAACCCCCAGGGGCCATCCAGTGGACACACATGAGGATCCGGTGGCATCCATGGTCACTGGCCAGGATCCTGCAACATCAAATGGTTGCCAGAAACCAGCTGCCAGCGAGGTTGTGTTAACCTTCTGACACTTGCAACAGTGGTCCAAAGCTTGACAATTTTCCTAAGGCCTAAGGATGATGACAAATTGGGTGAGTAATGAGACTCATGTGCCTACAATATAACTTTTCCTCTCCCCCCCGTTTAAATAAATTTTCTTTCAGCTCGTCCCCTTAATATCCCATCTTCCTCCATGTTGGTTAAAAAGGGTCTAAAAGGAGGTAAAAAGTTGCAAGAGTTACCTTTTCGTACCTCCCCCACTTTAATGACTGAAGGTTAATTACCCACTCCCCCGTCTCTCTCTCCAACTTGTTTCTCCATTGACCACCAATCCGCCCCACATCGTAAAACCAGCACGTCTCAACCATCTGATCATGAGAAGCTGCTATCAGAGGTCAGTAAAGGCCCAACCGCCCCACCCACCCTCCACCCAAGAAAAAAATGGGACAGCTAGGCCAAAAACCTTATCTTCCATAGAGACGCACCTCTGCCACCATAATAGCTCCTTCCCTTGCAACGTGACAAGACTCTCTCCCTCTTCTTTCTAAGCCATCGGCCAGTGCATCCCTCATTTACCGCCACTCAACTGTCATCTGCAAGGACGGATCCAGGGTTGTAGTCATAGGAGGTTAATACTTAGTGAGGAAACCACAGTACAACTATTAATCGCTAAACTTAAACAAAATGAGTTGCATTAAAAAGACAGGCTCAGTAATAATAGACACGCCCCCTTCACTAAAAAGGTAAAAGGAAGTGAAAAAAAAAAAAGAGAAAACATAGACAACTACACCATAAAAATATTCAAGAAAACCTTGTTGATCAAGCCCATGCTGAATCTGATCCTGACGAAACTGCTGAAGCAGAACGGTAAGAAATATGTGAACCCAACGAAGGAGCCAAACTTGCAGCACATGGAAGAGTTTTCACAACTTCTAAGGAGGCAATGGAGGATGAATGGCTAAGAAACAATATATTACATACGTACGGCACAACCCATGACAAAAGATGTGTCGTCATTATGTAGTTGTACCAACTTAATTTCCAATGGGATGGCCAGGAAATTAAGTCTAAGGTGTGATAAGCACCCAAAGCCTTACCAGGTATTCTAATTTGTTAGGGATATTTTTAGTTGGCATATTCTATGACCGTGTTAGGTTGTTTACTTGGTCTATTGTTAAATCGTTTGGTATCTACGATAACATATAGGCCTGGAAGATTTTTATTTGTTTCATACCCGAAAGTCATCATCATCAAATCTCAATGTTCATGCCTTTCTGTTGCTTTTTCCCCCATGACCCGAGAAGGGTGCCATCTAGGGGCGGCTCCCACACGGGGCGCTTGATGAGTTGGGCGCGTTTTTGCAAGCTAGGCACTCGATGAGCACCCGATAGTAGCTCGAGCAGTGCGGGCTCATTGCCCCAAACCCTAGCCAGCGCTCGAGCGCCCTCTTGTATCTAATGGACACTTTTTAATTTGAATTTTTTGGGGACTTCTATATATTGTGACCTTATTCTTGAACCAATAGGACCTTGGAAGGATTTTGATGAGCCTTCTCGCTTAAATATCCTTTGGTTGTGTGCTTCATTTTTAAGAACAATTCTCTCCAACGATTGTACTCCATTGACAAAGTATTCTTTTCTCATTTTACATTCTCTTCTCTCGCGGTTAACCTTCATAGCAACATTGGTGGCGTAAACACTAGGATCCAGTGAGTTCGGCAATTCAAGTGACTCGAGAGGGAAGATTGACGTGAAGATTGAAAGGTGTCCTATTTTGCTACCGCGGATAAATCTAAGGAGTTCCTTGGTAAGGATCACTAGATAGAGTAAGTTGACTATGTTAGCACATCGTTACCACCCAATCTGTAAGTTGATTTTCATAGTGCATTTCTTCCCTGACCGTTAAAGCCCGGAGGATTTTTTCTCGATTATCGTGGGTATCAATTTTTTCCTTCATCACCAAAAAAATTGTCTTATTATTATTATTATTGCTTTATTTTTATACTCATATTGCTTCTAACATTTAGACACAAATAATCTTTACGTGTATTGAATATTTGATTGCATACTACTTTCGCTAATTTATTGTGAGGGTTGAAATATTTATTGTACTATTTGGATCGAAACGGTTCTTTTAATTCCTATCAAAGACTTACCCCGATCTGTGACCCCCAATCTAGACGTATACGAGTGGATCGCTCTCCGTACCTCCCTTCTTTAATGGGAGCAACTATGCCTATTGGAAGATTCGGATGAGAGCATTTTCTCAAATCAATGGATGAGCACGTATAGACTAGCACCCAAACCGGATGGACCTCTCCAAAAAGTGGTGATGAGCCGAAAGCTCTATCCTCATGGACAAAAGATGAACTTGATGCATGCAATTTGAATAGTAAGGGTTTACATGCTATATTTATGGCTGTATCATTGGAAGAATTTAAATGAATTTCTATGTGTGAGATATCAAAAGAAGCATGGGATATTCTTGAAATTACTCATGAAGGAATTAAGCTTGTCAAAAATTTAAAATTGTAAATGCTAACCACTAAATTTGAAGAAATCTATATAAAGATGAGGAAACTTTTAATGAATTCTATACTCAATTGAATGATATCATGAATTCAACGTTTAATTTAGGAGAATAGATTTCTGAAAATAGAATTGTTAGAAAAGTTCTTAGATCACTCCCGGACGATTTAGACCTAAGGTCACTGCTATCGAAGAAAGCAAAAACCTTGATAAAATGAAGATCGAAGAACTTGTAGGGGCCCTCCAAAATTATGAGCACATACTTCCACAATTAAGAAAGCAAATATGAATTGCACTAAAATCTGTTAGAGAAGAGAGAGATCATGACTCTGATGAGGAGTCAAATAGCGATGAAGATTTTACCTCATTTGTTAAGAACTTTAAGAAATTCTTGATGAATAATAAATCCTCATCCAGCTTACCAAGTTTAGATTTAAAACGAACTCTAAAATCTGATAAGAAAGGCCGACATAAATTTAAAGAATCCAAATCTAAAAATACCCAAAGTGTTCAATTCTACGAATGTCCAAACCTTAAACGCCAACAAGGCCAAGCCTATAAAGCTAATGTGACCTTGAGTAATTACGAAGATGAAGAGGCTGAAAACATGTTCTGAAGATGATCCTGTCAAGTACATGACCTTTATAACCTCAATATATGAAAATAATGATCGCTTAGTGGATAGTCTAGGCTATCCAAGGACTCTGAGAACGAGTCAGAATCTGATCTATATGACCTTCAGGATACTTATAACAAACTATTTCAAGAATGCCTTTAAATTAAGAAAACGAATGTGTCACTCAAGTACAAACTAATAAAAATAGAAAAAGAAAACTTAGCTCTAAAATCTAAATAAGACACAAAATTTCAAAATGTTGAGAACCTAAAACCTCCTTTACTGAAAAAATTACAACTCTTAAATCTGATCTTGAGGCTGCTGGTAATGATTTGAAACAGTTTTCAAATGAGTCCCCAAAATTAGACCATATACTTGAGTTGGGAAAATTAGAGAAAATAAAACCAAGTTCGGTTATTCAAAAATTCCTTATATGCAAATGTTAAATCTAGAACTATATTTGTCTGACCCACTTTCACACCAAGACAAAGTAGTACATTGTCAAGCTATATTGATCAGTCGTCTAGAGGTTTCCTAAAGAAGAGTGCAAATATACAAGACCAACAGAACTTTACAAGTATGAAACAGTTTGGTCCTAAATACACTAAGAAGCTAATATATACTTCTAACTGCCATGCTAAATTCGTTCCAACATGTCATGGATGCAGAATTATTGGCCATATTCGTCCCCTTTGTCCCATAACTTTACGTCCAAACTCTAAGATAGAGCAGCTCATTCCTCACATCCAATATCTAAATAATCAAGTGATGAATTTAAGCAACACCATAAAATATGGCAAGACATTATAGATCAATAAAAGTGAACTCCATTACCCTTTGGTCATTCGTGACAAAAAAGAGGGAGTAGAACTATATGGTTAGAGGGGGAGATAGGGGGAAGTTATTATTGATGGCTTGAGTGTGAGATAGGGGGAACTTATTATTGATAGGGGAGAATGTACTATTTCTGTTAGGGGGAGTTCCATCTTATTTTCTTCTTATATTTGTGTATCTACCTCTTACTATTATATTTCTATTATTTCTACACTAACCGTATCTGTCCAGGAATAGATGCTCTTCCTTGGTGCACAATCAACGGCTACTTTCGAAGTTTAGATTTTTTTTGAATTTATTATACTGTGTCACTGGTCTCAAGATATATTGTATTTTATTATGTCTATTTTTTTTAGGAGTAGATTTTCATATAGGGGGAAGTTATTATTAATGGTTAGAGGGGGAGATAGGTGGAAGTTATTATTGATAGGGGAGAATGTACTATTTCTACTAGTGAGAGTTTCGTCTTATTTTCTTTTTATATTTATATGTATCTACCTCTTGCTATTATATTTTTGTTATTTCTGCACTAACCATATCTATCCAGGAATAGATGCTCTTCCTTGGTGCACAATTGACGACTTCTTTCGAAGTTTAGATTTTTTTTTTTTTGAATTTATTGTACTATATCACTAGTCTCAAGGGGTATTGTATTTTATTATGTTTATTTTTTTAGGAGTATATTTTCATGTACACGGATTTTATCTCGGTAGTGTCTGATCCTGTGATTCTCTTATATTTTTTTATATTTTTTTGTATGAATTTTGTCTCGAAATTGCCAAAGGGGAGATTATTAGATATATTTTTAGTTGGCAAATTTCGTGACCATATCGGGTTGTTTACGTGGTCTCTTGTCGGATCGTTCGGTATCTACGACAACATATTGGCCAGAAAGATTTTCATTCGTTTCATACCCAAAGTTCGTCATCGTTAAATCTCAGTGTTCATGCCTTCCTGTCGCTGTTTCCGCCATGACCCAGGAAGGGCGCCCGATGGGCGCAACTCCCACATCGAGCACTCGAACGGCGTGGCCCTCTTGTGTCTAATGAACACTCTTTAATTTGAATTTTTTTGGGGACTTCTATATATTGTGGCCTTATATCTTGAACCAATAAGACCATGGAAGAATTTTGATGAGCCTTCTTGCTTGAATATCCTTTGGTTGTGTGCTTCATTTTTAAGAACACTTCTCTCTAATGATTGTGCTCTATTAACAAAGTGTTCTTTTCTCATTTTACATTTTCTTCTCTAGCCTGTTAACATTCGTAGTGACGTTGATAGCGTAAACATTGGGATCCAATGAGTTTGGCAATTCAAGTGGCTCGAAAGGGAAAATTGACGTGAAGACCGAAAGGTGTCCAATTCCGCTGCCGCGGGCAAATCCAATGAGTTCCTTGATAGGGATTACTAAACATGAGTAAGTCGACTAGGTTAGCGCGTCGTCACTATCCGGTCTGTAAGTTGATTTTCATAATGCATTTTTTCCTAGGTCGTTGAAGCCCGAAGGGTTTTTTTTCGCTTATCATGTGTATCGAGTTTTTCATTCGTCACCAAAAAGCTTGTCTTTTTATTATTATTACTACTTTATTTTTATACTCGTATCGCTCGTAATATTTAGACACAAATATTCTTTACGTGTATTAAATATTTAATTGTATACTACTTTCGCTAATTTATTGTGGGTGTAGAAACATTTATTGTGTAATTTGGACCGAAACGGTTCTTTCATAATTAAAAAAGGATTAGTTGCGCTCTGCCAATAATGTTAGGTGAGTTTCTCCGTTGAAAAATACTACTGGGATACACTGTCGCCAGCGTAGATGAACCAAGAGGAAAAGATAAAACAGTGACAATAACAACAGACAACAGACAAACGAAAAATTACAAAATAAAAAGATAAAATATAAACAATTTTATGTAAAAAATCATCTTCTGAATAAGAGGAAAAAATTATAAGATTATATGTCCATAAATTTTCACTATATAAAATTAGTTACACAAATCCTAAATATAAGAACTCAACTAATTATATCAAATGAACCTAACTAGCAGTGAATATAGAAGAAATCTCTAGAGTAAAAAAAACCTTCTTCTATCTATTCTCTCACTAATGGCGCTCACTAGTCTCTGATTTTTTTTACAAGTAAAAATCTCTCTCTCAATCGCACTCCTTTTTATAAACCCTAAAGGAAGTTTCATATGCCTTTTCATTGTAGGCCACTGGGACCAGCAATTGGTCATTATTCAGTATATGTAGTCCGATTCTTTTTTAGACTCAACAGTCCGGTCACCCTTCAGTATCGGCACTGGGTTGGTCATCCTTCAGTTGGGCAATCCGGTTGGACGCTGTTCAACTAAATATTCCGGTTGGAAACTCTTCAACCAAGCAATCCGGCCAAGTGGTTTGGCTAAACGCCCTTTGGCTAAGCAGTTCGGCAGAATGCCCTTCAACCATTCGCCGCGCATGCAAATACAATAATACTCTTCCTTTGTATTATACCTGGCATGAGTGTTCGATCTAATCTCATACTGGCCTATTAATTTGATATGGACCCAAATATGAGTGACTTATATACCAACAAATACAAGAATGAAGTTGTTGCTAACGTTCTACCAGTGGATGTGTGTCCATCTTATTGGACAACCCTGGCAATTTGATCAACATGTCCAACATGATAGGTATCATGATACATACTCCCTGTATTGCCACCGGACAAATTTTATATTAAAGCTCTTAAAAGAAGCTGAGGCCCCAGGAGAAAACCACGATTTGTTTTCTATCAAAGAATTTAAAGATGCATACAGAGAAACAAACACCCTCTATGCACTCGTCCTGCATGCCACAGAAACAGAAGAGTGGCATCACCTTCCCCTTGCCATGAAGAACCTATTAAATTATGTTATGGACCTAGCTCCTGCCAAGCTACCTAGTGGTCTACCTCCTATGGAGGACATACAGCATTGCATCGATTTATTTCTTGGTGCTTGTCTGCCAAATTTGCCCCATTACCGCATTAGCCCATGGGAGCATGCCAAGCTACAACAGCAAGTACAAGATCTCCTACCAATGGGGCTCATACAAGAGAATCTTAGTACTCACTCCGTTCCAGCACTCCTCACCACTGGCCCGATGATATGTTTGACATGTTATATTTAACATGCTCAACATGTTAAATAGACCTATGAAGTGGATACCAGCACATTCGGATGCAACCCAGTGACATATGAAAAACAGCCTTCAAATCAAGGGAAGAATGCTGAGTAGTTGGTAATATCATTCAGGTTAACCAACGCAAGAACTCTATGAGTAGCTGGTAATGTCATTCGAGTTATCTGATGCTTCAAGTATGTTTATGCGACTCATGAATCATGTGCTGAAACCATTCACTGAGAAGTTCATTGTAGTGTACTTTGATACATACTCATCTTTAGTTTTACCCGGAAGTGTTAGGGATTGGTTGATAGTTTTGTTGAACCAAGAGGGAAAAATGAATGACAACGATGCACAAGACAAACAATAATCACACAATAAAGCGAGATACAAATAATTTTACGTGGAAACCCTCTACTAAATAAGAGGAAAAAACAACTGGATTATACGTCCACAGATCTCTACTATCTAAAATCTGTTATACAAAACCCCCGAAACAAAGTACAAGAAACCGAACCAAGAATAGAGTAAGAGATGAGGGAATAAAAATACGACCATTAAAGTATTCTTCACAGCTTAGAGAACAGCATGCTCAAGTTGATGGTGACTAAAAAATTTCGAATCTTTCTCTTCACCTTTTTCTCTTCCCTTTCTCTCTTCTCTTTTCTTTTCTCTCACTTATGGTACTCTCTAATTAATTTTACAAGTGTTTCTACAAAGTTAGAGTTTTCTCACTATCACTCTCCTTTTATAACCCTAAAGTGTATTTCTAGCAGTTTTATTCTTTACTCGTCGTCCAGATGCCCTTAATTATCACTGCCTAGTCGCTCCTCAGATTTCGCATCCGATCTACCTTTAGAATGTCCACTTGGTCTCCCTTCGGGCCAGGCATTTGGTCAGTCTTCAGAGTGTTCGCCCGGTCTCCTTTTGGACTAAGATATCCCTAGGCGCTATCAGCGCGTGCTTTATCTTATACGTGTTGACACTACATAGTGCTCCTTCATGAGAGCGAGTGTGATTTTTCTCAGGTATGTCGTCTCCACTCAAGGTGTCCAGGTAGATGACGAGGATTAAGACCATTGCCAACCAGCTGGTGCTGCAAATTATTACCAAGATTGGAAGTTTCCATGGTTTGGCCACATCTTATATACAATTTATCAACAATTTCAGCCAGACAATTACACTGGTCACTGACTGCATGAAGGGCGGAACATTTTCCTGGAGTGAGTCAGTAACCCGAAGCTTCCAGCTAGTAAGAGAAAAGTTAACTGAGGCTCCGATCTTAATACTACCTGATTTTTATGGTAGAATGTGAAGCTTCACATATTGGAATTGGTGCAGTTTTGAGCCAATAGGGTGCCCGGTGTCCTTAAATGAAAAATTAGACAAAGCAAAGAAATAGTACTCCACGTATGACTTGGAATTTTACGCAACTGTTCAATCCCTATGATTTTTGCAATGTTGCCTAATCCACAAGGTTCTTTGAAGCATACTGGTTCTTCATGCTCAGAAGAAATTAAATTCGAGGTGCACTAAACGGGTTCCCTACCTCAAAGAGTGCACTTCTGGTCCCAAACACAGATCTGGAAGACTGAACAAAGCTGTCGACGGCTTTAACCGCAAGGTGTGACTCTTGCGGTCCTTGTCTTATGAGGCACTCAGCTTTGAACTCTTTCCTAAATACTACCAGACTGATTGCTATTTCAGTCTCATCTACGAGAACACCAATAGAACAACAGAGTTCACTAATGTTACGTTTGATTAGTGGAATAGAATAAGGTGAAAATAAAATAATTATTCCAGGTAATAGAATGGGGTGGGAATAGATTTGGAAATTATTATTCCTATATTTTGTTGTTGGAATAGAATAAGTTGTAAATTAATATTCTTTTATTTGGTTTGTATAATAGTATGAGGAATAAGGTGAAAATTTATGGTAATGGCTATTTTGCCCTTATATAAATATATATATACATTATTTTAAATTATTATTTAGTATAATAGTTATTTTTATCATATAAAATGTATATTTAATAAATATTTAAATAATTATATGTATAAAATATAATTATATATTACATAATATATTTTTTAAATAATTATATATTTTATGATTATAAATATTTTTAGCATATATCATATAAGATATATGTATATAATATATTTATGCGTATAAAATAATGAATAAATCAAATAAAAAATATATACACATATATATGTATATATGGTGTAATATCCCGAAATCCCGAAATATTTTTATTGGATTAAATTGAAATTGTTCATTATTTTGGGTGATTTTGGGTAATTCGGATGTGAGAAAAAAATTAATTTAATATTATAAAATTTTGAGAGAATATTCGGAATTGTTGGGTCGGTGCCGAAGTGTACCCATTCTATCGTTCGAGTGTCGAATTAAAGTTTGGGATTAAAAGAAACGTAATATATATAATAATAATAATAATAATAATAATAATAATAATAATAACATAACGTTGGAAGGAAGCAGGGGAAAGGGGAGCTGTGCATGCTTCTCTCACATGACCTTCCCCTTTTTCTTGTTTTAAATTGGGTTTTTGGTGATTAGGGGGAGGGGAAATCGGGAGCAGAACAGGGGGGAAAAAGGGGTCACGTGAGGGTTTCGGCGAAGGAGAGAAAGAGAGAGAGAGAAGGGCAGCGCCGGTAGAGGCGGCGCTGGCGTCGGCGGCGGCTGGTGACGGCCGTGCAAGGCGGTGGCCGGCCGGGCATCACGGTGGAGTAGTGGCAGCGTCCGCCGGAGCCCGTGAGGGGAGGAGCACGCGAAGGAGAAGAGGGGAAAATGGTGGCCTTCGGGTCCGATTCCGAGCTCGAGCTAGTTGGGAAAGTTGTAGAGCAAGTCGAGGCAAGAAACCTCATACTCTCATTTTTCATTTTCGTGCACTTTTGCTTTATTTTCTTCGAGTATCCTTATTCCGATACCCGATTAAATTTGTGTTTATTGCTTCCTATAATGTAAGCATGAATATATGTTAATTTGGAGACCTAATTTATAGTCTAAGTTCGGTTTCGGAAGACGTAAACCCTCACCCATGCACGTGTACTGTTCACGTACAATCGGGTGTATTCCGGCCCTCGATATTTTGGGCTTTTGTATAAATTGAGACTAGAATACCAATACCCACACCCTAGGTAAGTTATTTTGTCGATTGGGTACCCGATTTGGTGAAATTATGTGAATTCCCGTTCGCGAAGCATAACCCCGCGCCGGGTGTTTCGGGCTCTGATTCTTGGGGCTTTTGATTTAATTAGGACTAGATAATGATTATGTATGACTTGGGTAAGTTAATTTGTTGGTAGGGTATCCGAAATTGTGGTTATTTAGGGATTTTCGTTCGTGAAGCCCGTGATCCGCGTCCGGACACCATTTGATCTTTGATTTGGGGTTAATGTGTAAATTGACTTAGGATTATAGTTACTCATGCCTTGGGTTTGATAAATCACCTGTTAGATGTCCGAAATTCTGAGAATCAACTGATTCGTGCATATGTGCATTGTTCATGTGCACTGTTCCTGTACACTGTACATGGGTATTTGCTCGTCCGAAAACTTCGGACGATATTTTGTATAATATTTCCTTGTTTAAATGCCGATTAAGTGATATGTGTTTGTAGAGAGAGGAAGTTGAGGCACAACAGCAAGCACGACGAGAAAGAAAGGGGAGAGACCACAGTTGTGATTCGATCCGGGTAAAATAATGGTAGAACGAGCTCAGTCAAGTGTACCTCGGACGTCATTTTTCGTTTTTACCGTTTCTTTTGCTTTAAACTTGATGAAATGTTACGAAAATGATATTGATGCATGTTTCCTTTAATTAATCGGTTGGATTTTATGTTTATCCATGTTTATTGTAAGATTTAGCTTCGATTTCGTGAATAAGCATGAAAATAGTGTTCGATTTGTCTCGGAAAGCATGTGATGGAACCCTAGCTTGAAAATGTTGTGAAGATTGAGTAAATTGCATGATTTAATGTATATCCATGGCATCTATGACATTAATTTCATGAAAAATGTACATGTAAGAGACCGATTGGAGCCCAACGGTTTTGACGAAGCCCTTTGTACCAAAATGAAGAGGTTTTGATGAGTTTTAACCGTAACTTCTGTTATATAAAAGTTAATTGACATCGATGTGCAACTTCCAGTATAATTTGTTTTCGAAAATATGAACGAACGTATACCGACGAAATTTCCATGTGGATTTAAAGAAGTGCTGAAAGTGTATTGTGAAAGTTTGATTTTGAAAAAGGAGTTTTCTATAAAGAGATGGTTTTCGTTACAGTTATTATAGGACCTGGGACTGACTACAGTCCGGATAGGTTCTCTGGCATGCCTTAGGACTTTTCGATGGTAATCGAGGATAACTCTGTCCATGGAGTTATTTGTGGTCCGCCCTGCCTCGGGGCGTTACGGTCAGGAGGAATTACTGTTACCGGCCTACCTTCGGGTGGCATACCGTACCATCCCGTGAGATGGGATACCCATATGACAGTTACGGGCCTTAGATTGTGTGGAGTGAATACAATCTATCCTCGATTATTCACCCCCTCGGCTAGTAGGGTATACTGGCAGGGTCTGTACCGATATGATATGAAGTAACGTTTACTGTTTTACTGATATGTTATGTTTCTGTACCGATCACCGAATATGAAGATATGTAATACCGATTACTAAATATGAAATACCGATTACCGAATATGAAATACTGTTTACCGATATGATATGAAGTACCGTTTATTGTTTTACTGATATGTTATGTTTCTGTATCGATCACCGAATATGAAGATATGTAATATCGATTACCGAATATGAAATACCGATTACCGAATATGAAATACTGTTTATCGATATGATATGAAGTACCGTTTACTGTTTTACTGATACGTTATGTTTCTGTACCGGTCACCGAATATGAAGATATGTAATACCGATTACCGAATATGAAATACTGTTTACCGATATGATATGAAGTACCGTTTACTGTTTTACTGATATGTTATGTTTCTGTACCGATCACCGAATATGAAGATATGTAATACCGATTACCGAATATGAAATACCGATTACCGAATATGAAATACCGATTACCGAATATGAAATACTGTTTACCGATATGATATGTACCGTTTACTGCTTACCATACCGATTACCGATTTTAAAGTATCGTTTACCGTTTGCCGAGTATCTATTTCTGTTTGCTGTTTACTGAACACTGTACATCGACTGCCGATTTCTGATTCTGAGGTATAATACTGTCAAGGAATGTTTTTCTCTGTTTTCTTGGACTGCATTCTGATTTACCGTTCTGTTTATACATAGTTACATGACTGTTCTGCATCACAGTTTTATCACTCATATGCATGTACCTTGCTGGGCTCCGTGTGAGGTTCCCCAAAATAAAAATAGAATTAACATGAAGCTAGGAATATCTCTCTACATAATATTAGAATATTGGATAATTAAATAGAAGAACTTGGTAAAAATCTTGGAACTTTTAATGTTGAAAACGCCACCCGAAGCTCCACCGCTCGCCACACGCTCGAGTCCGCTCGGGCCCAGAATCCAGGAGCCCCGCCGCCTGATGCGCGCTCGAAGCCCGCTCGTGCGAACCTTCCAGAACCTTCCGGAAAGCTCTCGCGCCTGCTGGCCGCTCGCTTCTGGAAAGAGCTAGAACCGGCCGCTCGCTTCTCGCTCGCCGGGCGCTCGAGCGGCCCGACGACTATAAATATGCAGCCAGCCATTTGCGAGAGCAGCGCGGAGAGAGGAAGAGAGAGAAAGGGAGAGGGAAAGAGAGAGGAGGAGCCACGCGAAGAAGAAGGAAGGAAAATGGAGGCTTTCGAGTCCGATTCTGAGTTCAAGCTAGTTGGAGAAAATATGGAGCACATCGAGGCAAGTGTTCTCATACTCACTATTTGTTATACTGTGATTCTTAATTATTTTTTATTGGGTATTATCGTTCCGATACCCACCCAAACTATGAAAATCATATAGCCCATGATTAATGATGAAAGAATATGTAGTTATTTGTTCGATTTGTTGCCCGATTCACTTGTTTCGGTATCACCAAACCCTGACCCCACGCTATATTCGGGTTCACTATTTTCCCCCACAAATTATGTTAATTTCACCCCAAAATATGCATCACCACGTCCCAAATATGTATACATATCGACCGGGCGTCCGAAATCACAAGAATCGACCCGTTTGCGGCGCCCGGGACCACTAAAATACCCCCTGTTACTGTTCACCCGAGGTGAACAACTAAATTGGCATGCTTTCACTCTTGTATTATCCTAGGAAATGAATCACCACATCCCGACCATGCATACATATTAGCCAGACGATCGATCTCATGAAATTCTATCCGTTCACAATGACCGGATCCCTTAACTAAATGCTATTACGGTTCACATGAAGTAAATGAAAAATATGCATCCCCTTGTTATGAAAACTATGACTAATGAGTATTTGAAATTGTAAGATTCAGAAACGGGCTCCGGAGGACCCCAATGTGATTGGCTCATCGACGGTAAGGAATTCCAATTCATTGAATTACGTTAATCATGCTTATAAGTTGAATTATGAAAAATACTAAAGTCTCCAAGTGAAGATGAGAACGAATGGGAAAATGGAACGGAAGGAAGTCCACAATGGATATGTGATTGATGAAACCTCCGGTGTGGCGGGAGATATGATATATGAGATACAGTGGACTTTCCTTCAAAGGAATTATGGAAAATAGAATCATGAAACAAGGACCATGGACTCTTAGACGGGTAGTATTCTCTGGTTTGACACGTCTATCACGGTATAAACCCGAAGAATACTTGGGCCACGTATTTTGGCTGCTTGCGTAAGCAGGTGATATCCGTGTCACGCTTTAGGATACTATTGTGGAAGAATGAGGACTGCCCTGGTACCCCGGGGGAATGGGGCGATACGATATGGAACGATGTGCACGACCCCCCGGAGGGTCGTTAAAGATAATCCCTCACGGCCTTAGATCATGTGGAGTATAATGATCCTTTCCTCGTTCTCTCGCATCGTTTGCTAGTACGACCTACTAGCCCTGGTCCGCAAAGATCAAAGTAAATGAGAAAACATGATTCAAACGGCAATTAAACGTTACAAAACATGGTCAACGACAAATCGGTACTTCTAAATGTTTCTTCCCTCACATGTCTCGTTATATCTCAAATGCATGTTGCCCTTTGTCATGTTCACAGTTTGATAGTGACGTATGATTATACTTGCTGAGCGATAAGCTCACTCTTGCTGTCTGTTGTTTTTCCTCCCAGATGAAAGCATTTAGCTGTTGTTGGATAATTAGAACAAGGAGAGGCTTGCTTGACAGGACTAGATAGACGGCGAGTGTAGTAAAGATTTGGGCATAGAGTTTGATCGAATATGAATAGCCACTCAAGGTCGGGTATGGATCGTGGTTGTTATTTTACGGTTTGTTATGCTTCATGATTTATGGTATTGCAAAGATGCTTCCGTTTTGTTTTGATGCTTCGAGTATTATATTATTAGATGGCATCTCTCTAGATTTATTACAATAAAGACAGAGTATTATATGGAAGCCATGGATGATATGGCAAATTTGAGATCCTGTGAGAAGTATGCTTGTACAGAGCCAGTTTAAAACAAGTTGTATATCGGTCTTTCGTCCAGAAAACCTCGGGCATTAACGATGTTTTATTGACGGAGGGTTATTTAAGGAAAATAACCTGGTTCGTCACACTCCGGCTCACTATTTTATTGTTTTTCCCCCTCCAGATGAGACGGTAGAGCTAGTACCAGACGAGAAAGAGTGACCGAAGGACATTTCTGAAGATTTTTGAGGACCTTAAGTGTTCTGAAGCTATTTTGGGAGAGTAGTTGATGTAAAGACTTGCTGGACAAATGATTTTGTATACCGATCTAGTATTTATGGATTATTCATGCACATGTGGATTTTGTACAGAATGCTTGTGATGTACTTGATAGTAAAAAGGAAAAACTATACTTCTGCAGGTTAATAGCTACTTTCGCTCTAAACTCTTTGATGTACTGTATAGGTCCTAGATGGCATCTCGTTACCGAACTGTTATTGTGATCAATGGTTTTATAGATTTATGCCTCGGATGGCACATGTGATCCTGTGTATGCTTGATGTAGGAAGAATGATGGATAGTTGATAGTTGTGTGCTTGTTATGGTTGATCATACAGGTTGTATTTTCGGGATTTCTTCCAATTACAATGGAAATTCTGCCAAAATTTCTGCAGAGGTCTTGCCTTGTAAATTCAGCTTGTTAATCGTGTTCCTGTCTTGACGGAAGCTTTTGAGGAAAAAAAAATCCGTTCCGTCACATATGGTTACGTGTGTGTGTGTATATATATATATATATAATATTTCTACGATATTCCTGCAATATTTTTACACGTAAGTATGTATATTAACCTGAATATTTCAATATTGTTGTAACAATCCTGTAATATATATATTTACCTGAATATTTCAATTACATTTTCGTAATATTTCTGATACATTTCTACAATATATGTATTTTTATCCGAATATTTTAACAATATTTCTGTAACTTTTCTGCGATATATGTATATTTACCTAAATATTTCAATAATATTTTCACAATATTTCTGCAATATTTCTGTAAGATATGTATATTTACCAAAATATATCAATAACATTTCTGTAATATAAATTCATCTATATATAATTTAACAAAATTTGGATCTTGATATGTAACAAAATTTGGAACAAAAAAATTTTAACACAAAATATACATGTTGGAATACAATCTGAAACACAATATGATACATATATTTCAAAAATAGATTGTTTGAATAAGTCTGACAAAACAGATCAGTAGCAAATAAGGCCTCCACATGTTTTACAGTACAAATCGTCTGATGAAATCCAATCTTTGTCCATGCGGAAGATTAAACAGGCCCGTCATAAATGTCGAATCACGTATGCATTTCATATACACTGTAATCCTTTCACTCATTGGTAAGTCAGGAGTTTCAGACAATAGATTATATAATTGCGTCGTCATTTGTTCCTGTGTGCTAGCTTGGAAGCTTTTACTCAATATTTGACCGACCTTTTTGAGATTTGTACTCAAAGTATTGACTACTTGAATAATACAATCAGATAGTGCCGTCACATTTACACTAACCTTCCGTTTCCTTCCTTTGGACGTCCTCAACGCAGTTGGAGTTCTCACATGTGGTGTACTTGGACAAGGAGAATCATTAGTGTCGAATAAGTCTTCAGTCCCCATTTCTTAAGCATTATTCATGCTAAATTGCTTGGTATCCTGTTCATTGGTTTGAAACTCCTCAATGATGTTCTCGGCAGCCTGTACATCTGCTCCTGTGGTAAGATCTTTTTCATAAATTATTGACAAATCTTTAAAATACGGAAATAATTTCTTCCTCCAAATAGCGGCGCTCTTGTGGCACTGTGTTAATAACATACAGATCAATTTAAATTTAAACAAAATGGAGATACAATTTATAAATAATAATAACTCGAATGTGTACGGAATATTAAAATTGTTAAGTATCACACCAGTATACTTAACATAAATAAACAAAAATTCCCCCAATCAAGTAGAATATAATTATTTAATAGAATAAATAGTCAAAACTTATTGATACATATGTATTCCATATATATTGTTTCACAACAATCACTTTTCTTGCATCGTCCCGCCGAAATCCAGACGTGTTTGTACCCCTTATCATTTGGGGGTACCCCTTATGGCATATATAAAACAAAGAACGATGCCCTAACAATGGGTGTGTCAAAAAACAGACAGTATCGATGAGAGTATTAATACTAGTATTACTAGTTGTTGGGAGGTGATCGGCAATTTTGATATCATTTTTTGACAATAGACAATATCTTAGCTGTCTTAGTATTACCGGTAGTTTTCATTAAAAAAAGAATCAAAATGATATTTTTGACAATAGATGGTACCTTAATTGTACAAGCATTATTTATTGTTCTGATTACCATTTTCTATTAAAAAAAGAATCAAAACAAGGTCATTTTGATATCTTTGTTGGGTGGTGATCGGCGGTTCCGATACCATTTTCTGACAATAGACAATACCTTACATGTACTAATATTACTAGTAGTTTTATTACCATTTTTTATTTAAAAAATAATCAAAATGACATTTTTTGACAATAGACAATACCTTAATTGTATAAATATTACTGATATTTTTTATTATCATTTTTTATTTAAAAAAGAATCAAAACAACATCATTTTGATCCTTTTAAAAAATATTAAAATAACATTATTTTCATAAAAGAAAACTCTTTTTAAATATGATGGGTATTGTTACCAAATGTCCAAGAGGAAGATTTCGCGGTTGGATTATCAGCACATAAAGTGTGAGGCCTAGTTGGCCCAGGTGGCCCAAATCAATATATGCGTCTGAAGACTTTATTTGAGCAGTTAGCTCTTTGGATGAGAATGGAACCAACGGCAGAGATGATTTCCACTTTCTTATCTTAAAGTAAAGGCTTCGGGCGCTGGTTGGAATCACCAATTGAGCAAAGCCCTAACCACTCAGCAGTTTCCTGGACGATTGATAGAAGTCAACCGTCCCTCAACTTGTATAAAAACCCTTTTATTCCAATAGGGAAAAGGGGACGACACTTCAAACAAAATACAAGGCTATTTAAAGACGCCCAGAGAGCACGCACACTCTCTCAAACTAAGATGCTTTCAGAAAAATACAAACCTCCAAACAAGAAATATTTTTATGGATACTTGAACTTGCATCCTCTCCTTTTTCTCTCTTTAGAGAAATATACTGACTTGAGTGTTGGAGGATATACCTAGAAGTGAGTCCCCCCAAATCTTTTGACCTTATTTTGTGTTGCACAAAATTCAGATTAACGGATGTACAGAGACAAGACCCGCTACAAGACCAATGGACGTAACTTGACTCTATAATCCATACTACAATTCAAATCCTCAGATGCATCATTAGTGCCGTTTGTAGGAATTTGTCTAAATGTCTAATAACCACATTTTTGTGAAAGACAACATGATCAACACTCGAATACAAGTCAGCGCACTAGTCAGAGATGTCACCTCATGTGACAATTGCTCTCCTAGGGGTAGTTGGGTGGACGATCATCCCGACCCTTGCATACGCAAACTTGCTATGAGATTGGATGACATCTCTAAGACTGTCCAGACTATATGCACCTGCCTTAATGAGCGGCCGAGGGGGGCACTGTCTTCTGCCTCCCAGATAGCAACCTCCAAGCAAAGGAGGAGGGGAAGTGCCCAATAGATAGGAGCTGATAGTCTAAAGACCTGGGGACTCAAGCTAGCTCAAGCAACAAAGCCATAACACGTTTAGAGGGTCATCTTAGTTGTAGGACCCAAGAGGACAGCCCTGAGAGGCGAAATCCTCATTATTCCTATGACGATAGAGAGCCCTTGCACTAGGCAGGAGCCTCACATAGTACGCTTCCTCCAAAAATTGTGAGCTGCCAGGCCTCTCAGGCCCAGCTAAACCCTTCAGAATTGAGGATCTTCCTCAATGAGTAGAGGATATCTACTCCTCAAATGGAGGAGAAAGTTGACAAAATATGGCAGTATATCTTTGGAGAAGACGCCGAAGGACCATCTGCTAACTTGCAAAAATCTCTATTCACAATGGAGATCCGAACCTATCATGTAATATTTTGAATATTTTTATTCGATTTAATTAGGTTTATTTATTTTTTTTGGATAATTTGGGGTGTGATAAAAATTAATTTAACATTATAAAAATTTTGGAGAGTATTTGAAATTGTTTGCTGGCACGTTGGGTGCACCCGTTCAATCCCCAAATATTGATTTGAATTTTTGGATTAAAAGAAAATAATTTTTATTTATATAATAATAATAATAATAATAATAATAATAATAATAATAATAAATTTAAAAACAAATAAAAGGAGAAGGAAAAGAAAGAAGTAGTGGAAGTCGGGCGTCGGGGAGAGAGAGGATCGGGAGAGGGTTTGGGTTTTGCAAGGGGGAGGGGTGAGAGGAGTGTTCGTCGGTGGCGGCGGCGACCACAGTGGCTGGCGACGGCCACACGGTGGTGACTGGCTGCCGCGGTGAGGTAGAGTAGCGGCAGTAGCTGCGGGAGTCAGCGTGAGAGGGAGAACCGAGCGAAGGAGAAGAGGAGAAAATGGAGGCTTTTGGGTCTGATTCCGAACTCGAGTTAATTGGAGAAATGGTAGATTGGGTCGAGACAAGTGCATCCATACCCTTTGATTTTATTCGGTTTGATTTTCATTCGATCCCCTTCGAGTGTTATTATTCCGATACCCGACCCATGTATGTATATGTGATACCCATAACTTAATTATGCATATATGTGAATTCCATGTCCAATTGCTTAGTTTTCATCCGATTCCCGCAACCCGAGAACGCTAACCATGCGCAGTACTGCTCACCACCGCCAAACCTATTTATCTATGGAATTATTTGGGACTTTTGCTTAAATTGGGACTAGATTATTATTACCCATAACCTAAGGATGCTAATTTATCAAATGGGTATCCGATTCAGAGGTATTATGTAAAAACTTGTTCGTTGGAATCCTAGGATACGTCTGGACCACGTTTGATCAATTAATTTGAGTTTAATGCATAATTAAGCATTAATTATAAGTTACCCAGGTCTTGATTATAATCATATATCGGTTGGGAGATTGAATTTTAAGGTTTGACCTGTTTGGTGCATCTAGGAGCCCTAACCGGTGCCCCGACACTGTTCATTCGAAATTAGGGGGCTCTTATATAATTCTTTCTTGTTTAATTGATGTTTAATCATATGTAATTATTTATGTTCACATGTTTATTCCGAAAATATTAATGTGAGTTTTTGTGAAGGAATTATCGTCCGAAAGTTCCAAGGTTACGTTTGGCCAAGGTGGTAATAATTCCTAATTATTCCAAAGCGTTATATTGAATCATGCATATATGTAAAGTCACACAAAGACTAAACCCTCAAGAAAAGATAATTTGTGTATATATATATAACAATTGGGCATGATATGTAAGAATATGGAGGGAATGCCATAATTGGTTATGTGCATGATCTGTTCTCCCGGTGTGAGAACTATGTGAACAAAATTTGGTGGACTTTTTCTCAACGATTAAGAAACAATGAAATCAGGACCACGAATTTATGTTTATAGGGTAGTATCTTCTGTCATGCAATTGATATTACAGTGAAGATTCAAGGATTACCCTAGCTGCGTATCTTGGCCGCTTATTGGAGCGGGTGATATCCTTAGCCCGCCTTAGACACTATTATGGAAGAATAAGAACTGCCTCTGGACCCCGGGGATACATGTGGGGGTATTTCATTATTGACTTGTCTGTAGGCATTATTTGGATGGCCCACCACTAGGTCGATGATAGGAGGGTATGACCTTAGATCATATAGTGTATCATGATCCTTTTTCTCGTTCTCTCGTATCATTAGCTAGTACGGTCTACTAGCCTTGGTCCGCAAGAATTAATATAATTAACATAGGGGCATAAAAACATGACCAATGTCATCATGCGTCCCCAAATGTTCCTTTCCTCTCATGTTTCCTTTTCAATTACAAATATATGTTGTCCCATCCCATTATCATTTTCGTTGTTTATTCATTGTTTATTAGTGGTGTATGATACACTTGTTGAGCTGTCAGCTCATCCTTACATCTTCTTTCCTTCCAAATAAGAATGCACTTATGTCGACGAGATCGAGTAGGTCATAGGAGCGTGATAGGTGGCCGATATCGAGCGAGGAGCTTGGGACTTAATTTACGATTTTGTTGAGGCAAAGATCTTGTATTTATTTTATTTTGATGCTTTTGGATCTGCATATGTATGATGGCAATGATGATGTTGTGTATGTAGTTTAGCTTATACTTTATTTGTTGGATTTAATTGATTCTGTAGGTTTATATGGTTTAATTATATACCTAGTAGCATCTTGTTTGAACTGACATCATACTCGGAGCTATAACGTCAGTGCTACATGTTGTTGACTTTGGCTATGGATCCTACATAGTTGTTGTATTTGTTTGGATATTGGGATTTGTATTGGATGAGTTTTCTTGTTGTGTCAGACTTATTTGGGATGGATTATTATTATTATTGTACATATTGTTTAATAGGTTTGGTGTTCATTTTGACGATCATATTACAGACAGAACTCTGCCGAATTTTTGATAGAAAAATACTGTTCGTCACAGTTGGTACCAGAGAAAAGAGATACCTTAGATTTGGTCTGAATTCTATGCGAAAACTAGGTTAGGGAAAGATAGATTAAATAAAGTAGTTGAAGGTATAGGATAACTAAGATAGATCGAATAATTCTAGTAGCTCTAATTTATATGGTTTAAGCTAGGATTAAGTCAGAATTAGTAGCTAGGAGTGGTTGCTAGGTTGCGGTACCCTAAGTTGGTGTCTTACTCAAGATAAGTTAATTAATATAGACTAGAACTAACTTAAAAGTTAGTTGGTAAATGGGATAGTCTAGCGTTCACTATCCTAGTTAGTGTCTAAGTGGTGAGTTAGCCTATATTATTTTTGTCCTAGGAAGGATATCTATAGCCGATCGTGTTGCTTAGGATAAGGTTGAGACATGGAAGTGGTCAACCACGTGATAAAGAAGTTGGGCATTTAAATCTGTTGAATGGAATTGCAAGACTTGAAGGTCTTAGAAGGGCTTGTTCGGACGAGAATCGAGAGATGGGATGTTGAAGGAGAATACCTTAAGAATTGACTTGGGTTGATTTTGGTCTGAGGATTCAGATTAGGGATGCTTAGATAGCATGATTAGTGAGATAGATAAGGTGAAATTGTGGGCTCGAGGTTCGAATAACTTTGATTTGATTATGGTGTTTGTAAATCCGAGGATGGCGAATTGTGATCGATATAATAATGATCTAGTGTTTAAATTCTAAGTGATTCAGATTCTGTGAAAGTTGAGATATGGATCCTAAGTATTGAAATGGTGTTTGAGGTGGCCTAATGTGAGATCCCAAAATCAAAGAGCCCAAAAGTCGGGAGAAAATATCCCAACTTAACACTAGAGTATTTTGACAAGGATGAAATCTGGAGTGATTTCATGAGGCCGGAGTGATTCATGAAAGGAGGAATGATTTTGTGTCCCATGATGCCGGAGTGATTTAAGGATCAGAAGTGGTTTGCGCCACTTGGAGACCGGAGTTGCCTTTTGGTCTCTTAAAGCCACTGAAGGCCGGAGCACTTCATGAAATGACTGGAGTGGCATTGTGTGAAGTGAGGCCGAAGTGGCCTGACGACCGGAGTGGCCTTTGTGTGAGGAAAAAGAAGTTCGTCTTCTCTTAGCGTAAAAGAAGTCCGTCTTCCCTTAGTGTAAAAGCAGTCCGGCCTTTCTCTTAAGCTGAAATCAAGTCTGGCCTTGTGTGTTGGTAAAGCCGGAGTAGAATTATGAGTGCAAGGAGAATAAAATCTGAAGTTGATGAGAAGGTAATGGATGGAGTGAATAAGAAGAAGAAGTTTTAACCAGATTTGAATAAAGGTTGGCCAAAATTTGTAATGATGACCGGAGTAGGCCAAAAAATTTACTAAAAAAGTTGATCGGCGACTAAAGACAAAAGCAACTTTGTTATTTAGTTAGGATCCAACTAGGGCTCGACCAAATGAGGTAGGTAAACTACCTCATCACACCCTGGGTAGAAGTACTGAGGTAAGTAAACTAACCTGCTACTTCCACCAAATCATCGAAGGCAAGTACCGAGTAGGTAACTTACCTCAACTTACCCCACCTACTCCCTCCTCTATATAAACCAGTGATGGTTGATGGAAAAATGAGGGAACCCGGCAAGCAGTAAGGAAGAAGGGAGTGAAGGAGAGAGCTCCAAGATGGTAAAAACCGACTGTCAGGCAAGGAGGGAAGAATTTTGAGACAGCCCGTCAGGCAAGTGTACTTCGGACGCTATTTTTAAGTTCAGTTTTTAGTTCATTTGCAAATGTACTGCACTCTGTTTTGCTGCAAGTAATCGGACGTTAACACATTTTTAGTTTTCGTTTGAATCTGTTCTGAAGTTCATAACACCTATTTTCCTATATTCTGGACTTACATGAAATCCGGACCAAACGTTACAACTGGCATTTGACATGTGAAATGAAACCGGCATTTTGCATGTAAAACAAAACCGGCATTTGGCATGTAATATGAAACCGGCTTTGAGAAAATAAGCTCCGTCCTTTGTATAAAAAGAACTCCGTCCTGTTGATGAAAAGCACTCCGTCTTGGTAATGAAAAGCACTCCGTCCTGTTAATGAAAAGCACTCCGCCTTTGTGTAAAAAGAACTCCGTCCCGTTAGTGAAAAGCACTCCATCCCTTGAGGAAAATAAACTCCGGTTTTGTACTGAAAAATGACTTCCGCCCTTAATGTAAAACAAACTCCGACTTTGATGAACTCCGTCCTTTTAATAAACTCCGTCCTTTAAGAGAAATGAACTCCGGCTTTAATGAACTCCGTCCTTTAAGAGGAGTGAACTCCGGCTTTAATGAACTCCGTCCTTTAAGAGAAATGAACTCCGGCTTTAATGAACTCCGTCCTTTAAGAGAAATGAACTCCGGCTTTAATGAACTCCGTCCTTTAAGAGAAATGAACTCCGGCTTTAATGAACTCTGTCCTTTAAGAGAAGTGAACTCCGGCTTTAATGAACTCCGTCCTTTAAGAGAATTGAACTCCGGCTTTAATGAACTCCGTCCTTTAAGAGAACTGAACTCCGGCTTTAATGAACTCCGTCCTTTAAGAGAAATGAACACCGGCTTTAATGAACTCCGTCTTTTAAGAGAAATGAACTCCGGCTTTTGAGTTTACGCACTCTGCCTTTATGAAAGAAAGAACTCCGGCCTTAAGAAGAAAACGAACTCCGGTTTTAAAGGAAAGGTACTCCGTCCAAAAAGAGCTCCGTCCTTTTGAAAGTACTCCATCCAAAAAGAGCTCCGTCCTTTTGAAAGTACTCCGTCCAAAAAGATCTCCGTCCTTTTGAAAGTATTCCGTCCAAAAAGATCTCCGTCCTTTTGAAAGTACTCCGTCCAAAAAGATCTCCGTCCTTTTGAAAGTACTTCGTCCAAAAAGAGCTCCGTCCTTTTTAAAAGTACTCCGTCCAAGCTTTCTAAAGTCCGACATTTTGAAGAAAATGAGCTTCGGCTTGTATAAGAAAAAAGAACTCCGTCCTTTTGTTGGAAAAAGAACTCCGACCTTAATATGAAAATGAACTCCAGGCTTTGTATAAGAAAATGAGCACTCTGGCCTTGAGCACTCCGGCTTTGATCACTCCGGCTTTTGAACACTCCGGCTTTTGAGCACTCCTGCATTTTGAAAAAGAAGAACTTCGCTGAAAATGAGACCGGCTCCCCAAACGAGAAAAGAGCTCCGGCCCTTCCCTGAATAAAATCTAACCGGCCCCAAGTATAAATTATTTCCGAAGCTATGTACCGACCTTAAAGATAGCTGAAGATATATTATGAAAGTCTGATTTCAAAAGGGATTTTCGGTAAGGAAATGGTTTCTGTTATAGTTATTTTAAGACCCGGGACTGACTACAGTCCGGATAGGTTCTCCGGCATGCCTTAGGACTTTTCGGTGGTAATCGAGGATAACTCTGTCCATAGGATTATTTGTGGTCCACCCTGCCCTCGGGGCGTTATGGACAGAGGGAACTATCGTTACCGGCCTACCTTCGGGTGGCACACTATTCTGATCCCTCGAGATGGGATACTTCTGTTTCCGGCCTACCTTCGGGTGGCACACTATTCTGATCCCTCGAGATGGGATACTTCTGTTTCCGGCCTACCTTCGGGTGGCACACTGTTCTAATCCCTTGAGCTGGGATACTTCTGTTACCGGCCTACCTTGGGTGGCACCTTTCGGAGATGGCACTGGCCTACCTTGGTGGCACACGATCCTCGAGATGGGATACTTACCGGCCTACCTTGGGGGAGGCACTCTGCCCCTTCGAGATGGGAGCACTGGGAGGCTGTTTTGACCCCTCGAGATGGGATACTTCTGTTACTTGCCTGCCTTTGGGAGGTACTTTGTTCTAATCCCTCGAGATTGGATACTTCCGTTACCGGCCTGCCTTCGGGAGGAACTCTGTACTGATCCCTCAGGATAGAAAATTTCTATTATGAGGATAACTCTGTCCATGGAGTTATTTGTGGTCTGCCCTGCCCTCGGGGGGTTACTGATGGGAGGGATACCGTTACCGGCCTACCTTCGGGTGGCATACCGTACCGATCCCGTGAGGGATACCGTTACTGGCCTACCTTTGGGTGGCATACCGTACCGATCCCGTGAGATGGGATACCCACATGACAGTTACCGGCCTCAGATTGTGTAAAGTGAACACAATCTATCCTCGATTATTCGCCCCCTCAACTAATAGGGTATACTGGCAGGGTCTGTACCGATATGATATGAAGTATTGTTTACTGTTTTATTGATATGTTATGTTACTGTACCGATTACCGAATATGAAGTACCGATTATCGAATATGAAACACTGTTACCGATATGATATGTACTGTTCACCGTTTATCGTACCGATTATCGATATGTTATATTATTGTTTGTCGTTTACCGTTTTCTAAAGTATAGTACTGTCAAGATATGTTTTCTCTATTTTTCTCGGACTGCATTCTGATTAACCGTTTTGTTTATGCACAGTTATATGACCGTTCTGCATCATCATTTTACTACTCATGTGCATATACCTTGCTGGGCCTCGGCTCATTATTTTATATTTTTTTCCCTACAGATAAAGTTTTAGAGCTTATGCCTGACGAGTTGGAGTGATTAGAGCTGTCTGAAGGATTATTAAAGACCTCGGAAGCTTATTTTGGAGAAATATTATTGTAATGACTTGATGGACATCTATGGTTAAATATTTTTTTTGGCTATGTACTCGGGAATGAATATTTTGGAATGAATATGAATGCTTCTGCAAATATTAGAAAAACTTCCGCTATACTTATTATAGTTAAAAGTATATGGGTCCTAGATGGCATTTGAGATCCTGTGTTGCACCTAATTAGTTTAGTTTGGGTTTTCAATTGTGTTATGAATGACGGAATAAAAAAAAATCCATTTCGTCACACCAAATGTTTGGAAAGATAAGAGATATTGTAGAATATCTTCATAGATGTTATTTTATGGATAGGTATTTTTTTGACAAGTTGTGGGAGCATGTTTCAGATGGTAGTCAGTTCACTCACAGGATTAAGGATTGTCCTTATCCACAGGTCGGACAGTGAAGGGGTCTAGTGTCTTGAATCGGGATTTTTAGGTGATGACACAAAGTGTAAAGTGTTGCCTGTCATGATGGAAGGTAAGGTTCTTGGGTTTGATATTGTAGCCCATGTATCATTTGGGGATCCCAAATATATATTTTCAATTGTGTTCCCAAGTTATGTGTAATTTGAGGATCTAGGCTTTACCTTTGCGGCATAGAGATCCATGATATTTTCTTGGGCCCATGGATAAGATCGGTTAGATTGATCAGATTTATTTTGTAGTGTCAACCTTGATGTGATATAAGAACGACTTGGTCAGTAGGTCACCGAGTTGATATGAATTTGGTTGGTAAGCACATTATGTCTTGCAATCGAATTGTGCAATTTGGGATATGAACCTCAGTTAGTTAAGGTATTAAGAAATTATTGTTATTTTGCCTATAGGTTGTGTTATGGGATCCATGCTAAGTTTGTCTGATAATGAGACCACACCTAAAAGTAATCTTGTGGTCACTAATAGGCTTTGGTTGCATAAACATTTGAGGATGCTTCTTAAGGGAAAAATATTAGGTTGGTTGATCTTTGATCGGTAGATTGAGACTATTGATATCAACATCGATCTTTAAGGACCTCATAGTTGAATCGTTTGATTTTTTGTAAGAGTCTAATGATTTCTAAGATCGATCCATATCCATAGCATTGTCGATTGTGGACAATTGAAAACTGTGCCAGTGGCAGCCATCGAGAAAAGATGGGGTCGTTGTAAGTTCCGGTGATGCTGTTTGGGTTTGTAGATCCATTGGCATGCTTATGAATTGTATGGGCTGGATCTCTCGGCCATAATTGGATCAGTATTATGATGGCCTAATTGATGAACTGTGACGACCCGACTTTTTACCACCATAAAAAGCCGTCATCAAGCCAAAAAGAAACCTTGCCTTAAGCGCATAATAAAACGGTGGACATAAATTTTTTTCTTTTTTAATCATACACAGGGTCTCATGAGGCCAGACTAAATAACGCCTGGCCCACCGATTTAATTTCAAACTTGTCCGGCCAACTCTAATGTTAGCCCAACCTAAAATCCCTGAGATGCTTACTATTAAATATTCATTTCAGAATCCACAAACAAACACGGAAACGAATTAACATTCAAAACATTTATAAAATTCATAAACAGCGGAGTCTATTCAACATCAAAAGACAAAAATAAAGCTCTTCAAAATCTGCTCCGGCTTGCCAAACTACTTTGATACTCCACAAAGTTCTACTCAACTTCGTCCTCCATAATTCTTTCATCATCTGAAAAATAACAAGAATGAGCTACAAAGCCCAGCAAAATACTCACATGCAGAAAACAGAGAACATAACATATACATATAAGCGAATATAATACGAAAATCATCATATCTTTTAGTTCGGAATTTTCTTAGTCTTTTTCTTCTTGTCTTGTCTACTGAAAAGTCATAAAAATCATGGAGGGTTCTTATCATCTTTAGGGACCAGACGAAAGCGGACAACATTGAGGACGGTTTGTGTGTAACCCTACAACCTAAAGCCGTATCCCCTCATTATACTCCCTGGGGCAGGAGGTAATGCCTTTATCCCGGCATACGGGGTCAAAAGTCTTATGCCACCAAAAGGTTCCCTCCCGTGGCCTAGGAGGCATCCTCGAGTGTCACTTCAATATCCTTCATCCATCTTTTATTGCAAGCTTAATGAAGACTCGGTTCTTAGTTCATATGGCCGTTCGTTATGGTTCAAAAGTCATAGAGTTCTACTTGCTGTCCGAATTAATACATTATTCTTTAAGCCGAAGCTCTTTTCTTTTTCAGATGGAGTTCACAATGCCGAAGTTCTTTTTCAGACGGAATTCAAAATGCCGAAGTTCTTTTTCAGACGGAGTTCAAAATGCCGAAGTTCTTTTTCAGACGGAGTTCTTTAGAATCCGAAGCTCTGAGAACCGGAGTTCTTTTTCGTTTAAAATCTGAAGTTCTTTTCTGTAAAAGATGGAGTACTTTTCTTCAAAAGACGGAGCTGTTTTCTGTAAAAAGACGGAGTACTTTCTCTTTTTCGAAATTTTTAGAGTTCATATATTGGGCAGATAATCATACAAAACCGAACATCATAAAGTCTTTTCCTTAAATATGCACTGATCGACAAATAAACATACTTTAAGCATCAGATATGAAAAGAACATAATAAACATCATATAAGTTCATATAATATCAAATATACCAGCATAGAAATCATACATAAATATGAACTTGAAAATAGGGGTGAGTATCTTGCCTGGTTTCTTCAACTTTGCCTTGAACTCTACTCTTTCTTGGGTTTCTTCTACTTTGCTCTTGCTGGAATTTCTATTACGTCCTTACTCTAATTCTTCTAGTTCTTATTTATAGACTTTGAATTTGATGGCCTTCATAAATGATTGACAGTACAAGGGAAATGTTTTTTATTAATGATGATTATTATTAATGATACAGGGGAAATGTTTTTCATTAATTAGATCATTTATAATCTTATATTCCCAAGGAGTTTATAAATTCCCAGTTAACTGAACTTGGCTTTCTCATGTAAACACATTAAATCTCTGGTTAACAGAACCTAGCTTTCTCATGTAAACATCTTAATTTCCTGATTAATTGAACTTAGTTTTCTTATTTTCGGTCAACTATCAGCATTGACCGGATTATTCTTTTACCACATCCGGTCAACACCTGTTGATCGGAGTATTAACTTCGGCTTTATCCACTACAAAGCTACTCCGTCCTTCACACAAAGCCACACCGGCCTTACTGAAAATTATTCACTTTGCCGGACTAGATTTTCATCAAATAACACTCCGGACTTCTTTTTATGCAGGAAAAATCCGAACTTCCTTTTACCTAGGAATTCCGGACTAAAAATCCGGACTTCTCTTTATCCAGGAAATCCGGACTGAGAATCCGGACTTCTTTTTATATGAAAAATCCGGAGTTCTTTTTATCCGAACTAAAATTTTATCCTAAGGCCAATTTACTTTTCTTATTACCTTCTCCGGTCAACTGGCGTTGATCAGATTTTAAGAACTCGATAATCTGGGTCGTTACATGAACTCAAGGAATTATAGGGAGTGTGATCCTTGGTTTTGGGTTGTGTCATGTAATAAGAAGGCTGTTAGCCGTGTGTTCGATCGAGGTTGGAGTGTGGATTTTAGCAAGGGAAGATGTCATATCAGGTATGCAGCTTCTTCGGTAGCACCAATGTGGTCATGTAGGGATTTGAACGATAGTTAACCTAGGGAAGACTGAGTAACGTTGCGTGGGTGCACAGTTTCCTTGGGTTTAGTTATGTTGATAAGATATTCATTAGGTGTCCATCAAGGTTTGGCAATGTTCGCGGAGCTTGGACTTAGAAGCGATCGGCATCCGTCAGAAGTAAGGTATGTGGGAATAAACTTCTAGGTTTAAATGATAATGGTTAACTATGTCTGTGACGGAACAAATTCTAAACCCTATAGGATTCTCCGTCAAACAAATTCAGAATAGAAATTGTAAAATTTATATCAGTACTTTTGCAGAAATTTCGGCAGAGTTCTATCTAAAATTAGACAAAAATCTAAATATACAACCTATTTATTTATATCAGTACAGAGCACACAACTATCCATAATACCACAGTTTTCCTACAACATGCATTCACAGGACAACAAGTGCCATCCATTGCCTTAATTTAACAATCCTATCAACTATACTAGAATTCAGATAAGAGATGTTGTCTAGGACCTTACAAAAAACCCAGAACAACATATAGCGGAAGCATCCATATCCAAGATATAACCTGCGAAAGCATAAATACAGTTTTAACTGTTTGCATATCATAGTAAAGTCATTTATACATAATTCCATCCACAATTCAAATATTTACAATTAAAACTATCAGAATCTCCCCAAATCGTTACTCCAAGGTAATCTTCAAGGCTTTACCGCGGCTCCAGAACCTTACTTGCTAATCTTTAGCTACACATGGTCTTCCAGTATCTTCTCTACATTCTTATCCGGAAGGGAAAAAAATAAAACAGCGAGCCAAAATCCAGTAAGGTACATACAGTCATGCAATAAAACTTCTATGCATAACAGAATATAGTAGAACAGGTACAGATACAGATTCAAGCATGAATGCTATAAAATAGTTATTTATAGAAAACTATAGAAACATAATTGCAAAAGATTTCAGAACTATCAGGGAACGAAAATAGGTATGAAATCACAAGAAAGATATAATCCGAATGAAATCAGCCCTCAAGAAAATAAAAAATAAGTAAATAGGTTTTAGAAAGCAGAAATTGGTCTCAATTCTATCAGTATAGGACCCCACTAGTAGACCCTACTAGCAGAGGGGGTAAATAATCAATGATAGATTGTATTCACTCCACACAAATAAAGGCCGATAACAGTAGTCCTTTTCCGTGGGACATCCCTTTTCGCAGGACTCAGTATAGCGGTGTCGGCCAGTAACAATAACTACCCTCTAGATTAATTCTCTGAGGAAGGGCGGACCACATATAACTCCATGACAGAGTTATCATCGATTACTACCATAATATTCTAAGGCATGTCGGAGAACCTAATCTGACTGTATATCAGTCTTGGGTCCTAATTAACAGTATAAGAAATATTTTCTTAACTAAAAATCCTTTTCAGTTTCAGAAATTAGTTAGAGTTTCACCAAAATGCTTCAGTCGGTTTTATAACATACGATAATAGTTTAAAACTCTTCAGTTTCGCTTCAGAATATACAAAAACAGTTAGAAACCTTTCAGATTTTTTTCAGAATATATAGTATCATTCTAAAACCTTTTAGTTTTGCTTTAGAAGTCCACGGTAATTTATCTGTATAAGTTCGTATAAAATGTTTTGAAACAGATTACTCCAAGAGTTTTATTTCAGTATATATTAACTTTTATATAACAGAGATTTCGGACAAAGACAATTAAATCTCTTCAATTTCGTGCTTATGATTTCGCCAAAATTTTTGGACGATAGTAGACACCAAACACATGTATTTTCATAAAATTGAAGCAAGATATTGTAATATATATAAACATATAATATATATATATATAATATATAAACATGAAATTTGGCTTTAATTTACGAAAATAAACTCTATAACCATGTATTTATTTAAAAATATAAATATAAATATAATATTTGAGATATTAAAACAGTATAAAAATAATAAATAACGTTCGAAGTACACTTGCATGTGCCCGATCTACAATTATTTTTATCCGAATCGGAGCGGAATGCATAGATTTCTCCTCTTCTCTTCCCTTTTCCTCTTCTCTCCAGCAACCCTCTCTCTTTGGATGCTGGAAATGCTGAACAAAATGCGTGCCGGGCTTTTATACCCAGCACCGCTCGAGCACTCCCTCTCAGATATAGCAACAGCTCGGACACTCGTCGAGCGCCCTTCAGGCACTGTGTTCACAAATGTGTGCCCAGCAGCGCTCGAGCGGTCCTCGGGCACACTTCTCTTAACCTCCCTCGCTCCGCCTCGCCTCAAGTGAGCTTCGAGCACTACATTCATAAAATGGTGCTTGACCGGAGCTCAAGCACTGATCGGGCACTCGTCAGGCACACATCGAGCCTGCAGCACGAAAACGTTGCGTTTTGACCATTCGGGACCCGTTTCGACTCGAATGAACAGTTTTAAAGCTGATGAAAACTAGTAAACAAGCAGCACCCATTTTCAGCAGAAACATGTTTCATTGAAATGAACAGTTTTCAGTAGCAGTAAACTCTATCTTCATGCTAAAAACCAGCAGCAGCTTTCAGCCATTTTCAACAAATCATGTTCTAGAAAAACAGCAGCAGCAGCTTTCAGCCATTTTAAGCAAATCATGTTCCAAAATACCAACACCAGGAGCTTTCAGTCATTTTCAGCAAATCATGATCCGGAAAACCAACAACAACTTTTATGTCCCAACTGCTGAGAACTCAAATGTGACTTCTTTGTGCCGATACTTTAATTAACACTATGGTTCTTGCTACTTAGTCGCACAATGTTAATCCTAGACGGAAGCCAAGGCTGCTAAGACCCTGACACTTTGCCCAAAATACTAATTAGAATTTACAATCTAATTATCAAATCAAAACAATTTATACAGCTCAAAGGTTGGCAAGTAATATTGAGAGTTTAATCAACTAATAATTCAAAATGTCAAATAGATAAAAAAAAAAAAAAAGAGATAGCAATGCTGATTCACACATTAAACACTCAAAATTTAAAGTTTACAACTTGAATTTGAACTTGTATGTATGCCTCGTTTGAATACTGAGATCATCTGATCTGATCTTTTATTTTTTTGAATATTCGATTATTACGAGCAATAAGTTAATTTTCAAATAACTCTGATATAATTCTAGATATCTCAATATAATCCAATCATACTTGAGAATAAACTAAACGAATATGGCAAATAATATTTTTAACATCCCCTCAAAGGATCTAACCTCCACTTGTTTTAGCACACGATCGGTCAAGGAAGAGAAAGCCACCTGGCCTTTTAAGATTTCAGATTGGCTCGTAGTTCTACTAGCAGGTCCACTAAATTGATTACAAGTTCACTTCTTGTTCTTGTCAAACGGCCTTATAATTTCTACCTTTAATGAGTAACATGTAAAGTGTACAGCCAAATCATAATAAAATTTAGCTGCAACAAGCAAATAACAACAATTTTCATGGTAATACAATGAAGATAGGTGAAGGAGGACTAAGGTGATAGTTAAACCACGCCAATCCATCTGCCTATTTGTTTGAAATATGGTTGAGGAAGTGAGTCTTAAACTATTAAATCCTCTGGTTTTTGTACAGAGCTCTTTCCATTTCAAGAGTGGAAGCTTCGAGTCTTAAACTCAACCATAGCAACCACTCTCTCAATAACAGTTAACCATAAAAAGCATTAAGGGAGTACTGTGATTAAATAAGTTGTGTTGTATTTGCAGCCATTTTATCAAACTAAAGATATAAATTAAAGCTACAGAAAGCAGCCTCATAGGTGAGCTGAAGCATTGGAGCTCTGAATATTAAGTTTTTAGAGGCATGATTACGATTTTCCTCCTTACAGTGTAGTTTTTGGTGGCTCTTCTAGTGGAATTGGACAAAGACAACCTCCTACTTCCTCTATTTGATTTCACATCTTGCAGAGAAATTTCTTTCTTCTAGTTTAAGGGATAAATGTAAACGAATAATCATTTCTAAGATACTAAATGTAAATGAATTAAGGAATGCTTCCTTATGGATCATACGAGCATATGTAAATAAACTTAGCAATTTAAGATAGTAAAACATTTTCTATTTTGAGTTATTCATTGTCATCATTAAAGTATCTAGGCAATTTAAAAAAGCAAGTTACTTGAAGCCTAAATGATGAGCCATTATCCGCTCATTGTATACTTTTATCATTCATTTGGTTAATTGCATTCTTCAAGTCCCGCAAACAATTACTTGTGATATGACCCCATCTGACCTGAGTTTGGACATTGCATTATTAAAAACTGTTCATGCAAACAAGGTGGTGGATTATTCTTCACTTTATTGCATTATTAAAAACTGACTTTGGACATTACAAATAAACAGAATGCAGATCATAATTTTCACGATGCACAATATCAAATAGAAGGTTCTTTCAGTGTCAATTGTAAATCCCCATTATGGCAATATAGACAGCTTCCAAGCAAAATAATCAACAGAGAGCATTAATGTCATTTTTCATTGTAAACAATTAAAAACATAATAAGAAAAGATAGTTATAAACTTACCTTTTTAGTAGTTTGCAATGTACAAAACAAATTTTCCAAGTGTTAGCTAATAACAAAAAGATGTCATATAAAGATAGTTATTACTATCTCATGCAAAGTTCGTGCAATAAATTTTGTGCCAACGTAGTTCATCATTCTCTATTTACTCCTATTCTTTGAATTGTTTCACTCATATTGTACATTTGAAATAATAAATAGCATTAGTCATCTGAGTACATATATTTGTATGTCTAGGAACCGTCACAAAGATATACATATGGAGCATGCAAACAGATCTTATATAATTGAGTAAACAAATAGGTTTTGATTATTATAAATCAGTTAATAGCCATTAGTTCACTGTTGAATGGTTAAGCATTACTACTTCCGATCAGCTCTTAACTTTCCGACATGGAGTAGGTAAATAATGGTACTAACAGTCTTTTCCTGGAGGACTCATCAATGTAAAAGGTGGCAAAAAGAAGCATATATTTCATAAAATATTTGTTTTTGTGTTTATTAAAAAAGTCCAGGGAGCATTAGAGTAGACTAGATGTTGATAAATTTCAATCCTGACAGGAACTTGCCCTCTTTGTATTGTTAGATGTTGAAGAAGATCTTATAGGATCTATTGAAAGATCTTGGTGTTCTTTCTTCATCTTTTTGAACAGGATAGATTTATGATTGATGCTTCCTTCAATTGATACCAGTGTTTTTTTTTTTATTGATGGTAGCAGGCTCCAAGAGCTACACACTTTAAAGGGATATGTTGAATCGGTAGTCAAACTGACAGGGCTTGACATCAACTCAATTCAGCAGCACTACACAGATTAAAAAGCGTATCATATGAATAGCCAGCCAGCCACAGTTTACTTAATCATCCTATAGCATGCAAACAGGAAATAAGTGAGTAAGGTACCATTTTGCTTAGATCAGTGCTGAATCCTACGAATTCTGAACTATTACAACCACTACCAACACAATGCTCACAGCAAAATATTACAGGGAACTCATGTGTTCCCGATTATCTTTGCTTGCCAAATGTTTTGGTGTAGCTAGCCATTATAATCGAGGAAGAGTAAGGTCTCGTTATCACAAATGAATGGGTTTCATTTTCACATACTAATCTGCACTAAAAGAACTCTGTGAGAATATATGTACTAAAGACATTAATCTTGCCAATACATTAATACATTGTAGGACCAAAACCCAAAAGAAAAACCATTAGTTGAAGCATTTTTTGACAATCTTTGACCTCTTGGCACTCTCCTCAAAGAGTGGTCAAGGAACAAAAAATCGACTATGATCCTCACAAAACCTCAAATTTCTCCGTTTGTAGCATACCCTTATAGTCCATCTTACTCATGGGGAAAATTTTCTTGCAATATGGAGTTCATTGTTTTAAAGAGGAGTGCATACTAAAAACCTATGTCACTCCAAGATGATCAATAAATGTCACTCATTGGACATTCATATGACATGAGCACCAAAGAAATTTGAAGAAAGGCTAAGGGTATATAACGAAAACTACAAATGGTGGAAGAACTCACGGTAGGGTAGAGCCATCCTATCCTAGATATATGTTTGACCAAAATTAGTCGATGCCAATCCTACCCCTGGTTAAATTGACTTATGGATCAGTTTGAGGCACATATTACTATTTTTAAGATATCTATTTTGATATAGTGTTTTGTCCATCCATTAATTGTTATATTGGTCCATTAGTATGGATGGATTGATGAACAAAATGTCACATCATCCAATGATATTTTGAGGGCGTTTAAGGGGTGCCTCTAAATGCTTCGCTTATATTTTTCGTGGGTGAGTTGGTTGGTCAGAAATTAATCATGTACTAGTTCTCAAGAGAGATTGGGAACAGTGATAAGGGGCTTAGAATTTGCTTTTTCTCTGAGATCCACAGTGACCAGAAGCAATTGCATGAAGCAATAGAGCTCTACATTAAACAATAGAAATTTATTGCATTTCACAAATAATTCTAGTCTTTTATTGAAGAAAAGTAAGGGAAATAGTTTCATTGAAACCAATCGAACTTACCACCTTATTCAAAAGCGAAGCACAAGCATCCTCTAGCTGATATTAATGCAAGTATTCTCTAATTTTGTTCACTAATAAAGTAAAGCTATAGTCTCAACAAATTAATATTCAGCTAATGAAGAATTCATTCAACAGTTAATTAAAACCCTAATATAGTGGCCAATTCATGTACCCAAGACTCTTGCAGAGTTGAACTTAAAGCACAAAACATCCAGCAACCAACATAAACTTCCCAATTGAAGACACTCTTAAGTTCTATTTGAATTCATGAATATTGGAGAAATTTTATCACATTTTTTTTCAAAATTTTCTTTTTCTTCTAATTACCCGGGATCCAAATACCCCAATGATGATTCAGGACACAGTACAATAAGGATTAGAATCGAGAAACTTGCAATAGTTCCCCAACTACAATAAATACGACTGTTGACGAGAATTAATCAATCGATTTCTAGTATGCTTTCCAACTACAGTAAATATAATAACTGTTGACAAGGATAAATCAATCAATTTTGGTATGCTCGTGATCGCCTGCGCTCTCTTCCCTTGTTTTGAATGGAATTTGAGCAGTAAAATCAAATATATTGATTTAGAATTCAGCCTGAATCAACTACTATCGAGAATCAAAGAAAAATCACAATCTAATGCTTAACTTTATCAATCCTGGTCCTCATCATATTATGTCACCCTAAGTGAGAGTGAATCAAGAGATGGCCATCATCAAGTCTGCCCCTGGCTTCACTTCCTCACCCAATCACCAGGAACTACCTTTAAAGCAAGAATTATATCCCAGAAATAAAAAACCTTAGAAAAAAGAAAAAAAAATTTGCAAAAACAAGACTGCATGAGGTAACAAATCCCGAAGCTAATTTGCAATATACAATTTGTCTTAAAAAAAGAAGTTTTAGAAGGCAGGAAGTACCTTCAATCGTCTGATATTGCTTACTGTCACCATCACTAGCTTCCTGTCAACAAAATGGAGTTAACAAAGTGGAGAAAGGAAAAGAGTGAGTCAGAGCTGACTCTGAAGGTGTGTGCCAGTGGAATTTGAACTTATCAAGTAAAGAAAGTGAATAGGAAGATGGAGCATGCAGACTAACTGAAAAGGGGGCAAATGGTACCATTGATTATATCAAAATAGCATCTGTGCTGCTGATTTCTACTACTGCTATTGTGGATTTCTGTCAAAAATACTTCTGCATAACAAAAATCCCAGCATTTCCTTTCAATCACAACACCTAAATTTCTCAGCAAATGTGTTTCGATTTGAGTATCACCATTATTTTTCCTAGGTTCCAATTTCCAAATGAGCTGTGGCTACATAGACCAGCCAAATTATTCAAAAAACAAGTGACAATAATTCCTAGCCAATCTCCAGTTAATGACCCGAAGAATATAGATTTCCCTAATCTGTTCCCTCTCATTCAATTGCTGATGAGAAACGATGTAATCTGAGGCAAATAACCTACTTCTTCCATATGTTGGATCAAATCATCTAAGACTGAAAAGATGGCATCAGCCTTAGCATGAGTTTTGTCTCTTGCGACAAAAACATGTATCTTATTATTAACTTCAATCCAGCTACGCCCTGGCTCTTTAATCACCCCATTTGACTCCATTATTTTCCTCACTTCCTTCACTTTAGGCCACATGCCTTTGAATGCAAAAATATTCGAAAGTAAAATATACGACCCACTATCCACTGGATCATCAGATATTGCCATCTAGCTAAGATAAACTCATTTGGGCATTGATCAGAATTTCCTTGTAACTCCATGAAGGTCAGCAAAGCTTCGGTACTTATGTGCATCTTGTAAATCACATGTACTTGAGTGAATCTAAAAAGAATGGTCCCCATGAAGGGGCAGTGTTGTAACAAGAATGCAACAGTTTTGTTTGCCTTTGCTCAACAAAAAAAAAGATGCCTTGTCATAAAATCCTTTCTTGCTTAGTGAAACAGATTTTAACAATTAGATGTTTAACCTTTAAACCGGTCTAGAATCAAGGTAGAAAATAAACTCAATAAACCACTTATGGTTAACACAAGGTTAGTAATTCTGCACCAAATGATAAGGGAGAGTATTCAAAAGGACATATTGAAATTCTGCACCAGTTTATAAGGGAAGCATTACAAAAGAAGTAGAGTTATACCTATTGTAATTGTCAAGCATCAGTCTATAAATCACACAGGTAATATGATTTGTTCTCAGACGATGATGATCTCCTATTACATGTGATATAAGCTACAGAAATATACCAGTTATATCTTTCGGACTACTAAAATAATATCAGTGCACTCATGGGAGCACATTAACGAATACTACTACAAAAATAATAAGTTCCATACTTGACATTTTGCATTGAAGGATCTTATAATTCACAGAGTTGCTTTCCAAATTGACTGTTGAACATGAAACAAGCATTATTCTCCACGCAGTTGCTTTCAAAAAATTATCTTCAGATGTTAAATGAAGCACAAATCCATTGAAGAATAATGGAATATCTCATATAGTTTGATATTCACAATTAAATAAATAACAGTATGACTAAACTTAAATAAAAATACAAACAAATGATAACATGGAGAGACGTTTTTCAACGGAGATATAGATCACGTGAAATCATCAGTATAAATCCTCAATGGCCAGAAAACAACTAATACGGCTCAAAATTGACACTATACCTTGAACAGTGAATAGAGAACAATGACTACTCCAATAGTGTGAGATCCCAATTCCGAAATGTGATAATTATGGAATGATTATGTGGATAAAGTCATGTTCGGGCTTGAGTATAGTGAAATTTTTGGTACCGAAGTAAAAATGGGTGAAACCGGCTAAAAGGAGGATCGGTGCTTGATGTGTGCTCGGCGCCGGTAAAGCGCAATTTTGCGCAAGGAACCGCTCGAGCCGAGGCGAGGGCGGTGCCTGCCAACGAGAAGAGCGCTCGATGGGCACTCGAGCACCCCATTGAGCGCCTTGACAGATATAAAAAGGGGGCGGCATGATTTCTTCAGCCATTTTCGGCGTTCTACGGGAAAGGAGAAGGAGAAAAAAGAGGGGAAAGAGAAGAAGAAGAAAAATCCGCGTGTGCCACTTCGATCCGTGTAAAAATAACAGTAGATCAGGCTCAAGCAAGTGTACTTCGAATGTTATATACCGTTTTTACAGTATTTTAATATCTCCATGGTATCGTTTATGCTCCGAAAACCTTGTTTAGTAAGATTTGACATGAATAATGAATGAATCTCATGACTTTTGGACTATAGTTCATGTTTATGTAAATATACAATGACTGATAATTCCGATTTCATGATTTAGCTCACGTTTTGTCTTTGTTTTATGTCTGGACTGTATATTGCAAACCCTAGCTCAAAAACAAGCTGTGAATTTGAGTTTTAATTCATGTTATATGTATGTTTTGTAAATTATAGTATCGATTTAGTAATTTGACCCATGTTTTGTGTCTGATTACTGTCCGAGAATTTTGCCCAAAACCCTAGCACGAAAATTTGGAGATTTGTGTTGGAAACTTGGAACTTTGAGATTTAAACGTTAAATTGATACTTTGATAAAGTTTATTGAACTATTTGTGTTCAAAAACTTGTCATAGAATAGCATTATCGAACTATGGAAACCTCTGAGGAATTGTATTATCAAACTATGGAAACTTATGAAATCGTCTGAAGGAGTGATTGAATGAAACTTTGACATGGCATTGAAATATGATGATTTTGATTTTGGAATTTCGAACAAAGGCTTTAAATTAAAGTAATCAGTAAGGAAAACGGACCTAGGACTGTTGAACAGTTAGATAAGGTCCTCCGATATACCTTAGAATATTACGGTCACAGTAATCGAGGATACTATCGAACCATCAAACTATCAAACTATCGAAATGAGATATACACCATCAAACTATCGAACTATAAACCTTTGATTGTGTGGATTGAATACAATCTATCCTTGATTATTCGCCATCAGCTAGTAGAGTGTACTAGATGGGTCCCTAGAATATCGAACATAGAATTTCTGAGAAACAAATGAGATTTGGAACTGTCTCAAGGATTTCGACACGTGTTTAAATAGAATTATGCTTCCTTCCTGTTTTCTGTAAATGCTTCTGTTCTTTTGATTATCGTGATTTTTGGTCTAGTATATTTATATTTTATAGGAAAGCATGAATTATGATTTATTGAAACTAGTTCATATGAATGCTCATGTTCTTTTGATATCATTGTCGTATTCTATCTTAACAAATATATGTTCTGCATAAAAGTATTACGTTCTGCATGTTTCGGTACCTTATTGAGTTTTAACTCACTGTTTACTGTTTTTTCCTCTAGATGATATGGAAAAACTGATACCAGATGATAGAGAGAGTAATTTAAAGTTTAGCCTGAAGACTTTTGGAGATTTGAAGTATTTTGGAGAATCTTGGAAAGATACAGTCTGAATGTAAATACTTAATTTTGTATATGGATTCTATGTGTATGGATTTAGTATATAAAATGTATGTGATGCATGTGATGAAACAGAAATTATGCTTCCGCAGGCTTACATAGTTGCTTCCACAATATGTTTTCTAGATTCTACACAGGTCTTAGGCGGCATCTCTTATATGTTTTTGATTTAGTGGATAGGATTATATTTGCACCATGGATGAAAATGGCAAATTTGTTATCCTGTGTATGTGTGTTGTAGAAAAATGTGATATCCGAATAGTTGTGTGCTTGTACAAGTTATAATATATAGGTTGTATATTTGGGTTTTCATCCAATTTTAGATAGAATTCTGCCAAAATTTCTATAAAATTTAATGATTTAAAATTTATGATTCTGTTTTGAATCTGTTTGACGGAGGCTCCTATAGGGATTAGGATCCATTCTGTCAAAATTAATATCAAAGAAACGAGGTGTCTTAGGAAATGATTTGAATCGTAAGAAGAAACTTCGAAAATGATCCTGACTAATTGAAATGGGTAGGAATAGGTCGGGGTAGCTAAGACAACTAGGATATTTAGGAAGTGATTCTTAGGTTAGGTTTGAATTTCATTAAATCACTGATAACCCCTTCCTTGAATTTGATTACTTGAGGTTATAATGCTTTGCTTATTTTTGGTTATAGGATCTAAAATGGCCAGTAGAAAAAGTCAAAGAAATAATCATGGTGGTGCAATTACTCCCACTGATAGGGAGGCTGCTTATGTGGACTTATTGGAAAGGATGACTAATGTAGTAGAATATGTAAAGCAGAGATATGGATCCGATCCCTGTATCTGAGCCAGTTTTGGCAAATCCTATTTTGATAACGTATGATAGATTTACAACGGAGCAAGCACCAGGATTTTTGGGTAAGCCTAATTCGGTTGAAGTGGATGTTTGGCTAAAGAGAATGAAGAAGATTTTTGCTGTGATTTGGGGTACTGATCAGAAAAAAGTCACCTTTGTAGTATGCAAATCGGAAGGTGAAGTCGATAGATGGTGGAGCATGAAGAAGAGGGCATTAGGAGTGCCCAATGATGAGATCATATGGAAGATATTTGAGAATTCTTTTATGAAAAAATATTTTCCGTCTAACCTCCAAGATCAAAAGGAGCACGTGTTCATGAGGTTGAGATAGGAAAATATGACGGTGATGGAGTATGACGCTAAGTTTGTTGAGTTGTCCCGTTTTACACCTTTTTATTTGGAGGACGAGTTAAGGAAAGTAAAGAAATTTTAACAAGGGTTGCGAGATAATATTAGGAAGTCACTGTCAATCTTGAAACTCCAGACTTATACTGATATTCTGGATAGGGCGATAATTTATAAAAAGGAAGAGAAGATGGAGAGATTTTTTACAAAGAGGATTGCTGGCCGGGTGGGTATTGGTACAGAATTGAATGTGAAAATATCTTGGCCATTTAAGAAAGTAAGGATGGTGAGTGTAGGGAAGAGTGTTACTGAGGTTTTATCGGTGATTAGCACTCAGGCATCAGCTGCTGAGTGTGCGTATTGTGGGAGAAAGTACGGAAAAACCTTATTATAAAGCAATGGGAGCGTGCTATAATTGTGAAAAGTTAGGTCACCAGATGAAAGATTCCCATTACAAAAAGTCAGAAATAAAGAAGTTAGTAGTTGCAGCTAGTGCATTTGCAGTGACAGTATGAGACCTTGAGACACCCCCGAAGGCGGATAGAGGTATTTCCTTATGGAATTTTGATTTTTGCCTTAATTGATTTGGGAGTTATGTATTCTCTAAATTTTGTCATGAAATGCATGATATGCCCCCAATATCTTGAGGGTTTTTTATTGTTCTATGATTACATTATGTGTTCTTTGTGAATTTTGTGGAGTATGGATAACTGGTAATTGAATACTAAATTGAGGAGATGATGGGTTGTGTATTGCTGGAATGAGGAAATAACTAGTTAATTGATCAACACAGTAGATAGGAGGAATGGGTGATTTGGAGATGAGATAAAATCGGCATTATCTCTACGAAATATGTATGAAATTAAAGGAGCATTGTTTGGATATTGTTAAGAATACTATGAGACTTTTGGGAAGTCAGATTTACTAATACTCTTGAGGAAGATTGGGATTCTATTAGTCCGCATCAATAAGAAATCACTCACAAGCAAAGTAGGGAAGGAGTTCATGGGTTAAAATTGTTTGACCCGAAGTTGAGACATTATGACAAGATCTTTGCCTTAAGAATTCATGGATACTACTTCGGGAGAAATTAATGTTTTGAGGAGCCAAGAGTTAGAAGCTGAAATAGACGAACTATGACGGACCGGGTTATTCTCCTTAAATAACCTCCGTCAAAGGTAATAATAAATTAGTATTCCTAATTAAAATTATTAATTTTTATAGAAAATTGGGTAAAGTTTTGTTTGTAAATTGAGCGTTTGCTAAAATACGAACACCTGTAAATCAACCCTGCACAACAATCTACAACAATCCCAAATAGAACTACCAATCTCAATACTCAACACACTACGCAGGATCTAATCGCCACCTCCACCGAGGTGGCACCGACATTATAACTCCAGTTTAATGCCAGTGGAGAAGGATGGCAACTAGGAACCTCAACCATGACCACAATGAGAAGAACCTGCGGAAGCATAAAAATCATAATATATAGTAAAAACTCATCCATCATTCATCCATGCTAAATATCATTAACCAACACCATACATGTTTTATACAGTTTACAAAAATAGGATAAAAAATCCTGTTTCATATGCAAAATCAGCTAAGTCCCAGTCCCGAGCCCTGCGTGCAATATCAGCTGTCTATCGTACTTCTATGACCTACTCTTCTCGTCGAGCATCAATGTGTTCTCATCTGAAAGACGTATAGTAAGAGTGAGCGTACAGCCCAACAAATGAAATCATACATCACTAATTACGGTAATTTATAGGAAAGACAGTAATTGGGTAGGGAAAACATATAACTTGAATGAAAGGAAGCATGCGAGGAGAGGGAATATTTGGAATCATTTAGTTCGCATGTTTGTTCTGGTTACGTTTATTCATTCTCATTACTTTCATCAATATTTGCAAACCCGGGTTAGTAGGTCATACTGACCAACGATGTGAGAGGATGAGGAAAGGAACGTGTATGCCACACATTCTAAGGCCGGCTACATTTTAGGTCTGTAGCACTCGACCATCGACTACATTTTATGCCAGCAGCACTCGGCCATCTCAATCGCCCCATATCCACCGAGGACCAGGGCAATCCTCGTTCTTTCACAGTAACATCTTAAAGCGTACCTTGAACATCACTCGCCCCCAGGAGTGGCCGGAGTATTCCTTGGGTTCCCACCGTGATGTACATGGTAAGCTAGAGGGTACTACCCCTATGATCTATGGTCCTAGTTTCAAGATTAGTTTTAATCCTTTGAAGGAGAATCCACCATTTTTCCATATACATTCTCCAATGGAAATCACATTCCCATCACATGTCTCCATCCGGAAGACCAAATCCATCATAATACACTTTGCGGATTCCCTTCCATTTACTTGTTCGATTCATTTCTTTCATTTAGAGTTTAGAACTTTCAACCAATAAGTTTAACTCACAAGAGAGTTTGGTTTTACTTAACTTCCTTTGTCCAATACCACCTTAGAAGCCTCCGGGACGCATTGCCTTACTCCCGGTGCATAATTACACATTTTTAGAGCTTACAATCTGACACAACATTTAGTCATAAGTTTTATCACAATTAAAGTGAGCTAAAGCATGCACATTTACCTTCTAATTTTGGGTGAACAGTGTCAGGCCACTTTTAGAGGGCTCGACGCTACGAACGGGTCGATTCTTACGAAATTGGACGTCCGGTCAACACAACTTACTTTTTGGGATGCCCCAATTTTAAAGTATTTCAACATATTATGAAGGTAGACACACGCAATTTCCTCCTTTTGTCTCAGGTGAACAATAACAGCGCCCATTTAGAGGGCCCGGATAGGTGAACGGGTTGAAACGTGCGAGATCGATCACACGGCCGACATATATGCACATTTGAGACGTGGGGATTCAAATTTTGGGGTCAATTTAATGAAATAAGGTGCAGAAATAAAAAACCCCCAATTCCCGTAGGTTAGAGTTTGGCGTACTCCACCGGTCGGATCGGTGAGCAAATCAGACAATAAATTACATAATTCTTGGTCTCAAGTCACGGGTATTGCACTTTCCATGGTTTGATTGGTATTGAGACGAAAATACCTGTTGATAACCGAGAAATATCGAAAGAGGAAAGTTAGTGAGTATGAGGACCTTTGCCTCGACTCGTGCTATCACTTTTATAACTGGCTCTCGGATAGATTTAGAATCTACGCCTCAATCTCCTCTGTTCTCTCTCTAAAATTGGCGCTTTTCCTCTCACTTCCTCTCCAAAACTTTCTGGAAATGAGGGAAAAACAAAGAAACGTGAAGCAGGTGACGTTTTTATACCCGTCGGGGCGCTCGAGCACTGGGCGAGCGAGCGGCGAGTTCAGCCTCGTTGATGGTGCACGCTCGTGCGTGCACAGGCGCTCAGCGGGTGGGGGAGCTATTGGCAGGCGCGATCTGCTGGCAGCGCTTCAGCAGTCCACCACCCGATTTTTCTTTCGATTCGCATACTTATTCATTCAATTGGTCTAATATTTATTATTATCACATTGATTTCCTTGTATTTATCATATTTTTTAGACGCGGAACCTCACAACTCTCAGCCACTTATAGAAATTTGGTCCCGAAATTTAACGAATTTGAAAACTTGAATAAGTTACATACCTCGGAATAGATGGGGTGTGAGGTTAGAACTTTCAACCAGGTGATTAGTGTGTTAATGATCAATACTAATCTTATGGGATGATTAAGGTTTGGTATCGGAAGAAAAATCGAGAAATTATTCGGTCGGGTTCCAGGGAGCCTGCTTGCCCGACTTGCGCTGGCTTTGTCCAATACCACCGTTAGAAGCCTCGAGCCGTGGCCGCCGTTTGCCTTACTCTCGGTCTACAATTTTCGATTTTTGAGGAGAGAGGGCGCAACTAGAGAGAGAAGGAAGGAGATCGACCAACACGCGTTTGTTCTCATACCCACTTCTATTCTCTTTCGATGTTTTATGTATTTTCGAGGTATTTTGTGTCTAACGGGAATGTTAGGACATTTAAAACCCATGCCTTTCCATGAAAATGTAGTTAGTTGTTCGATTCGTGTCCGATTCGCCGGGTGGGTTTCACAATAACCTACTTTTGGGGGTTTCCGTTTTCGGCCTCGTATCATGAAATTGACCTCAAAATTGGAGTGCCCATCCCAATGATGTTTATATGTCGGCCGAGTCCGATCTCTCACGCGTTTGGACCCGTTAGCGGCGTCCCGGGCCCTCTAAAGGAATTCTATCACCGAGACCAAGGTGGAAAATGCATGTTTCCTCCTTACTTTTGATGAAATGACCCCCCCGAACCCCAATTGTATGTAAAGTATTTTCGTGGCATCCGGGAGCCTTGATAGTTTCCGTTGTGGATAACCCGGAAGTAAATGGGAAGTTGTGTACTTCCTCCTTTGTGTAATCTTGTGTACAAAGAGTACGTGAATCCACCGGACGTCCGATTTTCAAGTATCGCCCATTTAAAGAGAAATCGATAATGTTCAGCAAAAGGAGAAATGTAAAGTGACATGTGATCATAATCGTAATGAAAGTAACGTTTAATTGATTAAACGTAAAAGTAAGAACCCGAATATGAATCAGGTGTCTTTGGGGGCAAGGGGAATGAGTCGGGTTCCAAAATGACATGTGATCATCACATTTCTAGTCTCTCTTGTGGATTTGGAGCGATTGGTTGTGGATTAAGGGAATTGAGTCCCATTGGATATTGTCAATGATGTGATTGGAAATAATTGTGCTTGTGATGATGATATGATCTCATGGAGATGTGTTTAATAATGTAATCTCGGTTGGAGATGATTGTGATGGGAATGATGTTTCCCAAGATGTGATTGTGTGGCAAATTATTTCCCTCTCAGTGTCAACCTAACCCTGAAATTAGGACATAATTCTATGGGTAGTATTCTTTAGTGTACCATGTCCATCGTGGTGGGAACCCGACTTTCCATGGTTTGATTGGTATTGAGCGGGTGATGTCTGGTGGTACACTTTAGGAAACTACTTGTGGAACCGAGGAAATATCGAAAGAGTGAAAGTTTGAGATGTAAGTAGATGATTGACATGGATGCAACGACGCGTGCTATCACTTTTATAACTGGCTTTAGGATGTGATTCATATTCTACGCCTCAATCTCTCGCATCGTTGGTTAGTGTTCTCTCCTAAAGACGATGTAATAATGGTAATGAATAATATCCGATTGATGAACGGTATGAATTCCTCTGAATCCGACTATGAACCTCTCGTGAAAACTTGATTCAAGATGAATGAGTGAGAATAATGTGAATCAAATGATGAATCGGTGTAATCGTGAGAATGGTAGGAATCAAGTGATTCGTTGCTTCTGTTCCCCGCTGTTCCTTGATTGTGGAGAGTGTGTGTATCCCCTCTCGTTTCGCGTACGTGTCTTGGAGGGCGTTTATGATTACATTGATGGTGAACGGCTCACTCTTGCGTGGTTGTCTCTTTTTTTCGGATGAGAACACTTAGGCGCGCGATAGATAGAGCAGGAGAGAGGCTTGCTTGATGTGGTAGGCCGAGCGCGTGTGATCGAAGATTTGGACATAGAGTTGGATCCACCACTCGATTTTGGCTCGTTATAGTTATTGTTTTTGGTTTTATTATGCTCCCGAGATGTATGATGATTTAGTTATTTCCATTCAATTGGTCTATATATTTTGATTTTGGTTTCATTAGATGGCATCTCTCTCAGATCGATCTTGTAGGTTGTGTTTGTATTGGAGCCATGGATGATATGGCGTGTTGTTGATCATTTTGTTGTAGGCTTTGAAAGCCTCACAAGATGCTGCTTGTATAGAATGATATTTAAGCGAAATTTGGTTTCGTCCGGTTAGGAAACTCTGCCGGGATTTTAAGAGAGTCTATAGGATAATTATGGGCTCTAGGGTGTGTTTAGACATTGACGGAGGTTATTCAATGGAGAATAATCCATTCCGTCACATGGGGATGCTTTTTTCGAATTTCATCCTCTCTTTCCCATGTTGCCTCCTCGCGGGAGTGATTCCTCCATAAAACTTTCACGAGTGAAATTGTCTTGGAGCGCAAAATTTGGTCCTTGCGGTCTAAGATTTCCACCGGTTCCTCTACATAAGATAAATCCTCATTGATAGCCAAATGACCATAATCAATCACAAAAATGGATCATACACGTACTTCCTTAACATGGAAACATGGAAGACGTTGTGTACCTCGGCCAAACTCAGTGGCAAAGCTAGATGGTACGCCACCTCGCCAACTCGCTCAAGAACCTCAAACGGTCCAATGAAACGCACCTTCAGCTTCCCTTTAATGCCAAATCTAGAAATACCCTTCCACGCCGAGACCTTAAGGAAGACGAAATCTCCAACCTTGAATCTGAGCTCGGATCTCCTTTGATCAGCATAACTTTTCTGTCGGCTCTGGGTGACTTTCAACTTTTCCACAACCACCGCAATCTTTTACGACGTCTCCCGAATAACCGCCTATTCCCGGTCTCCTTCCAATGGATGGGAGATTGACACTTCTTGCCATAAAGCGCCTCAAAGGGAGCCATTCGATACTCGCTTGGAAAACTGTTGTTATTAGTGAACTCGGCCAACGCTAGAAAATCATCCCAATTCCCATGGAACTTCAATACCAAACCCGGAAGCATATCCTCTAGTATCTGGATCCTCCGCTAAGACTAGCCATCCGTCTGATGATGATACATCGTACTAAACTTTAGGTTCGTCCCTAACTCTTGATGCAATCTCTCCCAAAATTTAGAGACGGACCGTGGGTCGCAATCGGACACAATCGATGTTGGCACTCCATGCAATCTCACAATCTCATTGATATACAATTGTGCCAAACGATCATGGGAGTACGTTGTCTGAATGGTTATGAAATGAGCAGATTTCGTCAACCGGTCAACAATGACCCAAATCACATCATGATTCTTTGGAGTTCTAGGCAATCCTGACACAAAATCAATCAGATGTCCTCCCACTTCCAGCTGGAAATGGGTAGGGCTGCAATAATCCAGAAGGCTTTCTCCTCTCAGCTTTCAGCTGCTGACAGACGAGATATCGATTAACGAAAGTCACGATCTCTCTTTGCATGTTTCTCCACTGAAATCTTCCTAAAATCCAGATACATCTTGTTTATATCGGGGTGAATCATGTAACGAGTCCGGTGTGCCTCCTTCATTATTTCTTCCTTCAGTTCCTTCACATCTGGTACACATAGCCGCTCTTGAAACCTCAAAACTCCATCTGCATGCACACTAAAATCAACTCGAGAGTCTCTGCTAAGGTCCCCCACAATATCCATCAGAAATGGGTCACTCACCTGCCCTTCCTTGATCCTTTGAAGGATCTTGGGTTGTACTTGCAGAAAGGATAACATCATCCGGTTACCTTAGCGTAGCACTGGATATGGCAAAACATCAAGCTGTCTAGCAACTCCATCTGCTTAATCTACATGGTCGCCACCTAATAGGTTCGGCGACTCAAGACATCCATGACCATATTTGCTTTTTCCGACCGATAATGGATCTCACAATCGTAGTCCTTAAGAAACTCAATCCATCGCCACTGCCTCATATTTAGCTCCTTCTGCAAGAACAAATATGTGAGGCTCTTATGGTTGGAGTACACCAGGAATTTCTCGCGATATAGATAGTGTCCCCAGATTTTCAAAGCAAAAATCACCTGGCCAACTCTAAGTCATGGGTCGGATAGTTTTTGTCATGAGTCTTCAACTGTCGAGACCGATAAGCAACTACTCTTTCCTTTGCATAAGAACACACCAAGTCCCACTTTAGACGCATCGCAATATACTTCGAACCCACCGAAATTATCAGGAAGAGTTAGAATCGGGGCAGTTGTCAATCGATCATTTAGCTCTTGGAAGCTTTTGTCACACTCATCGGTCCAGGCAAAACTTACTTTCTTCTTTGTCAGATGGGGGAGGGACAAGGCTATCCGAGAAAAATTCTCCACAAAACGACGATAATAGCTTGCCATCTCCAAAAAGCTTCGAACATCAGACATGGTCGTCGGTAGACTCCAATTGACCACCACTTCAATTTCCGTGGGTCCACCAAGCTGCCTCAATTAGAAATTACATGGCCTAAGAATACTACCCTGTCAAGCCAAAACTCACACTTATTTAGCTTCGTGAACAACTAATGTTCCCGAAGAGTCTACAGCACAATTCTCAGGTGCCCTTAATGCTCGGTGCGATCTTTGAAGTAAATCAGATTATCATCAATGAAAACCACAACAAACTTATCGAAGAATGGCTGGAAGACCTGGTTCATCAGGTCCATAAACACGGCTGGAGCATTAGTTCAAAAATTTATAGTGACCATACCTCGTTCGGAAAGACGGCTTTGCAATATCCTCTTGCTTAATGCAAAGCTGATGATATCCCGACTGAAGGTCAATCTTAGAATACACTAAGGATCTTTGCAATTGGTCAAAGAGGTCATCGATCCGCAGCAGAGGATACTTGTTCGTAATTGTAATTTTATTCAACTCACGATAGTCTATACAAAACCTCAAGGCCCCATCCTTCTTTTTGACGAATAGGACCGGAGTGCCCCACGGTGACACACTAGGTCTAATGAAACTCATATCAAGCAAGTCCTTCAGCTACTGTTTCAACTCCTTTAACTCAACCGAAGCCATGTGGTAGGGGGCTTTCGCTATGGGTGTTGATTCCGGCACGAGATCAATCCCAAATTCAATGTCACGATGTGGTGGCAAGGCAAAGGACTTGATGGGAAACACATCCTCAACTCTCACACCACCGGAATCTCCTTTACGGATAAATCTTGATTTTCCACCACACTGACATAAGCCAAAAAGGCTTTGTACCCTTATTCAACAAATGACGAACCTGTAGAGCAGAAATAAAACTAGATGGCTCCACTTTCCGAACTCCTTGAATATAGAAAGGTTCTCATTTCGGAATAGAAAAGTCCACCGTTTTGTGGAAACAATCAATAGTGGCGTGATACTTAGACAGCCAATTCATATCCAAGATAACATCAAAATTATACATATCTAGAAGATACAAATCAACTGCTAGAAGAAATCCCTTCACCTCTACAGTACACCCCGGATAGGACACATCGGTCACAATAGAGGACCCCGCGGGCGTGGATATAACCAAAGAAAAATCAAGGGTCACGAGGGAGAATGTAATACAACCAGCCAGCCGAGGGGAAATAAAGGAGTGTGTGGACCCAGAGTCAAAAAGTACTGAGCAAGAAATACCACAAACTAGAAGTATACCTTCCACCACCTCATCTGATGCCCTGGCCTTGCTACTAGATACCGCAAAAGCTTTACCCTGCACTGCTGGCTTCGGAGCCCTAATCCTCGATGCCTGAGGGCACTCCCTAGCCCTATACCCCACTTGGCCACAAGTGAAATAAGCACCCGTCAACTTGGGACACGGTCTACCCTCATGCATTCTTCCATAGTGCTGACACGAACCCACCGAAACTTGAGAAGACGATGAAATCTGGCCACTCCTTTGTCCAGAAACCGGCTGCCTCGGCTTCTTGTATGGTCTCTCGGAACTAGGCCCGGTGCTGGCACTTGTCTCGCTCTTACTAGCCGACGTCTTTCTGAAAAATTCTTCCTTTGCATGCTCTTGCTCATAAATCAAGGCTCGATCTAGTATATCAGCATAGGTGGCTAATTTAAGGGTTGCCAGCTGCTTGCATATGTCATCCTGGAAGCCCATTAAGAACTTCCTAGTCCTCCTTTCTTCATCTTCGACCATGTAGGGAGCTAACCGTGAAAACTCCGAGAACTTGACGTCGTACTCCGCCATCATCCGATTTCCCTGCCTTAGCTTGAGAAATTCCTCCTCTTTCTAAACACGGAGGCTAGATGGAAAATACTTCTCTAAAAATGCATCCTCAAATATCTTCCAAGTAATCTCAACCTCTGGTACACCCAATGCTCTTTTTCTCATCTGCCACCAATGTTATACCTCACCTTCCAGCCAGTAAGACGTAAATAGCACCTGATCCTCTGCTAAGCATCTGATCACGACAAATACTTCTTAAGGCTCTCTAACCACGAATCTGCCTTAAGTGGGTCAGGCTCTCCTGAAAATGCCGGCACTCGCTCCTGAACGAAGCGATCATAATAAGATGACTTCAGATTAATAGGAGCCTAAATGGGAGCTGGAGTAGGAACAGGGGCCAGATGTCGCTGCTCTGTATTCTCAATGATGTTTGTAAGACGCTCCAACAGATTCAAATACTCTGCCTTTCGATCACGGGGCTCTTGGGGCGATTCATCCTTTTGCGAATCTGGACGTCTAGGCGGCATCGCCAACTTTAGAAGTCAACACTGAAAAAGAAACAACAAGAGGTTGAGCCAAAGATTTAACCGTCCTCTACGACAACACTAGATATGATAACGCTTATGCAATTAAAGGGAACATTCGAAATGAGGGTACTTAATTATCCTAACTTTTTCACGTTCACTCATTCGGCCTTAACTCATACTATATTAGGCTTTCGCATAAATTCAAATCCATCCTAAAGCATCCCTTCTCTGATTCCAACTGTGACGGACCGAGTTACTCTCCTTAAATAACCTTCGTCAAGTATAATAATAAACTAGTATTCCTAATTAAAATTATTAATTTCTATTGAAAATTGGGCAGAGTTTCATTTGTAAATCAAGCATTTGTAAAAATATAAATACCTGTAAATCAACCCTACACAACAATCTACAACAATCCGCAACAGAACTACCAATCTCAATACTCAACACACTACATAGGATTTAATCGCCACCTCCACCGAGGTGGCACCGACATTATAACTCCAGTATAATGCCAGTGGGGAAGGATGCCAACTAGGAACCTAAACCATGACCACAATGAGGACTTGCGGGAGCATAAAAGCCACAATATACGGCGGAAACTGATCCACCATTCGTTTATGCTAAACATCATTAACCAACACCACACATGCTTTATATGGTTTAAAAAAATAGGACCAAAATTCCCGTTTCATACACAAAATCAGCTAAGTCCCATTCCCGAGCCCTGCGTGCAATATCAGTATCTATCGTACTTCTAAGGCCTACTTTGTCTCGTCGGGCATCAATGTATTCTCATCTGAAAGATATATAGTAAGAGTAAGCGTACAGCCCAACAAATAAAATTATACATCACTAACTACAATAATTTACAGGAAAGACAGTAATTGGGTAGGGGAAACATATAATTTGAATAAAAGGAAGCATGCGAGGAGAGGGAACATCTGGAATCATTTAGTTCGCATGTTTCTCCTAGTTACGTTCATTCATTCTCATTACTTTCATCAATCTTTGCAGACCCGAGCTAGTAGTTCGTACTAACCAACAATATGAGAGGATGAGGAAAGGAATGTGTATGCCACACATTCTAAGGCCGGCTATATTTTACGTCTACAACACTTGACCATTGGCTACATTTTAGGTTTGCAAAACTTGACCATCGGCTACATTTTAGGCCTGCAGCACTCGGCCCTCTCAATCACTCCATATCCCCCGGGGACCAGGGTAATCCTCGTTCTTTCACAATAGTATCCTAAAGCGGACCCTGGAACATCACCCGCCCCAGGAGCGGCCGGAGTATTCCTTAGGTTCCCACCGTGATGTACATGGTAAGCTAGAGGGTACTACTCCTATAATCCATGGTCCTAATTTCAATATTAGTCTTAATCGTTTGTAGGGGAATCCATCATTTGCCATATACATTCTCCAACCGAAAAATCACATTCCCATCACATTTCTCCATCCGGGAGACCAAATCCATCACAATACACTTTGTGGATTTCCTTCCATTTACTTGTTCGGTTCATTTCTTTCATTTAGAGCTTAGATCTTTCAACCAATAAGTTTAACTCGCAAGAGAGTTTTGTTTTACTTAACTTTGTTGGTCCAACACAACCTTAGAAGCCTCCGGGACGCATTCCCTTGCTCCCGGTGCACAATTACACATTTTTAGAGCTTACAATTTGACACAACATTTAGTCAAAAGTTCCATCACAATTGAAGAGAGCTAAAGTATGCACATTTACCTTCTAACTTTGGGTGAACAGTGTCAGGCCACTCTGAGAGTGTTTGACGCTGCGAACGGGTCGAATCTTACGAAATTGGACGTCTAGTCAACACATACTTACTTTTGGGATGCGGGGATTCATATTTTAAAGTCATTTCAACATATTATGAAGGTAGAAACATGCAATTTTCCCTTTTTATCTCGGGTGAACAGTAATAGAGCCCATTTAGAGGGTCCAAACACCGTGAACGGGTCAAAATATGCAAGATTGATCACACGGCCGACATATATACACATTTGGGGTGTGGGGATTCACATTTTGGGGTCCATTTAATGAAATGATGTGAGCAAATGGAAAACCCCCAATTCTTGTAGGTTAGGGTTTGGCGGTACTCCATCGGTCGGATCGGTGAGTAAATTGGACAATAAATTACACAATCCTTGGTCTCAAGTCACGGGTATTGCATTTTCAATGGTTTGGGTGGGTATTGAGATAAAAATATCCAATGATAACCGAAAAACATCCAAAGCAAAAAGTTAGTAAGTGTGAGAACACTTGCCTCGACGCGTGCTATCACTTTTATAACTAGCTCCTGGACGGATTTGGACTCTATGCCTCGATCTCCTCCTTTCTCTCTCTAAAATCAGTGCTCTTTTTCTCTCTTCCTCTCCAAAACTTTCTAGAAATGAGGGGAAAATGAAGAAATGCGAAGCAAGTCATGTTTTTATACCCGTCGGGGCGCTCAAGCGCCGGGCAAGCTAGTGGCGAGCGCTACCTCACTGCTGGCGCGTGCTCGAGCGTCCACAGGCGCTCAGCGGGTGTGGGAGCTACTGGCTTTTGGCGCTCAAGCTGAGCACGAGCGTGCAGCAAGGGCGGCCTGCTGCTTGCGCCACTACTTTTTGCCCTCGAGCGCACAACAGGTGCAATCTGCTGGCAATGCTCCAGCAGTCTACCACCTGATTTTTCTTCCGATACGCATACTCATTCATTCAATAGGTTTAATATTTATTATTATCATATTGATTTCCTCGTATTTATTATATTTTTAGACCCGAACCTCACAACTCTCCCTCACTTATAGAAATTTGGTCCCGAAATTTAATTAATCCAAAAACTTGAATAAGTAATACCTCGGAATAGATGGGGATGCTTTTCCCGAATTTCATCCTCTCTTTCCCATGTCGCCTCCTCCCAAGAGTGATTCCTCCTTAAAAATTTAACAAGAGGAATCATCTTGGAGCACAAAATTTGGTCCTTGTGGTCTAAAATTTACACCGGTTTCTCTACATAAGCTAAATTCTCATTGATAGCCAAAAGACCATAATCAATCACATGAGATGGATCATATACGTACTTTCTTAACATGGAAACATGGAAGACGTTATGCACCTTGGCCAAACTCGGTGTCAAAGCTAGACGGAATGCCACCTCGTCACCTCGCTCAAGAACCTCAAACGGTCCAATGAAACGCGCCTTCTGTAATATTCTAAATATTTTTTTAGAATAAAATTTATAAATTAGTTTCAATAATTATTTTAAATTACTTTTAGGTTTAAAATCTTATAATTGATTTGATACTTGGACCCAATAAGTTAAAATATTTGGATTAATGGGTTTAGAAATAAATGATGGGCTACTAAATAAAATATATATATATATATAATAATAAATAATAATAATAAGAAATGATAAATATGTAAATAATAATAATAATAATAATAATAAGTAGGAAGAATGAAAAGAAAGAAGAAAAAGAAAAAGAAGGAAAGAAAGGAAAAGGAAAAGGGAGGAAAGGAAAGGGAAGAAGGGGGAAAGAGAAACGTGCGGCAGGATTCGGGGGTTCAAAGGGAGATTTCAGCAAACCCTAAAAGGGGTGCTTTCTTCTTATTTAAGGGGGATTAGGGTTAGGGAAGGGGGGAGGATGGGCAGAGGAGAAACCGAAGAAGGAAGAAAGCGCAGACGAAGCCGTCACCGCCGATCACCAAATCAAGGCAAGTAACAATCCAAATTTCTGCAAGTAGATTATTCTCTCCTTCTTGTTGATGTTATTCCCTCCCTTGCATATCGTGATTTTGTGAAAATCATTGACATACTTTGTTGAGAAGAGGGAGATCGAAAAATAGAGCCACTGCTCTGTTAACGAAAGATCAAGAACTTTTTGGCTATAATGACGAATTGAAGCTCGATAAAGTGTTTAATAGAGTTATAAATCCTCGTTTTATATGTCATCGCAATAAAAGTTGAGATTTCCTGCTCTATTGTGAGAATTCGGTGAATGGATGAGAGAACAGAGCCTCGTGCTCTGTTTATACTGCTAGTGGAATTTCCGTGTATGTTTCGTAATGTATTACTATACGGATGATTGTGTAAATGTATGTAGCAGTTTGTATATATGTGGGTATATGCATAGGTCATACTATAGAGTATCTATATAGGTAATATGTGTATATGGTTGTGAGAGAATACGATGTATATATATAATTATATATGTGTGTACGTGTACGTGTATGTATATGTGCGTGTGAATGTGTATGCGGATATGAAAACATGGTCGTCAATGATTGTATGAGCAGACGGGCAGTGGTGTATGTGTAGGTGTGAGTGTGCTCGGTGCTAAGTGCACAATGCACAGTGCGTGGGTGTGTATGCATGTATATATGTGAATACATTTATGTATATATGTGTGTGTGTCAGTGTGTGTGTGTGTGTGGCTGTGTGGGTGTGTGCAGTTGCAGGTGTGGAAAAATGTAGTTTTGCGGGTTCATATGAGGCAGAGTATATTGTGTTGGTATATAAATAAATAAATAAATATATATATATATACATATGTGTGTGTATGTAATTGTATATATAAAATATATATATGTATGTAATTGTATATATGGATATATTTACATATATTTGTATACATATATATATTTGTATATATTTGAATGTAAGTAATGTATAAATAAATATATATTGAAATTATTGATGGATTGAGGAGGAAGTTATCGGTAGTTATTATTTCTATGGGTTTTTTGTGAAATTATTCGGGACAGTCAAATAAGATGAGAATCATGAGTTTGTTTAATAATGACAAGACTGAGGATATTTTGTCATCTTAGAGGTGAGATTTGAAGTGCTGGAAGGGCAGTTTACAATCAAGTATAATATAAAATATATATATGGTCCGCCAAACTTCCTGAATTTTCTTGGATTTTTCCCAATTCTTATGGTGATCGATCTTTGCATTGGCTTTGACTGCGTGTGTATATTTTATTGGTACTCTATGGATAAGTAGAGGAGAGTGTACAAAGACTCTTTGGTAACCAGGCGTATGGGAGTTTGTGGGACTACAGAATAGTCTATACTTTTCTAATACCGATTCCATTCCGAAGGTTGAGGTCGTTAATATTGATGAGGGATGCTTATAACCTAGTGACCATGGTAGAGGATGATATCTGGGATATCATTTAGCGAGAGGTATCACGGGTGGTATTGACATGCTCAGGTACAGCCTTTGGGGGGATTGTAGAGGTAGTTGGATACCATAGATAACCTTGTTGTATTACCTAGCCGTTGGGGGCGTAAATACACGGCCGTTGGTTCACTATGGTAGAATAAGGTTCAAGGGGATTCTTGTTAACTCGTACAGTGGTGACCTCAAATTATGCTGATAATTAAATTCTTGTTATATCGTACAATGAGTCGAGATGGTGCTTATAACCTGGTGACCATCATAGAGGATAATATCTGGGGTATCATTGGCGAGGGGTATTGGAGGTGGTTCGTCATGCTATGTGTACAACCAGATTAGACAGGTTGACATCAGGATCAAGGAGATCACGTGACTTTTGGGTAGCTACGAGATATAGGTGATATCAAAGTCCGAGGCTCTCCAGATGGGGATTTAAGATTCTTGATTTAGTTATTGTTCGACTTTTGTTAGATTTTCTTTATGAGAATTGATATTTTGGGATATCGATGTCGTTTATTAAAGTTATTATTATTGATATTATGGATATTTAATTTATGATGCATTTATGAGGATTATTGATGATGTTTTGATATTCACAAGGAAGAGATCATTCACCTGCCCTTCCTTAACCTCATCTATCACCTCTGACTGGACTTGAAGGTTTGCTAAAATCATTCGGTTTCCTTGAACATAACATCGGATGTCATAGTGCATTAGACAGTTCAACATCTCCATTTGCTTAACATGCATTCTTGCCAAGATACATGGTTCTCGACCTAGTACATCGGCGACTACATTGGCCTTAGCTGGTTCGTAATGGATTTCATAGTCATAATCCTTCAGAAACTCAATCTACCTTCATTGCCACATGTTTAGTTCCTTTTGAGAGAATAAATACTTTAAACTTTTATGATCGGAATAGACTAAGAATCTCTCACCATACAGGTAATGTCTCCAGATTTTCAGCGCAAACACTACTGTAGCCAATTCTAGATCGTGAGTTGGGTAATTCCTTTCATGATCCTTCAACTGTCGCGATCCATAGGCAACTACCCTTCTGTGCTACATTAAAACACAGCCCAACCCAATCTTTGAGGCATCACAATAGACAATCAATCCTCCTGATTCATCAGAAATGGTCAGGATCGGTGCAGAAGTTACCCGGTCTTTCAATACCTGAAAGCTCCCTTCACAATCACTGGTCCACTCAAACTTAGCTTCTTTCTTTGTTAGTTGCGTGAGAGGCAAGGCGATTTGGGAGAAGTTTTTTACAAACCGTCTGTAATATCCGGCCATGCCTAAGAAGCTCCGTACCTTTATCACAGAGGTTAGCCGGTTCCATTTCACCACTACCTCCACCTTCTTAGGGTCGACGGAAATCCCCTCTTTGGAAATGATGTGACCAAGGAATCTCACTTCCTCTAATCAAAATTCGCACTTTTCAATTTGATGAATAGCCGTGCTCCCTAAGGATTAGGAGTGCAGTCCTTAAATGTTCCTTATGATCCCTATAACTCTTCGAATAAACAAAGATATCATCAATAAAGACTATCATAAACTTGTCCAAATAGGGTTGAAAAACTCGGTTCATCAAGTCCATAAATATGGCTGGAGCGTTAGTTAACCCAAAAGGCATTACTACAAACTCATAGTGCCCATATCTAGTTTGGAAAGCAGTTTTTGCTACATCATCCCTTCTAATTCGAAACTGATGGTAACCGGATCTAAGGTCGATCTTTGAGAATACACAAGCTCCTTGTAACTGGTCAAGGAGGTTGTCTATCCTTGGCAAAGAATATTTATTCTTAGTGGTAATTTTGTTTAGTTCCCAATAATCCACGCATAACCTCAAAGTCCCGTCCTTCTTTCTTACAAACAGGATCGGTGCACCCCATGGAGACACACTCGGCCGGATGAAACCCTTATCTAACAACTCCTGCAACTATTGTTTTAACTCCTTAAGTTTAGCCGGCGCCATCCTATATGGCGCTTTAAATATTGGCGCTGATCCAGGCACCAATTCTATTCCAAATTCTATCTCTCGCCTGGGTGACAACCCAGGTAATTCATCAGGGAATAGGTCTCCGAACTCACATACCACAGGAATCTCTTTGGCCAGAGTTCCTTGACCCTTAGTCACACTAGCGAATGCTAGGTAAGCTTGGCACCCATTACCAATCAAGTGCTAGGAATGGAGGGCCAAAATGAAGCAAGATGCTTCTTTATGCCGGACTCCCTGAATATAGAAGGGCTTGTTTCCAGGGATGGCGAATTCCACTCTTTTTCGAAAACAATCAATATTGGCATGATGCCTTGCCAACCAATCCATTCCCAAGATTGCATCAAAGTCCTTTTTGTAAATAACGGCCCTTTCTAACACCTCTTCGTAAGTAGCTAACTTCAAAGTGGAGAGATATCTCCTAATGTCATCTCTTAATCCTTGAAAGAATCTTCTAGCCTTTCTCTCCTGGTCTTCCACCATATAAGGAGCATAGTGGGATAGTTTTGCAAACTTTGCTTCATACTCGGCCACAGTGCGAGTGCCTTGCCTTAAGTGAAGGAATTCATCTTCCTTCTATCCGCGAAGGTTAGCAGGAAAGTATTTCTCTAAGAATACTGCTTCAAATATTTCCCGGGTGATATCTCTTTCTAGCACCTCAAAAACTCTCTTCTGCAACTCCCACCAGTGGTGGGCCTCACCCACCAGCTTATGGGTGGCAAAGGAAACCTTATCTCTAGCAGGACACTTAATCACCATGAACACCTTCTTTAGTCGTTGGATCCAGGTGTCCGCCTTCAACGGGTCAGGTTCTCCAGAGAATTCAGGAACTCGCTCGTTGGTAAAGCGATCGTAGACTAACCTCTCCTGTTGAACAGAAATCGGGGCGATCACCAGAGTTGGTGGAGCCAAGGCTTCTATGACGTCAGCCATCCTGTCTACCAAGTTCAAATACCTTGTCTCCGGGTCCGGAGGGCTTATTAGTCCTGGACAGCTCATTTTCCTCTATTAGACATGTCTTCGGCAACGACTTTGATTCTTGAAAAGATCGTTTTGGTTAGTTTACTAACCAAAGGTTGTTAACACAAAGTACTCCATCCTAAGTATAAATAAAACTAATCCCCCTTTTAGCATTAACTGATCTTGTCCTAGGTTTTTGTATTGATTTAGATCGAACCTAAAGCATTTCAGTTCTCTCTCTCTAATACCACCGCATAAGGCCACCGCATAAGACCGTCGTCAAGCCTATCCTTTACATCATATATAGAATAAATACCAACTAGGTGGACATGAAAATTTTTCTTTTCTTTTTTTATATAAACCATTCATTTCGTACACAGGATCGCTTAAGGTCGAACTCCTTGAGTTGGCCATCACAGTGTTAAGTCTCACACCTAGCCGGCCAACACACAGGTTGGTCGACTACAAAAAAAACTTGACATGACATGAGATGCTACTAGAAACATCGACTTCATTCATTCATATTATAATTACGGAAACATGCTAACATCCATAAATTCTTTTACAGCGGAACTGTTTTACAAATCCATCTCAAAACATCAAAAGAAATACATCAATCCTCTCTCTAATCAGCTCCGGCCAGCTATGCCATCTAGTTACTTCATATGACTCTACTCAATTTCGTCCTCCATAAGCTTCTCATCATCTTAAAAATGGCAAGAGTGAGCTACAAAGCCCAGCAAGGTACCCACGTGCAGAAAACATTAACATACATATAATCGGATCAAAGTAGAGGTTCATAACATAAACTTAGCATATGAAAAGTTATCATAACGATTCTTCTTAAGTTCAGAAATTCTTGTTCTTCTTCTTATTATCTTATCTTCAGAAAATTTATAAAAGCCGAACGAAATACTTATCATCTTTAGAGACCGAACTGGAGTAGACAACATCAAGGAAGGGTTGTGTGCTACCCCACAACCTAGAGCCGTATCCTCTCATTATGCTCCTCGAGGTGGGAGGTAATGCCTTTTACCCGGCATATTGGGCCATAGTCCGAAAGCCTTATACCACCAAAAATCCCCCCCGTGGCCCAAGGGCAGTCCTCGAGTGTCATTCTAATATTCTTCATCCATCTTTAATAGCAAGTTTAATGGAAACTCGGTTCTTAGTTCATATTTTTTAATGGCCATCCATTATAGTTCAAAGGTTAGAAGTTGTAGAGTTCCACTTGCTGTCCGGATTACATACATTTTTCCTTATTCTTATAACCTTTGTTCTTAACTTTAAACAATTGAAGTCCGTATAGCCATTCCTTTAACAACTTAAAACCGAAGGTCTTTTGTCAAAATATAAGAGGTGTTACTTATCAAAGCCGGATGTCTTTTATCAAAAGCCGGTTTCAAATCATTGATCTGATACGTCGCTTTACAAGCCGGTTTCAAATCCATGGGACAAATTCCGATTTCAAAACATGCTCTAAGGCCGATTTCAATTTTCATGGGACAAATTCCGATTTCAAAATATATGCTCTTAAGACCGGTTTCAATTTTCATGGGACAAATTCTGATTTCAAAATACATGCTCTTAAGGCCGGTTTCAATTTTCATGGGATAAATTCCGATTTCAAAACACCTTTTAGGGCCGGTTTCAATTTCATGGCAAACTTGCCGATTTCAAAATACATCATAAGGCCGGTTTCAAATTTCATGGCACACTTGCTAGTTTCAAAATACACTCTAGGGCCGGTTTCAATTATAATATAAGGCTGGTGGTCTTTTAACAAAAGTCGAAGGTCATTTTAACAAAGGCCAAAGGTCATATATCAAAAGCCAGAGGTCATTTATCATCGCCAAAGGTCTTTTTAACAAAAGTCGGAGTTCGTATATTTAAAGCCAAAGGCCATATATCAAAACTGGAGGTCTTTACTCAAAAGCCGGAGGTCTTTTGTCAAAAGTCGAATATCTTTTCCTTAATAAGGCTGGAGGTCATTTTTGTCAAGATGCAGGAAGTCTTTCTATCAAAAGCCGGAGATCTTTTAAACGTGTAATAGACAGACTTCTTAAAACATGTAAGTATCGAAGTTCATGCAGATCAGCAAATAACCTTACTTCGTGCATAAAATAATCAGATATCATGAAATAATAGAGTTTATTTTAAACATGGCATTAACAGAATTCAGATAATCAGAACAAATATCATGCATAAGTTCACCAGAAAGCAGACATACTTACATTGCAAATATGAACTACAGAGAGATGGGTACACTTATAGTAAATCATGAATTTAAGGGAGGCATACTTGCATTATTCTTAAAAACATGAACTTGAAAAGGTGAGTACTCTTTCCTGAATTCCTTTACTTCACCCTGAAATTCTGGTTTTCATTTACTAGAAAACTCTGTTGAGAGCCTCTTCCTAACCTCTTTCCTTACGTTCTCTAGTTCTTATTTATAGGCCCTTGGGTCTGACGGTAGTAGGTAGGGCAGGTCAACTACTCGGGAGTGGCTGAAAGTATGTTACCTATTCAGGCATGGTTATCCTGACTCTACTTTTCGTAAGGGTTTTCTTATTATTTTCGATCAACTGGCCTTGACGGGATTTAGGTTTCTCTTTCGTGTTTCTGGTCAACTAGCCTTGATCGGATTTAGGTTAGCCGTTCTTACACATTCCGGTCAACTGGCGTTGACCGGATTTTACTTACCTTTAACATTTTTGGTTTACTTTTCTCTTTCCCTTCCTTTTGTTCAACTAGCGTTGACCAGATAAGCCTTCCTTTATGTTCCCCGGTCAATAGACGTTGACCGGATTACATCTTTCTTCACGCTTTCTGGTCAATACTTGTTAACTAGATTACTATTCTTATCACATTTTTCGGTCAACTGGTGTTGATCGGATAGCCCTCAATTTCCCTTGACTCGATGTTGGGGACTTTCTACGTTTTAGGATTTGGGCCATTACAACAATCCTTTCTAACGTCTCCTGAATAACATCCGAGCCCAACAACCGCCTATCCCTGGCCTCCTCCCAATGGATGGGAGATCGACACGTCCTGCCATAAAGTGCCTCAAAGGGAGCCATTTCGATTCTCGATTGGAAACTGTTGTTATAAGCGAACTCGACCAGTGAAAGAAAATCATCCCAATTCCCATGGAACTCCAATATCGAAGCTGGATGCATATCCTCTAGTATTTGGATCGTTCGCTCAGATTGGCCATCCGTCTGAGGATGACACGTCGTACTAAACTTTAGGTTCGTCCCTAACTCCTGATGCAAGTTCTCTCAAAATTTAGAGACAAATCGTCGGTCGCAATCGGACACAATCGATGCTGGCACGCCATGCAATCTCACGATCTCGTTGATATACAACTGTGCCAGACGATTATGGGGGTACGTAGTCTGAATGGCTATGAAATGAGCAGATTTCATCAACGGGTCAACAATGACCCAAATCGCATCGTGATTCTTTGGAGTTCTAGGTAATCCTGACACAAAGTCCATCGAAATGTCCTCTCACTTCTAGTTGGGAATGGATAGGGGTTGCAACAATCCAGAAGGCTTTCTCCTCTCAGCTTTCAGCTACTGATAGACGAGACATTGATTAACGAAAGCCACGATCTCTCTCCACATGTTTCTCTCCCAGAACATCTTCCTCAAATCCTGATAAATCTTGTTTATACCAGAGTGAATCGTGTACCGAGTCTGATGTGCCTCCTTTATTATTTCTTCCTTTAGTTCCTTAACATTTGGTACATATAGCTGCTCTCCAAACCTCAAAACTCCATTTGCACGCACACTAAAATCAACTTGAGAGTCTCTGCTAAGGTCCCCCACAATATCGATCACAAATGGGTCACCCACCTGCCCTTCCTTGATCCTTTGAAGGATCTCAGGCTGTACCTGCAGAAAGGATAACATCATCCAGTTACCCTTAGCGCAGCGCTGGATATGGCAAGACTTCAAGCAATCTAGCAACTCCATCTGCTTAATCTGCATGGTCGCCACCCAACAGGTTCGGCGACTCAAGGCATCTGTGACCACATTTGCTTTTCCAAGCCGATACTGGATCTCACAATCGTAGTCCTTAAGAAACACAATCCATTGCCGCTGCCTCATATTTAGCTCCTTTTGCAAGAATAAATACTTGAGGCTCTTGTGGTCGGAGTACACCAGGAATTTCTCGCCATATAGATAGTGTCTCTAGATTTTCAAAGCAAAAACCACCGCGGCCAACTCTAAGTCATGGGTCAGATAGTTTTTATCATGAGTCTTCAACTATCAAGACCCATAAGCAACTACTCTTCCCCTTACATAAGAACACACTCGAGTCCCACTTTAGACGCATCGCAGTATACTTCGAACCCACCAGAATTATTAGGAAGAGTTAGAATCGGGCAGTTGTCAATCGATCCTTTAGCTCTTGGAAGCTTTTGTCACACTCCTTGGTCCAGGCAAAACTTCCTTCTTTGTCAGACGGGTGAGGGGCAAAGCTATCCTAGAAAAATTCTCCACAAAACGATGATAATAGCTTGCCATCCCCAAAAAGTTTCGAACTTCGGACATGGTCGTCGGCAGACTCCAATTGACCACTGCTTCAATTTTTTACGGGTCCACCGAGATGCCTCTATTAGAAATTACATGGCCTAAGAACATCACCCTGTCAAGCCAAAACTCACACTTCTTCAACTTCGCGAATAACTGATTTTCCTAAAGCGTCTGCAGCACAATTCTCAGGTGTCCTTCATGCTCGGTGCTATCCTTGGAGTAAATCAAAATATCATTAATGAAAACCATAACAAACTTATCCAAGAATGGTTGGAAGACCCGGTTCATCAGGTCCATAAACACGGCTGGAGCATTTGTCAAACCGAACGGCATCACCAAAAATTCTGTGATCATACCTCATTCGGAAAGCTGTCTTTGCAATATCCTCCTGCTTAATGAGAAGCTGATGATATCCCGACTGAATGTCAATCTTGGAATACACTAAGGAACACTATAATTGGTCAAAGAGGTCATCGATCCGTGGCAGATGATACTTGTTCTTGATTGTAATTTTATGCACATCACGGTAGTCTATACATAACCTCAAGGCCCCATCCTTCTTCTAAATGAATAGGACTGGAGCGCCCCACGGTGACACACTGAGTCTAATGAAACCCATATCAAGCAAGTCCTGCAGCTGCTGTTTCAACTCCTTTAACTCAATAGGAGCCATGCGATAGGGGGATTTTGATATGGGTGCTGATCCCGATACTAGATCAATCCCAAATTCAATGTCACGATGTGGTGGCAGGGTAGACAACTTGTCGGAAAACACGTCCTCGAACTTACACACCACCGTAATGTCCTTTACGGACAAATCCTAACTTTCCACCACACTGACATAAGCCAAAAAGGCTTCGCACCCGCTATTTAACAAATGACAAACCTGCAGAGCAGAAATAAAACTAGATGGCTCCACTCTCCGAACGCCTTGAATATAGAAAGGTTCGCATTTCGGAATTACAAAGTCCACCCTTTTGTGGAAACAATCAATAATGGCGTGATACTTAGACAACCAATTCATATCCAAGATAACATTAAAATCATGCATATCTAGAAGAATAAAATCAACTGCTAGAAGAAATCCCTTCACCTCTACAGTACACCACGGATAGGACACATCTGTCACAATAGAGGACCCCATGGGCGTGGATACAACCAAAGAAAAATCAAAGGTCATGGGGGAGGTGTAATACAACCAACTAGCTAAGGAAAAATAAAGGAGTGTGTGGACCCAGAGTCAAAAAGTACTGAGCAAGAAATACCAAAAATTGGAAGTATACCTTCCACCACCTCATCTGATGCTCTGGCCTCGCTACCAGATACTGCAAAAGCTTTACCCTACACCGCTAGCTTCAAGCCCTAATCCCCGATGCCTGAGGGAACTCCTTGGCCCTATGCCCCACTTGGCCACAAGTGAAGTAAGCACCCGTCAACCTGGGACACGGTCTACCCTCATGTATTGTTCCACAGTGTTGACACGAACCCATCGAATCTTGAGAAGACGATGAAATCTAGCCACTCCTCTATCCAGAAACAGGCTGCCTCGGCTTCTTATATGGTCTCCCGAACTAGTCCCCGTTGCTGGCACTTGTCTCGCTCTTATTAGCCGATGTCTTTCTGAAAAATTCTACCTTTGCATGCTCTTGCTCGTAAATCAAGGCTCGATCCAGTACATCAGCATAGGTGGCCAATTTAAGGGTCTCCAGCTGCTTGCGGATGTCATCTCGCAAGCCCATTAAGAACTTCCTAGTCCTCCTTTCTTCATCTTCGACCATATAGGGAGCGAACTGTGACAACTCCGAGAACTTGGCGTTGTACTCCGCCACCATCCGGTTCCCCTACCTTAGCTTGAGAAATTCCTCCTTTTTCTGAACACGGAGGGTAGATGGAAAATACTTCTCTAAAAACGCATCCTCAAACATCTTCCAGGTAATCTCAACCTCCGGTACACCTAATGCTCTTTTTCTCATCTGCCAGCAATGGTGTGCCTCACCTTCCAGCCGGTAAGATGTAAACAACACCCGATCCTCTGCTGGGCATCTGATCACGGCAAATACTTCTTTAGGTTCTCTAACCATGAATCTGCCTTAAGTGGGTCAGGCTCTCTTAAAAACGCCGGCACTCACTCCTGAATGAAGCGATCATAAGAAGATGGCTCCGGATTAACAGAAGCCTGAATGGGAGCCAGAGTAGGAACAGGGGCTAGATGTCGCTGCTCTGTATTCTCAATGATGTTTGTAAGATACTCGAACAGATTCAGATACTCTGCCACTCATTCACGAGGCTCTTGGGGTGACTCATCCCTTCGTGACTCTCGATGTCTAGGCGGCATCGCCAACTTTAGAAGTCAACACTGAAAAAGAAACAACAAAAGGTTGAGCCAAAGGTTTAACCATCCTCTACGACAACACTAGATATGATAACACTTATGCAATTAAAGAGAACATTAGAAATGAGGGTACTTAATTATCCTAACTTTTCCACGTTCACTCATTCGGCCTTAACTCTACTATCCTAGGCTTCCGCATAAATTCAGATCCATCCTAAGACATCCCTTCTCTGATACCAACTGTGACGGACCGGATTATTCTCCTTAAATAACCTCCGTCAAGGATAATAATAAACTAGTATTCCTAATTAAAATTATTAATTTCTGTTGAAAATTGGGCAGAGTTCTATTTGTAAATCGAGAGTTTGCCAAAATACAAACACCTATAAATCAACCCTACCCAACAATCTACAACAATCCACAACAATCCACAACAGAACTTCCAATCTCAATACTCAACACACTACATAGGATTTAATCGCCACCTCCACCGAGGTGGTGCCGATATTATAACTCCAGTATAATGCTAGTGGGGAAGGATGCCAACTAGGAACCTCAACCATGACCATAATGAGAAGGACCTGCGGAAGCATAAAAACCACAATATATAATGAAAACTGACCCATCATTCATTCATACTAAACATCATTAACCAACAACATCCATGTTTTATACAATTCACAAAAATAGGACAAAAATTCTTGTTTCATACACAAATTCAGCTAAGTCCCAGTCCCGAAGCCCTGCATGCAATATCAGCTGTCTATCATACTTCTATGGCCTACTCTGTCCCGTCGGGCATCAATGTATTCTCATCTGAAAGACATATAGTAAGAGTAAGCGTACAACCCAACAAATAAAATTATACATCACTAACTATAATAATTTACAGGAAAAACAGTAACTGGGTAAGAGAAACATATAACTTGAATAAAAGGAAGCATATGAGGAGAGGGAACATCTGGAATCATTTAGTTCGCATGTTTGTTCTAGTTATGTTCATTCATTCTCATTACTTTCATCAATCTTTGCGGACATGGGCTAGTAGGTTATACTAACCAACAATGTGAGAGGACGAGGAAAGGAATGTGTCTGCCACACATTCTTACGCCGGCTATATTTTAGGTCTATAGCACTCGACTATCGGCTACATTTTAGGTTTGCAACACTCGACCATTGACTACATTTTAGGCTGCAAGCACGCGACCATCTCAATTGCCCCATATCCCTCGAGGACCAGGGCAATCCTCGTTCTTGCACAGTAGCATCCTAAAGCGTACCCTGAACATCACCCACCCCTAGGAGAGGCCGAAGTATTCCTTAGGTTCCCACCATGATGTACATGGTAAACTAGAGGGTACTACTCCTATGATCCATGGTCTTAGTTTCAAGATTAATCTTAATCATTTGAAGGGGAATCCACCATTTGCCATATACATTCTCCAACCGAGAAATCACATTCCCATCACATGTCTCCATCTGGGAGACCAAATCCATCACAATACACTTTGTGGATTCCATTCCATTTACTTGTTTGGTTCATTTCTTTCATTTAGAACTTAGATATTTCAACCAATAAGTTCAACTCGTAAGAGAGTTTGGTTTTACTTAACTTCGTTTGTCCAAAATTGTGACGACCCGACTTTTATTACCATTAAAAGCCATCGTCAAAACCAAAGTCCTTACAAATAAAAAGATATAAAGGTGAACATACAAATTTTTTTCTTTTCTTCTTTTGAACCTGAGATGCATACTAAAGATTTATAATTTCATTAATTCCAAAATATCATGGAAACATACTAACATCCATAAGCAGCGGAATAAATTTTACAAGTTTCCTCAAAAACAAAATAAAACAAAACTCCTAAAAATCAAGCTCAAACAAACTCAAACTTAAGTTGCAAGCTTGTCATTGAAAGTTGCAAGAATGAGCTTACAAAGCCCAGCTACTCAGCATACATATAATTTAATCAAAATATAGATTCATAATATAGCATAGCATAATAAAAATTATCATATTGCTTCCTTAGTTCATCTTCTTTCATCTTGTCTTCACATCAAAATTCTAATTTTTAGGGATGAAGTGGACAACATCGAGGACGAGTGTGCTACCCCACAACCTTATCCCCTCATTATGCTCCCGAGGTAATGCCTTTAACCCATACGGGGCCATAGTCCATAGTACTTATGCCACCAAAAGGTCCCCTCCCGGGCCCGGGAGGCATCCTCGAGTGTCACTCCAATATCCTTCATCCATCTTTAACAGACTGGTTCTTGGTTCGATGGCCAACCATCATAGATCAAAGTCAAAAGTCGTGGAGTTCCACTTGGCTCCGAATTACATTTTCCTTGTTCATATAGCCTTGGTTCTTTAACTTCAACACTTTCATTTTTTCAAGAATGCTATTCAATATCCGAGCTCTTTTATAAAAAGGTAGAAACATTAAATTTCATTCTTTTTCAAATGAAGTTTTTTCATTTATTACTGTGTTCTTTTCTTACAAGGTTCGAGTCAAAGCAGTTCTTTTCTCGAATTCAAAGATCATCAAAACCGAAGTTCTTTATTCATAAAGGACGGAGTACATTTTTAAACAAGACGTTCTTTTTCTTAAAAGGGACGGAGTGCCTTTTTTTTTTAAAAGGACGAGATCTTATCAAAAATCCGGAGTGCTTAAAGGGACATGTTCATACACATTTTCTTTCAAAATCCAGGGATGTGTTTCATGGACGGAGTACTTTTCTTTCAAAATCATTTTGGGGTACTTTTCTTTCATTTGACAAAATAAGGTGTGGAAATGGAGGGAACTTTTCTTTCAAAATCCAAAAATTTGTGTTTCCATAAAATCCGGCTCTTAATCCGGAGTGCTTTTACATAAAGTTTGAAGTTCTTAAATTTAGAGTGCATTTTCTTTTAAAATCACTAAATTCGAAATGCTTTCTCACAAAATCTAAAGTTCTTAAATCCGGAGTTCATTTCTTAAATCAAGGCTCTAATCCGACATTTTTCAAATAAAATTTATTCTCTAGAATAACATCATTTTTGGTCTCTTTTATCTTAAATTCGTAGTTCAATAGCAGGTTCTTGTTTCATTTTAAGGCCTAACATTCCTTTCCGTAAACATGCATTTAGTAAAATTCATAACCATTGACAATAAATCATAACGTGGGTATTTCCTTTAAACATGCATTTCGGAGCGGATGAAAAAGCATACTTCATACGAATATCATATACTTTCATAGCAACATAAATAAACATGAGTTTTAGAAATAGGGGTGAGTATCTTGCCTGAATTCTTTTCTACTTTGCCTTAGCTTTCGGTCTCCTTCTTTACTAAGAGTTTCTAGTGGTGCATTTTTCTGATGCTCTTAAGCCTTTATTTATAGCCCTAGGTTTTGGTGGCCATCATTTATGATTTTCCTATTTTCCAAAGGTATCATTTATGATTTTACACTTTCCAAAGATAGTCATTTATGACTTTGCATTTTCAAGACTTTGGAATTAGCTAGTTCATTTATGTCGCATGTTCCCAACGTCATGAGTCATCACTCCGGCTCCTTCATTTTCTTAAACAACTTTTGATTTCAAAACTCGCTCCAAGGCTGGAATAATGGGAAATGGCACAAATCTTCCTCTTTATTCACAAAATCCATATTGTTTTTAACTAGGAAATTCCGGAGTAGTTTTTCGTATTAGAAGCCGGAGCTCTTAATTCACAGGAAATCCGGACTTCTTTTCTCAACGAAATCGACTTGCTTCCCAAAACTGGAGTTCTTTTACCAATGGAAATCCGAACTTCATATTATTAAAGAAATCTGGACTTCTTTTTCATCCAGAATCCGGACTAGAATTTTACAAATGAAATCTGGACTCCTTCTTATCCCGGAAATCCGGAATTCTTAAGGCCTAACTTGATTCCGATGTACTTTTCTTATTTCGTTTTCCTGTAAACTTATGTTGACCGGACTTGATGATTAAAATTTTCCTTTTTTAAAATTTTGGGTCGTTACAAAAACAACCTTAGAAACGTCCGGGACGCATTCCCTTGCTCCCGGTGCACAATTACACATTTTTAGAACTTACAATTTGACAAAACATTTAGTCTTAAGTTGCATCACAATTGAAGAGAGCTCAAGCTTTCACATTTACCTTCTAATTTTGGATGAACAGTGTCAGGCCACTTTTGGAGGGCTCGACGTCGCAAACTGGTTGAATCTTGCGGTATCGGACGTCCGGTCTACACATACTTACTTTTGGGATGCAGGGATTCATATTTTAAAGTCATTTCAACATATTAAGAAGGTAGAAACATGCAATTTCCCCTTTTTGTGTCAGGTGAACAGTAACAACGCCCATTTAGAGGGGCTCGGACGCCACGAACGGGTCAGAACGTGCAAGATCAATCACACGGCTGACATGTATACACATTTGGGATATGAGGATTCACATTTTGGGGTCCATTTGACAAAATAAGGTGTGGAAATGGAAAACCCCCAATTTCCATAGGTTAGGGTTTGGCAGTACTTCACTAGTCGGATCGGTAAGTAAATCGGATAATAAATTACATAATCCTTGGTCTCAAGTCATGGGTATTGCACTTTCCATGGTTTAGGTGGGTATTGGGATGAAAATACCTGATGATAACTGAGAAATATCGAAAGAGGAAAGTTAGTGAGTATGAGAACACTTGCCTCGACGCGTACTGTCACTTTTATAACTGGCTCCGGGACGGATTCGGACTCTATTCCTCGATCTCCTCCTTCCTCTCCAAAACTTTCTAGAAATGAGGGGAAAATGAAGAAACACAAAACCGGTCGCATTTTTAAACCCGTCGAGGCACTCGAGCGCTGGGCAAGCAGCGGTGAGCGTGCCTCGCTGCTGGTGCACGCTTGAGTGCGCACAGGCGCTCAACAGGCGGGGGAGCTACTGGTTTTGGCCTACTGCTTGTGCCACTACTTTTTGCGCTTGAGCGCACAACAGGCGCGATCTGGTGGCAGTGCTTCAGCAGTCCACCACCCAATTTTCCTTCCGATACGCATACTCATTCATTCAATAGGTCTAATATTTATTATTATTACATTGATTTCCTCATATTTATTATATTTTCAGACCCAGAACCTCATAACTCTCCCCCACTTATAGAAATTTGGTCCCGAAATTTAACGAATCCGAAAACTTGAATAAGTTATGTACCTTGGAATAGATGGGGATGCTATTCCTAAATTTCATCTTCTCTTTCCCATGTCGCCTCCTCGCGGGAGTGATTCCTCCATAAAACTTTCACGAGAGGAATCGTCTTGGAGCGCAAAATTTGGTCCTTGCGGTATAAGATTTCCACCGGTTCATCTACATAAGTTAAATCCTCATTGATAGCGAAAGGACCATAATCAATCACATAAGATGGATCATACATGTATTTCCTTAACATGTAAACATAGAAGACGTTGTGCACCTCGGCCAAACTTGGTGGCAAAGCTAGAAGGTATGCCACCTTGCCAACTCGCCCAAAAACCTCAAACAGTCCAATGAAACGCTGCTTCAGCTTCCCTTTAACGCCAAATCTGGAAATCCCCTTCCACGGTGAGACCTTAAGGGAGACAAAATCTCCAACCTCGAATCTGAGTTCAGATCTCCTTTGATCAGCATAACTTTTCTGTCGGCTCTGGGTGACTTTTAACTTTTTCACAACCACCGCAATCTTTTTCGACATCTCCCGAATAACATCCGGGCCCAACAATCGCCTATCCCCTGTCTCCTTCCAATGGATGGGAGATCGACACTTCCTGTCATAAAGTGCCTCAAAGGGAGCCATTCCGATAGTCGCTTGGAATTGTTGTTATAAGTGAACTTGGCCAGCGTTAGAAAATCATCCCAATTCCCATGGAACTCTAATACCAAAGCCCGAAGCATATCCTCTAATATCTAGATCGTTCACTCAGTTGGTCATCCGTTTGAGGATGATACGCCGTACTAAACTTTAGGTTCGTCCCTAACTCCCGATGCAAGCTTTCGTAAAATTTAGAGACAAACCGTGGGTCGCGATTAGACACAATCGATGCTGGCACGCCATGCAATCTCACGATCTCATTGATATACAACTATACCGACAATCACGGTACTCCACCGGTCAGATCGGTGGGTAAATTGGACAATAAATTACACAACCTTTGGTCTCAAGTTATGGGTATTGCACTTTCCATGGTTTAGGTGGGTATTGAGACGAAAATACCCGATGATAATGAAAAATATCAAAAGAGGAAAGTTAGTCAGTATGAGAACACTTGCCTCAACACGTGCTATCACTTTTATAACTAGCTCTTGGACGGATTCGAACTTTACGCCTCGATCTCCTCCTTTCTCTCTCTTAAACCGACGCTCTTCCTCTCTCTTCCTCTCCAAAACTTTCTGGAAATGAGGGGAAAACAAAGAAATGCAAAGCAGGTCACATTTTTATTCCCGTTGGGGTGCTCGAGCACCGGGTGAGTGAGCAGCGAGCGCGACCTCGCTGCCAGTGCTCTCGAGCGTGCATAGGTGCTCAGCTGGTGGGGGAGCTACTAGTTTTTAGAGCTCAAGCTCAGCTTGAGCATGCAGTAGGAGCGGCGTGCTACTTGCGCCACTGCTTTTTGCGCTCGAGCGCACAGCAGACACGAGCTGCTGGCAGCGCTTCAGCAGTCCACCACCAAATTTTCCTTCCGATACGCATACTCATTCATTAAATAGGTCTATTATTTATTATTATCACATTGATTTTCTTGTATTTATTATATTTTTATACCTGAAACCTCTCATGGACCTTGAAAGATAAACGTTAAGATCGATGGTTGATATCAGAAGCATCTATTTGAAAAATTGTAGAATTGCTTTGGATATAATTCTGATCCAATAATCTTAAGGATTAAAGTAATTTTGTTATGACAGAAAGGTGACCTTAGGAGACTGAAAGCGGATCGATCTATTTAAGATTCATGAAGATAGGCCCTGATATTTTTAAGGAAGCAAACTTAATATAGACAATTGAAGTTAGGAATCCTTGGACTTGATGTGCCTGCGGTGCTTCATAAAGGATGTGAAAGAGGAGGCTGTAAGGGGATTTGAATGTTTGGAAAAATAGGATATCACACTCCTAAGTTAGGAAACCAAAAACATATTAAGAGTATTAGAACTTTAAAATTTTGAAGTAAGAAATTCTTATGATTTATTTTAGGACAAAGTGCGATCCACTTATTATAGCTTTGGAAGAGGTGATCAAGTTTTATTCATTGGCTTATCGATATGCCAATAAGATCTGAGGTCACTTAGGATTTAGAATTTGAGATTTGAGATAGTTAAGTGTTAGGATCCTAAAATCTTAGGTAATGATCAAACATTATGTCAAATCCTCAGGGATAATATAATTATAGTTTTCAGTTTTAATGTTGTATAAGGTTCTGTAGAAATTCTTTTCAAGATACGAATATCTTGAGATTAGAATAATTAACATTAATTGCTTGTCCCAGAATATGGAATATATATTTCTTGAAAATATCGGTTTGATGACATGCCTACAAATGAGGAGGATGTAAAATATACTACATTGAAAACTTAATTATGATTTGAGGGACATGTTGAAATCTTGGAGGAGCCTGATGAAAGAGACTGAGTATTAGGTTACATTCGTTATGGTGGAAATGGTAATCGGATGATTAGACCCTATATATTCAAATTTAAATTTTGAAATTTGAGGAGAATGCTCCAAACTTGAGGCTTAGCATAGATAGAAAGATTTGTAGTCTGTTTAATGCTTAGAAACAAGTCAAAAAATAGTTAATGAATTGGGTTTGCTTTCTAGTTTGATGAATTTAGAGGAGTCTAGAACGAGTAAGGTATTAGAGATCAAAACAGTTTAAAGATTTAAGGTCTTTCAAGATAACTACCTTAATCTAGAAATGATTTGGAGACGTTAGGAAGGCCTTTGAATTATGAAACTCGAGGATTATTAAATTTTAAGGATAAAATTTCTATAAGTGAGGGGGAGTGTGAGATCCCAATCCCAAAATATAATAATTATGAAATGATTATGTGGATGAAAGTCATGTTCGGATTTGAGTATAGTAAAAAATTTGATATCGAAGCAAAAATGGGTGAAACCAGCTAAAGTACGGATTGGTGCTCGATGTGAGCTCGAGCGCTGGTGAGGTGCAATTTTGCGCAAGGAACCGCCCAAGGACCACTTGAGCCGAGGCGGGGGTGGCACTTGGCAACGAGAAGAGCGCTTGATGGGCGCTCGAGCACCCCATTGAGCGCTTTTTTGTGAAATGGATTGAGCACTATTTTGCAAACGGAGCACTCAAGGCGCGCTTGAGCTCCCCAACAGACATAAAAAGTGGGCAGCGCAATTTCTTCAGCCATTTTCGGCGTTCCACGGGAGAGGAGAAGGAGAAAAGACGGAAAAGAGAAGGGGAGGAAGAAATCCGCACGTTCTACTCCGATCCGGTAAAAATGACGGTAGATCAGGCTCAGGCAAGTGTATTTCGGACGTTATATACCGTTTTTACAGTGTTTTAATATTTTTATGTTATCATTTAGCTCTGAAAACCTTGTTTAGTAAGATTTGACATGAATAATGCATGAATCTCTTGACTTTTGGACTAAAGTTCATATTTATGTAAATATACTGTGACTAATAACTCTGATTGCATGATTTAGCTCACGTTTTGTCTTTGTTTCATGTCCGAACCATATTTCGCAAACCCTAGCTTGAAAATGAGCTATGAATTTGAGTTTTAATTCATGTGATTTGTATGTTTTGTGAATTATAGCATCGATTTTTTTAATTTGACCGATGCTTTGTGTTTGATTACTGTTCGAGAATTTTGCCCGAAACCTTAACACAAAAATTTGGAGATTCATGTTGGAAACTTGAAACTTTGAGATTTAAATGTCAAATTGATACTTCGATAAAGTTTATTGAACGATTTGTATTAGAAAACTTGTCATATAATAACATTATCAAACTATGGAAACCTCTAGGAACAGTATTATCAAATTATAGAAACTTCTGAAATCGTCTAAAAGAGTGGCTGAATGAAACTTGGACTTGGCATTGAAATATGATGATTTTGATTATGGAATTTTGAACAAAGGCTTTAAATTAAAGTAATCGGCAAGGAAAACTAACCTAAAACTATTGAATAGTTAGATAAGGTTATCCGGCATGCCTTAGAATGTTACGGTCACGGTAATCGGGGATACTATCAAACCATCAAACTATCAAACTGTCAAAATGAGATATACACAATTGAACTATCGGCCTTTGATTTGTGGATTGAACATAATCTATCCTCGATTATTCATCATCGGCTAATAGAGTATACTAGATGGGTCCCTAGAATATCGAACATAGAATTTCTGAGAAACAAATGAGATTTGGAACTGTCTCAAGGATTTCGACACGTGTTTAAATAGAATTATGCTTCATTCCTTTTTTCTGTGAATACTTATATTCTTTTGATTATCGCGATTTCTGCACTAGTATATTTATGTTTTATAAGAAAGTATGAATTATGATTTATTGAAACCTATTCATATGAATGCTTCTGTTCTTCTGATATCATCATGGTATTCTATCTTAATGAATATATGTTCTACATAAAAGTATTACGTTCTTCTTGTGTTGGTACCTTGTTGAGTTTCAACTTACTGTTTACTATTTTTTCCTCCAGATGATACTGAAGAGCTAGTACCAGACGAGAGAGAGTAATTTAAAGTTTAACTTGAAGACTTTTGGAGATCTGAAGTATTTTAAAAATATTGGAAAGATACTGTTTGAATGTAAATACTAAATTTTGTATATGAATTCTATGTGTATAGATTTAGTATATGAAATATATGTGATACATGTGATGAAATAGAAATTATACATTCGCAGGTTTATATAGTTGCTTCCGCTATATATTTTCTGGATTCTGTACAGGTCCTAGGCGGCATATTTATATATTTCTGATTTAGTGGATAGGATTATATTTGAGTCGTGGATGAAAATGGCAAACTGGTGGTCCTGTGTATGTGTGTTGTAGCAAATGTAATATCCGAATAGTTGTGTGTTGTACAGGTTATAATACACGGGTTGTATATTTGAGTTTTTGTCCAATTTTAGATAGAACTATGCTAAAATTTTTGCAAAATTTAATAATTTAAAATTTATGTTCTGTTCTAAATCTGTCTGACGGATGGTCCATAGGGATTAGGATCCGTTCTGTCACAGATAGTGACGTTGAATGGAAGAGGACGATGCGTCGAAAACTATATTTCAGTCACAGCTTTTCGTCAACTATAAGATTGAAGAAAATATTCGAAATAAGAGAGTTGAAGAAATTAAAGAAAAACAGTTTAATGGAAGACAACGATAGTGACGCTTAATAAGTGAAAAATATTTTAATGTAAATCGAAATCTCATTTTTCAAATTGAGATTTAAAAAATTTTAACCAACAAATCATTATGTTTTAACAATAATAAGAGAGATTTAAAGTTGTTTTAAGAAATAAAAAAGATTGCTTGCCTAATTTGTGACGATGAACAGTGACGACAGCTCCAAACAGTGACGATGGACAACGGCGACAAGATATAATGGCCAAGGCAACAGTAGCTCTTTTTCTCAAGAGACGGCAATGGCTATGGAAGTATCGACAACTGCTGGATGGCGACGCTCAACAAAATGAAGGACAGAATAGAAAGAGTGAAAGAGACTATGATGCTTAGCAAAATGAAGGGTAATTGAGGAAGAGAGGAACAGACTGAAGTGAAGCTTGAACGGGATGAGGGTTTAATTTGGCTCAGATACCTGTGGCCGTTGCATGCCTTTGCATCCAAAGGCTACATATCACCATTTTTTTTAATAAAAAAATAACGTGCACGTGGTTGACGGAGATTCGCCAGAAGCTTCCAGAAAAATTATAACGGGCAAATTAAATTTAAACTTTCCACGCGTACATTTTCCCAACGTAATAATATTGCTACATTTTAAATTGTATTTACTAAATTTTTATAAGATTTAAATTTTTAAAATAATAATTTAATTAATAAATTATAACTTTTTAAAAATATTTTTAAGTATTAGTATATATTTTTTATAATTAGTAATAATATATTTTTATCACTTGTATTTTTATTATTTAGTATTAATTATTTTATTATTCATATATTATTATTTATTTAATTTAATATTTTAGTGATAAAATAATCTTTTTATCTTTAAATTACAAATATTAATTACTAATAATGATAAAAATATATTTATTATTAATTTTTTATCACTAAAAATTAATTTTTTTTTGTAGTGTATGTATTCCCGAAGGATTTATACGAATCCAAATCATAAAAGAACAACATGGTGGCGGACACTTTGGCTACAAGACCTTCACTCTTGTGACCATTATTTCTAGCCTAAAATGTCCCCAAACGTCAACCGATTTGTCTGACAATACATGACATGTCAAATGGTGAAAGAAGGAAAAGAGAATAACGGACTACATCAACCACTGCCCGTTCCAACCAAACCACGGGAAGACCTCAGAGTGGACACTTTGTCCCGGAATAGCCATAAACCAAAGACAGTATAATTCCAATTTGGTGGTGGTCAATTGGTTTTCTAAAATGGCACATTTTCTACCTTGTAGGCACACCACTAATGCTTCCAAGGTTGCACGGATCTTTTTCAAATAAATTGTTCTTGTTGAGATATACCGTTACTGGTGTAGATGAATCGAGAGGGAAAAATAAAATGGTGATGACAATATACAACGGATAAATCGACAATTACAAAATAAAGAGATAAGACACTAGTGATTTTATGTAAAAAATTCTCTTCTGAATAAGAGGAAAAAATACGAGTCTATGTATCCACAAATCTTCACTATGTAAAATTAGTTATATAAATTCTAAATATAAGAATTTAACTTCTTGTATCAAACAGCAATGATTGTAGAAAAAATATCTAAAGCAAAAAAGTTCTCATTCTCTGTTTTTTTCACTTTCTCTCATTAGCAGTACTCACTAGTCTATAATTTTACAAGTAGTTTTTTTCTCTCAATTGCACTTCCTTTTATAAATTATAAAAGTAATTTTGCACGCTTTTTTATTTGTAGGCTATTGGAACTGGTAGCCGGTCATAATTTAGTATAAGCAGTCCGGTTCTCTTTCGAATTTAACAGTTTGGTCGCCTTTCGGACTCAACAATCTAGCTGCCCTTCAGTATTGGCACCGGATTGGTCACTATTTGACTAGGTAGTCCATCTACCGTTCAGCATTGGCGCTGAAATGGTCACCCTTCAGCTAGGCAGTTTGGCTGGACATCTTTCAATTAAGTAGTCCAGCTGGACGCTTTTTGGTTAAATAGTTCGATTGGACACCCTTTGGTTTCGGCACCTGTTGCCCTCTAGGCGCTCGCTATGCACGCGAACACAATAATATTCTGCCTCGATATTTATCCTATGTGAGTGTTTGGCCGAACTTCGGATTGGCCTGTCAACCGACCGGAGTAACCCATATCCCATCTTACATGAGGTTCTGCAAACAATCACATCCGACTAAGACACGCATTTCATTAGGCATTTTCAGAGAATGTTATCGGGACTTCTAGGAACAAAACTTCAATTTTCAAGCACTTGTTATCCTTGAATGGAATGTTAAATTGAAGTTGTTAATCACTCCTAGAGAAACCTGCTCCAATGCCTTGTGGGAGAAAAAAACTTGCAGCTGGGATGTGGTCATATCCCAAGCAGAATTCACTTAAAACTATGGTAAGATTTGATCGATCTAGTTATCCTATTTTGAGGTAACTATGGCAGTAACCAGAAACATAGTTTAGACCAAATTCCCATGTCAAACCTTGGTGGAACTAACATTTGATGGGGAATAATTTGCCACTCTACTCAAAGAGATACATGCTTGGGTCCAGATGAACTTTCTTGATGCCAACCATCAGTACAAGCTAAAGGATGATCTGCTTCAGTGACAAGTTGAATTTAACGATGGGGATCTAGTTATGGCATATATAAAACATAGAACGATGCCCCGTCAATGGGTGCGTCAAAAAACAGACAGTATCGATGAGAGTATTAATACTAGTATTACTATTTTTGGGAGGTGATCGGCAATTCCGATATCCTTTTTTGACAATAGACAATATCTTAGCTGTCTTTAGTATTACCACTAGTTTTCATTACCATTTTTCATTAAAAAAAGAATCAAAATAATATTTTTTGACAATAGATGGTACCTTAATTGTACAAGCATTATTTATTGTTCTAATTACAATTTTTTGTTAAAAAAAGAATCAAAACAAGGTCATTTTGATATCTTTGTTGGGCGGTGATCGGCCGTTCTGATACCATTTTATGACAAAGACAATACCTTACTTGTACTACAATACCTTACTTGTACTAATATTACCAATAGTTTTATTACCATTTTTTATTTAAAAAATAGTAAAAATGACATTTTTTGACAATAGACAATACCTTAATTGTATAAGTATTACTGATATTTTCGATTACCATTTTTTATTTAAAAAAGAATCAAAACAATATCATTTTGATCCTTTTAAAAAATATTAAAATAAGATTGTTTTCATAAAAAAAATTCTTTTTAAATGTGATGGGTATTGTTACCAAATGTCCAAGAGAAAGATTTCGCGATTGGATTATCAGCACATCAAGTGTGGAGGCCTAGTTGGCCCTAGCGGCCCAAATCAATATACCCGCCTGAAGACTTTATTTGAGCAGTTAGCTCTTTGAATGAGAATGGAACCAATGGCAGAGATGATTTCCACTTTCTTATCTTAAAGTAAAGGCTTCGGGCGCTGGTTAGAATCACCAATTGAGTAAGCCTTATCCACTCAGCAAGTTTCTGGACAGTTGGTAGAAGTCAATCGTCCCCCAACTTGTAGAAAAGCCCATTTATTCCAACAGGAAAAAGGAGACGACACTTAAAACAAATTACAAGGCTATTTAAAGACGCCTAGAGAGTACACACACTCTTTCAAACTAAGACGTTTTTAGAAAATTACAAACCTCTAAACAAGAAATTTTTTATGGATACTTGAACTTGCATCCTCTTCTTTTCCTCTCTTTAAAGAAATATACTGACTTGAGTGTTGAAGAATATACCTAGAAGTGAGTCCCACCAAATCTTTTGACCTCATTTTGTGTTGCACAAAATCCAGATTAACGGATGTACAGAGACCAGACCCGCTACAAGACCGATGGATATAACTTGACTCTGTAATCCATACTACAATTCAAATCCTTAGACGCATAATTGGTGCCGTTTGTAGAAATTTGTCTAAATTTTTGATAATCACATTTCTGTGAAAGACAACATGGTTAACACTCGAGTATGAGTTAGTGCACTAGTCAGAGATGTCACCTCATATGACAATTGCTCTCCTAGGGGCAGTTGGGTGGAAGATGATCCCGACCCTTACATACGCAAACGTGCAATGAGAATGGATGTCATCTCCAAGACCATCTAGACTATATGCACCTGCCTTAATGAGCGGCCGAAGGGGGCACTGTCTTCTACCTCCTAGATAGCAACCTCCAAGCAAAAGAGGAGGAGAAGTGCACAACAAATAGGAGCCGATGGTTTGAAGACCCTAAGACTCAAGCTACCCCAAGCATCAAAGTCCTAACACGTTTAGAGGGTCATCTAAGTTGTAGGACCCAAGAGGACAGCCTTGAGAGGCGAAATCCTCATTATTCCTATGACAATAGAGAGCCCTTGCAATAGGCAGGAGCCTCAGATAGTACATTCCCACCAAAAATTGTGAGCTGCCTGGCCTCTCAGGCCCAGCTAAACCATCAAGAATTTAGGATCTTCCTCAATGAGAAGAGGATGTCTGCTGCTCCAACGGAGGAGAAAGTTGACAAAATATGGCAGTATGTCTTCGGAGGAGACATCAAAGGACCATCTGCTGACTTGCGAAAATCTCTATTCACAATGGAGATCCAAATCTATCATGTAATATTTTGAATTTTTTTATTTGATTTAATTGGATTTATTTATTATTTTTGGGTAATTTGGGGTGTGAAAAAAATAAATTTAACATTATAAAAACTTTTTGAGAGTATTTGAAATTGTTGGCTGGTGCCTTGGGTACACCCATTCGATCCCCCAAATATTGATTTGAATTTTGAAATTAAAAGAAAATGATATTTATTTATATAATAATAATAATAATAATAATAATAATAATAATAATAATTTTAAAAAAAATAAAAGGAGAAGGAAAAGACAGAAGTAGGGGAAGTCGAGCGTTGGGGAGAGAGAGGATCGGGAGAGGGTTAGGGTTTTGCAAGGGAGAGGGGTGAGAGGAGTGTTCATCGGTGGCGACAGTGACCATAGTGGTTGGCGACGGCCGCACGATGGTGACTGGCTACTGCGGTGAGGCAGAGTAGCGACAGTAGGTGCGGGAGTCAGCATGAGCGGTGGAACCGCGTGAAGGAGAAGAGGAGAAAATGGAGGCTTTTGGGTCCGATTCCAAACTCGAGTTAGTTGGAGAAATGGTAGATAGGGTCGAGGCAAGTACATCCATACCCTACTTTTCAGTTCGGTTTGATTTTCATTCGATCCCGTTTGGGTGTTATTATTCTAATACTCGACCCATGCATGTATATGTGATACCCATAGTTTAATTATGCATATTTGTGAATTCCATGTCCAATTACTTAGTTTTTATCCAATTCCCGCAACCCAAAAACCCTAACCACGCGCGGTACTGTTCACCCATGCCGAACCTATTTATCTATGAAATATTTGGGGCTTTTGCTTAAATTGGGACTAGATTATTATTACCCATAACCTAAGTATGCTAATTTATCAATTGGGTATCCGATTCGGTTGTATTATGTAAAAACCTGTTCGTTGGAATCTTAGGATGCATCCGAACCACATTTGATCAATTAATTTGCGTTTAATAGATAATTAAGCCTTAATTATGAGTTATGTAGGTCTTGATTATAATCATATATCAGTTGGGAGATTGAATTTCAAGGTTTGACCTATTTGGTGCATCCGGGAGCCCTAATCAGTGCCCCGACATTGTTCATTTGAAATTAGGGGCTTTTGCATAATTCTATCTTGTTTAATTGATCTTTAATCATATGTAATTATATCTGCTCACATGTTTATTCCAAAAATATTAATGTGAGCTTTTGTGAAGGAATTATCATCCGGAAGCTCCAAGGTTACGTTTGGCCAATGTGGTAAGAATTCCTAATTATTCCAAAGCGTTATATTAAATCATGCATATGTGTAAAGTCACGCAAAGACTTAAACCCTCAAGAAAAGATAATCTGTGTATATATATATAAGAGTTCGGCATGATATGCAAGAATATGGAGGGAATGCCATAATTGGTTATGTGTATGATCTGTTCTCCTGGCATGAGAACTATGTAAACTGTGACGGAATGGATTTTTTTTTTCCTCAAAAGCTTCCGTCAGGATAGAAACGTAATTAACGAGACCATCAAAACAATTCTCCCTATAACATACAAACACAGGATCATATGTGTCATCCATGGCACAAATCTATAAAAATATTAACTACACTAACAGTTCAATAATGAGATGCCGTCTAGGACCTGTCAATAAATCAAAAGTTTAGAGCGGAAGTAAACTAATAACCTGCAGAAGCATAGCTTTTCCTTTTTACAGTCATACATATCATATACTTTTCGTACAAAAATTCACATGTTCTAGAACATTCATAAACATAAAGTCAGTATACAAAAATCACAATTCTAGCTAAGCCTTCACTTCGACAAACTCTTTAAAAACAGCTCCAATGCGCTAAGGTTTCCAAAGGTCTTCAAACAATATCTTTCTATCTACTCTTTCCCATCAAACAGTAACTCTACTGTCTCATCTGAAGGGAGAAAAAACAATAAAATAGTGAGACGAGGCCCATCAACGTACATGCACATGAGCAGTAAAACGGTGATGCAGAACGGTCATGTAACTATGCATAAACAGAACGGTTAATCGGAATATAATCCCGAAAATAGAGAAAACATACTTTGACAGTATTATACTTCAGAATCAGAAATCAGTAGTCGGTAAACAGAAATTAGTAACCGTTAATTAACAAACGGAAAACGGTAAGCAGTAATCGGTGCACAGTATTCGGTAAACTATAAACAGTCATTGATACTTCATAACTTAACATATCGGTAATTGGTACTTCATATTCGGTAATCAATACTTCATATTCGGTAATCGGTATGGTAACATAACATATCGGTAAAACAGTGAACGGTACTTCGTAACATATCGGTACAGACCCTGCCAGTATACCCTACTAGTTGAGGGGGTGAATAATCGAGGATAGATTGTGTTTACTCCACACAATCTAAGGCCTGTATCTATCATATGGGTATCCCATCTCATGGGATCGGTACGGTATGCCACCCAAAGGTAGAGCGGTAACGGTAATTCCTCTTGACCGTAACGGCCCGAGGGCAGGGCGGACTACAAATAACTCCATGGATAAAGTTATCATCGATTACCACCGTAAAGTCCTAAGGCATGCCGGAGAACCTATCCGGATTGTAGTCAGTTTTCTGTTCTAAAGTAACTATAATGGAAACCATCTCTTTATCGAAAATCCTTTTTTTGAAATCAGACTTTCACAATATACTTTCAGCTAACTTTAAGTATACATGTAAATTTTCTCGGTATAGGTCGGTACATATTTTCGAAAACAAATTATACTGAAAGTTTCATTTCGATGTCAATTAATTTTCGTACATAGGGCTTCGCCAAAACCTTCGGACTCAAATCGATCTCTTATATGTACATATTTCATGAAATTAATGTCATAGATGCCATGCATATACATTAAATCATGCAATTTACTCAAACTACACCATATTTTTGAGCTAGGGTTTCATCACATACTTTTCAAGACAAATTGAACACTATTTTCATGTTTATTCACGAAATCAAGCCCAAAACTTGCAATAAATATGGATAAACACAAAATCTAACGGAATAATCGAAGGAAACATGCTTCATGTACTTTAAACATGTATCAACATCATTTTCACAACATTTTCATTATCTTTAAAGCAAGAGAAACGGTAAAAACGAAAAGCAACGTCCGAGGTACACTTGCCTTGGCCCGATCTACCGTTATTTCTACCGGAAGTTGATTGGAACAAGTGATTCTCCTTTTCCCTCTTCTGTTCTTCTTCTTCTTCATTCGTGCCTCTTCTCTTTTTCTCCCACTTCCCTCTTTCTCCTCCTATTTATAATAAACGACATCAGAACGCGGGTAAAAGTCGGGGCCGCGCTCGAGCGCGCCTCGAGCGCTCAGCGAGCGGGTCGTATTCTGTTTTTCACGCTCGAGCGGCCAGCGGGCGAGCAGCTAGCAGCGACATTCTACTAAACACGCTCGAGCAGCCAGCGGGCGTGCGGCGAGCGGGCTACATTCTGTTAAACGAGCTCGAGCAGCCAACCGGCGAGCGTCGAGCGGGCTAGCTACTGGATTTTGCGCTCGCTGCAGCGCCTCGGGCGCATAGCAGGTGCCACAAGGCTACTTGCTGATCTCGGATATTTTCCAACTTTTTACTTTTAAACATCATTTTTCACTATAAGTTTGGCCTCTTAATGATACTCATCGTTTTAATTACTTCTAATTTTCACGTTTTTGGTTCCGAGGCCTCACATAAACAAAATTGGGTGGACGTTTTCTCAATGATTAGGAAACAATGAAACCAGGACCACACATTTACGTTGATATGGTAGTATCTTCTGGAATGCAATTGATATTACAGTGAAGATTCAAGGATTACCCTGCCCGCATATCTTGGCCGCTTATTAGAGTAGGTGATATCCTTGGCACACCCGAGGACATTATTATGGAAGAATGAGGATTGCCTCTGGACCCCGGGGATACATGTGGGGGTGTGTCTTTATTGACTTGTTTGCAGGCATTATATAGATGGCCCACCTTTGGGTCGATTATAGAAGGGTATGACCTTAGCTCATATAGTGTATCACGATCCTTTTCTCATTCTCTTGTATCATTAGCTAGTACGATCTACTAGCCTTGGTCCGCAAGAATTAATATAGTTAACAAAGGTTCATAAAAACATGACTAATGTCATCATGCATCCCCAAATGTTCCTTTCCTCTCATATTTTCTTTTTAATTACAAATATATATTTTCCCATCCCATTATTATTTTCGTTGTTTATTCATTGTTTATTATTGGAGTATGATACACTTGTTGAGCTGTTAGCTCACCCTTACTTCTTCTCTCCTTCCATATAAGAATGCACTTATGCCGATGAGACCGAGTAGGTCATAGGAGCATGATAGGGGGCCGATATCAAGCGAGGAGCTTGGGACTTAATTTATGATTTTGTTGAGGCAAAGATCTTGTATTTATTTTATTTTGATGCTTTTGGATTTGTATATGTACCATGGCAATGATGATGTTGTGTACGTAGTTTAGCTTCTACTTTATTTATTGGATTTAGTTAATTTCGCAGGTTTATATGGTTTAATTATGTACCTAGTAGCATCTTGTCTGAAGCAACATTAGACTCGGAGCTATGACGTCAGTGCTACATGTTGTTGACTGTGGCTATGGATCCTATATAGTTGTTGTGTTTGTTTGGATGTTGGGATTTGTATCGGATGAGTTTTCTGGTTGTGTCAGACTTATTTGGGATGGATTATTATTATTGTACAGGTTGTTTAACAGGTTTTGTATTCGTTTTAAAGGTCATGTTACAGGTAAAACTCTGCCGAATTTTTGACAGAAAAATATGGTCCATTACAGTTGATATCAGAGAAAAGAGATACCTCATGTTTGATTTAAATCCTATGCGAAAGCCTAGGTTAGAGTAAGATAGATTGAATAAAGTAGTCGAAGGCGTAGAATAACTAAGATAGGTCGAATAATTGTAGTAGCTCTAATTTATATGTCTTAGCCTAAGATTAAGTCAGAATTAGTAGCTAGGAGTGGTTGCTAGGTTGCGGTACCCTAAGTTAGTGTCTTAGTCATGATAAGTTAGTTAACATAGACTAGAACTAACTTAAAAGTTAGTTGATAAATGGGATAGACTAGCATTCACTATCCTAGTTAGTGTCTAAGTGGTGAGTTAACCTATATTATTTTTGTCCCAGGAATGATATTTGTAGATGATCGTGTTGCTTAAGCTAAGGTTGAGACATGGAAGAGGTCAACCACGTGATAAAGAAGATGGGCATCTAAATCTGTTGAATGGAATTACGAGACTTGAAGGTCTTAGAAGGGCTTGTTCGGACGAGAATCGTGAGATGGGATGTTGAAGGAGAATACCTTAAGAATTGACTTGGGTTGATCTTGGTTTGAGGATTTGGATTAGAGATGCTTAGATAGCATGATAAGTGAGATGGATAAGGTGAAATCGTGCGCTCGAGGTTCGAATGACTTTGATTTGATTATGGTGTTTGTAAATCCGAGGATGGAGAATTCTGATCGATATAATAACGATCAGGTGTTTAAATTCTAAGTAACTCAAATTCTGTGAAAGTTGAGATATGGGTCTTGAGTATTGAAATGGTGTTTGAGGTGACCTAATGTTCGGAAAGATAAGAGATATTGTAGAATATCTTCGTGGATGTTATTTTATGGATAGGTATTTATTTGACAAGTTGTGGGAGCATGTTTCAGATTGTAGTCAGTTGAATCACAGGATTCAGGATTGTCCTTATCCACCGGTTGGACAGTGAAGGGGTTTGACGTCTTGAATCGGGATTTTGAGGTGATGACACAAGGTGTAAAGTGTCGCCTGTCGTGATGGAAGGTAAGGTTCTTGGGTTTAATATTGTAGCCCATGTATCATTTAGGGATCCTAAATCTATATTTTCAATTGTGTTCCCAAGTTATATGTAATTTGAGGATCTAGGCATTACCTTTGCATCATAGAGTTCCATTATATTTTCTTAGGCCTATGGATAAGATCGGTTAGGTTAATCTAATTTATTTTGTGGTGCCAACCTTGATGTGATATAAGAACGACTTGGTCGGTGGGTCACTGAGTTGATATGAATCGGGTTGGTAAGCACATTATGCCTTGCAATCGAATTATGCAATTTGGGGTATGAACACTAATTAATCAAGGTATTTAGAAATTATTATTGTTTGGCCTATAGGTCGTGTTATGGGATCCATGCTAAGTTTGTCTGATAATGAGACCACACCTAAAAGTAATCTCGTGGTCACTAAGAGGCTTTAGTTGCATAAACATTTGAGGATGCTTCTTAAGGGAAAAGATTAGGTTGGTTGATCTTTGATCAGTAGATTGAGAATATTAATATCAATGTCGATCTTTAAGGACCTCAAACTTGAATCATTTGATCTTTTGTAAGGGTCTAAGGATTTCTAAGATCGACCTATGCCCATAGCATTGTCGATTGTGGGCAATTGAGAACTGTGCCAGTGGTAGCCATCGAGATAAGATGGGGTTGTTGTAAGTTCCGATGATGCTGTTTGGGTTTGTAGATCCATTGGCATGCTTATGAATTGTATGGGCTGGATCTTTCGGCCATAATTTGGTCAGTATTATGATGGCCTAATTGATGACGAACTCAAGGAATTATAGGCAGTATGATCGTTGGTTTTAGGCTGTGTCATGTAATAAGAAGGCTGTTAACCGTGTGTTCGATTGAGGTCAGAGTATGTATTTTAGTAAGGGAAGATGTTATATCAGGTATGAGGCTTCTTCAGTAGCACGAATGTGGTCCTGTAAGGATTTGAACGATAGTTAACCTAGGGAAGACTGAGAAACGTTGCGTGGGTGCACAATTTCCTTGGGTTTAGTTACGTTGATAAAATATTTGTTAGGTGTCCCTCGAGATTCGGCAATGTTCGTGGAGCCTGGACTTAGTAGCGATCGGCATCCGTCAGAAGTAAGGTATGTGGGAATAAACTTCTAGGTTTAAATGATAATGGTTAACTATGTCTGTGATGGAACGGATCCTAAACCCTAAGGATTCTCCGTCAGACAGATTCAGATCAAAAGCGTAAAATTTACATCTGTACTTTCTATAGAAATTTTGGCAGAGTTCTATCTAATATTAGATAAAAATGCAAATATATAACCTATTTGTCTACATCAGTACAGAGCACACAACTATCTATAATACCACAGTTTTCCTACAATACGCATTCACAGGACTACAAGTGCCATCTATGGCCTTAATTTAACCATCCTATCAACTATACTAAAATTCAGATAAGAGATGTCGTCTAGGAGTTGTACAGAAAACCAAAAAAATATATAGCGGAAGCATCTATATCCAAGATATAACCTGTGGAAGCGTAAATATAGTTTTAACAGTTTGCAGATCATACTACAGTCATTTGTACATAATTTCAACCACAATACAGATATTTACTATTAAAACTATCAGAATCTCCCCAAAGCATTACTCTAAGGTAATCTTCAAGGCTTCCACGAGGCTCCAGAACCTTTCTTACTAATCTCTAACTACGCATGGTCTTCTAGTATCTTCTTTATATCATTATCTGGAAGGAAAAAAATAAAACAGTGAGTCAAAGCCCAACAAGGTACACATAGGCATGCAATGAAATTTCTATGCAGAATAGAATGCGGTAGAGCATGTACAAATGCATATTCAAGCATGAATGTTATAAAATAGTTATTTTTAGAAAACTATAGCAAAACATAATTGTTGAAGATTTCAAACTATCAAGGAACGGAAATCGGTATGTAATCACAAAAAAGGCATAATCCGAGTGAAATTAGACCTCAAAAAATAAAAAATCAATAAACAGGTTTTAGAAAATAGAAATCGGTCTCAATTCTATAAATCATAGAAATTTTCTTTTTCTATCAGTAAAGGACCCCACCAGTAGACCCTACTAGTAGAGGGGGCGAATAATCGAGGATAGAATGTATTCACTCTACACAATCAAAGGCCAGTAACAGTAGTCCCTTCCCATGGGACATCCCTTTTCGCACGATTTAGTACAGTTGTGCCGGCCAGTAATAATAACTACCCTCTAGATTAATGCCCAGAGAAAGGGAGGACCACATATAACTCCATAGATAGAGTTATCCTTGATTACCACTATAACATTATAAAACATGTCGGAGAACCTAACCTTACTGTATATCAGTCCTGGATCGTAATTAATAGTATAAGAAATATTTTCTTAACTGAAAACCCTTTTTAATTTCAGAAATCCGTTAGAGTTTTACCAAAACTCTTCAGTCAGTTTTAGAACATACATTAACAGTTCAAAACCCTTCAGTTTTGCTTTAGAATATACAGAAATAGTTAGAAACCCTTAAGATTTTTTTCAAAATATACAGTATCGTTCTTAAACCTTTAAGTTTTGCTTCAGAAGTCCATAGTAATTTATCAATATAAGTTTGTGTAAAATTTTTAGAAACAGATTACACTAGGAGCTTTATTTCAATACAGATTAACTTTTATATATCAGAGATTTTTGACAAAGACAGTTAAATCTCTTCAATTTCGTGCTTAGAGTTTTGCCAAAATTTTTGGATGATAAACGGACACCAAACACATACATTTCCATGAAATCGAAGCCAGATATTACAGTATATATATATAAATATGAAATATGTCTCATTCATTTATAGAAATAGGCACTATTTATAGTAAATATACAGAACCATGTACTTAAAGCATAAATACAACATTTGAGGTATTAAAACAATGTAAAAATAATAAATAATGTCCTTAATACACTTTCCTGAGCCCGATCTACAATTATTTTTACCCAAAATGGAGCGAAATGCATAGATTTCTCCTCTTCTCTTCCCTTTTCCTCTTCTGTCCCGTGACCCTCTCTCTCTTGACGTTGGAAATGCTGAAGAAAATAGGTGTCGGGTTTTTATACCCAGTCAGGCACTTGAGCAGAGCTCGAGCGCTCCTCAAGCAATCCCTCTGATACACGGTAGCACGTCTAGTGCTAGTTGAGCTCCCTTCAGGCGCTGCGTTTGCAAATGTGCGCCCAGACAATGCTCAAGTGGTCCTCGGGCGCACTTCTCGTAACCTCCCTTGCTCCCACCTCACCTCGAGCCAGCTTCGAGCACCACATTCATAAAATGGCACTTGACCAGAGCTCAAGCGCTGATTGGGCGATTGTCAGGCGTTCGTCAGGTGTACATCGAGCCTACAGCACGAAAACATTGTGTTTTCGCCATTCGGGACCCATTTTGACCCTTCTAATTCAATTCCTCACATCTTTAGACCCTAATTTTAATTATATAACCTTAATAGGCCATGATTATTATAATTTAAAGTCCAAAATCTTATTTACAAATTGACATTTCTCGGTTTACAACTTCGGTTTCCGATTTACCAATTTCAAATCTTTAGATTTTTCGATCCGATTCCTTGCATACCCCTTGACCTTAATTCACCTATTTTAAATTAATTACTCACCTTTTATCATATTTTGAAAACCGATATCCCCACGGAGCCCATCTTTCTCCTTATTATCATGTCCCCGGAAGTTTGGGTCTTTACAGTGTTATTTAAGTTGATCCCTGATGGATCAAGTGTATTGTAGTAGTGTGTGATGCCTTGGAAAAAATTTAGAATTGTGTTTTCCCTACATCAGTTGTAAATAGTTTCCCTTTTGATTAATGAGGGAGAAACCCATGATCGGTAATACCCCAACCCTAGGTTGAAGTTAGAAATCAGGGTTGTTGCTTTGAGGGTTTATAGGTTTGCTTATTGATGTAGTTACTGTTTAGCTAATCCTAGATGTCTGAATAGTCAAGTCAATTAGTGGATATGATACTACACTAGTGTAAATAGGTAACCTGTTTAAAAGATGATAAGTCCTTGTGATCTTGCTTCGGGGTTATTAGAATGGTAAGGATTTTGGGGATTAGAATAGTTGCGCATTCTGAGAACGTTCCATTTATCTCGAAATTGGGTAGCACGTGCAGTTTAGATATGTTGACTCGTTGGTATGCCCATGGGACAATAAGTTTGTTGTGTATTTAGGTTCCAAGACTTAGGTGATGATTTGAGGCTGTGTCGAATCTTCAGGTGATTGTCTCTATTCTGATTTCTAAGTTAATCGTGATTTAGGGATTAAAGGCCTTGCCTTGGTTGTGTGGTTATCTTTTAGATTTTCTTGAGTCTTTAGCTACCATATAGCGTAAATGTCTGATGTGAATCTTTGGAAAAGGGTTGCAATTGATTTTAATGTACAAACAAAGGGTTGATCAGAGTGGCGCAGCGGTAGCGTATGATCTGTGACTTTGACAATTTGTAGTAGGATCGAGGGTCCAAGTGATTAGTCATTTTCGAGGCTTAAAATGATCTAAAGTAGGAATTCATAAGTTCGTCGAGGTTTCAAATAATGACGGGGAAATAGTTGGTAATTTTAGCTGCCTACAATCTAGTGGACTATCATGAACTCTCTCATGTACTAATAATTGAGGAAGTAGATTTATGATCAGGTTTAACCATTGTGGGGGATTAGGGATTGTCTTATAACACGGTTTCAATCTCAATTTTAGATAAAAGACAATAGGCTTTGAGAATTAGGACGATTCAAATGATTAAGGTTCTCTAGAATCAATTGTCTCACCAAGAGAGTGATTTGGGAGTATGGAGGCAAATCTGGAAGGACTATTCCCTATTCTTAAGTTTTATGGTTTGTTAAATTTCAAAGACGAAATTTTTATTTGTGGAGAAAAATATAATATCCTCAATATTTTTATTCGATTTAATTGTATTTATTTATTTATTTTTGGGTAATTTAGGGTGTTATAAAAATTAATTTAACATTATAAAAATTTTGTAAAGTATTTGGAATTGTTGGCCAGTACCCGAGGTATGCCCGTTCGATCTCTCGAATATCGATTGTAATTTTAGGATTAAAAGAAAATGATATTTATTTATATAATAATAATAATAATAATAATAATAATAATAATAATAATAATAATAATAATAATAATAATAATAATAATAATAATAATAATAATAATAATAATAATTAAAAACAAGTAAAAGCAGAAGGAAAAGGAAGAAGCAGGGGATGTCGAGCGTCGGGGAGTCGGGGAGAGAGAGGATCGGGAGAGGGTTAGGGTTTTGGAGGGGAGAGGGGTGAGAGGAGTGTTTGCCGGCAGCAGCAGTGACCACAATGGCTGGCGATGGCCGCGTGGTGGTGATTGGCTGGCACGGTGAGGCAGAGTAGCTGCAGCAGCTACGGGAGTCGGCGCGACAGGGAGAACCGTGCGAAGGAGAAGAGGAAAAAATGAAGGCTTTCATGTCCGATTCCGAGCTCGAGCTAGTTGGAGAAATGGCAGATCGGGTAGAGGCAAGTACATCCATGCCCTTCTCTTCCATTCATTTTGATTTTCGTTCGATTCCCTTTGGGTGTTATTGTCCCGATACCTGACCCATGCATTTATATGTAATACCCATAGCTTAATTATACATATATGTGAATTCCATGTCCAATTGCTTAGTTTTTGTCCGATTCCCGCAACCCAGAAACCCTAATCACGTGCAGTACGGTTCACTGGCACCAAACAATTTAACCACAAAATTATTTGGGGCTTTTGCTTAAATTTTGACTAGATTACTATTACTCATAACCTAGGTATGCTAATTTATCAATTGGGTATCCGATTCGATGGTATTCTATAAAAACCCATTTGCCGGAATCATAGGATGAGTTCGGACCATATTTGATCAATTAATTCAAGTTTAATGCATAATTAAGCCTTAATTATGAGTTACACAGGTCTTGATTATAATCATATATCGGTTGGGAGATTGAATTTCAAGGTTTGACCTGTTTGGTGCATCCGGGAGCCCTAATCGGTGCCCCGGCACTGTTCATTTGAAATTAGGGGCTTTTGCAAAATTCTATCTTGTTTAATTGATATTTAATCATATGTAACTATATATACTCGAATGTTTATTGCGAAAATATTAATGTGAGCCTTTGTGAAGGAATTATCATCCGGAAGCTCCAAAGTTACGTTTGGCCAATGTGGTAGGAATTCCTAAAGCGTTATATTGAATCATGCATATGTGTAAAGTCACACAAAGACTTAAATCCTCAAGAAAGGATAGTCTGTGTATATTTATAAGAATTGAGCATGATATGCTAGAATACAGAGGGAATGACATATTAGTTATGATCCGATCCATTCTCCCGATGTGAGAACTATATGAACGAAATTTGGTGGACTTTTCCTCAATGATTAAGATACAATGAAACCATGACCACGGATTTGTGTTTATAGGGTAGTATCCCCTGGCATGTCATTGATATTACAGTGGAGACTTAAGGATTACCCTGACAGTGTATCTTGGCTCCTTATTGGAGCGGGTGATATCCTTAGCATGCCTTAGAACACTGTTGTGGAAAAACAAGGACTGCCTCTAGACGTCGGGGGTACTTGTGGGGGTATTTCATTATTGACCCATTTGCAGGCATTATATGGATGGCCCACCTTTGGGTCAATGATAGGAGGGTATGACCTTAGATTATGTGGTGTATTATGATCTTTTTCTCATTCTCTCGTATCGTTAGCTAGTACGACCTACTGGCCTTGGTCCGCAAAAGTTAATATAATTAACAAAGGGGCATAAAGATATGACTAATGTCATCATGCGTCCCAAAATTTTCCTTTCCTCACACGTTTCCTTTTTAATTACAAATATATGTTGCCCCATCCAATTATCATTTTCGTTGTTTATTCATTGTTTATTATTGGTATATGTTGCACTTGCTAAGCTATCAACTCACCCTTACTTCTTCTTTCCTTCCAAATGAGAATGCACTTATGTCGATTAGACCAAGTAGGTCGTAGGAGCATGATAGGAAGCCGATATCGAGCGAGGAGCTTGGGATTTAGTTTATGATTTTGTTGAGGCAAAGATCTTGTATTTATTTTGATGCTTTCGGATCTGTATATGTACGATGGCAATGATGATGTTGTGTATGTTGTTTAGCTTCTGTTGTATTTGTTGAATTTAGTTGCTTCCACCGGTTTATATGGTTTAATTATGTAGCTAGTGGCATGTTACCTGAACTGACGTCATACCTGAAGTTATGACATTGGTGGCACATGTTGACTATAACAATGGATCATGTGTAGTTGTTGTGTTGGATGAGTTTTCTGGTTGTGCTAGAATTATTTGGAATGGATTATTATTATTGTGCAAATGGTTTAACATGTTTTGTATTTGTTTTGATGGCCATATTATAGATGGAACTCTGCTGGATTTTTGACAGAAAATATGGTCCATCACAGTTGGTATCAAAGAAAAGAGATACCTTAGGTTTGATCTGAATCGTATGCGGAAGCCTAGACTAGAGTAGGATAGATTGAATAAAGTAGTCAAAGGCGTAGGATGACTAAGATAGGTCAAATAATTCTAGTTGCCCTAGTTTATATGACTTAGGCTAATATTAAGTCAGAATTAGTAGTTAGGAGTGATTGCTAGGTTGTGGTACCCTAAGTTGGTGTCTTAGTTGAGATAAGTTAGTTAACATAGACTAGAACTAACATAAAAGTTAGTCGATAAATGGGATAGTCAAGCTTTCACTATTCTAATTAGTGTCTAAGTGGTGAGTTAACCTATATTGTTTTTGTCCCAGGAAGGATATTTGTAGCTGATCGTGTCACTTAGGTTAAGGTTGAGACGTGAAAGTGGTCAACCACATGATAAAGAAGTTGGGCATCCAAATCTATTGAATGGAATTACAAGACTTGAAGGTCTTAGAAGGGCTTGGTTGACGAGAACCGAGAGATGGGATATGGAAAGAGAATACCTTAAGAATTGACATGGGTTGATCTTGGTCTAAGGATTCAGGTTACAGGTGCTTAGATAGCATGATAAGGTGAAAATGTGGGCTCGAGGTCCGGATGACTTGGATTTGATTTTGGTGTTTGTGAATCCGAGGATGGCGAATTGTGAACGACATAATAACGATCAAGTGTTTAAATTCTAAGTGACTCGGATTCTATGGAAGTTGAGTTGTGGATCCTGAGTATTGAAATGGTGTTTGTGGTGGCCCATTGTTCGGAATGTTAAGAGATATTGTAGAATATCTTCATGGACGTTTTTTTATGGACAGGTATTTTTTTGACAAGTTGTGGGAGCATGTTTCATACGGCAATTAGTTCAATCACAGAATTGAGGATTGTCCTTATCCACAGGCCGGACAGTGAAGGGGTCTAGCGTCTTGAACCAGGATTCTGAGGTGATGACACAAGGTGTAAAGTGTCTCCTGTCGTGATGGAAGGTAAGATTCTTGGGTTTAATATTGTAGCCCATGTATTGTTTAGGGATCCCGAATCTCTATTTTCAATTGTGTTCCCAAGTTATGTGTCATTTGAGGATCTAGGCTTTCCCATTGTGGCATAGAGATCCATGATATTTTCTTGGGTCCGTACTTAAGATCGGTTAGGTTAATCTGATTTATTTTGTGGTGCCAACCTTGATGTGATATAAGAACGACTTGGTCGGTAGGTCAGTGAGCTGATATGAATTGGGTTGGTAAGCACATTATGTCTTGCAATCAAATTGTGCAATTTGGGCTATGAACCTCAGTTAGTCAAGGTATCAAGAAATTATTATTGTTTTTCCTATAGGTCGTGTTATGGGATCCATGCTAAGTTTGTCTGATAATGAAACCACACCTAGAAGTCATCTCGTGGTCACTAAGAGGCTTTGGTTGCATAAACATTTGAGGATGCTTCTTAAGGGAAAAGATTAGGATGGTTGATCTTGGGTTGGTAGATTAAGACTATCGATATCAACATCGATCTTTAAGGACCTCATACTTGAATCGTTTGATCTTTTGTAAAGGCCTGATGATTTCTAGGATTGATCTATGCCCATTGCGTTGTCGATTATGGACAATTGAGAACTATGTTAGTGGCAACCATCGAGATAAGATGGGGCCGTTGCTTGTTCCGATGATGTTGTTTGGGTTTGTAGATTCATTGTCATGCTTATGAATTGTATGGGCTTCATCTTTTGACCATAATTGGGTAAGAATTGTGATGGCCTCATCGATGAACTCAAGGAATTATAGGGAGTGTGATCCTTGGTTGTGGCCTATGTCACGTAATAAGAAGGCTATAAGCCGTGTGTTCGGTTGAGGTTAGAGTGTGGGTTTTAGTAAGGGAAGATGTCATATCAGGTATGCGACTTCTTTGATAGCACAAATGTGGTCCTGTAGGGATTTGAATGATAGTTAACCTAGGGAAGATTGAGTAACATTGTGTGGATGCACAGTTTCCTTTGGTTTAGTTGCGTTGATAAGATATTCGTTAGGTTTCTCTCGAGGTTCAGCAATGTTCGCGGAGCATGGACTTAGAAGTGATCGGCATCCGTCAGAAGTAAGGTATGTTGGAATAAACTTCTAGGTTTAAATGATAATTGTTAACTGTGTCCTTTGGGTTGATCCTTCATGGATCAAGTGTATTGTAGTAGCATGTGATGCCTTGGAAAAAAATTTTAGAATTATGTTTTTACTACATCAGTTGTAGGCAGTTGCCCTTTTGATTAATAGGGGAGAAACCCATGATCGGTAATACCCTAACCATAGGTCGAAGTTAGCAATCGGGGTTGTTTCTTTGAGGGTTTATAGGTTTGCTTATGGATGTAGTTACTATTTAGTTAATCATAGATGTCTTAATAGTCATGTCAATTAGAGGATATGATATTGCACTACTGTAAATGGGTAACCTGCTTAAAAGATGGTAAGTCATTGTGATCTTGCTTCGGGGTTATTAGAATGGTAAGGAATTTGGGGATTGGAATAGTTGTGCATTGGCTTTCGAGGACGTTCCATTTATCTCAAAATTAGGTAGCACATGTGGGTCAGATATGTTGACTCGTTGGGATGCCCACGGGATAATAAGTTTGTTGTGTATTTAGGTTCCAAGACTTAGGTGGTGATTCGAGGCTATGTTGAATCTTCGGGTGATTGTGTCTATTGCGATTTCTAAGTTAATCATGATTTAAGGATTAAAGGCCTTGCCTTGGTTGTTGTGACGGACCAGATTATTCTCCATCGAATAACCTCCGTCAGAAAGATAAGACAAGCAGACAAAATGACAATAATAAATTTCTATAGAAGATTGGGTAGAGTTCCATCTGTAAATTGTATATTTCCAAAATACAAACACCTAAATATACAACCCTGCACAATAATCGAAAGGAAATTCACAAGAAAATCCATAAAGTCCAATGACAAACCGCACAGGATCTAAATGCCAAGACAACCGAGGTGGCTCCGACGACGTGATCCAGACGACACCGGCAAAGAATGATGCCAACTAGGAACCTCGAACTCACCACAAGGCAAGACTTGCGGAAGCATATAAAGACCACAATACATAGCGGACTGATACATAAATAAGTCATCCATCATCCACTATCATAAGATATCGCCATACAAGTTTTATTAGTTACAAAAGTCAAATCCAAAAAGATCCCTGCTATACATCTAATCAGTCTAAGTCCAAATCTTGAGCCTTGCGCGCAAAATAGCTATCTACTGAGCTTCTATGATCTACTCGGCCTCGTCAGGCATCAATGCGTTCTAATCTGAAAAAGATAAAGTAAGGGTGAGCATGAAGCCCAGCAAAATAAAATCATACATCACTAACTAACAACAGGTAACGGTAAACAATAGCTGGAAAGAAAAGCATAGGAACAATACAAGGGAACCCGAGAGGGAGAAGAACACTTGGGATTGTCCGATTCACTTACTTATGTCAGTTACTTTTTATTCATTTCATTTTAACATTTATCTTTGCGGACCTTGGAGCCAGTAGGTCGTAATAGCCAACGCGGCGAGAGAACGAGGAAAGGAATGTGTTCGCTACACATTCTAAAGCCACGGCTACATTTGAGGTCTGCAACACTCGACCATCGGTTGCATCTCTACTATGCAACATTTAACTAAATGGCTACATTTTAGGCCTGCAGCACTCGGCCAACACAGCCCATATCCCCGGGGACCAGGGCAAACCTCACTCTTTCACCATAGTGTCCTAGAGCATGCCATGAACATCACCCACCCCCAAGGGCGGCCGGAGTATTCCTTGGGTTCCCACCATGACGTACGTGGCAAGCTAGAGGACACCACCCTTATCAACCATGGTCCTAGTTTCAAGGTTCAACTTTCCGGGAGGGAGGACCTACCACTCGGCATACTCATTCACAATCTGGGATATCCCATTCCCATCACATGTCTCCATCTGGGAGATCACGTTCACCACGACATACCTAGTGGGTTTCCCTCCATTTATTTACTTAACTTTATTCCTTCTTTGGAATTGGTTTTCATAACAATTTAGTTTTAGTTCTCAAGGAGTTTGAAATTCCTTACCTCCGGTGGACAACCACCACCTTAGAAGCCTCTGGAACACATTCCCATGCTTCCGATAAACAATTAAACATTTCAAAACTTACACTTTCACATCAACACATAACATGAATCTCATCACAATTAGATAGGAGCGAAACGTGCAATTTCAAATTTTAATCACGGATGAACAATAACAATGTGTTTTTAGAGGACTCGGAGGCCGCGAACGGGTCATAATGTGCCAGATCACTCGAACGGCAAACATATATACAAATAGGGACGTAGGGATTCACATTTTGAAGTCAACTTAACGATTCACGGGCGACAAATGGGAAAACCCCAAAATTTCGTGGGTTAGGGTTTTATGAAGCTCCACCGGATGAATCGGTGAGCAAATCCACTAACAAACCATACCATCCTTGGTCTCGAGATACGGGTACTATATTTTCTAAGTTACGGGTGGGTATCGAGACGAAAATACCAGATAATCAACAAAAACAAACAAAAGAGGAAAGTTAGTGGGTATGAGAACACTTGCCTCAACGCGTGCTTTCACTTTAATAATTGGCTCTCGGACTGATTTGGACTCCTGGGCCTCGTTCTCCCCTTTTCTCTCACTAGGATTGCCCCTCTCTCTCTCTAAAAACCCTAGGGCCGCGAGAAAAATGAAGAGGGGAAGGCAGGGCGCGACTTTATATCGTGCCACCACTCGAGCACGGCCTGAGCGAGCATCAGACGGGCACATTCTAGAATTCCCGCTCGAGCGAAGCTCTAGCGGTCAGCGGGCGGGCGCGCTTCTGGAATTTCCTCTCGAGCGGAGCTCGAGCGGCCAGCGGACGCGAGATGCTGGCCCCGCATCTTAGCAGAAGAAATTTCGGATTATTTTCTAATTTTTTCACTAGATACATATCCCTGCACCATTCAATAGGTCTGTTATTAATTACCGATACGACGGTTACCTCTTAACTACCATACCCTTAAACCCGGAACCTCACAATTGTGTTATTATCTTTGGGATTTTCTTGGATCTTTAGTTGCCATATGGAATAAATGTTTGATGTGAATCATTGGAAAATGGTTGCAATTAATTTTAATGTACAGGTAAAGAGTCGATCAGACTGGTGCAACGGTAGCATATGATCCATGACTTAGAGAATTTGGAGTAGGATCAAGGGTTCAAGCAATTAGTCATTTTCGAGGCTTAGAATGATTTGAAGTAGGAATTCATAAGTTCCTCGATGTTTCGAATAACGACAGGGAAATAGCTGGTAGTTTTAGCTGTGTACAATTTGGTAGACTATCATGAACTCTCTCATGTACCGATAATTGAGGAAGTAGGTTTATGTTCGGGTTTAACCATTGTGGAAGATTAGGGATTGTCTTATAAAAAGGTTTCAATATCGATTTTAGATAAAAGACAATAGGCTTTGAGAATCAGGATGATTCAAATGATTAAGGTTCATAGAATCAATTGTCTCACCAAAGAGTGATTTGGGAGTACGGAGGTGAATCTGGAAGGACTATTCCCTATTTTTAAATTTTAAGGGTCGTTAAATTTTGAGGATAAAATTTTTATAAATGAGGAAGAATGTAATATTCTGAATATTTTTATTCGATTTAATTTGGTTTATTTATTTATTTTTGGACAATTTGGGGTGTGATAAAAAATAATTTAACACTATAAAAATTTTGGAGTGTACTTGAAATTGTTGGCTGGCACGTGGGGTGTGCCAGTTCAATCCCCCGAATATCAATTTGAATTTTGGTATTAAAAGAAAATGATATTTATTTATATAATAATAATAATAATAATAATAATAATAATAATAATAATAATAATAATAATAAATTTAAAAACGTGAGGTTCTTGGATTTAAAAACTTGATAATGATAAGGTGATTAGTATGTTAATGATCAATGCTAGGCCTATGGAACAAATAAGGTTTGGAATCGGATGAAAAAAAATCGAGAAAGTGTTCGGGTTCGTGTTGCCGATGCACAGCCAGCAGGCTTGCGCCACTGCTCGAGCCGTGCTCGAGTGGGGAAAGCCAGCACGCCGGCCGCTCGCTGCATGCTCTAGCCGCGCTCGAGCAGTGGTGCAGTATAAAAGTAGCACCCTGCCTTCTCCTCGTCATTTTTTGCTCGATTTAGGGTTTTAGACAAAGAGAGAGTGTGCCGATCCTAGTGAGAGAAAGGAGGAGATCAAGGCCCGGGAGTCCAAATCCGTCCTAGAGCTAGTTATAAAGGTGAAAGCACGCGTCGAGGCAAGTCTTCTTATACACACTTCTCGTTCTCTTTCGATGTTTTGCATGATTTCGTCGGGTATTTTGTGTCGATATCCACCGTGAATGTTAGAATCATGAAACCCATGCCTTGAGGTCCAAGAATATGTAGTTGTTTGTCCGAATCGTGTCGTATTCGCCCAGTTTGGTTTTACCGAAACCCTAACCCACAAAAATTAGGGATTTCCCTTTTTCCACCCGTGTATCATGAAATTGACCTCAAAATGTGAATCCCCACGTCCCAATGATGTATATATGTCGGCCGTGGGTCCAATTTCGCACGTCTCGACCCTTTTGCGGCATCTGAGCCCTCTAAGCTGGCGCTGTTACTGTTCATCCGAGATCGAAGGTGGAAATTGCATGTTCTCACCTTCGAGAAATGTTGAAATGACCCTAGAATATCAATCCCCGTATCTTAATTGTCTGTATATATCGACCGGATGTCTGATCCCGCAAGATTTGACCCGTTCATGGCATCCAGGAGCCTTAAAAGTTCCCCGTTACTGTTCATCCGAAAATGAATGGGAAGTTGCATGCTTCCATCATTGTGTTATGTTAAATCGAGTCCAAATGTGAAACCTCGCGTATCAATTGTGCATACGTGTCCACCGGACGTCCGATTTCTAAAGTATCGAACCGTTCATGGTGTCTGGATATTCCATAATGTGTTTTCCTGAAATGAAATTGAGAAATGTATCTGTTATGCCTCTAAATGTTATCGAAGCAACGTTTAACTATTTAAATGTAAATGTAAGCTCCGAAATGTGTATCCATTTGCTGGAGGCAAGGGAATGAGTGTGGCGACCCGAACCCGAATAACTCAAAAACGAAGCATCGGGCCGCACACGCGGAAATCAAAAAATTTAAAACCAAATAAAGCCATTCAATAATCTAGTTCATATCAATTCTTAACTGCCTCATGATAACCATACATCATCCATACAAAATTAAAAAGTCATAAAACCAACAGAAATTAAATAAGTTCCCTAATAATTTAAATCTAATCCTCTCGTTCATCGGGATCATCTTCTCACGTCTTGTTTCTTCGGGCTAACCGCTATCATCTCAACTGAGCCAAGAAAACACAAGGGTGAGCCAAAGCCCAAGCAGCAATATAATCAATAATGCCGACAACAATAAAAATCTCGGATATCAACTACTAAGGCTCTACACACCCTAACAACCTACTATATCCGAGACAGGGACAACACGTCGTGAATACGACTTAGGCAAAACGGTCCATAAGACCCGAACATCCAAAAATAACAAGAATGCCAATAATAGCGAAAATCCCCGAATCCGATTTCAACGATAATTTAGGGATTTTCCCAATGTGTCGAAACGCATAAGATACTCACGATAACAATACAACATGGATTCCATCAATCCGAGTATCACAAGATCCACACAAGGATATTGCCACCACAACAAATGAGGTACTCACAATCATAGGACATCTCAAAGAATCTCCGGATCTTATTCCGCCACCGTGAACCAAAGGTCATATATTCCCCGACAGCTGGTACTTGCACGGGCTACCTGATGTTCGCAAGTTTGACATCCAACCAAATCCATGGTCCACAGAGACTCTGCCCCACAAAGTACAGACGTCTCCCGAGCATGCTCATCATGCTCCTCTTCCGACTCTACACCAGTACGGAAGACAACTCACACGTCAAACCCAACATCTCCCGCCATGATATCCTCGATATCACGATCTACGATGTTCACAGGGCCATAAGCATCCCGCCACACTAGGCAACGTACCTCCATCCACCAGATACTGAAATCAAGATATCGGATAAGTGTAGACCACATTAAAGTACCAAAGCCTCCCATTCGACCGAGATACTTTAATGTTTTCACCCACTCTCCTCAACCTTGACCGTAAGAAACCAACGAGTTCAAATACTCACACCACAAGTATAACACAAAGAATACTTTACAACTTCCGCAACGTAACGTCGTTCGGTCGTACCAGACCGTACTCACACAACAATTCCAACACAAAGAATTGAATATCGGTACATCCAAAAAGGATTGCAAGGATCACAATATGATCACTTGACTCGTCTCATTCTATTCTTTCCATTGTCGGACGATGCCTACCACTAAGGCCAATTATATTTTTATCCCACTAAATAATTTATTTAGCCCAAACCCAAAACTTACTTCAATTACATCTTTAAAATTTCATTGGGCCCATGGCCCAATCACACAACTACTCACACATTTCTTTATTATTATTGGGCCTTCAGCCCAAAACACACCTTTCACATACACACTCACACACACTGTTGGGCCCACAGCCCAACACACCCACACATTACACAAATACATTGGGCCCATGGCCCAAACACACTATATATACACCGTTGGGCCTTTGGCCCAACATCACACACCGTTGGGCCCTTGGCCCAACACTCTCGCGCTGGCGCTGACGGTATTCGGGCCGCCGTCAACGGCCATGGTCGCGCCAATCCACGCCGGCCCAGACGCCCACTCCGCTGCCTCCCACACACACCCACGACTACCCAGCAGCCCAGCCGCTTCACGCACCACTACCCAACGCACGCACAGCAGCCTTCGCTAAGCTCCCTCATTCCGCAACACACACACACACCGCAACACACGAACACGTAACGCACTCGAACCCTGCATACACCCACAAGTCCCGTATAATCAGATTATGATAAATACGTAACCCAAACCGTACGCACTCCAAGCGATCAACACAACGCTCGCTTTCTTCATCGATTTAAACCGCAACACAAAACGAGTAAGGAACGATTCAAGATTTGGACATTGAAATCATATGACCAAGAAGAACAAACCGCAAAATGACAAGGAAACGGAAATCACTTGCAGATTGAAGAGAAACGACAGAATACTTGCCTCGATTAACACGCGCCGAGAACGGCTTCAAATCGGCTCCGTTCCGCTTCAGATCCGAAAACGGCTTCGACGCATTTACGACTTCGCAGCAACCAAATGGCAACGGCAACGGCGACTTAAACTCGACAACGGTTTTGGAAGACGACCTTGAACCACGGCTCGATTTTCTTCTTCCTTCACTTCGCAGAACGAACCCACAACCGCGCTTCATTTAAATCGATGGAGCCGTTGCGAGAGAGAAGAGAGAGAGGGAGAGAAACTTTCGAGGCGCGAAAGAGGAGAGAGGGAGATTGTGAGGGAAATTGTGGGGAAATGGCGCCGGAGCTGAGGTGGAAAAATGGAAATGAATTTGATTTTTCTTTTTCTTTCGTTTTCTTTGAATTTAATATATATATATATTTTGATAATAATAATAATAATATTATTATTATTATTATTATTATTATTATTATTATGTTTATATATATATATATTTATTTATATATATATATATATTTATTTATTTATATATTATTTTATTAATACATTATAAAATAAATCTACTCAATTTTAACTTCAATTACTCCAATAAAATATCCGGTTGCTACAATCCTCCCCCCTTAAAAGAATTTCGTCCTCGAAATACAATCTCAACCACTAAACAAATGGGAATATTTTTCCTTGACCTCATCCTCCAACTCCCACGTTGCTTTTTGAACCTTCACCATCGGAATCACCTTCCGCCGCAACGTCTTATCTTGACGATCCAATATCTTCATTGGTTGTTCTTCAAAAGATAGATCCTCACGAACACGTAACGCCGAATAATCAATCACGTGCGTTGGATCGTACACATATTTCCGTAACATGGAAACATGGAAGACATTGTGCACTCCAGATAAAGCTGGTGGTAAGGCCAATTTGTAAGCAACCTCACCGACACGCTCCAATATCTCGAAAGGCCCAATGAAACGCGGTCTGAGCTTTCCTTTCATGCCAAAACGAGACACACCCCTAAAATTAGATTTTTTTTTTTTTTTTTTGTATCATCCCACACTTGACTATTTACTATCTGGCTTTATATTCTCGATCGTAGACTATTTTTCTAGCAATATACACTTCTACTGAATGAATATCCAACTGAACCCATGGATAAATACCCTCAAGTGCTTCTTATCACTTCTATTATTTAAGCTAGATCCCACTTATACTAATACTCTGGCCTAACAATTTTATCGTGATCTAGAATATCTCAGACCCTAAACCCAAAACATATTATACATTTTATGATTCAGAATCACCGATGGTCTGGTAAGCCCTCAAGGATGTCCTCAAAGATGTGCAAGATCCTCCTCGACCTAGAATAATCATAAATATGTTAAATCCTCGAGCCACATAGCAAGTCACCACTTCAAAGACCAAGCCTTGCAAGTCCTCTAAAATGGACATCATTCTTTACTCCGACTTAATTTATTAGAATTACCTCTAAATCTTCAAATCTCATCGCCTAATATCCTCAAACATTATCAACTTAAATCCTCAAATATTCACACAGAACCTTAATTCTCTGATACCATTTCTGTGGCGACCCGAACCCGAATAACTCAAAAACGAAGCATCGGGCCGCACACGCGGAAATCAAAAAATTTAAAACCAAATAAAGCCATTCAATAATCTAGTTCATATCAATTCTTAACTGCCTCATGATAACCATACATCATCCATACAAAATTAAAAAGTCATAAAACCAACAGAAATTAAATAAGTTCCCTAATAATTTAAATCTAATCCTCTCGTTCATCAGGGATCATCTTCTCACGTCTTTTTTTCTTGGGCTAATATCATCTCAATGAGCCAAGAAAACACAAGGGTGAGCCAAAGCCCACAAGCAATATAATCAATAATGTCGACAACAATAAAAATCTCGGATATCAACTACTAAGGCTCTACACACCTAACAACCTACTATATCCGAGACAGAATACAACACGCCGTGAATACGACTCTAGGCAAAACGGTCCATAAGACCCGAACATCCAAAAATAACAAGAATGCCAATAATAGCGAAAATCCCCGAATCCGATTTCAACGATAATTTAGGGATTTTCCTGGTCCATGTGTCGGCCGAGAACGACCCGAGATACTCACGATAACAATACAACATGGATTCCACTTTCCGAGTATCACAAGATCCACACAAGGATATTGCCACCACAACAAATGAGGTACTCACAATCATAGGACATCTCAAAGAATCTCCCGGATCTTATTCCGCCACCAGAACCAAAGGTGCGTATATTCCCATGGTACTTGACTACGATGTTCATGTTTGACATCCAACCAAATCCATGGTCCACAGAGACTCGCCCCCCACAAAGTGAGACGTCTCCCGAGCATGCTCATCATGCTCCTCTTCCGACTCTACACCAGTACGGAAGACAACTCACACGTCAAACCCAACATCTCCCGCCATGATATCCTCGATATCACGATCTACGATGTTCACAGGGCCATAAGCATCCCGCCACACTAGGCAACGTACCTCCATCCACCAGATACGGAAATCGTGATGGATAAGTGTAGACCACATTAAAGTACCAAAGCCTCCCATTCGACCGGATACTTTAATGTTTTCACCCACTCTCTCAACCTTGACCGTAAGAAACCAACGAGTTCAAATACTCACACCACAAGTATAACACAAAGAATACTTTACAACTTCCGTAACAGAACGTCGTTCGGTGCGACCACTGCACCCGTACTCACACAACAATTCCAACACAAAGAATTGAATACTCGGTACATCCAAAAAGGATTGCAAGGATCACAATATGATCGGTTTGACCTTGTCTCACTATTCTTTCCAGTTCGTTCGGGACGATGCCTACCACTAAGGCCAATTATATTTTTATCCCACTAAATAATTTATTTAGCCCAAAAAAACTTACTTCAATTACATCTTTAAAATTTCATTGGGCCCATGGCCCAATCACACAACTACTCACACATTTCTTTATTATTATTGGGCCTTCAGCCCAAAACACACCTTTCACATACACACTCACACACACCGTTGGGCCCACAGCCCAACACACCCACACATTACACAAATACACATTGGGCCCATGGCCCAAACACACACTATATACACACTTGTTGGGCCTTTGGCCCAACATCACACACCGTTGGGCCCTTGGCCCAACACTCTCACGCTGGGGCGCTGACGGTATTCGCGCCGTCAACGGCCATGGTCGCCGCCAATCCACGCCGGCCCGACGCCCACTCCGGCTGCCTCCACACACACCCACGACTACCCAAAGAGCCCAGCCGCCCACGCACCACTACCTAACGCACGCACAGCCGGCCTTCACGCTTCTCCCTCATTCTGCAACACACACACACACCGCAACACACGAACACGAACGCACTCGCATCGGCCACCCTGAATACACCCACAAGTCCCGTATCTTTGGAAGGTATAAATACAGAGAACCCAAACCGTCGCACTCCAAGCGATCAACACAACGCTCGCTTTCTTCATCGATTTAAACCGCAACACAAAACAGAGTAAGGAACGATTCAAGATTTGGACATTGAAATCATATGACCGAAGAAGAACAAACCGCAAAATGACAAGGAAACGGAAATCACTTGCAGATTGAGAAACGCAGCAGAATACTTGCCCGATTAACACGGCTCGAGAACGGCTTCAAATCGGCTCCGGTTCCGCTTCAGATCCTGAAAACGGCTTGACGCACGACGACTTCGCAGCAACCAAATGGCAACGGCAACGGCGACGAAACTCGACAACGGTTTTGGAAGACGACCTCAGGATGAACCACGGCTCCGATTTTCTTCTTCCTTCACTTCGCAGAACGAACCCACAACCGCGCTTCATTTAAATCGACGGTTCCGGCCACAATGGAGCCGTTGCGAGAGAGAAGAGAGAGAGGGAGAGAACTTCGCAGACGAGGGCGAGAAAGAGGGAGAGAGGGAGATTGTGAGGGAAATTGTGGGGAAATGGCGCCGGGAGCTTCGGGAAGAAGAAGGAGCTGAGGTGGAAAAATGGAAATGAATTTGATTTTTCTTTTTCTTTCGTTTTCTTTGAATTTAATATATATATATTTTTGATAATAATAATAATAATATTATTATTATTATTATTATTATTATTATTATTATTTTATATATATATATATTTATTTATATATATATATATATTTATTTATTTATATATTATTTTATTAATACATTATAAAATAAATCTACTCAATTTTAACTTCAATTACTCCAATAAAATATCCGGTTGCTACAATCCTCCCCCTTAAAAGAATTTCGTCTCGAAATACAATCTCAACCACTAAACAAATGGGAATATTTTTCCTTGACCTCATCCTCCAACTACGTTGCTTTCCTGTGATGACTCCAGACCATCGGAATCACATTTTATCTTGACGATCCAATATCTTCATTGGTTGTTCTTCAAAAGATAGATCCTCACGAACACGTAACGCCGAATAATCAATCACGTGCGTTGGATCGTACACATATTTCCGTAACATGGAAACATGGAAGACATTGTGCACTCGGATAAAGCTGGTGGTAAGGCCAATTTGTAAGCAACCTCACCGACACGCTCCAATATCTCGAAAGGCCTAAACGAAACGAAGAGCTTTCCTTTCATGCCAAAACGAGACACACCCTAAAATTAGATTTTTTTTTTTTTTCTTTTTTGTATCATCCCACACTTGACTATTTACTATCCGTTTATATTCTCGATCGTAGACTATTTTTCTAGCAATATACACTTCTACTTGAATGAATATCCAATCAACCCATGGATAAATACCCTCAAGTGCTTCTTATCACTTCTATTATTTAAGCTAGATCCCACTTATACTAATACTGGTGATCTAGAATATCTCGGACCTAAACCCAAAACATATTATACATTTTATGATTCGTAATCACCGATGGTCGTTCCTCCTCGACCTAGAATAATCATAAATATGTTAAATCCTCGAGCCACATAGCAAGTCACCACTTCAAAGACCAAGCCTTGCAAGTCCTCTAAAATGGACATCATTCTTTACTCCGTTAATTTATTAGAATTACCTCTAAATCTTCAAATCTCATCGCCTAATATCCTCAAACATTATCAACTTAAATCCTCAAATATTCACACGAACCTTAATTCTCTCGATACCATTTACTAACTCAAAACGAAGCATCGCATTTTAAAACCAAATAAAGCCATTCAATAATCTAGTTCATATCAATTCTTAAGATGATAACCATACATCATCCATACAAAATTAAAAAGTCATAAAACCAACGAGAAATTAAATAAGTTCCTAATAATTTAAATCTAATCCTCTGCATCGGATCATCTTCTCACGTCTTTGTTTCTTCGGGCTAACCGCTATCATCTCAACTGGAGCCAAGAAAACACAAGGGTGAGCCAAAGCCCAGCAATATAATCAATACCGACAACAATAAAAATCTCTTGGATATCAACTACTAAGGCTCTACACACCTAACAACCTACTATATCCGAGACAGACACAACACGGTCGTGAATACGACTCTAGGCAAAACGTCCATAAGACCCGAACATCCAAAATAACAAGAATGCCAATAATGAAAATCACGGAATGATAATTTAGGGATTTTCCTATTGTCGTACTCACGATAACAATACAACATGGATTCCACTTTGAATCAGTATCACAAGATCCACACAAGGATATTGCCACCACAACAAATGAGGTACTCACAATCATAGGACATCTCAAAGAATCTCCCTGATCTTATTCCGCCATGTGAACCAAAGGTCACAGATATTCCCCGTTTTTAACTACCGATGTTCGCAAGTTTGACATCCAACCAAATCCATGGTCCACGAGACTTGTTCCGAGCATGCTCATCATGCTCCTCTTCCAGGTTACACCAAGAGAACCGATATCCTCGATATCACGATCTACGATGTTCACAGGGCCATAAGCATCCCGCCACACTAGGCAACGTACCTCCATCCACCAGATACGGAAAATTTTCGGATAAGTGTTTAAAGTACCAAAGCCTCCCATTCGAGAATACTTTAATGTTTTCACCCACTCTCCTCAACCTCGACTGTAAGAAACCAACGAGTTCAAATATCCACACCACAAGTATAACACAAAGAATACTTTACAACTTCCAATAACGTCGTTCTTCCAATATCGGTACATCCAAAAAGGATTGCAAGGATCACAATATGATCGTTTGATGTCTCACTATTCTTTCCAGTTCGTTGGGACGATGCCTACCACTGGCCAATTATATTTTTATCCCACTAAATAATTTATTTAGCCCATTACTTCAATTACATCTTTAAAATTTCATTGGGCCCATGGCCCAATTTCACACATTTCTTTTATTATTATTTGGGCCTTGACCCCAAAACACACCTTTCACATACACACACACACACACTGTTGGGCCCACAGCCCAACACACCCCACATTACACAAATACATTGGGCCCATGGCCCAAACACACACTATATACACACACCGGGGCCTTTGGCCCAACATCACACACTTATTGGGCCCTTGGCCCAACACTCTCACGACGGTATTCGCCGCCGTCACGGCCATGGTCGCGCCAATCCACAGCCGGCCCGAGACGCCCACTCGGCTGCCTCCACACACACCCCACGACTACCCAAAGAGTTCAGCCCGACGCACCACTACCCCACAACGCACAGCACGCAGCAGCCTTCGGCCGATTCCCTCATTCCCGCAACACAGAACACACGAACACGGCACTCGGGACGGCCACCCCCGAGAATACACCCACAAGTCCCATTTTTGCGTATAAATACGAGGCGGAACACAACGCTTCTTCATCGATTTAAACCGGCAACACAAAAATTGGAACGATTGAAGATTTGGACATTGAAATCATATGACCGAAGAAGAACAAACCGCAAAATGACAAGGAAACGGAAATCACTTGCATTTGAAGAGAAACGGTAATACTTGCCTGACGATTATTTAAAATCGGTTCGGCTTCAGATCGGAAAACGGCCCGACGTGGTTCGACAACGGTTTTGGAAGACGACCTTGAACCACGGCTCCGATTTTCTTCTTCCTTCATTTTTCCGCCACAATGGAGCCGTTTCGAGAGAAGAGAGAGAGGAGAGAACTTTGTGAGGGAAATTGTGGGGAAATGGCGCCGGGAGCTCGGGAAGAAGAAGGAGCTGAGGTGGAAAAATGGAAATGAATTTGATTTTCTTTTCTTTCGTTTTCTTTGAATTTAATATATATATATATTTTGATAATAATAATAATAATAATATTATTATTATTATTATTATTATTATGTTTATATATATATATATATTTATTTATATATATATATATATTTATTTATTTATATATTATTTTATTAATACATTATAAAATAAATCTACTCAATTTTAACTTCAATTACTCCAATAAAATATCCGGTTGCTACAATGAGTCCCGGAGGTTTCAAAGTGATATGTGATCATCGGAGGTAAGGAATCTAATCTCTCTCATGAACTTGGAATGAATTGTGGTGAATAAGGGAATTGAGTCCCACAGATTGTGTATAAGGAAACTGAGTCCCATAGAAGGTTGTGAACCGAGCCAATGAACGGAAGGGAATCCACATTGTGCTTTGTGGTGATATGATCTCCTGGATAGAGATGTGTGTGATGGAATGATCTCCCGATTGGAGATGTATGTGATGGGAATGAGATTTCCCGAGTTGTATATGTGTGTGGCAAATGTGGATTTTCCTTTCCAAGTGTTGAGACTAACCTTGAAACTAGGGCCATGATTCATAGGGGTAGTATTCTTTAGCATACCATGTCCATCGTGGTGTGAACCCGATGAATACTTGGACACGTATTCGGGCTGCTTGTGGGAGCCGGTGATGTCCGTGGTATGCTTTAGGAAACTACTGTGGAAGAACGAGGATTGCCATCACTACATAGCGAGATGTAGTTGTTCGTTGATTGTCGTGGATGCAACCGGGGGTCGAGTGCTGCCGACCTAAAATGCAGCTGTGGCTTTAGAATGTGTAGCGAACACATTCCTGTCCTCGTTCTTTCACATCGTTGTCTAGTGCAGTCTACTATCACGGGTCCGCAAATATGATGTAATAATGAAAATGAATAATGTCCAATCGATGTAACTGTGAGAACCGTGTGAATCTAGTGATTCAAAATGTTTCCTGTTTCTCCTCTTGATTCATGTTTGTGGAGATTCCTTGTATCCTCTCCCGTTCCAGTTCTTGTATATGTCTGTGAGTTGTGTTTATGATTATACTTGCTGAGTTGTAAGCTCACTCCTGCTATTTGTTATTTTCCTTCTAGATGAGAACACTTATCCGGTGCCTGATAGTTAGAGCAAGGAGAGAGACTTGCTTGAAGAGATTAGTTGGACGTCAAGTGCTTTGAAGATTTGGTCCTGTTGTTGTAAGGAAATGTAGCAGCCACTCATGGATGGATGTGGCCCGTTGTTATTATTTTATGGTTTTGTTATGCTTCCGCAAGTTTTGATGATTTAGTTGTACTTTCGTATTTATTTTAATATTTTGAGCTTCGTTTTATTTTAGATGGCATCTCTCTAGATCTAATACGGTAGATAGGAGTACTGTATTGGAGCCATGAATGATATGGCAGATGTTGTGATCCTGTGTGTTGTGTTGTAGCCTTTATGTTAAGCCTTCGATTAGATGTGTGCTTGTACAAAATATTTTTAAGTAGGTTATATTTTTGGTCTTTCGTCCAGTTGCAGAGGAAACTCGGCCAGAATTTCTGTAGGGTCCATAGGTTAATTATGGACTTTAGTTTGTGTTGCAATTGTGGAGGTTATTTATTGGAAAAAATAATAATAATAATAATAATCCGGTTTGTCACAAAAACAAGTAAAAGCAGAAGGAAAAGGAAGAAGAAGGTGAAGTCGGGCATCCGGGAGAGAGAGGATTGGGAGAGGGTTAGGGTTTTGCAAGGGAGAGGGGTGAGAAGAGCGTTTGTCGGCAACGGTGGCGACCACGATGGTCAGTGACGGCCGCTTGGTGGTGACCGGCTGGCGTGGTGATGCAGAGCAGCGGCAGCAGCTGCGGGAGTGGGCGCGAGAGGGAGAATCGCGTGAAGGAGAAGAGGAGAAAATGGAAGATTTCGAGTCTAATTCTGAGCTTGAGTTAGTTGGAGAAAAGGTAGATTGGGTAAAAGCAAGTGCATCCATACACTTCTCTTCCATTCGTATTGATTTTTGTTTGATCCCCTTCGGATGTTATTGTTTTGATACCCAACCCATGCATTTATTTGTGATACCCATAGCTTAATTATACATATATGTGAATTCCATGTCCAATTGCTGAGTTTTCATTCGATTCTCGCAACCTAGAAACCCTAACCACGTGCAGTACTATTCATCAGCACCGAACCAATTTAACCACAAAATTATTTGGGGCTTTTGCTTAAATTGGGACTAGATTATTATTACCCATAACCTGGGTATGCTAATTTATCAATTGGGTATCCGATTTGGCGGTATTATGTAAAAACCCGTTCGCTGGACCCTAGGATGCATCCGAACCATGTTTGATCAATTGATTTGAGTTTAATGTATAATTAAGCCTTAATTATGAGTTACCCATGTCTTGATTATAATCATATATCGGTTGGGTGATCGGATTTTAAGGTTTGACCCATTTGGTGCATCCGAGAGCACTAATCGGTGCCTCCACACTATTCATTCGAAATTAGGGGCTTTTGCATAATTCTATCTTGTTTAATTGATATTTATTCATATGTAATTACATATGCTCAAATGTTTATTCTGGAAATATTAATGTGAGCCTTTGTAAAGGAATTATTGTCCGGAAGCTCAAAGGTTACGTTTGGCAAATGTGGTAAGAATTCCTAGCTGTTCCAAAGTATTATATTGAATCATGCATATGCGTAAAGTCAGACAAAGACTTAAACCCTCAAGAAAAGATAATTTGTGTAAATATATAAGAATTGAGCATGATATGCAAGAATAGGAGGGAATGCCATAGTTGGTTATGTGTATGATCCGTTCTCCTTGTGTGAGAACTATATAAATGAAATTGGTGGACTATCCCTCAAAGATTAAGAAACAATGAAACCAGGACCAAGGATTTATGTTTATAGGATAGTATCCCCTGGCATGCCATTGATATTACAATGAAGACTTAAGGATTACCCTGGCTTAGAGCGGGTGATATCCTTGGCATACCTTAGGACACTACTATGAAAGAACGGGGACTTTCTTTGGACCCCAAGAGTACATGTGGTGGCATTTTGTTATTGGCCTTTCTGCAGGCATTATATGGATGGCCCACCTTTAGGTAAATGATAGGAGGGTATGACCTTAGATCATGTGGTGTATCATGATCCTTTTCTCATTCTCTCGCATCATTAACTAGTATGACCTACTGGCCTTAGCCCGCAAGAATTAATATAATGAATGAAGGTGCATAAAAAAATGATTAATGTCATATTGCGCTTCAAAATGTTCCTTTCCTCTCATGTTTCCTTTTTAATTACAAATATATGTTGCCCCATCCCATTATCGTTTTCATTGTTTATTCATTATTTATTATTGGTGTATGATGCACTTGCTGAGCTATCAACTCACCCTTACTTCTTCTTTCCTTTCAGATGAGAATGCACTTATGCCGATGAGACCGAGTAGGTCGTAGGAGCGTGATAGGTGGATGATATCGAGCGAGGAGCTTGTGACTTAGTCTATGATTTTGTAGAAGAAAAGATCTTGTATTTATTTTATTTTGATGCTTTTGGATCTGTATATGTATGATGGCAATGATGATGTTGTGTATGTAGTTTAGCTTCTACTGTATTTATTGGATTTAGTTGATTCCGCAGGTTAATATGGTTTAATTATGTACATGGTGGTATTTTGTCTGAACCGACGTCATACTCGCATTATGACGTCGGTGCCACATGTTCTTGATTGTGGCTATGGATCTTGTGTAGTTGTTGTCTTTGTCTAGATGTTGGGATTTGTATCGGATGAGTTTTCTGGTTGTGGTAGAGTTGTTTGGGATGAATTATTGTTGTTGCATAGGATGTTTAACAGGTTTTGTATTCGTTTTGACGGCCGCATTACAGATGGAACTCTGTCAAATTTTCAGCAGAAAAATATGATCAGTCACACATCCGCTCCCTCATGAATTCAAAAGTTTTGCCCTTAATCCGTGTGATAGAAGCACGGATCCGATGGACTCTCTTGACCACTTCTATGATGGACCGTATTTTTTTGCCAAAAATCCAGTAGAGTTTCGTCTGTAATATAGATTTTCGTTAATACAAAAACATATTCAATCTCCTGTATAAAACAAAATACATCCAAAAAATCCAAAACATCGACGTCATATAACAACACACAAAATCACATAGGATCCAATAATAACTCCCCATGAGATCCAATTGCCACATATTATTCGTGGCTCCAATGTTGTGTATCTAAACACAACATTGGCCAAAGAGAGATGTCACTAAGTGCCTGCTACAAACCATGATAACCTTTGAAAGTATAAATAAATCCCTAACACAACGGAAACTAAACAATATATATGTATAATATATATTATGATTTCCAACCGAAAGATAAATATATATAATATTTCCATGACATATATAAAGCTACAAATTATAAGTCTTCGATATGTTCTCCCAAATTCAGATCCTCGTCCACTTCGAATCTCTATACTGTCCCATCGGATATAATAGACCTGTGCTAATCTGGAAACAAGGAGAAGTAAAGGTGAGCCAAAATCTCAACAAGTGCAATATAATCAAGAAGATAAACAATATAAGCAAAATAAAGTCAAGATTGATATACGAGTACGATGAGGATGTGTAAACATAAGACGTAATCGAATATACTTTTGGAACACAATTAATATTTTCACATTTTATCCATATTTTCTTTGGGATGTAAGTTATGCATAATGACTTATATTTGCGGACAAGGGCTAATAAGCCTAACTAGCTAAAGGTGTGGGAGAACGAGGAAATAGTCATGTCATCCACATGACCTAAGAGCATAAGCTCCTATTATTGACCCAGAGGCAAGCCATCTATATATCATGCTTGTAGATGGGCCATACACATATGCCTCCATGTCCCCCGGAGCCTAGAAGTAGTCTTCATCCTTCCACAGTAATATTCTAATGCTTGCCAAGAGTATCACCCACTACAATATATGGCCAAGACAATCCCTAAGTCTCTACTATTATACCAATGGTATGCCAAGGGGTCCATAATATAAATATGTGGTTCTAGTTTCTTGATTTCTTATTCTTTTGAGGGAAGGTCCACCATACTTCTTTCATAATCTTCTCCATCCGAGAGAACTAATCAATCATAAAATAATTGTAGAATTTTTCTCCAAATACTTGCATGATTTTTATCTTCTTTCAGATTTACATCTTCTCATGACTTAATTTGCATATACAAATATCATAATCATAAGAAAGAATAGAAATTCTTACCACCGAGAAGCAATTGTAACTTTAGAAGCTTCTAAAAAACATTTTCTTCACTATTGGTTAACAAACATAATTTTCAGAACATACAATTAAACACATGCTAATATATACAACTCAATTAACAATTGAACCATGTGGAATCATGCAAAATTACTTAAAAGCCTTGGGTGAATAGTAACTTCATGTGTGAATAGTACCCGATTATGCATATCAAACGATTCTAAAAAATTTAGGCATCCAATGGGTAAATTATCAAATTCAAGACATGAATAATTATAACTCAAGCCAATTTATACATAAAATTTAAAATAAACACTTAACCAAGGTTCGGTGCACATCTTAGGGTTTCGTTGAATGAAAATACACATAAAACTATTAAATCGGATATCCAATAGATAAATTAACTCATATAGGATATGGGTAATAATATTTTAGACCCAATTTATGAGAAAGCCCAAAAGGTCAAAACCATCGGGGTGTGGGGTTAGGGTTTTAGTACAAAATCAGTTAATTTCTACAAATTTGGATATGAAATTTATATATATGCATAATCAAGCCATGTGTGACAGAACGGGGGTGTTTTTGTACCTTCCGTCAATACATATATAGAATATAACATCTTAAAATTTTAGGAGAAAACCGACAGAGTTTTCCATAAAATTAGGCTAAACTGATACAGATAACTTGAATATTTCATAATCTGGATAGATATATAAATAAATAAGCTTTCACATTCATCCATTTCACAAAAACAGGATCAATAAAAATGTCATATTCATTCATGGCTCAAATATAATATTCCTATCCACTATAACCATTTCAAAAAGAAGATGCCGTCTAGGACCTGTACATATCCAAAGCAGAATAGCGGAAGCAACTATTTCCAAAAATAAACTTGCAGAAGCATAATTCATTGTTCCAATAAAATACATAATATGCAACGATAATTCATACACAATATTTGTAACATCCCGAAATCCTGAAATATTTTTATCGGACTAAATTGGAATTATTTATTATTTTCGGTAATTTTGGGTAATTCGGGCATGTGAAAAATTAATTTAACATTATGAAATTTTGGAAGAATATTCAGAATTGTTGGGTCGGTGCCAGAGTGTGCCCATTTGATCGTTCGGGTGTCGAATTTAAATCGGGATTAAAAGAAAATGTAATATATATATATATATATATATATATATATATATATATATATATATATATATAATAAGTAAAAAGGGAAGGGGAGGCAGAATCGGGAGAGGGAATTCAAGAGAGAGAGGCGAGGGTTAGGGTTTAGTGGCGAGAGACGGCGCGGCGCCGCGCGTGACGCGCAGGTCGGCCGCGGCCCGGCAATGACCGTGCGAGGTGGTGGTGGCCCGGCAGGGCGTCGCGGTCGGGCAACGGCAGCGCTTCGTGGGAGCCCGGTGAGAGGAGGAGCTCGCGAAGGAAAAAGAGGAAAATGGAGGCCTTCGGGTCCGATTCCGAGCTCGAGCTAGTTGGAGAAAATGTAGAGCACGTCGAGGCAAGTGTTCTCATACCCACTTCTCGTTCTCTTTCGATGTTTTGTGTATTTTCGTTGGGTATTTTGTGTCGATACCCACGAGGAATGTTAGGACATTGAAAACCCATGCCTTGAGGTCCAAGAAAATGTGGTTAGTTGTCCGATTCGTGTCGATTCGCCCGGGTGGGTTTTACCGAAACCTAACCTACGGGATTTTGGGGGTTTCCCATTTCCCGGCCTCGTATCATGAAATTGACCTCAAAAATTGGAATGCCCACGTCCCAATGATGCATATATGTCGGCCGCGGTCCGATCTCGCGCGTTGCACCCGTTCGCGGTGTCCGAGCCCGTTAAAGGGGCGCCAAGTATGTTCACCCGAGACCGAAGGTGGATTTTGTGCGTTGTCACCTTCGTGAAATGATGAAAGAACCCTAGAATATGAATCCCGTATCCCAATTGTGTGTATATATCGACCGGATGCCGAATCTCGCAAGATTTGACCCGTTAAGTGGCATCCGGGAGCTTTGATAGTTTCCGTTGTGGATAATCCGGAAATGAATGGGAAGTTGCATACTTCCACCCTCGTGACAAGTAAATCGAACCCCAAATGTGTAATCCTGTGTACAAGATGTACGTACGAATCCACCGGACGTCCGATTTTCAAGTATTGAACCGTGTGCGGCGTCCGGGTGTTCGAAGAGAAATCTAATAATGTTCACCCAAAAACGAAACGAGAAATGCAAAGTGAAATGTGATCCTAATTGTAATGAAAGAACGTTTAAATTATTAAACGTAAATGTAAACCCTGAATGTGAATCCGTGTGACGGAGGCAAAGGAATGAGTCTCGGAGGTTCCAAAAGGACTTGTGATCACTCGAGGTATGAGATCTAATCTATATTGTGAACTTGGAGTGAATTGTTGTGGTTTAAGGGAATTGAGTCCCACTGATTGTGGATTAAGGGAATTGAGTCCTATCGATTGTGATTAAGGGAATTGAGTCCCATTGGTTATTGAGAACCGTGACGTGAATGGAAGGGAGTCCACATTATGCTTGATGATGTAATCTCCTGGATGGAGATGTGATTGATGATGTAATCTCTCGGTTGGAGATGATTGTGATGGGAATGAGATTTCCCGAGATATGATTGTATGGAAAATGTGGATTTCCCTCTCCAAGTGTCGAACCTAACACCTAAACTAGGACCCCGAGTCATATGGGTAGCATTCTTTAGTGTACCATGTCCATCGTGGTGGGAACCCGAGGATACTTGGCCACGTATTCTGGCGCTCGTGTGAGCGGGTGATGTCTCGTGGTACGCTTTAGGAAACTACCGTGGAAGAACGAGGATTGCCACGACCCCGGGGGTGTGGGTGTGTCGACGCTACATATTGAGATGTAGTCGTCGAGATGATTGTTTAAATGGATGCAACCGAGGGTCGTGTGCTACCGACCGAAAGTAGTAGCCGTGGCTTTAGAATGTGTAGCTAACACATTCTGTCCTCGTTCTTCTCGCATCGTTGGTTAGTACGATCTACTAGCCGGGTCCGCAAAGATGATATAATAATGAAAATGAATAATGTCCAATCGATGAACCTGAATCAAGTGATTCGAGACAGGCAAAGTGAACCTGTAATGAAAATCTTGTGAATCCAAAATGAGAACCGAATGAATCCAGTGATTCAAGATGAAATCGTAGGAATCAAGTGATTCCTGTTGGTCCCTGTTCACTCTCCTATTTCTTGTCTATGGAGAGTATGTGTTTCCTTTCCCTGTTCTTATTCTTGTACATGCCTTGGAGATTTGTGTATGATTATATTTGCTGAGCTGTTAGCTCACTCTTGCAGTTGATGTTTTTCCTTTCAGATGAGAACACTTAGTTAGCGCATGTAGATAAAGCAAGGAGAGGCTTGCTCGATGAGATTGGCTGGACGGCGAGAGCGCGAAGGCTTTGGACTTAGAGTTGGATCGGATTGTGGACGGCCACTCGGGGTTGAGCGTGGCTCATTATTGTTATTTTATGGTTTTATTATGCTTCCGTATGTATGATGATTTAGTTATACTTCTGCGTCTGTATATTTATGTTTGGAGTCTTATTTCATTAGATGGCATCTCTCTAGATCCAAGATCGTAGGTTGTGTACTTTGTTGGAGCCATGGATGATATGGCTGGACAGATCTGTGTGGCATGTTGTAGGCTTTGAGTTAAGCCTCTGGATTAGTTGTGTGCTTGTTGCAGGGTGATATTTAGCAGGTTGTATTTCGGTTTTCGTCCAGTTGCAGAGGAAACTCTGCCGGATTTTCTGTAGAGTCCATAAGCATTAATTATGGACTTTGTTTTGTGTTGCCATTGACGGAGGTTATTCAATGGAGAATCATCCGTTCCGTCACAATTGGTATCAGAGAATAAGAGAGATGCCTAGGTTTGATCTGAATCGTATGCGGAAGCTTAGGTTTGATTAAGATTGATCGATTAAGTGAATAATGGCGTGTGAGGACGGAGTTAGTCTGGGCAGTTTTGGTTACCCCAGTCCCAGAACTTAGATTAGCGCTAAGTAAGAAGTAATAATTCAGTTCGGATGGCTAGCCTACACGTCCTAGCTTGTGTTCTAGGAGTGGCTTGATCCGAATTGTTTCGGTTTCAAGAAAATACTGGTAGCGGCTCCTGAATGGGGACTACTAGTATTTGCTTGCCGACTGTAGGAAGAGAGAAATAATGGTGTGTCGAGACACCTTTGACCGGTGTTGATTGGGTCCTTGAGCTGATCAGGGTTGATTCGAGGCCTTGGGTAATTAATCTCAGTTTGAGGTTTAAGTTTGATCGGTTCTTGGTTGAAGTCCTTGGATCGGTACCTTGTTTTGAAGGGTTGCTAGGCCAACCTAGGAAGCGTGATGAATAGGGTGAAGTTCAGTTTGGGCATATGAAGTTCTAGATCGACTCTCCATGAGTGTTTTGGAGTTGGAGGTACTATGGTGTCTGGACTACTGGGCAGTCCAGATCTTAGTACGGTGAGATGTGGATTTTGGAAACTTAAGATATCGTTGTGGTGACCTCATGTCTGATAGAAGACATGGCGTGCTGCCCCGTGATAGATGGGAAGTGAAGTTGACCTTGGATGGTTGACGCGAGAAAGATCTTGGGTCTCGAGGATTAAGAGATATGGTCCCATGTGTTTTGAAGGTTTCTTGAATTGATTTTTGTGTCGATGAGACTCTTGGGAGTGTGTCTCAATAGTGGATAGTCAGATCGCGAGATCTAAGGATGCCTTTAGTCACGGACAGGCAGTGAGAAGGGTCAGTGTTTATATCAAGATCCTATGGTATGAACTCAAGTGTTGATGTCGCCTGTCGTGGCGAGATGTGAGGTTCTTGGGTTTAGTATTGTGACCCGATGTTGTCTTGAGGATTCCAAACCCATGTTGGGATTGTGGTTGAGATTGTGTAATTGGGAGGATCTAGTGTGACGACCCGAGTTCCTGAATATGATAATTGGGAGATAATTAAGTTAAAATAGGTAAATTGTATTCAAAAGGTACGGGAGGAATGAATTGGAAATCTCAAAGAACCGGAACTAGTAAATCGGGAACCGAAATCGTAAGTGGTGAAATGTGGATTCGTTGACAAGATTCGGGTTTTAAATTGTGATAATCATGACTTATTGAGGTTACATAATAAAAAATAAGGTCCAAGGATGTGAAAGATTGGGTTAGAATGGTCAAAACGGGTCCCGAATGGCGAAACGCAACGTAGGCTTGCTGCAGGCCGGGCGAGCGCCCTCCGCGCGCTCGAGCCGTCCTATCGAGCACAAAACCAGAAGCAAGCCCGCTCAATGCATGCTCGAGCCCCGCTCGGCGGTGGGCTGCCGGCATTGCCGCTTGCTGGCCGCTCGAGCCCCGCTCGAGGCGCTCAGCGGCCGCGCGATATATAAGAACCCGCGCGGCTCTCTCTTTCTCGGTTCACGCGATTTTAGGGTTTGAGGAGAGAGAGGGCGCCGACTTAGAGAGAAGAAGAAGGAGAGAACGAGACCCGGAGGCCGAATCCAACCTCGAGCCGCTTAAAAGGTGAAAGCACGCGTCGAGGCAAGTGTTCTCATACCCACTTCTCGTTCTCTTTCGATGTTTTGTGTATTTTCGTTGGGTATTTTGTGTCGATACCCACGGGAATGTTAGGATATTGAAAACCCATGCCTTGAGGTCCATGAAAATGTGGTTAGTTGTCCGATTCGTGTCCGATTCGCCGGGGTTTTTACCGAAACCCTAACCTACGGGATTTTGGGGGTTCCCCATTTCCGGCCTCGTATCATGAAATTGACCGCAAAATTGGAATCCCCACGTCCCAATGATGTATATATGTTGGCCGCGGGTCCGATCTTGCGTTTGGACTCGTTCGCGGCGTCCGAGCCCGTTAAAGGGGCGCTATTCACTTATTCACCCGAGACCGAAGGTGGATTTTGCGTGTTGTCACCTTCATGAAATGATGAAATGATCCTAGAATATGAATCCCCATGTCCCAATTGTGTGTATATATCGACCGGATGCCGAATCTCGCAAGATTTGACCCGTTCGTGGCATCCGGGAGTCTTGAAATAATTCCGTAATTGTTTAAATGCCGATTAAGTGATATGTGTTTGTAGAGAGAGGAAGTTGAGGCACAACAGCAAGCACGACGAGAAAGAAAGGGGAGAGACCACAGTTGTGATTCGATTCGGGTAAAATAATGGTAGAACGAGCTCAGGCAAGTGTACTTCGGACGCTGTTTTTCACTGTACCGATTTCTCATGCTTTAAAACCGTTGAAAATGCTCTAAAATGTTGATGTTGCATGATTGAAGTACATGAAGTATATTTCCTTCGCTTAGTCGGTTAGATTTCATGATTATCCATGTTTATTGCAAGTTTTGGTTTCGATTTCGTGAATAAACATGAAAATAGTATTCAATTTGTCTTGAAAAGTATGTGATGAAACCCTAGCTCAAAAATGTGGTGTAGTTTGAGTAAATTGCATGATTTAATGTATATGCATGGCATCTATGATGTTAAGTTCATGAAATATGTACATGTAAGAGACCGATTTGAGTCCGAAAGTTTTGGCGAAGCCCTATGTACGAAAATGAAGAGGTTTTGATGAGCTTTAACCGTAGCTTCAGTTATATGAAAATTAATTGATATTGAAATGTGGCTTCGAGTATAATTTGTTTCTGAAAATATGTACCGACCCGCACCGAGAAAATTTCCATGTATGTTTCAAGTTAGCTGAAAGTGTTTTGAGAAAAGCTGATTTTAAAAGGGGGTTTTCGATAAAGAGATGTTTACATTCTGATTATTTTAGGACCCGGACTCCCTACAGTCCGGATAGGTTCTCCGGCATGCCTTAGGACTTTTCGGTGGTAATCGAGGATAACTCTGTCCATGGAGTTATTTGTGGACCGCCCGCCTCGGGCGCATTGTCTGAGGGATACCGTTACCGGCCTACCTTGGGTGGCATACCGTACCGATCCGTGAGATGGGATATTACCGTTCATGTGCCTTAGATTGTGTGGAGTGAACACAATCTATCCTCGATTATTCGCCCCCACGGCTAGTAGGGTATACTAGCGAGTGCATGCACCGATATGTTATGATGTCTTGTTTCTTGTTTTACCGATATGATATGTTACCGCACCGATTACGATGACTTATGATGTACCGTTCTTCGCTTTACCGATATGATATGTTACCGCACCGATTACAGAATATGAAGTACCGATTATTGATGACTTATGATGTACGCGTTCTTATTTTTTCTGATATGATATGTTACCGCACGATTCACAGAATATGAAGTACCGATTACGATGATTTGTTTATGGTTTACGGAATACCGTATAATCGCATCTTGTTCACCGATTTCCGATTTATGGAATTTAATACCGTCATAGCATGATTTCTCTGTTTCATGAATTATATCCTGATTAACCGTTCTATCTATGCATAGTTACATGACCATTCTGCATCATGGTTTTACTGCTCACATGCATGTACCTTGCTGGGCCTCGGCTCACCGTTTTAGTATTTTTTCCCCCTCCAGATGAGACAGTAGAGCTACTGCCTGATGAAAAAGAGTAAACAGAGAAGAGTTGCTTGAAGACTTTTGAGGACCGCCGCATATTGAAGCTATTTTGGAGGAGCCTGTTGATGTAAAGGCTTAGCTAGAAACATGATTTTTATATACTGCTCTTTTAGTCCCTGATGTTATAGAACATGTGGAATTTTGTATAACAAGCATGTGAAATGTATGTCTGTAAAAGAAAAAGAAAAAGCTATGCTTCTGCAGGTTCTTAGCTACTTCCGCTATATACTCTGGATTTTCTGTGCAGGTCCTAGATGGCATCTCGTCATTTGACTGTTAGAGTAGTAAATGTTTTATGAAATTGTGCCATGGATGGCACATAGGATCCTTTGTGAATAATTGTTGTAGGAATTATGAATGATGGATAGTTGTGTGCTTGTTATGGATGAATATTACGAGGTTTGTATTTTGGGTTTTCAACCCATAAAGGAGACTGCGAAATTTCGCGAAGTCTTGCCTTAATTAGACCGTTAATTATGTTATCTGTTTGACGGAAGCTTTTGAGGAAAAAAAAATATCTGTTCCGTCACATCTAGGCTTGGCAGTGATATCAAGGATGACCTAGTATTCGGAAAGGCAAAAAGAAAGATGGCAGCGGCTATTCATGGATGAATCTTGAATGAATGCTTTTCCGAAGAGATTTTGAAACTAGGATCTAAGTTATAGATAGTACGGATGTTGGATTGAGGATGGTTGTATCCTCTGATCTTGGAGTGAAGAAATCCAAAGACCGTAGGATCGGAGTTCGGTGGTGATGGTGCATGCGGAAATTTGTGGATTGCCGAGTTGGGAGATGAAATTTCCCAGCGTGATGTCACAAAGACGTGCTTCTTAGGGACCCAGTGCGTTTATGGTTTTGTGATTCGAGAGATTAAGGATCTAGGTCTGATACAAGTGGTATCGAGGTTGTGATACCCTTGGTGGTTGTGAATATGATTGGTTGGGTTAACTTGAATCGTCTTGTGGTGTCAGTCCTGTTGTGACGTTTAAAGGTTTCGGTCAGTAAGTTATCAGGTCGTTTGCCTGATAATTGAATCGTGCAATTTTGGGTATGAACTCAAGATAGTTAAAGTGTTAAGCCGTGATCTGATCTTAATAGTAGTTCGGTGGACGAACTGCAGTGTTAATTTGGTCGGATCGGTAAAAAAATAACATCCGACAATCAGGTTGTGGGATTTGGAGCATGAGTTTGAATTGATCGAGGTATCAAGAAATTGATATCGTCTTTCTTGTAAATCAATTGATCGAGGATGTTATTGAAAGGGAAGATTCGGTCGAGTTATCTTATGATCGGTAATTCGAGGTCATATCGAATCAATGCCAACCGTTGAGGATTTTAGGTAGGGGCCGGAAGTATCGGCTTTGGTACTATGGTTGAATATTTGAGAACCTTTGAGGTAAATAGATGGACCGATAAGGTGTTTCTGAATTTCAAAATTGGCTTGGAGACTAATGATTGGATGATCAGATCTTGGGGATGGATAGACATAGTCCGTGGGCTGTCGTGAAGACTTGATGAATTCTAAGATCGGTCTGGGTCCGTAACGGGACATTTGTGGATCAATAGGAGTTGTAGCCCTGACGGTATCCGGGTCAAGGATACGGTCACTGTAAAGTCTAGAAAACGCCGTTTGGGTCTTGTAGGATCGATGGCGTTTCACGAAGCTTTATGAGATGATCTTTCGACCCCGTCTGGGTCGATGTTGAGGTAGCTTCATGGGATAATCAAGGAATTCCAAGATATCGATCGTGTGTGCAATTGCTTAAGGATTGGTTCAGGATTTATGGATAGTTGATAATTCGCATGTCCCATCGAGAAAGGAATGCGAATTTAGTTGAGAAAATGCCTTCCTAAGCTCGTGGCTTTGTGATTGCATGATTTTGAGGAATAAGAATTTTAAGCGTGGCTGGTTGGGGAGGCCGATTGTGTCGTGGAAGTGTGCAATTATCCTTGATCTAATTGGATGGGGTGACTGATGATCGTGACATTTGGGTTGACCCCTAATGGGTCCGATGAGTTCTCGTGGAAAGTAATATCTTTGAGATAAGTGGGGGAGGAGTTCAGGTTAGTGTACCCTCCCACGTGTACGTCGGAAATTGGCCATTGAGGTTTTCTTTTGAAAACTCAGGAGTATTGTCTTCGGAGATAGGAAGATGATCATATGGCCTTGCATGTGGTTAGATTTGTCTAAAGGTTGAGAAAGTGAACCTCGGTGTTTTCGTTGGGGAAAATAGGCATTAATGTTGGCAATTGATGCTGCGAGTCTTTGGACTTGTATGTCTTTGAAGTTTCATAGAAGATGCTGAAGATGAATCGCTAGTAAGTCCAGTTGATTGGGTGAGAAAATGTCGTGATCTTGCTGGAAGATAGAATCGTATTCGGTTTTGGTCAGTTGGCTTGTTGATGTGCCACCGGATATTGAGGTTACTAAGTGATCGGAATTGAAGGTCTTGTCAACTTTTTGGGAGATTGTTATGGTTGTGCCGTAATTTAATGATTTGAGGATTGATCAGAGTGCGCAGAGTAAGCGTTGTGGGCCCGTGGCCCAGAAATTTCTGAATAAGGTTGAGGTCCCGATGACCGATTTCTTTCGAGGGATGAAATGAATTCAAGTGAAAGGTCATTGATCCGTTTGAAGTGTCGGTTTGAGTTGGAAGATGTCCGGCATGATTGAAGGTCACTTTTAAAATTTGGAGGATTGTTATGAGGTCTTCCTTGTATCGATGGATGAGAGAATCGATAAGTGACCGGATTGGGCCGATTTGAAAGGCTAAGGATTTGTTTTATGACGAGAACTAGGACAATTCCAATGCTTGAGGTTTTAAAATAGGCGTTGTCCGAGGAATGATTTCAGTTTTTGCGGAGTTCACCTCAGATTTGGAAATTTGAGATTCGTTAAATTTCGAGGACGAAATTTTTATAAGTGGGGGAGAATGTAACATCCCGAAATCCTGAAATATTTTTATCGGACTAAATTGGAATTATTTATTATTTTCGGTAATTTTGGGTAATTCGGGCATGTGAAAAATTAATTTAACATTATGAAATTTTGGAAGAATATTCAGAATTGTTGGGTCGGTGCCAGAGTGTGCCCATTTGATCGTTCGGGTGTCGAATTTAAATCGGGATTAAAAGAAAACGTAATATATAATATTATATATATATATATATATATATATAATAAGTTAAAAGGGAAGGGGGGAGGCAGAATCGGGGAGAGGGAATTTGAAGAGAGAGAGAGGGGCGAGGGTTAGGGTTTAGTGGCGAGAGAGGACAGCGCCGGCGCCCCGGTGACGCACGGTCGGGCAGCGGCCGGCACGGCCGTGCGAGGTGGTGGCCGGCCGGGCGTCGCGGTCGAGCAACGGTAGCGCTCGTGGGAGCCCGGTGAGAGGAGGAGCTCGCGAAGGAAAAAAAGAGGAAAATGGAGGCCTTCGGGTCCGATTCCGAGCTCGAGCTAGTTGGAGAAAATGTAGAGCACGTCGAGGCAAGTGTTCTCATACCCACTTCTCGTTCTCTTTCGATGTTTTGTGTATTTTCGTTGGGTATTTTGTGTCGATACCCACGGGTAATGTTAGGACATTGAAAACCCATGCCTTGAGGTCCATGAAAATGTGGTTAGTTGTCCGATTCGTGTCCGATTCTCCCGGGTGGGTTTTACCGAAACCCTAACCTACGGGATTTTGGGGGTTTCCCATTTCCCGGCCTCGTATCATGAAATTGACCTCAAAATTGGAATGCCCACGTCCCAATGATGCATATATGTCGGCCGCGGGTCCGATCTCGCGCGTTTGCACCCGTTCGCGGTGTCCGAGCCCGTTAAAGGGGCGCTGTTACTGTTCACCCAAGACCGAAGGTGGATTTTGTGCGTTGTCACCTTCGTGAAATGATGAAAGAACCCTAGAATATGAATCCCCGTATCCCAATTGTGTGTATATATCGACCGGATGCGAATCTCGCAAGATTTGACCCGTTAAGTGGCATCCGGGAGCTTTGATAGTTTCCCGTTGTGGATAATCCGGAAATGAATGGGAAGTTGCATACTTCCACCCTCGTGACAAGTAAATCGAACCCCAAATGTGTAATCCACGTACAAGATGTACGTGCGAATCCACGGACGTCCGATTTCCAAGATTGAACCGGTGTCGTCCGGTGTTCAAAGAGAAATCGATAATGTTCACCCAAAACGAAACGAGAAATGCAAAGTGAAATGTGATCCTAATTGTAATGAAAGAACGTTTAAATTATTAAACGTAAATGTAAACCCTGAATGTGAATCCGTGTGACGGAGGCAAAGGAATGAGTCTCGGAGGTTCCAAAAGGACTTGTGATCACTCGAGGTATGAGATCTAATCTATATTGTGAACTTGGAGTGAATTGTTGTGGTTTAAGGGAATTGAGTCCCACTGATTGTGGATTAAGGGAATTGAGTCCTATCGATTGTGATTAAGGGAATTGAGTCCCATTGGTTATTGAGAACCGTGACGTGAATGGAAGGGAGTCTACATTATGCTTGATGATGTAATCTCCTAGACGGAGATGTGATTGATGATGTAATCTCTCGGTTGGAGATGATTGTGATGGGAATGAGATTTCCCGAGATATGATTGTATGGAAAATGTGGATTTCCCTCTCCAAGTGTCGAACCTAACACTGAAACTAGGACCCTGAGTCATATGGGTAGCATTCTTTAGTGTACCATGTCCATCGTGGTGGGAACCCGAGGGATACTTGGCCACGTATTCCGGCCGCTCGTGTGAGCGGGTGATGTCTGTGGTACGCTTTAGGAAACTACTGTGGAAGAACGAGGATTGCCCTGGACCCCGGGGGTGTGGGGTGTGTCGACGCTACATATTGAGATGTAGTCGTCTGAGATGATTGTTGCATGGATGCAACCGAGGGTCGTGTGCTACCGACCGAAAGTAGTAGCCGTGGCTTTAGAATGTGTAGCTAACACATTCCTGTCCTCGTTCTCTCGCATCGTTGGTTAGTACGATCTACTAGCCGGGGTCCGCAAAGATGATATAATAATGAAAATGAATAATGTCCAATCGATGAACCCGTGAATCAAGTGATTCGAGACAGAACCGTGAACTGTAATGAAAATCTTGTGAATCCAAAATGAGAACCGAATGAATCCAGTGATTCAAGATGAAATCGTAGGAATCAAGTGATTCCTGTTGGTCCCTGTTCACTCTCCTATTTCTTGTCTATGGAGAGTATGTGTTTCCTTTCTCTGTTCTTATTCTTGTACATGCCTTGGAGATTTGTGTATGATTATATTTGCTGAGCTGTTAGCTCACTCTTGCAGTTGATGTTTTTCCTTTCAGATGAGAACACTTAGTTAGCGCATGTAGATAAAGCAAGGAGAGGCTTGCTCGATGAGATTGGCTGGACGGCGTGAGCGCGAAGGCTTTGGACTTAGAGTTGGATCGGATTGTGGACGGCCACTCGGGGTTGAGCGTGGCTCATTATTGTTATTTTATGGTTTTATTATGCTTCCGTATGTATGATGATTTAGTTATACTTCCGCGTCTGTATATTTATGTTTGGAGTCTTGTTTCATTAGATGGCATCTCTCTAGATCCAGTACTGTAGGTTGTGTACTGTGTTGGAGCCATGGATGATATGGCTGTATTGTGATCCTGTGTGGCATGTTGTAGGCTTTGAGTTAAGCCTCTGGATTAGTTGTGTGCTTGTTGCAGGGTGATATTTAGCAGGTTGTATTTCGGTTTTCGTCCAGTTGCAGAGGAAACTCTGCCGGATTTTCTGTAGAGTCCATAAGCATTAATTATGGACTTTGTTTTGTGTTGCCATTGACGGAGGTTATTCAATGGAGAATCATCCGTTCCGTCACAATATTCATCCACAACAATCAAGTATTTACATGTAAAATTATTGATTTCCAAATTCTTCAAGATAACTTCGAGGCTCCAAATCTTCCTTGCTAAGCCTTGCCTATTATTACTCGTTGGGAACCAATTCTATTGTTTCATCTGAAGGGGAGAAAAATTAACATAGCGAGTCAAAACCCAATAAGGTGCCAAAAACATGCAGCGTAAACCTTTTATGTAAAACACAACACAATACAACATTTAATGACATATAAAATATGAATGCAACAAGACAAAGATCATGGAAACATTAACAAAGTATAAATTGAAATACAAGTGCCGAAATTCATAAAATCAGTTATAATTTCAATCGTTCTTCAAAATTTAACTTCATTTTTCAAAGGGACCTAAACTAGTAGACCCTAGTAGCAGAGTTAGCGAATAATCAAAGAAAGATTGTATTCACTCTACACAATCTATAGCCAAGGTTCAAAATTTTACATCCATGTCCATCAAATGTTCACATTTCATGATTCAAATTTCTATCCTCTATTTATATCTCGAGGAGGGGCGGACCATGTATTACTCTATGGATGGAATCATCCTCGATTACTACTGTAACGTTCTAAGGTATGTCGGAGAACCTTATCTGACTTTTTGACAGTTCTAGGTCCGATTCCCATATTAATTTCTTATCAAATTTCTTAACTAAAAGCATTTTCACTCTGATTTCCATAACTTAGCTCATCAAGCCTCAAAGGCATATTCAAACTCATACAGTAAACCTTCAGACACTTCACAAGTTTCTTAGCATTTCAACAATACCGTTCCCTGCAAATTTCAAGTACCGATAGTTCGATAAATTTTAACATTTTACCAAATAACACATAATTTTCAAGATTCAAGATTTTCCAACACAAAATCCCTAATTATCAAACCTAGGATTTTCATGCGAAGCTTCTAGATATAAATCGAACTCAAAACGTTGAACAAGTTATAAAATTAAGGTTACAAATCATAGTACATATACATAAACATTGAATTTATACCAAAAATCATGAATCATACGATATTTACACCAAATCTTAGGGAACAAGAATTTTGAAGCATAAATAACCAAATGGAGATATTTAAAGATGGTAATAATGGAAAACAAGGACCGCTTTACACTTTTCGTAGCCCGATGTACCATTATTCTTACTCTAACCGGAGTGAAACAGCTAGACTTCCCCTCTCTTCTTCTCTTTTTTCGCTTCTCCCTTCTTCCTTTTTCTCTTTTTGTGACGGACCGGATTATTCTTCTTAAATAACCTCCATCAATGGTAATATAAACTTACACCCATAATTTGTCATTATGGATTCTGCAGAAATGTTGACAGAGTTCCCTCTGCAACTGGACGAAAAACCAAAAATACAACCTTTTTAAAATAACCTGTATAAGCACATAACTATCCGATTATGATATTTTGGCCTACAACACCATACACAGGACCACATAGCCATACCATCCATGGCTCCAACACAGCATTCCTAACTACTGTATTGGATCTAAAGAGATGCCATCTAGGACTAAATAAAATCCAAAACATCAATATAAATGCGGAAGCATAACTAAATCAAAAAACCTGCGGAAGCATAACAATAACCATCAAATAATAACAAATCACATTAATCCAACTAAACTGTTTATATTCTATTACAACAACGTGTCCAAAACTTCAAGCCTTCGATATCCAGCTAATCTTCTCAAGTAAGTCCCTTTCCTTGCTCAAACTAATCAGGCGTCAGCTTAAAGTTCTCATCTGGAGGGAGAAACAGTAAGAGTGAGCGTATAGCTCAGCAAATGTAATCATATATCACTAACTATAGCAAATAATAGGAAAAATAGTACTGGGTAGGGTAAACATATAACTTGAATAAAAGGAAGCACGCTAGGAGAGGGGACATCTGGGATCATCTAGTTACCATGTTTGTTCTTGTTACGTTTATTCATTTTATTACTTTTCTTAATCTTTGTGGACCCAGGCTAGTAGGTCGTACTAACCAACGATGTAAGAGAACGAAAAAAGAAATGTGTTCGGCACACATTCTAATGCCGGCTACATTTTAGGTCTGCAGCACTCGACCATGGGCTACATCTTACGTCTGCAGCACTCGACCATCGGCTACATTTTAGACCTATAGTACTCGGCCATCTCAACTTGCCCCCTATCCCCTGGGGACCATGGCAATCCTCGTTCTTCCACAGTAATATCTTAAAGCGTACCATGAACATCACCCTCTTCCACGAGCGGCCAGAATACGTGGCCAAGTATTCCTTGGGTTCGCACTGTGATGGACATGGCAAACCAGAGAATGCTACCGCTATGATCCATGGTCCTAGTTTCAGGATTAATCATTACTTTAGGAAAGATCTACCACAAGTACATCATATTTTCCAATCGGAAAATCACATTCCCATCCTTATCTCCATCCGGGAGATCAAATCCATCACATATCGTACTTTGGTGGATTCCCCTTCATTTACTTGCTCGGTTCTCATCTTTCTGTGGGACTTAATCCCTTTAAGCAATTCAATCCAAGTTCACAAGGGAGTTTGGAATTTCTTACCTTTGATGGTTAAATATCATCTAGAAGCCTCCAGGATGCATTCCCTTACTTCTGGTGTACAAATATATATTTTTGGGGCTTACAATTTAACATGAACATTTAATCATACATTTCATCACAATTAAATAGAGGTAGAGCATACAAATTTACAGTTAATATTCGGATGAACAGTGTCAGGCCACTTTTAGAGGACTCAGACGCTGCGAACGGGTCGGATCTTGCGAGATCAATCGTCCGGTCAATATATTTACACATTTGGGACGTGGTGATTCACATTATGGGATCAATTCAACATAATACGAAGGTGGAAGCAAGCAAATTCTCCATTTAATTTCGGATGAACAGTAACAGTGCATATTTAGAGGGCTCGGACGTCGCAAACGGGTCAAAACGTGTGAAATCAATTGTATGGCCGGTATAGATACATAATTGGGACGTGGTGATTCATATTTTGAGGACGATTCAATAATATGAAGGTGGAAGCATGCAATTTTTCCATTTCGTCACGGATGTACAGTATAGTGGCATTTTAGAGAGCCCAGACGCCGCGAACGGGTCGAAACGTGCGAGATCGATCACGTGGCACATTTATATACACATTTGGGACATGGGGATTTACATTTTGGGGTCAATTTAACGAAGTAAAGTGTAGAAACGGAAAACCCCTAATTCCCGTAGGATAGGGTTTAGCGGTACTCCACAGGCCGGATCGGTGAGTAAATCGGACAATAAATTGCACAATCATTGGTCTCAAGTCATGGGTATTACATTTCCCATGGTTTGGGCTGGTATCGAGATGAAAATACCCGATGATAACTGAAAAACATTGAAAGAGGAAAGTTAGTTAGTACAAGAATACTTGCCTCGGCTTGTACCACCACTTTTATAACTAGCTCTCGAACATATTCGGATTCCACGGGCTTGATCTCCTCCTTCCTCTCTCTAGAATCGGTGCCCTCTCTCTCTAGAAAGTTTTGGAATGTCGGAAAATGAAAATCGTAAAGCAGCACGCAGCTTGAAAACGAGGTGGCGCTAGTGAGCATGTCCACGTGGTGGGAACCAGCGGATACTTGTCCCGATTCTGGCGTGCTACGGCTAGCGGGTGGCGTGGCACGCTTTAGGAAACTGGATTATGTGCTCTCCGGTGGGGTCGAGCCCATATTGAGGGCGCAGTCGTCAGCCCATGATTGTTGCCTGGATGCAAGCCCACTTCGGGTTTTTACCGTTCGGGACCCGTTTTGACCACTCTAACCCAATCTTTCACATCCTTGGACCTTATTTTTTATTATATAACCTTAATAAGTCATGATTATCATAATTTAAAACCCAAAATCTTATTTACGAATTAATATTTCACGGCTTACGATTTCCATTCCCAATTTACCAATTCCGGCTCTTTGAGCTTTTCAATCCAATTCCCCCTATACCTTTCGACCACAATTCATCTATATTAACTTAATTACCTTCTAATTATTATGTTCTTAACCCAAAACCTCACAACTCTCACATACTTACAAAAATTTCTTCCTCAAAATTTGACGAACCTCAGGATTTATAATTGGGGAAAAATCCTTTTAGATTTCCTTTTCACGATCCTACGTCACATCCTTGATCAAACGACTTATCCTAGGGGGCCCTTATCTCAAGACAAATTCCTATTCTCCAAAATGGCTTAACCCAAATACTTACTAATTTTCTCGATTATCGATACAAGGGAGACTTCATTACAATCTTCCCGAAGCGGCCTAAAAATAATGCTAGCCATTCCTCTAGCCTAATTCGATACTTCAATCGAACCAATGAACTTCCACTTCAGTTCATTCCAAGCCTTGAAAAGGATTCATCATAGGAAATCTCAACCTTATTATGAAATTTCGGGGCCATGGGCCCTCAACTTTTTCATTGCGCTACTCTAATTAATTATCTAGCTACGAATCATTCTATTGAGATTTCATAACCATATCAAATTCAGCTTGGACGTCCCAAAGATTCTCTAATCAAGTTTTACTAAGGTTTCAATACAAATCTTAAATTACAATCAAATCTTAAAATCAGAATAATTTATATTCTCGCTATTTCATTGGTAAGTCGACAAACCGACATATTTTCTAAAATACATAGCCCATATCACACACCCAGAATATACGGCAACCCTAATTAAAACAATCCTAGGATAGTCATACCACGAAGATGAATCTCACAATCATCCAACTACAACCACATTCAAAACTACAATCATAACGATCACCCAAAGATTTGACATAACTTTCCATCATCCTCCCCGTAACCTCAGAATCCAATTACTGAGCAACCTTAAGATCCCGTTGGCATACCAATGAGCCAACTGATCCAATCTGAACACGTCTTCTATGATGACGATAGGTGGGTCACTCTAATCATTCCAAAAGAACCATAAGGACTTCATATTTCATAAATTCATAACTCCAATACATCGGATACAATTCTGTCTCCTAACTTAAGAATATGACATCCTATCACCCAAGTATTGGACCTACTCGTTATTTACCTTTCACGTCTCTTACGAGACTTCAAAGACATACTAAGTCTAAAGACTTGTAGCATCAATTGTCAGCATTGATATCCGCTTTCCTTAAGAGGCATAGAGGTTCACTTTCCCAATCTTTAAACAGATAAATCCACTTGAAATCTCATATGATCATCTTTCCCTTAGTGATACAACTATTCTGGCTCTTAAACTCTTAGATAACGGCTATCTTCAAAGACAATACCCATAAGTTCTCAAAGCGGAGACTTCAATTGCTAATTCAAACCTACATGTGGAGTAACTCTAATTATGAACCTCTCCCCCACTTAATCCGAGCGTAGCCACCAATCATGATGTGAGAGTAACATAATCCTATCCTTTCTCAAAAGCATTACATTCTACGATAACTTACCAGACCCATTGTGATTCAATTTTGTTATTTTCCTTAAATAACCCTTCATGCAATAAAACTTCATTAATGTCCAGTCTTCTTTTATAAGCCCGGACAAAAGACCGATTTACAACTTGCTCAAATAGGCTAAGCATACTTTTATACACATTCTCACAATTTTGCCACTTTATTTATGGCTTCAATTTAACGAAATAAAGTCGATCGGAAAACCCCCAGACCTAGAGAGATGCCATCTAGTAACCTCAATCGGGAACATCAAACAAAGTGCGGAAGCATACTCTAATACCATAAACTGCTTGGTCATCTTAAAACCATAAAAATAACCAAGAACCATACCTAATCCCAAGTGGCTGTCCATAACAAATTTGATATTCGAATCCATTGAAAGCACTTGTTAGTTAATCTGCCAAGCAAGCCTTTCCTTGATCTATTTACATGCTTTCATCCTAGAGGAAAAACGTACAGATAGCAAGAGTGAGCTTTTTCTCTCTCAAGTATAATCATACGTCCTTGTCAAATCTAGAAAGTCATGAACGTGGGACAACATGTATTTGATATATCATGAGACATGAGAGGGAAGGAACATTTAGGAGTATCGATTTGTCGTTTACCATGTCTTGAAACATGTAATTATTGCTTTGAATCATGCTTTCTATTGTTATGTTCATCTTTGCGGACTGTGGCTAGTAGGTCGTACTAGCGTATAGGATGCGAGAGAACGAGGAAAGGATCATGATACTCCCACATGATCTAAGGCCGTGGGATTATCTTTAACCACCCTCCGTTGGGTCGTTCACATCACATCGACCGTATATTTTTATTCCCCGGGGTAACCTTAATAAGTCATGATTCTTCCACAATAGTATCCTAAATGACACGGACACCACCGCTTACACACAAGCAGGCTTACAATTTCCATTCCCTAAGTATTCTTCGGTTTATACCGTGATGGACGTGTCAAACCAAAGAATACTACCCATCTGAGAATCCATGGCCCTAGTTTCATGATTCTTCTTTTCTTCATTCCTTTGAAGGAAAGTCCAACTATCTCATATTTTTATATCTCCTGCCACATGGGAGGTTTCATCATATCTCCCACCTCACGGGAGGTTTCATTATCACATAACCATTGTGGACTTCCTTTCGTTCCATTTTCCTATTTGTTCTCATTTTTACTTGGAGACTTTAGCATTTTTCATAGTTCATAAGCATGTTTGACAGTATTCCAGCGGATTTGGAATTCCTTATCGTCGAGGAGTCAATCTCATTGGGGTCCTCCAAAGCCCATTTTTGAATCTTATAATTTCAAATGCCTGTTAGTCATAGTTTCCACATCAAGGGGATGCATATTTTCCATTTACTTTTCTTTTACTCCATATGAACTCACATAGCATTTTGTTAAGGGGCCCGATCATTGTGAACGGATAGAACTTCATGAGATCGATTGTTCGGCTATTATTATGTATATTTTGATACAAATCGTATGCATGGTCGGGATGTGGTGATTCATTCTTTAGACTTTCATTTAGGATATTCTTTCATTATCACTCATGGGCTATGTGATTTTCGTCCTTTGGATGGATATTGGAACGATAATTCTATTAATGATCACAGTACAACAAATAGTGAGTATGAGAATACTTGCCTCGATGTGCTCCATATTTTCTCCAACTAGCTTGAACTCGGAATCGGACTCGAAAGCCTTCATTTCCTTCCTTCTTCTCTTCCTCTCTCTTTCCCTTTCTCTTTCTCTCTCTTCCTCTCTCTCTTTTTCTCCCCGCATTCTCAAAAGAAACCATAAGGACTTCATAGGCATCATAAATTCTCGGCGCCCGTCAGCGGATAGCAATTTCTCGAGGGTTCCTAAGCTTAAGAATATGGATTTTTCCGTCAGGTTCGGACCTTCCGCTATTTACTTTCAGCTCTTACGAGACTTAGAGGTTTACTAAGTCTATCCTTGGAAGCTTCGCTTAGCATTGATATGGGCTTTGAGCAGGCATCGAGGTTGGGCTTTTGTTGTTTAAACAGGATAAATCCACTGAATCGAGCATGCATCATATTTCGGTGGTACAATTATTTTGAGCGGAAAATCTTAGCATGTGTTGAACGGACAAAGCTTTGGGTGGTGTTTTTCATACATGTTTTTAATTATCCATTTTGTAAAGAAATATGCCTAGTCTCATGTTCATTCTATTTTTTCTCATTTGGGAACCTCACACCCATCAGCGGTCAGTCTAAATGACATGGATGTCAATTAACCCTTTTTAGTCCCCAAAAACTACCTTTTCATTTTTGGTCCTAACAATTACAAATCTCTTCTAAGTCAAACGTCTCACTGATACTGTAATCCTCGAGGAATACTTGTCCGGTCACTTAATAACTTCGGTTAGACCCAAGATGACCATACACTTCCACGACACTAATCGGTCTTCCCAATTATCCATCACTCAAAGTCTTATGGATTTCAACATCATACTACCAAAGAACCACATGCTTAACAAGGAATTTCCTCAAACTAAACTCGCATTCCCTTCTCAATGGGGCAAACAGATTAACAGCCGTTCACAATTTATGACACAATACTCAAACAAATTGTGTACACCCTATATTGTTTTGAATTAATCAACGAAGTCACCTCAGCATGGGCCCGAATATGGCTAAAGGATCCATCCCATAAAATTTCATGAGACATCTGTGAACCTACAAAACCCAAACGGTGTTTTCAGACTTTGTAGTAGCCATATCCTTATCCTGAATACCGTCGGGTCTACAACCCCCACTAATCCACAATTAACACGCTATGGACTCAAATAGATTTTACCAATCATCAAGCCTTTATAAAGCCCACACAATTCACCTATCCATTCACAAGGTCTGCTTATCAAATCATTAATCTCCCAGGCAACCCCATTTTTGAAATTCATGAGCAACCTTGTCAGTTCATCTTATTTACCTCGAAGGTTCTAGAGTATTCCACTATGATGCAAAATCGATACCTTGTCGGATTTACATGGAATCCTCAACGATTGGCATCGATTTTGACACAACTTTAGATTACCGACCAAAGATAGATTAGCTTACTCTTCCTTCTGATAACATCCTCAAATATTCACATAACCAAAACCCCTCAATGACCACAAAATGACCTTTGGGCATGGTCGTCTATACAAATTGGATTTAGCACAAATCCTCATTAAATGATTTGCAGGAAAGACGGCATTAATCCCCTAATACCTCGATCAGTTTAGACTTATGTTTCAAATCCTACAACCCTATTGCAAGATGTTATCTCTTTACAAGTCCAACCCAGGCTAGCACAGCGGTTCGCCCATCAAACTACTACTATGATCAGATTAAAACTTGATATCTTAGCTAGCTCAAGCTCATGCCCAAAATCATACAATTCAATTGCAAGACATTATATGCTTACCAATCCAATTCAGATCGACTCGATGACTTACTGACCAAATCATCCAAATGTCACATCAAGATTGGCACCACAAAATGGTTCAAATTAACCCAACCAATTACATCTACGAACCCAAGAAAATTTCATAACCCTCGATACCGCTTTTATCAAGCTTGGATCCTTAAATAAATAAATAAACTTAGGAATCACAAAATTATATGTTTGGGATCCCAAATGATACAGGTCTTGTAACATCAAAATTGAGAAATCTCGTCTTCCATCACGGTGATCAACACATTTTCTTTATGCACCATCACCACCAAAACTCCGATCCAAGGCACTGGATTCCTTCACTACCAGGCCAGAGGATACAAATGATCCCGAATCTAGTGATCAAGCTAACTATAGTTAGATCATAGTCCTAAAATCTCTTCAGGAAGACATTTATCCAAGATTCATTCATGTACATCCACCTTAATATATCTTCTGTCATCCCAAAAGTGGGTCACCTTTGTAACTATTGTAATGCCTAGGTCTTCCAATTACACATAACTCAAAAACACAATGCAACATGGTCTCGGAATCCCCAAAACGACACCAGGCTACAATATCAAACTCAAGAGCCTTACTTCTTATCACAACAGGTGACACTTAACACCCTGAGTTAATACCTTAGAATCCCGATTCAGACATTGGACCTCTTCAACATTTGTCCTGTAATGGTCCAAACCCTAGAATAGGAAAATTCCCGACACAATCAGTTAAGAAACAATCCGGACAACATTGTGTTGGCCGGAAGAGTAAAGAAAGCGTAAATCCGGTCAACGTTAATGTTGACCGAAAGGCATAATTCGGTCAATATAAACTGTAGACTGGAAAAGGTAAATCGGTCAACATAAAATGTTGACCGAAAGGCGTGATCCGGACAACGCAAGGGTTGGCCGGAAACAAGAATGGAAGAAACGACGTAAATCGGCCTTAAGATGAAATCAAATTTGGCCCATGCATGATAAAAAGAAGTCCGAATTTCTTTGATGAAAATCAAGTCCGGCTTTTATGAATAAGAAACTCCGGCTTCTATTGCATAAGGACTCCGGCTATATGAACTTCGGTTTAATGGAATTAGAACTCCGGCCTTTCATGAAAAACAATTAAGTCCGATCAAGGCCAGTTAACCCAAAATAATAAAGAAATCCCCTACGAAAAATGAAGTCAGTATGACCATGCCTACAACGCCAGTAAGGAAGCCCTTACGAAAAGTAAAATTAGAATAACCATGCCTGCAAGGAAGCCTTTACGAAAAGTAAAGAACGACCATACTTGAGTAGGCTACCTACTCCTACCCACCCTGATGACCTTGTAGAAAAGAAAGAAGTACAAGAATCTGACCTACCCTACTTACTACCACGCCTATAAGTAATGGCCCTCCCCATGACTTAGGAGAGGAAGCTAGGCAAACGCCTAGGTGAAAGCGTTAAGAACTTCGAGCCAGAACCAAGTGAAAGGTCCATCGATCCAATCCAGGCAAGAATACTCACCCCTGTTTTTAAAGTTCATTATTCCGCATGTTTGCTACGCTAGTATGGATATCCTTATGACATTATGTATGTATGATATCAGTTCTGTTCTTGTGATTTATCGTTCGTAAACGCATGTTTAAAGGAAACCATGATATTCAGGAAATTGGATTTTTATAATTGATTGTCGACTTTCATGAACTCTGATAATCCCATGAAAAGACTTCTAACTTTAAGAAAAGAGCTTCGAACTTTGAATGATTGAGAACTCCATCCTTTGGAACTTCGGATTTTAAATAGTAAAGAACTTCAGATGTAAGAACTCTGGATTTTAAAGAACTCCGACATTTGTAGTTCCGGCCTCTACGAATAAAGAACTCCGTCTTTTAAGAACTTCGGATTTGTAGAAAAGAACTCCGGCTTTTGGAACTCCAGTCTTTTTAGAAAAGAACTCCGCAAAAGAACTTCGGCTTATGAACTTCCGCTTTTATAAATAAAGAACTCCGGCTTTTAAAGAACTTCAGATTTGCAGAAAAGGACTCCAGCTTTTGAACTCCGCCTTATTAAAAGAACTCTGCCTTTTACGAGAAAGAGCTCCGTCATTTTGAAGAAAAAGCACTCCATCCTTTTACGAAAAAGAGCTCCGTCCTTTGATGAAAAAGCACTTCATCCTTTTAAGAAAGAGCACTCCGTCCTTTTGAAGGAAAAGCACTCCGTCCTTTTAAGAAAGAGCACTCTGTCCTTCTGATGAAAAAGCACTCCGTTCTTTTATGAAAGAGCACTCCGTCCGTTTGAAGAAAAAGCACTCCGTCCGTTTAAGAAAAAGAGCTCCGAACTTTTGATGAAAAAGCACTCCGTCATTTTAAAAAAATCAATTAGCACTCGGAATTTTAAAGAAAGATCACTCCGGTTTTAGCACTCCAGTTTCAAAGAAAGATCACTCCGGTTTTAGCAAATTTTAAAGAAAGATCACTCCGGTTTTAGTACTTGTTTTAGAGCTCCGGAAAGAGATCACTTCCATTTTAAGAACTCCTATTTGAAAAGAACTCCGCCCTTTGAAAAGAACTTCGGTTTTGGCACTCCGGCTTTGTTTTAAGAAAAGAACTCCGGCGCTGCCAAAAGAGCTTCGGCTTTTTGGAACTACGACCTTCTGTTGAAAGAGATCTCTGGCCTTCTGTTGAAAAAGAACTCTGGCCTTCTATTTGAAAAAGAACTTCCGCCTACTGTTTGAAAAAGAGCTCCGGCTTTCTTTTTAAAAAAGAACCTTGGCCTACTGTTTGAAAAACAACTCCAACTTTCTGTTTGAAAAAGAAGTACGGCCCCGTATGCCGGGTTAAAGGCATTACCTCCCGCCCCGGGGAGCATAATGAGGGAATGGCATAAGACTTTTGGACTATGGCCCCGTATGCCGGGTTAAAGGCATTACCTCCCGCCCCGGGGAGCATAATGAGGGGATACGGCTTTAGGTTGTGGGATTACACACAACCCTCAAGATGATAAGAATTCTCAATGTTTTTATGGGTTTTCAACAAACAAGACAAGATGAAAAAGACTAAGGAAATTCTGAACTAAAGGACATGATGATTTTTTTTTGTATGCTAAATTATATTCGCTTATATATATATATATATGTTCCTGTTTTTTGTTTTCTGCATGTGAGTATTCTGTTGGGCTGTGTAGCTCACTCTTGTTATTTTCAGATGATGAAAGACTCATGGAGGATGAAGTTGAGTAGAACATGATGGTGTAGCCAATAGTCCGGTTGGCCGGAGCTGATTAAACGAAGAGCTTGTTTAATTATTTTGATATTTTGTGGAGACTTTTAAAATGATTCACTATTGAGAATCTATGGATGTTAGTCATGTTTCCGTGATTCCTTTTGGATAAATGAAATTTATAATTCTAGCATGCATCTCAGGTTCAAGTTGAAAGTAAAATTTTTATATCCATTAATGTTATTAAGACCCGACGACAATTTACGTTAGATTTAAGTACGGGCCGTCACATGTCCCTAGAAAAGGACATTCCTCAATCTTGCAATCAAATTAATTACAGTTGGAGTCATACTTCTTAACTTGTTGGGAAGAATACCTCATCGATTAAAGAACACCCATGCAGATGCCCTACAATACTTCTAATCTTCCTAAGCATTTCGCTACCACAAACGCCAATTCAACACTCATGATCCATGTCTCAATTTCCATAGAGTATGAGTCACTTAGAATTTAAACACTCAACCGTTATTCATCCCGCTTGCTAGGTTGATCAAGCAACCCTTATTAGCATATTACTAGCCTCAGGACCTCAATCTAGAGCCGGCCAAACTTGAACCTTAATCCAACACCAACTAACCTAGGCATCGAATCCTCATTGATCAATTTAAATACTAAGTCGGCACTAATGAAATTAAAACCTCAAGGTGCCTCCTTACAACTCCTATCGACCTCACGGTTGACCACTACCATGGGTATTCCCTTGACTAAAAACCATGTTACTTTTTATGACCACAAACATCACAATATTATGAATCCTCCAATAATCAGATTAGAGGGAGGGACGAAGATTGATGCATTTCAAAATTAACCCTTTAAGCCCAAGACTTAAGCATTTCCTCTAATCCGAACTATTTAATCTCGCATTAACATAGAACAGATTAACCTGAATCCTCAAACCTCAGTTGATCAGCCTAGGCTTACGTTCGGTATCAACTAGCTTAAATGCTAAGTTCCAACTGAAGTCTAGTCTAGTTTAGGCAAACTAAGATACCTCGAACTATTCCAACTTAATCATCTCATACCTTAATCTACCTATTTCGGCCAAATCTTAACTTGTCCTAGACTTCCGCATACGATTCATATCAAACCTAAGGCATCTCTCTTTTTTTTTCTGATACCAACTGTGGTGGACCAGATTATTCTCCTTAAATAACCTCCGTCAATGGTAACATAAACTTACACCCATAATTTATCATTATGGATTTCGCAGAAATTTCGGCAGAGTTTCCTCTACAACTGGACAAAAAATCAAAAATACAACATGTTTAAAATAACCTGTACAACCACACAACTATCCGATTATGATATTTTGGCCTACAACACAACATAGGACCACATCCCCATACCATCCATGGCTCCAACACAGTATTCCTAACAACCGTATTGGATTTGAAGAGATGCCATCTAGGACTAAATAAAATCTAAAACATCAATATAAATGCGAAAGCATAGTTAAATCCAGAAACCTACGGAAGTATAACAATAACCATAAAATTATAACAAATCATATTAATCTAACTAGACTATTTACGTTTTTTTACAACAACGTACCGAAAACTTCAAGCCTTTGACATCCAGCTAATCTCCTTAAGCAAGTCCCTTTCCTTGCTCTAACTAATTAGGCGCCAGCTTAAAGTTCTCATCTGGAAGGAGAAAGCAAAGAGTGAGTGTACAGCTCAACAAATGTAATCATACATCACTAACTATAGCAAATAACAGGAAAAATAGTACTGGGCAGGGGAAACAAATAACTTGAATAAAAGGAAGCACGCGAGAAGAGGGGACATCTTGTTCCCATGTTTATTCTTGTTACGTTTATTCATTTTTATTACTTTTCTTAATCTTTTCGGACCCGAGCTAGCAGGTCGTACTAACCAACGATGTGAGAGAACGAGGAAAGGAATGTATTAGCCACACATTCTAAAGCTTGCTACATTTTAGGTCTGTAGCATTCGACCATCGATTACATTTTAGGTTTGCAACACTCGAGCATTGGCTACATTTTAGGCCTATAGCACTTGGCCATCTCAACTCGCCCCATATCCCCCGGGGACCAGGGCAATCATCGTTCTTCCATAGTAGTATCCTAAAGCGCACCACAAACATCACCCGCTTCCACGAGTGGCCAGAATACGTGGCCAAGTATTTCTTGGGTTCACACCGTGATGGACATGGCAAACCAGAGAATATAACCCCTATGAACCATGATCTTAGTTTTAGGATTAATCATTTCTTGAGGGAAGATTCACCACAAGTACATCACATTTTTCAATTCGAAAATCACATTCCCATCCTTATCTCCATCCGAGAGATCAAATCCATCACATATCTTACTTTGGAGGATTCCCCTTCTTTTACTTGCTCGGTTCTCATCTTTCTGTGGGGTTTAATCCCTTTTAGCAATTCAATCCAAGTTCATAAGGGAGTTTGAAATTTCTTACCTCTGATGATCAAATATCATCAAGAAGCCTCCGGGATGCATTCCCTTGCTTCCGGTGTACAAATATATATTTTCGGGGCTTACAATTTAACATGAACATTTAATCATACATTTCATCACAATTAAATAGAGGTAGAGCATGCAAATTTACACTTTATTTTTGGATGAAAAGTGTCAGGCTACCTTTAGAGGGCTCGGACGCCGCGAACGGGTCGAATCTTGCGAGATCGATCATCCAGTCGATATATATAAACATTTGGGACGTGGTGATTCACATTTTTGGGTCAATTCAATATAATATGAAGGTGGAAGCAAGCAAATTTCCCATTTAATTTCGGATGAAACGTAACAGTGCATATTTATAGGGCTCAAATGCTACGAACGGGTCGAAATGTTCAAAATCGATCATATGACCAGTATAGATACTTAATTGGGACATGGTGATTCATATTTTGAGGTTGATTCAACATAATACGAAGATGGAAGCATGCAATTTTCCCATTTGATCTTGGATGAACAGTAACAATGGCATTTTAGAGGGCCCGGACGTAGTGAACGGATCAAAACGTGTGAGATCAATCACGCGGCCTATAGATATACACATTTGCGACGTGGGGATTCACATTTTAGGGTCAATTTAACGAAATAAGGTACGAAAATAGAAAACCCCCAATTCCCGTAGGTTAGGGTTTGGCGGTACTCCACCGGCTGGATCGGTGAGTAAATCGGACAATAAATTATACAATCCTTGGTCTCAAGTCACGGGTATTACATTTTCCATGGTTTGGGTGGGTATCGAGATGAAAATGCCCAATGATAATCAAAAAACATCGAAAGAGGAAAGTAGTGAGTATGAGAACACTTGCCTCGGCGTGTACTACCACTTTTATAACGAGCTCTCGGATGGATTCGAACCCCCCGGGCTTGATCTCCTCCTTCCTCTCTCTAGAATTGGCACCTTTTCTCTCTAGAAAGTTTTGGAATATGGGAAAATAAAAATCATAAAGCAGCATGAGGTTTTAAAATGGGATGAGAGAATCTTTGCGGACTCGAGCTAGTAGGTCGTACTAGCCAATGACGGGAGAGAATGAAAAACGGAATGTGTTTGCCACACATTCTAATGATGGTTATATTTTAGGTCTGCAGCACTCGACTATTGGCTACATTTTAGATCTGTAGCACTCAACTATCGACTACATTTTAGGCCTGTAGTACTCGGCCATCTCAACTTGCCCCCAATCCCCTAGGGATCAGGGCAATCATCGTTCTTCTATAGTAGTATCTTAAAGCGCACCACGAACATCACCCGCTTCCACGAGTGGCCAGAATACGTGGCAAAGTATTTCTTGGGTTCACACTGTGATGGACATAGCAAACCAGATAATACAACCGCTATGATCCGTGGTCCTAGTTTCAGGATTAATCATTCCATCATGGAAGATCTACCACAAGTACATCATATTTTCCAATCGAAAAATCACATTCCCATCCTTATCTCCATCTCGGAGATCAAATCCATCACATATCATACTTTGGTGGATTCCCCTTCATTTACTTGCTCGGTTCTCATCTTTCTGTGGGACTTAATCCCTTTAAGCAATTCAATCCAAGTTCACAAGGGAGTTTGAAATTTCTTACCTCTGATGGTCAAATATCATCTAGAAGCCTCCAGGACGCATTCCCTTGCTTCCGGTGTACAAATATATATTTTTGGGCTCACAATTTCATATGAACATTTAATCATACATGTCATCACAATTAAATAGAGGTAGAGCATGCAAATTTACACTATATTTGGATGAATAGTTTCAGGCCACTTTTAGAGGGCTCGGACGCTGCGAACGGGTTGGATCTTGCGAGATCGATCGTCAGTCGATATATATACACATTTGAGACATGGTGATTCACATTATCGAGTCAATTCAACATTATACGAAGGTGGAAGCAAGCAAATTATCCATTTAATTTCGGATGAATAGTAACAGTGCATATTTAGAAGGCTCGGACGCCGCGAACGGGTCGAAATGTGCAAAATCAATCGTATGGCCGGTATAGATACATAATTGGGACGTGGTGATTCATATTTTGTGGTCGATTCATCATAATACGAAGGTGGAAGCATGCAATTTTTCCATTTCGTCTCGGATGAATAGTAACAATGGCATTTTAGTGGGCCCGGACGCTGCAAACGGGTCGAAACGTTCGAGATCGATCACGCGGCCGACTCATATACACATTTGGGACATCGGGGTTTACATTTTGGGGTCAATTTAATGAAATAAGGTGTGAAAATGGAAAACCCCAAATTCCCGTAGGTTAGGGTTTGGTGGTACACCACCGGCCGAATCGGTGAGTAAATCGGACAATAAATTATACAATCCTTGGTCTCAAGTCACAGGTATTAAATTTTTCATGGTTTGTGTGGGTATCGGGATGAAAGTACCCGATGATAACCGAAAAACATCGAAAGAGGAAAGTTAGTGAGTATGAGAACACTTGCCTCGGTGCATACCACCACTTTTATAAATAGCTATCGGACGGATTCGGACTCCACATGCTTGATCTCCTCCTTCCTCTCCCTAGAATCGGTGCCCTCTCTCTCTCTAGAAAGTTTTGGAACGTGGGAAAATGAAAATCATAAAGCATCATGTGGTTTTAAAACGGGCTGGCACTCGAGCGCGCAGCGAGCGCGCGACGAACGCAACCTTACTGCTCAGGCCTGCTTGAGCACGCGGTGAGCACGGGGCAAGCATAGACAAATTTGGATTCCATGCTCTCCATGGGCTCGAGCCCATAGAGGGCGTGGGTCAGACCTACAGCAAGCCTGTAGCAAGCCCACTTCGCATTTTTGCCTTTCGGGACCCGTTTTGACCATTCTAACCCAATCTTTCATATCCTTGGATCATACTTTTGATTATATAACCTTAATAAGTTATGATTATTATAATTTAAAACCCAAAATCTTATTTACGAATTAATATTTCACGGCTTACAATTTCCGTTCCCGATTTACCAATTCCGACTCTTTGAGCTTTTCAATTCGATTCCTCTCGTACCTTTTGACCACAATTCACCTATGTTAACTTAATTACCTTCTAAATGTTATGTTCTTAACCCGGAACCACACACTTTTAATCTCCTCTCTTTGTGCTTTCTGTCCCCTCTTTGCTTCTCTTTCCCTTAAAAAAACCCCAAAACCCCAATTAGAAACTAATCAAAAGAAAACACGTGGGCTGCCCCGTGACCTGCGCTCAAGCGGTCCTCGAGCACTGGCCATCGTAAGTCTCATGTCCCCGCTTGACCTTAACCGACCTTCGGGTGCCACTTTTGCAGATTTGCGCTCGAGGTGGGTGCTCGAGTGGCCTTCAGGCATCATGCCTATTTTATTGATATTTGCTCCGGTAACATTTTTTCCATCATTTTTAAGCCTAATTTGATTATTATCAATTTAATTACTCTCTAATTATTATGTTTTGGGATTGGGATCTCACACCATGGGTATTACAAATACATACATAGGTCGAGTATCGGAACAATAATACTCGAAGGGGATAGAACAAAAATCAAAAAGAACAGAAGAGAAGGATATGGTTGCACTTGCCTCTACTCAATCTACAATTTCTCCAACTAGCTTGAAGTCGAAATCGAACCCGAGGGCCTTCATTTGCTCTTTTCTCTCTCTTCTCCCTCCCTTTCTCTCTCTACCCGAACCCTTTGCTTCCCTATTTGCCCCAGACCACATCCACAATGGATAAAAGAACCCAGACGCAACTTTTACGCGGACCGGCATTCCAGCACCGTCCATAGCGCGCAGCAAGCGCGCCAACACTAGAATTGACACTCGGTAGGCGCTGGACTGCTGGGCTGCGTGCCTAGCACTTCGCCCAGCACCGCTGCTCGATGCCAACACCGAAACATATCTTTCCTACATACCCCAAGCCTAATTTTGATTATATTAATTTAATACTCCGAGATTGCCATCATTTAAAACCTAAATCATATTTACAGATTAATATTTTGAGATTATAATGCCGTTTCTCAATTCTACCAATTCTAGGTTGGCCCTTCAATCCCTTCCTCCCATACCCTTAAACCTTAATCCACTTATTTTAACTTAATTACTCATATTTACTACGTTTTAAAAATTAGTACCTTACAACTCTCCATATTTATAAAAATTTCATCCTCAAAATTTAACAAACCTCAAAATTTAACAATAGGGGGATAGTGTGACGACCCAGATTCAAAAACATAGAAAGTCCCGGTCATCAAGTCAAAATAATCAAAGGATCGAGAAAAATTGAAGGTTATTCGGAAAATGTATTAAGAAAATCCAAACTAGCTTTAGAGCATATTTTGAAATCAGAGTTTGTCTTCTGAATTTGAAGACCGGAGTGAATTGTGTGAAGAGAGGCCGAAGTGGCCTTGAAGTCCGGAGTGGCTTTGTGTGTTGGTGAGGCTGAAGTAGAATTGTGGATGCAAGGAAAAGAAATCCGAAGTTTATGAAAAGGTGATGGACGGAGTGAATAATAAGAAGAGTTGATCGGATTGGAAGAGTTGGCCGGATTTGAAGATGTTCACCGGAATTGAAGAGTTGTTCGGATTCGAAGATATTGACCGGATTGGAAGAGTTGACCGAATTTGAAGATGTTGACTGGAATTGAAGAGTCAACCGGCAGCATTGGCAATAAATAAGGAGCAGTTAGCCAGAATAAATTAATACAACTAAAGAAAAAAGTAAACTTTAGGATTTAGTTAGAATTCAACTAGGCGGCGACCAAAAAGGAGTAGGTAAACTAATCTAGTTACTCCCACCTACCGTCTGCAAATAAGTACGGGCGTAAGTAACTTACCCCATTTACCCCACCAAACCCCTCTATAAAAACCCAGCGTCGGTTGGTTGAAGTAGTTAGCCAATACAAGCAGAAAGGAGGGAGTGAAGGAGAAACTTCAAAACGGTGATACTGGGCAACTCTCAGGCAAGTATACCTGAGATGCTAATTTTTAAGTCATGTTTTAAGAATATTGCAAGTAAATGAAAGAATCAGTTATGGATATCTGATTTTAAAATCATAATTTAATGCAAGTATATGCATGTTTCATTGCAAGTATATCTGATTCTGGATAAGTATATGTTATATGTACGATGTTTGTCCTGATAATTGAGTAAAGAAGAATTTCTGTTAACCGCATGCTTAAAAGAAGTTCAGTTTTTATTAATGAAAATTAAGTTCGGTTTTTCCTTGATAAAGAATTAGTTCGGTTTTTTCATAATGAAAAAGCACTCCGTCCCCTTGAGTAAAAAGCATTCCGTCCCCTTTGGCAAAAATCACTCCGTCCGCTTGAGTAAAAAGCATTCCGTCCCCTTTGGCGAAAATCACTCCGTCCCTTTGAGCGAAAAGTACTCTGTCCCAAAAGCACTCCGTCCAAAAAGCACACCAGCTTTTGTACTGAAACTAAAACCGGCTTGTATAAGAAAATGAACTCCGACCTTAATATGAAATGAACTTCGGCTTTAAAGGGGAATGAACTCCGGCTTTTGAACTCCGCCTTTTGTCAAAAAAAACTCCGTCCTTTTGTTGGAAAAAGAACTCTGGCTTTAAAATGAACTCCGGCCTTAATATGAAATGAACTTTGGCTTTAAAGGGAAATGAACTCCGGCTTTTGAAGTCCGCCTTTTGTCAAAAAGAACTCCGTCCTTTTGTGGAAAAAGAACTCTGGCCTTAATATGAAAATGAGCTCCGGCTTTGTATAAGAAAATGAGTTCCGGCCTTAATATGAAAATGAGCTCCGGCTTTGTACAAGAAAATGAGCTCTGGGCTTTAATATGAAAATGAGCTCCGCCTTCATATAAGAAAATGAGTTTCGGCCTTAATATGAAAATGAGCTCCGGCTTCGTATAAGAAAATGAGCTCCGGCCTTAATGTGAAATAAACTCTGGCTTTGTACTGAAAATGAACTCTGGTTGTGTATTGAAAATGACCTCCAGCTTTGTACTGAAAATGAAACCGGCTCCCTTAATGAGAAAAGAAGCTCCAGCCCTTCCTTGATAAAAATCTAAAACCGGCCCCAAGTATATTTTATGCCATGGAATCGAAACCGGCCTCAAGTGTATTTTGAAATTTGCCTTAAATATATATGATTTTCGAATTAAGTTTGAAGTATATGATTTTTGGAACGACCTTAAGATATGCTGAAGGGGAAATTGTGATGTTGCTGACTGAAAATGGCTTTCAGTAAGCAATAAGAAGGAAGTATTTCTATTTCTGTTATTTTGGGACTCGAGACTACTACAGTCCAGGTAAGTTCTTGGGTGAGACTTTAGAACTTACGGTGGTAATCGAAGATAGCTCTGTCCATGGAGCGATTCATGGTCTGCCCTGTCCTCAGGGGCGTTAAGCCAGGAGAGACATAGGCCGACCTTCGGGTGGCACACAGTACAAAATCCCTCGGGATGGGATATATATGACGACATAGGCCGACCTTCGGGTGGCACACAGTACAGATATCCCTCGGGATGGGATATATATATGACGACATAGGCCGACCTTCGGATGGCACATAGTACAGATATCCTTCGGGATGGGATATATATGATGACATAGGCCGACCTTCGGGTTACACAAATATAGATATCCCTTGAGATAGGATATATATAACATGATAGGCCTTGGATTGTGTGGACTGAACACAATCTATCCTCGATCATTCGCCCTTTCCGCTAGTAGGGTACACTGGTAGGGTTTGAAATTGTTAAGATATGTCACAATAAAAGATGAAAATGTATTGTACAGTGAAAAGATGATAGAGTGTCATCTGATGAAAAGATGATAATGAATCGTATACATTGAAAATATGACAGTGAAAAGTATAGAGTATTGTTTTCAGTTTTACCATGCATAAGTAAAGTTTATAGTTATTGTTTTACAGTCTATAGTGTAATGATTTATGAAGCATGTGATTTAATATCGTTATAGTACGTCTTTACCTTTTTAGATGATGTTTGATTAAACATTCTGATTCTGCATGGTTATATGATCGTTTTGGCATAACCATTTTACAGTTCATATGCATGTACCTTGCTGGGCCTCGGCTCACTGTTTTATGTTTTCCCCCTACAGATGAAGTTTTAGAGCTTGTGCCTGATGAGTTGGAGTGATTAGAGCTGTCTAAAGGAATATCAAAGACCTCGAAGCTTATTTTGGAGAAATATTATTGTAATGACTTGATGGACTTTTATGGTTAAATATTTTTGGCTATGTACTCGAAAATGAATATTTTGGAATGAATATGAATACTTCCGCAAGTGTTAGAATAACTTCCACTATACTTATTATGGTTAAAAGTATATGGATCCTAGATGGTATCTGTAATCCTGTGTTGCACCTAATTGGTTTAGTTTGGAATGACGGAATCAAAAAAAAAAAAATCCGTTCCGTCACAGATAGGCTTTCCAGATTTTGCGTACGTACTCTAAATTACTTTCTTGGAGAGGCGATTATTTCTAGCGAACCTTAATCATTCAAATTATCCTGATCCTCAACGTCTAATATTTCTTATCAAAAATTAAGATTGAAACCTCGCTATAAGACGAATTCCTAGCTTCTCACAACGGCTAAACCCGGTCATAAACCTACTTCTTCATTCATCGGTACATGGGAGACATCATGATAACCTACCCAAATTCAAAGGTAAGCCTAATTATTGACTACCTCTTCGACTTAATACAAAATCTCAAATGAACTAATCAAGCTCTCACATCAAAACCTCCTACGTCTCGAGAATGATCTTCCATTGGAACCTTAACCCCATTTCGAAATTTATGAGCCAAGGGTCCACATACTTTTACTGCACTACTCTGACAACCATTTACTAGGATACTAAGAATCCTCTTACAACTCACCCCCATTGATTCATATTAGACTCATAGGTTCCTTACAACTATAAACCTATGGAAAATACTAAGGATATTGACACGATTAAGGTAAAGCTCAAAATCTTTAGACTACAATCAACCTAGGTAACGTAATTAAGTAATCACCCAAAAGCCTTGAACTCAAATACTTACCAAACTTACCGTCTTGTTAGCATACCAACGAGCCAACTTATATATCCCAGTTGAATCACCCAAATTCATGATAAATGGGCTGTCCTAGTCTACCAATTCCACAAAATCCAAATGCTACCCCTAACTCTTGCCACACTTAATATCCTCAAAACCAAAATGATGAGGGCTTCTCATCTCATAATTCCATGACCTCACTACCTTGGAGGCCACTCTCCCTCCTAAAATAAAAGGCAGAGCACTCCCTTCGCTTAGATATTAGAAGCTACTCGAGTTCACCCTACAATATCTCTTATGATGCACCAAGACATACCCAATCTGAAGATTCTCATCATCCATTTATCGGCAATAATTTTCTTCTTGACTGATGATGCACCTCATAAGTATAACCCTTTAACAACCTTATGGATGTACGCTACCACTTGCACGACCCCTTCACAACTGATATCAAAATTAATCATTACTAACCCCAAGAGAAACTACCCGCTTATATTATTGCGTGACCATCTCATTTTGTGAGGCAACCTCTTAGTCCATAAGGTTCATTAGATAATAGCTATCTTTATAAGAAACACTTATAAATCCTCAAAGTAAGGACCTCAAAGGCTAACCCCAAACTATGGGTGAAGAATTTCTGGTCATAGGTTTTACATCCTCTTAATCAATGGTAACCATCCATACAAGTCAAAGGATATATAATCCTAGAACTTCCTCAAAAGGATCATATTCTACCGTAACTTACTAGACCCATCAGGGGTCAACCCAAACAATAAGGTTAATGTCTAATCCTTAATTCCTCGCAGGCTGATTGTCTCAAGCCAAACGTCTCACGGTGCTGCAACCCTTAAGAAATACTTATCGAATTACCCTTTCGGGTTCAGCTAGATCCAAAAGAGCAACACACATTCAAGACATCAACCAATCTTTCTCCAAATTAGCCATTGCTCCAAACTCTAAGGAATCACATTCCTGCTATAGAAGAAACCACATGTCTGATATGACATTTCTCCCAAACTTACATCCTTTTCATAATTGAGCACATGGCTAACCATCTTTCGTAATCCATGATATGATCCTCAAATGGGGTTCTCACACCCTATTGACTCTAAGAATTCTTTAATGAGACCATCCTAAAAGCACTGAAGTACCTTACGATGAAATACTTAGCCTTTGCCTTATTAGTTCAATACAAAGTCCTCAAAATTTGATGCCAATCTTGGCACAACTCTACAAGAATCATCAATTTAACGATTAGGAGATGATTTAGGCTGACTATTTACTCTAGGAAACATCCTCAAATTCTTATACTATCCAAACTCCTTGGCGACCACAAAATGACTCCCAAGTGTGGTCTTATATGTTAGCTAAACTTGGCACAAATCCTAATCAAACGATTTGCAGGCGAAGCAATACTAATTTTATCGCTTCTCAAACAACAATACCTCATATTCAAACCTTTCCATCCAATTATAAGGTATCATATCCTTACCATTATAGCTCACACTAACATGACACATTACTAACCAAATCATCCTCAAAATCATTTCAAGTCTTAACACCATAGGTTAATTAATCAACCGAAGCAATCATATCTACAGACTCGAGTAAATGTTGTAGACCTTGATACAACTATTCTAAAGTCTATGATCATCAGATAAATGAATAAGCTTAGGAAACACCAATAAAATATATGGATCCCAAAGTAACACATATATCGAAACATCAAGATCTGGGAACCTTATCTCCTATTACGTTGGACGACATTTTTATACTTCATGCCATCATCGTGAAGCCTTGATCCATGGTATTGGTCTCCTTTACTGTCTCGACACAAGGAATAAGGGCAATTCCTAATCATGTAGTTGAACTATCCACACTTGAAGCATGTTTCCAAAAAAATCCCACCGAAACAAGATATTCATCCATAAAGCATCCATGAATATATTGAACAATATCTCTTTATCCTTGAGACCTATGACCCTTTTTCACGTCAACCACCTGAGGTTGACTTCATCTCTTATCAGATCGGGGCGACATTACCTTATCTTCCTCCAAATATTGGATCACTGCAACATCATCTTAATTCTCAGGATCTATATCTTGACTTCTATATAGGATCTGAACGGCCCAAAAGTTTAGGCACTTAAGTATTGCTAAATTGACATCCTTAGATTCATTATACCCGAACTGACTCTATGTTAAACTGACCTTGAGTCATCAATCCCACCTTATCCATCATACTTGATATATCAATCAAGCATTCTTTCTTAGCAAATTACAAACATGAGGACCTAAACCTAGAGCCGATCAAACCTAAATTTCAAACCAAAACCAATTAACCTAGGCCTCAAATTAATACCGATCAATTCAAGCATCAAATCGACACCAATCAAATTTAATCCTCAAGGTGCCTCCCTATAGCTCCTCTCATCCTCACAGTCAACCACTGTCATGAGTAAACCCTTGTCCAAGAGCCAATGCAAATACTCTTCTAAAGAGAAGAAACACCAGTTAGGTCGCTCTTAAGATACTAACTGGGATGCATAAGTTAGACAACCAAACTCATTCTCTAACTCTAACTTAGTTCAAGCCTAAGCTAGCCAACTAGGATAACTAGAACTATCAAATCTAACTTAATTTATCCTATGCCTATATCCACTTATTTGATCAATCTAAATCTATCTTAAGCTTCCGCATACGATTCAAATCAAACTTAAGGTATCTCTTTTCTCTGATACTAATTGTGACGGACTGTATTTTTTTACTGAAAATCTGACAGAATTTCGTTTGTAAGATGGACATTCGTTAATACAAAAACCTGTACAATCTCCTATATAAAATAAAATACATCCAAATAATCCCAACATCTAACATCATACAACAATAACACACAAAATCACACAGGATCCAACAACAACTCCTCACAGGATCCAATTACCACATATTATTCGTGACTCCAACGCTGTGTATCAAAACACACTATTGGCCAAAGAGAGATGCCACTAGGTGCCTACTATAAACCACGATTACCTGCGGAAGTATAAATAAATCCAAACATAGCAGAAACTAAACTATTTGTTTATCAATTATATGTATAATAAACATTAAGATTTCTAACAAAAATATAAATATATACAATTTTTCCATGACATATATAAAATTATAAATTATAAGTCTTTGATATAATCTCCCAAATTCAGAGCCTAGTCCACTTTGAATCTCTATGCTATTCCATCGGGTATAATAGACCTATACTAATCTGGAGACAAGAAGAAGTAAGGGTAAGCCAAAAGCTTAGTAAGTACAATATAATTAAGATGATAAACAATATAAGTAAAATAAAGTAGAAGAGAGATATATGAGTATAACAAGGATGTGTAAACATAAGATGTGATCGAATATACTTCTGGAACACAATTAATTTTTTACATTTTATCATTCTTCTCTTTGGGATGTAAATTATGCATAATAACTTATATTTGTAGATTAGGGCCAGTAAGCCTTACTAACTAAAGGTACAGGAGAACGAAGAAAGGATCATATTATTCACATTACCTAAGGGCGTAAGCTCCTATTATCGACCCAAAGGCTGTCTATCTACATATCATGCCTGTAGACGGGCCATACACATATACTACCATGTCCCTCGGGGGCCAGAGGCAGTCCTTGTCCTTCCACAGTAATATCATAAGGATTGCCAAGAGTATCACCCGCTACAATATGCAGACAGGACAATCCTTGAGTCTTTAATGTCATACCAATTGCTTGCCAAGGGGTATTGTCCTTCATAACATAAATCTAGGGTCCTAATTTCATAATTTCTTATTCTTTTGGGGGAAGGTTCACTATACTTCTTTCACAATCTTCTCCATTTGGGTGAACCAATCAATATATAACAATTATGGAATTTTCCCCGAAATACTTGTATGATTTTTATCTCTCTTTCAAATTTATGTCTTCTCATGACTTAATTTGCATACATGAATATCATAATCATAGGAAAGAATAAAAATTCTTACCACCGAGAGACAATTATAACTTTAGAGATTTTCGGACAATATTTCCTTCACAATTGGTTAACAAATATAATTTTTGGAACATACAATTAAACACATGCTAATATATGAAACTCAATTAACAATTGAACCATGTGGAATCATGGAAAATTACTTAAAAGTCTCGGGTGAATAGTAACTTTACAGGTGAACTGTACCCGGTTATGTACATCAGACAATACTCAAAAATCCGGGCATCCAATGGGTAAATTACCAAATTTAAGATATGGATAATCATAATCTCAAGCCAATTTATATATAAAATTTGAAATAAATGCTTAAACGAGGTTTGGGTGCATCTTAGGATTTCAACGAATGAAAATACACATAAAACTACCAAATTGGATATCCAATCGATAAATTAACTCTTATAGGATATGGGTAATGATATTTTAGACCCAATTTATGTAAAAGCCCAAAAATCGAAGGCTGAAATCATCTGGGCGTGGGGTTAGGGTTTTAGTGTAAAACCAATCAATTTCAACAAATTTGAACAAATAATTTATATATATGTATAATCAAGCCATGGATATCACAAATACATGTATGGATCGGGTATCGGGATAATAATACCTAAAGGAGATCGAACAAAAATCAAAAAGAATGGAAGAGAAGGATATGGATGCTCTTGCTTCAACCCGATCTATGTTTTTTTCAACTAGCTCGAAGCTGCAATCGAACCGAGGGCCTTCGTTTGCTCCTTTCTCTCTCTTCTCCCTCCTTTTTTCTTTCTACCCGAACCCTCTACTTCCCTATTTACCCCAAACTGCGTCTGCAACGGATAAAAGAACCTAGACGTGGCTTTTACGCGGGCTGGCACTCGAGCACCCTCCGCGGCTCACAGTAGGCATGACAGCACCTGAATCGGTGCCTACTACAGGTGCTCCACCAGCACCGCCGCCCGATTTCGATGCCGAAATATATTTTTCCCACATACCTCGAGCCTAATTGTGATTTTATTAATCTAATACCAAGAGATTACCATCATTTAAAATATGAATTATATTATAGATTAATATTTTGAGATTATAACACCAGATCTCAATTCTACCAATTTTAGGTCTTCGGCCCTTCGATCCACTTCCTTCCATACCCTTAAACCTCTATCCACTTATTTTAACTTAATTACTTATATTTACTATGTTCCAAAAATTGGCACCTTTCAACTTCTACACTCTCCTAAGCTTCCAAGGCTTAGATAAGGCAACGATGTGTCGATACTTTCCCTGGACTCTTAAAGGAGATGCCCGAGTATGGTTCTACAAACTTTAGCCAAACTCAATCAGGACATTTCATGATTTGGCCAACAATTTTCTATCTCAATTTGCCTCTAACAAAAGGAAGGAAAGCAACCATGGCATCTGGCTCGGTCAAGTAAGGACCAAATGAGGTGAAACTGAAGCTAGGAAGATACCCAAGCTCACTAATGAGGTGAAACTGAGCACCTTCGTTTTGACATTGTAGCATGGGGACTTCTTCAAGTATTTGGCCCACAATTACCAACAAACTTTCAGAGAGGTTGAGGCCATTGCTTGAGTTTATATAGAAGTCGAAGAGGCCAATGAAGCAAAACAGCCAAATCGAGAGACTGAATTTTCCAGAGAATGGTGGAAGGAAACAGGAAGAACAGGGGACCATATGGGTACTTAAAGACCAAGGAAGTAGAAGAAATCTGAGCTAATATCGTGAAGGAAGTTCAAGCCCTTGACTGGACTCCTTTGAATGACTCACACACCAATATCCTGACAGATTTGGGATGAAAAATTCTTCAAATGGTCGAAGGTATTGAAGAACCCAGGTAGGGGTGACCAATCAAAGTATTATCATTACCATCGGTACGGGGGCCACAACACTGAAGATTGTTGGATGCTACAAAAGGAAATTAAAGAGCTAATCTGAAAGGACCACTTCACTTGTTTTCTACAAAGACCCAAACAAACTTTCGGAGGAGCAGATGAGGATGAGACTGTGCCGCCAAGGAATCGAGTAGTAGGTGAGGTTTTAAACATGATTAACACACGTCTAGCTTGCGATAAAGTTTCAGAGAGCTCAAGAATGGCTACCGGCCATAAGAAGCGAAGGGTAAAATTTAGAGATAATGTCATTAGTTTTAGTGATGAAGATATGACACATGTAACTTTCCTACTTTCCCACATTCGTATCCCTTGGTTATAAGTGCACTAGTCTCTGCTGGTTGCATGGACTACTAATTAAAATGAGTATTTATTGATAATAAAAGTTAAAAAAATTTGCCGTATTTTGATGCTTATTTTAGATTAGGATTAAAAAAATCAATTGAAAACTATTGATGGACACCTGTTCGGGCTGGATAATGAGCCCGTACATGTTCAAGGGGCTGTCAAACTTGAAGTTAAGCTGGGCACCTATCCGAGGACAGCCATCAATATACTTTCTTTCTTGGTAGTAGACTTTTTGTCAGTCTACAATGTTATCCTCTGACATTCCTATTTAATGACATTTGAAGTAGTGACTTTAATCCCGCATTTGAAGATAAAGTTTCTGACCTCGCTCTATATTGGAGAAGTCCTTGGTGATCAAATGACTAGTGGACATGTTATTTGTCCCAAATCACTAGACACTCCCGGTCAACCAATTGAGGACCTTGACTTCTATGATGAGACTATATTATTGCAAGCTCAATTTGGGGAGTCTATGGATCGAATCCCTTTGGACCCTAATGATCTAGATAAGTGTATCCAGATTGGAAGTTCTTTTCCAGAGCCCCTCCAAAGCCAACTTATCTATTTTCTTCATAGAATTCCAACATCTTTGCCTAGATACCTAGCGACATGCTAGGAATATCGACTGAATAATCATTCATAAGTTGGGCCTAGATCCTGGTCATAAACCCGTCCGGTAGAAGCAAAGAAATTATTCGGTTAAAAAATTGATTGCCATTCATGAAGAGGTAAAGAAACTGATTGATGCAAGATTCATCATGGAAATTCAATATCCAAATTGGTTGTTTAATGTGATCATGGTCAAGAAAAATAATGGGAAGTGGAGGATGTGCGTTAATTTCACTGACAACAACAAAGTATGTCCGAAAGATAGTTTTTTGTTACCGAGGATTGATTTGCTCATAGACTCAACATTCGAGCATGAACTATTGAGCTTTATTGATGCATACTCAAACTAATACCAAATTCAAATGATCCCAGAGGACGAGGAGCACATTGTGTTCATGATTGACCAAGAGACATACTATTATAAAGTTATTCTATTCAGTCTAAATAATACTGGTGGCACCTACTAGCGACTTGTTAACAAAATGTTCGAGGCTAAGATTGGAGGAAATATGAAAGTTTATGTGGATGACATGCTCGTTAAGAGCAGGGAGAATGACGACTATATTTGAGATCTGGATGAGGCATTCAACGTCCTTCGGGCACACCAGATGAAGCTCAATCTAATGAAGTGTACATTCAGAGTAACCTCGAAAAAATTTTTGGGTTTTATTGTCTCATATTGAGGGATTGAAGCAAACTCTAAGAAGAACAAGGCAATCCTTGATATGAATCCCTCTCAGACTATGAAGGAAGTCTAGTAGTGCTCTCCCGCTTCTTAGCTAAATTGGTTGAGAAGTACTTGCTTTCATTAAAAGCATTGAGGGGAACGAAGGCTGCCAGTTTTCCATGGATGATCGATTACGAAGCTGCATTCTAAGAGATCAAGGAGTATCTCTCGAATCCACAACTATTGACTTCCCCTTAAGAAGACGAGGAGCTCTATTTGTTTCTTGTTGTGTTTGATACCACCTTGAGCTCGGTCCTGATTTGATAATAGTCCAATGAGCAGCAGCCTATGTATTATGTTAACAAGATTTTGACCAACCTAGAGACACGCTATTCTCATGTAGAAAGGGTGGATTTGGTGCTTGTATATTCTACCCGAAAACTCTAACTATTTTTCTAGGTGAACAAAATTATTGTCCTGACTGACCACCCATTAAAAGGAATATTACAAAGGCCAAATATGTCAGGACAACTGGTTAAGCGAGCCATTGAGTTGTGTGAGTTTGACGTAGAGTTTAGACCAAGGCCAACTTTAAAAGGCCAAGCCCTTACAAACTTTAGTGTTGAAATAATGACCCCAATTCTAAAAACCGTCGACCTTATTGAAGCCGATTGTCATCAAAACTCTCCAATGTGAACTTTGCATGTGGACGGTTCTTCAATGCAAGTAGGCTACGGTGTTGGTGTGGTCTTGAGAACATTTGATGGGTTAGAGACAAAATATTTATTGAACCTCGAATTTCCAATGGCCAATAATGTCACAAAGTATGAGGCACTACTTGCAGGACTTAGATTGGCCAAAGAGTACTTGGCGAATAACCTTATTGTCTATAGTGACTCAAAACTGGTTATTAATTAGGTCCGAGGGAGATTTGAAGCTTGTGACTTGCAACTATCCCAATATCTCTCAATGGTCCAAGGTTTGATTTCAGTGTTTGATAATGTGGAGAAATCTACATTCCAAAATAAAAGAATGGAAAAGTCAATCGGCTAGCAAGGATTGTAGTGACCGAGGACCCAGAGTAACATGCATAACAAATGCGTTGGAGTTGCTAGTATAAATGAGGTGGAGTTGAAAATTATGGAGGAAGTTGATGCCGACAATTTGATGACTCTTTACGTGAGATGCTTGTCTGACAACACATTACTAAAGAATTTGGATGAGGCCAAGCGCATGAAAAGGATTGTAAACTCGTACACCACTATGGATGGAAAGTTATACAGACGTGGTTACTTTATCTAATACTTACGATGTCTCATACTAGAAATGGCTGGCAACGTGTTCGGAGAATTATACCTTGACATTTGCGGATTCCATATTAGGGGCAAGAACCTTACATTCAAACTCATGAGGTAAGGATACTACCAACCTACCATGAAATACGACATCATGGATTTCATGTGGAAATGTGAGAACTGTCAGGTGCATGGGAACCTTACCCATGAGCCGCATACAGAGTTCCAAGCTCTACAATCATCCTATCTGTTGGCACAATAGGGGCTTGATATCCTCGGACTTCTTCTAGTTGCTTCCAGGAAAAAGAAGTTCAAGATTATTGGGTTTGATTATTTTATAAAATGAGTCGAGGCCATTCCACTAGCTTGGATCACTAATCAAAACGAGGCCGAATTTGTCTGATAGAGTATTGTGTGTAAATATGGCATCCTAGAAATCATAGTGACCGATAACGGAACCCAATTTACTAGCAAGCATTTCACAAAATATTGTACTAACTTAAGGATAAGATTGGTTCACATATCCATTGCTTATCTACAAACTAACGAATAAGTGGAAGTTACCAATCACACACTACTACACGGTTCAAAGACAAAACTTGAAAATGTTTGAGGCTCATGGGTGGATTAGTTTCCATTTGTCCTATGGTTATATAGGATGACACCCAAAGAATCAACTCAAAAGGCACCCTTTAGCCTATACTATGGGACCGAGACCGTCATACCAATAGAGGTTGGACTACCTAGTCTCTAGGTTGAGTGATTTGACTCACACCACCTCACAGAGATTTTGGGAGAATCTTGATCTGCTTGAAGAAGCCTAAAACATGGCAAGATTGTGGATGACAGTTTATCAGCAAAGGATTGCTAGATACTACAATAAAAAGGTGAGAATGTGCTAGTTTGAAGTAGATAACTTAGCATTACGGAGCATTGAAGCCACTGGTAAAAATACCGAATGGAACAAGTTCTCACTTAATTGGAAATGGCTATTTCTTGTTTTATCCATTCTTTGAAATGGAGCGTACAAATTATGCACCCATAATAGCAAACAATTTCTTTAGATTTGAAATGCTTCTCATCTCAAAAAATACTATCAATGAATGTATTTACTACCAAGTAAGATTAGTTTGCATCATGTGGAATACTTGTAAATTTTGTGACCCTTTATTAATAAAATAATCATTTATTGTTTGTTCATATTCTTGTTTGTCATTTCATGACATTGTATGACCTAGACTGCCTTTATGTCAGGTGAGATCCGTTCATCTACCCCTCGAGCCACACTTGGTGGCCAATAAAACTTAGTCACACAATTGAGCAGCCCAAACAAGGTCGGTATGTTAAAATTTGATCACAAATCCAAGCAGTCCTGATGAGGCTAGAGGTTAAAAACTTAGGGGGCTTCCTTAAAGCATGCATGTAAAGACCTTCAAGGTAGTATTATCAGTTGACCATGGTCTAAAAAATTTAAGTTAGGCACACAAGAGCTTTGATATCCTCTAATTTATTCAGTGGATAGAGCCTATGCATGGACAATGATTTATGTAATATTAAGTATTCGACATCTAGCATATATTATACGGCGAACTTACATATACTTATATATATATATATAAGTACAAACAATTTAGAGAGGGAGAAAAAATTATTGACACAATGATATAAAAATTTTGTCATTTTATTACAAAAGAATTACAAGTTAAAATAATAATAATAATAAAGTACAAACATTTATTTCGGAGGAAGATAAGGATGCAAAATCCCCGACAAAAGCTCCTAAGAGTCCATATCGTCCTTGGGATGGTATAATACATTTGAGCCATGGGGAGCGCTAGTGTTCCAAGGATGAAGTATAGAAATTGGAATGCTAGGAGCCACCATTTTAATGATGTACCGACAGAGGTCAATATTGTCCCAATAACTACACTACAACATCTTCTTAATATTTCCCAGACTAATGAACGTTTGAAGCTCACTCTCAAGTTTGAAATTTTTGTCCCGAAGGAGGGCATATGTAATGGCCCAGATCCTAGATATAGAAAATCCCCGATGTCAAGTTAAAATTTTCTAGGAAAAATAAGTTAAGGATAGTAATTTAGTCAACAAGTGTTGACCAAAAGGCGTGAAGAAGGAGTACTCCAGTCAACGAGTGTTGTCCGGAAGGTGTGATGAAGGAGTAATCCGGTCAACGAGTGTTGACCGGAAGGCGTGATAAAGGAGTAATCCGGTCAACAAAAATATTGATCGGAAAACGTGAATGGAAGGAAGGATGGGAAAGAGGAAAGTAATCCGGTCAACGCTAGTTAGTTAACCGAAATGTATTTAAATGAGAAACATGAATCGATAAAGGTCAGTTGACTAGAAATTTAATGAAAAAACTCTTTGGGAATGTAAAGCCATAAATAATATACTCCGAAACATTCCCCCTAGTGTGGACCATAAATAACCTAGAAATTTAATGAGGAAACTCTTTGGGAATGTAAAGCCATAAATAACATACTCCAAAATATTCCCCCTAGTGTGGCCAAACCCTAACGACGGCCGTCAGACCCAAGGCCTATAAATAAAAACTAGAGGGCATGAGAAAGAGGCACGCAATAGAGTTTTCTAGTAAAGGGAGACCAAAAGTTCAAGGTAAAGTAAAAGAAATCCATGCAAGAGTACTCATCCTTATTTTAAGTTCATGAATATGCATGGTTGCAACGCAAGTATATCTGCTTTCTGATGAACTTATGTTTCAGTATATATGATGTCTGTTCAATTCATCTGATTTAAGGAAGAATCGTTCTTAATCGCATGTTTAAATATATGATATTTGTTCTATTCGTATGATTTAAGGAATAATCGTTCTTAATTGCATGTTTAAAAAGAAACCCTGTTATTCATGATGTTCGATTTTTGTTCTGCTTGAAGTATGATTATTTGTCAATCTATATGAACTTCGATAATTGCATGTTTAAAGAAAAGACTTCCGACCCTTCGGCCTTTGTTGAAAAGAACTTTGGCTTTCAGTAAAAAGAACTCTGGCTTTCAGTAAAAAGAACTCCGGCTTTTGATAAAAAGAACTCCGGCATTCAATAAAAAGAACTCCGGCTTTCAGTAAAAAGAACTCCGGCCTTTGTTGGAAAGAAACTCCGAATTTAGAACTTCGATTTTGTTGAAAACAACTCTGGTTTTCAGCAAAAAGAACTCCGACTTTCAATAAAAAGCACTCCAGCTTTCAGTAAAAAGAACTCCGGCTTTCAGTAAAATGAACTCCTTCTTTTGAGAAAAGAACTCCGGCCGTTGAGAAAAAATACTCCGTCCTTTTTAAGAAAAAACACTCCGTCCTTCTTAGAAAAGAACTCCGGGTTTTGAGAAAAGAGCTCCGACTTTTTAGAAAAGAACTCCGGTCTTTTTTTAGAAAAGAACTCCGACCTTTTTAGAAAAAGAACTCTAGCCTTTTTAAAGAACAGGGAAAATGTATGTAATCCGGACATCAAGTGGAACTCTACGACTTTTGACTTTAGAACTATGACGGATGGCTATTAAAAGACATGAACTAAGAACCGAGTTTCCATTAAACTTGTTGTTAAATATGGATGAAGGATATTGGAGTGACACTCGAGGACTGCTTCCTGGGCCATGGGGGGAGACTTTTGGTGGCATAAGACTTTCGGAGTATGGTCCCGTATACCGGGTTAAAGGCATTACCTCCCACCTCGGGGAGCATAATGAGAGGATACGGCCTTAGGTTGGGGGTAACGCACAACCTTTCTGTGAGGTTCCGAGTCATGGAAATAATAATTAGAAGGCAATTAAGTTAATATAGGTGCATCATGGTCAAAAGGTATGAGAGGAATCGGATGAACAGCTCAAAGAGCCAAAAATCGGTAAATCGGGAACGAAAACTGTAAACCGAGTTATGTAACCTTGTAAATACGATTTTGGGTTTTAAAGCACGATAATCATGGCCTATTAAGGTTATATAATCAAGGAGAAGGTCCAAGGATGTGAAAGATTGGGTTAGAATGGTCAAAACGGGTCCCAAACGGCAAAAACGCGACGTAGGCTTGCTGCTGGCTTGCCGTGGCTCAGACCGGCGCCCTCCGGGCGATCGAGCCCTCCTATCAAGCCGAAAAATGAGAAGCAAGGCTGCTCACTGGCCGCTTGAGCTCCACTCGAGCGGCGGACAGCCTGTGGCGCGGCGGCTCGTTGCCTGCTCGAGCCGCGCTCGAGCGGTGCGCGTAGTATAAATACGCGCCGAGTTTCTCTTCTCCCTCATTTTGAGATCAGCCGAGGGTTTTAGAGAGAGAGAGAGGGGCGCACCTAGAGAGAGAAGAAGGGAGATCGAGCCCGGGAGTTCGATTCCGTCTGAGAGCTAGGTATAAAGGTGAAAGCACGCGTCGAGGCAAGTGTTCTCATATCCACTTCTCGTTCGCTTTCCATGTTTTGTGTATTTTCATTGGGTATTTTGTGTCGATACCTACGGGGAACGTTAGAATCTTGAAACCCATGCCTTGAGGTCCAAGAAAATGTAGTTGTTTATCCGAATGGTGTCCAATTCGTTCAGGTGGGTTTTACCGAAACCCTAACCCACGAGATTTTGGGGGTTTTCCATTTCCCGGCCGTGTATCATGAAATTGACCTCAAAATTGAAATCCCCACGTCCCAATGATGTATATATGACGGCCGTGGGTCCGATCTTGCACGTTTGGACCCGTTTGCGGCGTCCGAGCCCGTTAAAAGGGCGCTGTTACTCTTCACTCGAGACCGAAGGTGATTATTGCACGTTGTCACCTTCGTAAAATGATGGAATGACCCTAGAATGTTAATCCCCGTGTTCCAATTGTGTGTATATATAGATCGGATGCCGAATCCCGCAAGATTTGACCCGTTCATGACATCTAGGAGTCTTGAAATAATTTCGTAATTGTTTATCCGAAATTAAAGGGGAAGTTGCATGCTTCCATCATCGTGATAAGTTAAATCGAACCCAAATGTGAAATATCGTGTACAAAGAGTACGTACGAATCCACCAGACATCCGATTTCCAAGTATCGAACGGTGTACGGCGTCCGGGTGTTCAAAAGGAAATCTATTATTGTTCACCCGAAATGAAATGAGAAATGCAAAGTAATACGACCCCATAATTGTATTGAAAGTAACGTTTAAATGTTTAAACGTAAGTGTAATCTCCGAATGTGTATCCATGTGTTGGAGGCAAGGGATGAGTCCCAGAGGTTCCAAAGTGATATGTGATCATTTGAGGTAAGAATCTAATCTCTCTTGTGAACTTGGATGACTTGTTGTGGATTAAGGAAATTGAGTCCCATTGGATATTGTGAATCGTGACGTGAATGGAAGGGAGTCCACATTGTGCTTGTGATGATATGATCTCCGGGATGGACATGTGTGTGATGAGATAATCTCCCGATTGGAGATCTTGTGATGGGAATGAGATTTCCCGAGATTTGATCGTGTGTGGCAAATGTGGATTTCCCTCTCAAGTGTTGAACCTAATCTTGAAACTAGGGCCTTGTCATATGGGTAGTATTCTTTAGTATACCATGTCCATCGCGGTGTGAACCCGAGGAATACTTAGCCACGTATTCGTGGGAGCGGGTGATGTCCGTGGTACGCTTTGGAAACTACTTTGGAAGAACGAGAGCCACGGGTGATTCCCATAAAAATAGAATTAACATGAGGCTAGGAATATCTCTTTATTTAATAAAAGAATATTGAATAAATAAATAGAGGAACTTGGTAAAAAAGCGGGGACTTTTAAAAAGGTCAACGCTTGCATATCCCCGCTCAAGCGGAAACAAAAGCCCAGCCGCCTAATGCATGCTCGAGAAGAACCCCCTAGAAACCTCTAGCGCTACTTTGGGCGCTCGAGCCCCTATTCCGACCTTCGGAAAAATCCCGGGTGTGGGGATGTCCGCTCAAGCTCCGCTCGAGCGGAAGGATCTGTCGAACTCTTCTCGGCCCGCTCGGCGCTGCCTCAAGAGCGCCCGACGCTACATATTGAGATGTAGAGAAGAAGAGAAGAGGAAGAGAGAGAGAGAGGAAGAGAGAGAAAGAGAAAGGAGGAGCCACGTGAAGAAAAAGAGGGAAATGGAGGCTTTGAGTCCGATTCCGAGATCAAGCTTGTTGCAGAAAATATGGATGCAATCGAGGCAAGTATTCTCATACTCACTATTTGTAGTACTGTGATCATTAATATAATTATCGAATATCCATCCAAAATAGTCACATAGCCCATGATTAATGATGAAAGAATGTCCTAAATGAAAGTCTAAGAAATAGATCACATTCCTATCCTAATACAGCCAACAATCGACCTCATGAAGTTCTTCCGTTCACAATGATCGGGCCCCTTAACAAAATGCTATTATTGTTCACATGGAGTAAATGAAACGTAAATAGAAAAATATGCATCCCCTTGATGTAAAAACTATGACTAACGGGCATTTGAAATTGTAAGATTCCTCGGAGGACCCCAATACGATTGGTTCATCAACGGTAATCCAATTCCTTTAAAGATTGTTGATCATGTTTATAACTTATGAAAAATACTAAAAATCCCCAAAGGAAGATAAGAACGAATGGGAAAATGAAACGGAAGGAAATCCCAATGGATATGTGATTAATAAACCTGAAAATAAATAATATCCAATTGGTGGGGGATGAAAGACTAAGAAAAGATAAGAACTAATGGGAAAATGAAATGGAAGGAAGTCCACAATAGATATGTGATTGATGAAACCTCCGTGTGATGGGATGAGAACCTCCTGGGAGAATGCCATATGAGATGACTTTCCTTCAAAGATAATGATCAATCGGACCATGGACCTTTGGAGAACTATAGGAATCGAATACTTTGTGATTCTAGTTGCTTCGAGTGATGTCCGTCACTCTCCTGATACTATTGTGGATGAACGAGAGTGCTTGTATTCCCTCCCGTTTGATGTTCTTGTTTATGTGATAGGAGATGTGTTTATGATTATACTTTCACGGCCTTAGATCTGTTAGCTCACTTTCTTCGTTCTCTCGTTGATGTTTTAAAATGAGAAAGTATGATTCCTTCCAAGACATGGTAAACGGCAAATCGATGAGAACACTTAGCTGATGATTATACTTCTTGGCGATAAGCTCACTCTTGCTATATAGTTTTTCCTCCGATAAAGCAAGGAGAGGAAAGGCATGCTTGACTTGATTGGGACATGAACAACCACTCGGGATATTGGTATGGTTTGTGGTTGTTTTTATGCTTTGGATTATAGTATGCTTCCGATCGGATTTTGATGATAGCCACTAAGAGTTGGGCGTGGCTTGTTATTGTCTTTATTTTATGGTTTTGTTATATTTCCGCACTAATGAAGTTTTATGATGATGGAAAATATGCTTGCGGGTGTGGGTGTGTGTCTGTATTGATGTTTGGAGTTTGGTTTCATTTAGATAGCATCTCTTTAGAATCCAAAGCGATAGTAGATAGGTTAGTACGGTCTACTTGTATGGAGCCATGGATGATAATGAAAATGAATAATATCCAATTGATGAATAGTGTGATCCGGTAGACCAGCATGGAACCATGTGAATGCAGAACCGGATAATGATCAATCGTGTGGAATCGTGAAGCCTTTGATAGATGATGTGCTTGTACAAGATGATATTTATACTTGGAGTGTTTGTATGTTTTTCCTTCCAAATGTGTTGTCATCTAGATAAAGCAAGGAGAGCTTGCGACTTGATTAACCGGACGCGGAAACTTTGGACTGAGTTGGATCGATTTTCTGAACAGCCACTTAGAGTCAAGTCCATAGTTTTATTATGTTTTGCTTAGGGTTGTGTTTTGCCTTTGTCGATCCAAGAGGTTATTCGATGGAGAATAATCTGATCCCGTCCGTGTGTTGTAGGTCAGGTGTAAGCCTTGGTATCGTAGAAAAAGTGAGATGCCTTAGGTTGATCTAAATCATATTATGGACTTAGCTTAGTTTAGATTAAGATTGATCGATTGTGTGAACGAAGGTGCCTTTGGTTGAGAGGACCTTAGGTTAGTTAAGATTGTCGATTGTGTGAACAAAGGCGTGAGTTTTTTTGGTTACCCGATCCCAAAACCTAGGTTAGCACTGAGTTAGAAGCAGTAGCTTAGTTCGGATGGCTAGCCTATAGTCCTAGCTTGTGTTCTAGGAGTGGCTAGATTCAAATTGTTTCGATTTTAAGAAAATATTAGTAGTGGCTCCTTGTTGGGGACTACTAATATTTGTGATTGGTTGTAGGAAAGAGAGAAAGATGGTGTGTCGAGACACCATAGTGTTTGAATTTGGTCGGTGTTGATTGGGTCCTTGGGCGGATCGGTGTTGCTTCGAGGCCTAAGTTAATTAGTCTTGGTTCGAGGTCTAAGTTTGATCGGTTCTTGGTTGAAATTATTGGGTTAGTATTTTGTTGAAGGGTTGCGTTGAGCTAGAGGTGATGACCTAGAGTTAGCGTGATGAATCTAGGTGGAAATTCGATCGACTTCTTGGTATATCCTTTTGAAGCTCTTTTGAGGTTGGAAATTCATGGTGACCCGTGTCGGATAAAAGATATGGTGTGCTGCCCCGGACTTCTTTGATAGTCCGTGAGAAAGATCTTTGAGGATTTAGATGATATGGTCCCATGTGTTTTTGAGGTTTAAGATATTGTGTGTGGTGACCCAGCGTGTCTCAATGGATAGAAGATATGGTGTGCTGCCTCGTGATAGATAAGAAGTGAAGTTGACCTTGGAAGTTTGAGCTCAATGTGTTAATGTCTCCTGTCGTGGCAAGAGGTAAGGTTCTTGGGTCTAGTATTGTGACTTGATGTTGTTTTGAGGATTTCGAACCCATGTTGGGATTGAGGTTGAAATTGTGTATTAGGGGGGGAACCTAGGCTTGGCGGTAATGACAAGTGCGACTTAGTATTCGGAAGGGCAAAGGAAATATGGCAGCGGCTATTCATGGATGAATCTTGGACGAATGCTTTTCTAAAGAGATTTTGAAACTAGGATCTAAGTTATAGATAGTATGGGTGTTGGATTGAGAATGGTTTGTATCCTCTGATCTTGGAATGAGGAATCCAGCGCCGTAGGATTAGAGTTTGGTGGTGTGGTGCATGAGGAAATATGTGGATTGCCGAGATTAGAAATGAAATTTCTCAATCCTAATGTCACAACACTTGCATCTTTGGGGACCCCGATTATGTTTATGGTTTTGTGATCCCTGGGATTAAGGATCTAAGTTCGGTGCAAGTGGAATCAAGGTTGTGATTTTGGAGCTCGTGAATACAAGTGATTGGGTTAATATGAACCATCTTGTGGTGCCAATCTTGATGATGACTTGGTTAGTAAGTCATCGGGTCAATTTGAATTGGGTTGGTAAACATATTGTGCCTTGCGATTGAATTGTGCAATTCGAGTATGAACTTGAGATAGTTAAAGTATTAAGGCTTAATCTGATCTTAATAGTAGTTCGGTGGACGAATTATAGTGCTAATATAGTTGGCTTGGTAAAAGTTAACATTTGGCCATCAGGTTGTGGGATTTGAAGCATGAGTTTGAAGTGATTGAGGTATCAAGAAATTGATATCGTCTTTCTTGCAGACCATTTGATCGAGGATGTTATCCAAAAGGAAGATTCGGTTAAGCTATCTTTTGATCGGTAATTTGAGGTCATGTCGAATCAATGCTAATCGTTGAGGATCTTAAGCAGAGCCATGGAAGTATCGGCTTTGGTATCGTGGTAGAATATTTCAGAACCTTCGAGGTAAATAGATGGACCAATAAGGTGGTTCACGACTTTTAAACTGGTTAGGAGAGTTATGATTGGATGATCAGGCTTTGTGGATGGATAGATATAGCCTGTGAGCCGTCGGGAAGGCTTGATGAATTTTGAAATCGATTTGAGTCAATAGCGTGTTAATAGTGGATCAACAGGTGTGGTAGCCTCGACGGTATCTAGGTTAAGGATACGGTCACTATGAAGTCTAGGAAACGTCGTTTGGGTTTCGTGGAATCGTTGGCGTTTCATGAAATTTTATGGGTTTGATCTTTCGACCATATTTGGGTCGATGTTGAGGTAGCTTCATGAGATAATCAAGGAATTCAAAGATATCGATGGTGTGTGCAATTGCTTATGGATTGAGTCATGATTTGTGGATAGCTGATAATTCTCATGTCCCATTGAGAAAGGAATGCGAATTTAGTTGAGAAAATGCCTTCCTAAGCTTGTGGCATTGTGATTGCATGATTTTGAGGACTTAGGATTCTAAGCGTGGCTGGTTGAGGAGGCTGATTTGTGTTGTGGAAGTGTGCAGTCATCTTGAATCTAACCGAATAGGGTGATTGGCGCTCGTAACATTTGAGTTGACCCCTAATGGGTCTAATAAGTTCTTGTGGAATATAATACCCTTGAGATAAGTGGGAGAGGAGTCCAGGTTAGTGTTACCCCCACGTGTATGTCGGGATTGGCCATTGAGGTTTTCTTTGGAAATCTCAGAGGCATTGTCTTCAAGGATAGGCATTAAGACTTCCAGAGCCAATATAGCTGAGTCGCTGAGGAAGATGGTCTTATGATATTACAAGCGGATAGATTTGTCTAAAGGATGGGCAGGTGAACCTCGGTGTTTTCTCGTAAGAGTTAGCAGGCATCAATGTTGGCAATTGATGCTGTGAGTCTTTGGACATACGTCTTTGAAGCTTCACGGTGAATGTGAAGGGTGAACCGCTAGTAAGTCCAAATGACTGGGTGTTAGAATGTCGTGTTCTTGTTGGAAGTTAGAATCGTATTCGGTTTTGGTCAGTTGGCTTGTTGATGTGCCAACTGGATCTTGAGGTTACTAGGCAATCGAAATTTTGAGATCTGGGTAAGGATTGACAGTCTTGTCAACTATTTGGGGATTATGATTATAGTTTTGATTGTGCCGTAATTTGATGATTTGGGGATTAATCAGAGTAGCGTAGCGGAAGCGTTGTGGGCCCGTGGCCGAGAGATTTCTAAATAAGGTTGAGGTTCTAGTGATCTATTTCTTTCGAGGTATGAAATGAATTCAAGTGAAAGTTCATTGATCCGTTGGAAGTGTCGGATTGGGTTAGGAGATGTCCGGCATGGTTGTAGGTGGCTTTTGAAATTTCTAGGAATCGATATAAGGTCTTCCTTGTATCGATGGTTGAGAGAATCGGTAAGTGTCTGGGTTGAATCATTCTGAGAGGCTAAGGATTTGTTTTGTGATGAGACTAGGACGATTCCAATGCTTGAGGTTCTAAAATAGGCGTTGTCCGAGGAATGATTTCAAAAAAATTTGAGGAGTTCACCTCGGGTTTGTGAATCCGAGGCTTGTTAAATTTTGAGGACGAAATTTTATAAGTGGGGGAGAGTTGTGAGGTTCCAAGTAAAGGAAATAATAATTAGAAGGCAATTAAGTTAATATAGGTGCATCATGGTCAAAAGGTATGAGAGGAAACGGATGAACAGCTCAAAGAGCCAAAAATTGGTAAATCGAGAACGAAAACTGTAAACCGAGTTATGTAACTTTGCCAATACGATTTCGGGTTTTAAAGCACGATAATCATGGCTTATTAAGGTTATATAATCACGGACAAGGTCCAAGGATGTGAAAGATTGGGTTAGAATGGTCGAAACGGGTCCCGAACGGCAAAAACGCGACGTAGCCTTGCTGCTGGCTTGCCGTGGCTCAGACCGGTGCCCTCCGGGCGGTCGAGCCCTCCTATCAAGCCGAAAAACTTGAAGCAAGGCCACTCGCTGCTCGCTCGAGCCGACCTCGAGCGGTGCGTGTAGTATAAATACGCTCCGAGTTTCTCTTCTCCCTCATTTTGTGATCGGCCGAGGGTTTTAGAGAGAGAGAGAGAGGGGCGCACCTAGAGAGAGAAGAAGGGAGATCGAGCCCGGGAGTTCGATTCCGTCCGAGAGCCAGGTATAAAGGTGAAAGCACGCGTCGAGGCAAGTGTTCTCATATCCACTTCTCATTCTCTTTCCATGTTTTGTGTATTTTCATTGGGTATTTTCTGTCGATACCTACGGGGAACGTTAGAATCTTGAAACTCATGCCTTGAGGTCCAAGAAAATGTAGTTGTTTATCCGAATGGTGTCCGATTCGTCCGGGTGGGTTTTACCGAAACCCTAACCCACGGGATATTGGGGGTTTTCCATTTTCTGGCCATGTATCATGAAATTGACCTCAAATTTGGAATCCCCACGTCCCAATGATGTATATATGTCGGCCGCGGGTCCGATCTTGCACGTTTGGACCCGTTTGCGGCGTCCGAGCCCGTTAAAAGGGTGTTGTTACTGTTCACCTGAGACCGAAGGTGATTATTGCGCATTGTCACCTTCATAAAATGATGGAATAACCCTAGAATGTTAATCCCCGTGTTCTAATTGTGTGTATATATATCGACCGGATGCCGAATCCCGCAAGATTTGACCCGTTCGTGGCATCCGGGAGTCTTGAAAGAATTCCATAATTGTTTATCCGAAATTAAAGGGGAAGTTGCATGCTTCCATCATCGTGATAAGTTAAATTGAACCCAAATGTGAAATATCGTGTACGAAGAGTACGTACGAATCCACCGGACGTCCGATTTTCAAGTATCGAACCGTGTACGGCGTCCGGGTGTTCAAAACGAAATCTATTATTGTTCACCCGAAATGAAATGAGAAATGCAAAGTAATATGACCCCATAATTGTATTGAAAGTAACGTTTAAATGTTTAAACGTAAGTGTAAGCTCCGAACGTGTATCCATGTGCTAGAGGCAAGGGATGAGTCTCGGAGGTTCCAAAGTGATATGTGATCATTTGAGGTAAGAATCTAATCTCCCTTGTGAACTTGGATGGCTTGTTGTGGATTAAGGGAATTGAGTCCCATTGGATATTGTGAATCGTGATGTGAATGGAAGGGAGTCCACATTGTGCTTGTGATGATATGATCTCCTGGATGGACATGTGTGTGATGAGATAATCTCCCGGTTGGAGATCTTGTGATGGGAATGAGATTTCCCGAGATTTGATTGTGTGTGGCAAATGTGGATTTCCCTCTCCAAGTGTTGAACCTAATCTTGAAACTAGGGCCCTTGAGTCGTTTGGGTAGTATTCTTTAGTATACCATGTCCATCGCGGTGTGAACCCGAGGAATACTTGGCCATGTATTCCGGCCGCTCGTGGGAGCGGGTGATGTCTGTGGTACGCTTTAGAAAACTACTGTGGAAGAACGAGGATTTCCCTGGACCCCGGGGGTGTGGGGTGTGTCTGTCAACGCTACATATTGAGATGTAGCCGTCTATGATGATTGTTGAATGGATGCAACTGAGGATCGTGTGCTACTGACCTAAAATAGTAGCCGTGGCTTTAGAATGTGTAGCGAACACATTCCTATCCTCGTTCTCTCGCATCGTTAGTTAGTACGGTCTACTAGCCGGGCCCGCGAAGATGATGCAATAATGAAAATGAATAATATCCAATTGATGAACAGTGTGAATCCAGTAGACCAGGATGAGAACCATGAGAATGCCAGTGATCCCGAATAATGATCAATCGTGAGAACTATAGGAATCGAGTGATTCTAGTTGCTTCCTGTTCACTCTCCTGTTTCTTGAGTTTGGAGAGTGCTTGTATTCCCTCCCGTTTCAGTTCTTGTTTATGTGATAGGAGATGTGTTTATGATTATACTTGCTGAGCTGTTAGCTCACTCTTGCTGTTGATGTTTTTCCTTCCAGATGAGAACACTTAGTTGACACTGGATAGATAAAGCAAGGAGAGAGGCTTGCTTGACTTGATTGGCTGGACGGCGAGTGCGCGAAAGCTTTGGACTCTGAGTTGGATCGGATTTTGGATAGCCACTTAGAGTTGGGCGTGGCTCATTATTGTCTTTATTTTATGGTTTTGTTATACTTCCATAGTTTATGATGATGTAGTTATGCTTCCGAGTCTGTATTGATGTTTGGAGTTTGGTTTCATTTAGATGGTATCTCTCTAGATCCAGTATAGTAGATAGGTGTACTGTATTGGAGCCATGGATGATATGACAGATGTGTGATCCTGTGTGGTGTGTTGTAGGCTGTTTGTATGCCTTTTGATAGATGTGTGCTTGTACAGGATGATATTTAACAGATTGTATTTCGGTTTTCATCCAGTTGCAGAGGAAATTTTGCCAGATTTTCTGTAGAAGTCCATAGTTTAATTATGTGCTTAGGGTTGTGTTGCCTTTGTTGGAGGTTTTTCGATGGAGAATAATCTGGTCCGTCACACCTTCCTCGATGTTGTCCGCTCCCGTCTGGTCCCTAAAGATGATAAGAATTTCGAATGGTTTTTATGAATCTTCTAAAGACAAGATAATAAGAATAAGAACAAGAAAATTCAAAACTAAAGAAGAAATTATATGGTGATTTTATATGTTAAAGTTATGATATAAATCCTTAGTTTGATCTGATTATATGTATGTTTATATTTTCTGCATGTGAGTATCTTGCTGGACTTTGTAGCTCACTCTTGTCACTTTTTAGCTGACGAGAGGCTTATGGAGGACGAAGTTGAGTAGAACCATATGAAGTAGCTAGACGGCATAGCTGGCCGGAGCTGATAAATGAAGAACTTGATTTATCCCTTTTGATATTTTGAGAAGACTTATAGAACAGTTCCGCTATATAAGAATCTATGGATGTTAGCATGTTTCCATGATTACTTTTTGGATAAATAAAATTGATAATTCTAGTAAGCATCTCAGGTCATTTCAAGGCATTCAGGTCCGTCTATCCTTAGCGTTGGCCAGCCATGTATGAAATTAAAACCGGAAGGCCAGCTCATGTAGTTTAGCCTCAAGCAATCCCGTGTATAAAAGAAAGGTTTATTCATATGGAAGAAAAGAAAAATTTTTATGTCTACCTAATTATTATCTATTAATTTATTTTGTGGCAAGGATTTAGGCTTGATGGTGGCTTTATGCGGTGGAATAAGGCCAGACCGTCACAGTTGGTATTAGAGAAAGAACTGAGATGCTTTAGGTCATTTTAAATCAATACGGAAACTTAGGATAGGATAAGTTAAGGCAAGAAGGGGGTTAGCTTTACTTATGCTTTGGACAAAGTAATTTGCGATAGCCACCCTTGGCTAGTAGACTCACGAAAATGTTCTTTTCAGAAATCAAAGTGTCACTGAAGTCATGTCTAATAGAGAAAGACGAACCATCCCGATTAACAACTCTCTGGATTCGGAGGCAAGGTACTTGAACCTGCTAGATAAGATGGCAGTGCGGAGACCCCACATCTGGTAGAAGGTGTGGCGTGTTGCCCCATGTTGAATAAGAAGTGAAGTTGACTTCGGTTAGTTGACGTGAAGAAGATTATGGTCTTGAGAATTAAGAGGTATTGTCCTATGGGCCTATGAAAGCTTTAAGGATGAATACTTTGTTTGATGAGACTCTCGGGAGCATGTTTCAAGAATGGTTGGTTTGATTGCAAGATTTAGGGATGTCTTTATCCATGGACGGGGGGCGAAGAGGTTCAGTGTTTTAGACCAGGGTTCTAAGATATCCTACCTGTCGCGATAGGAGGTAGGGCCTTTGGGCTTAATATTGTAATCTGGTGTCATTTTGGGGATTCCAAACCTATGTTTGCATTGTGTTTTGAGTTATGTACAATTGGGAGACCTAAACTTTGTAATAGCAGCAAAGGTGACCTAGTACTTGGAAGGACAAAAGGCATATCAAAGTGGGTGTTTATGTATGAATCTTGTAATTGAATTGTATGATTTTAGGCATGAACTTGAGCCAACTAAGGTACCAAATCTTAATCTGATCCTAATAGTAGTTCAGTGGGTGAACTTCAGTACTATTATTGTTGGATTGGTAAAGAATGACATCCGACAATCGAGTTGAGGGATCTAAGGCATAAGTTTGAATTAATTAAGGTATCAAGAGATTGATGACATCTTCCTATGGAACATTTGATGAGAATCTGCATTAAGTCTAATTTGTATATGCAGCCACATCTTAAAGTTATTTTCTGGTCATGGAGGGGCTTCCGCTGTATGACTATTTGAGGATGATTATAGAAGGAAGATTAGGTTGACTTATCTGTTGACCGATAATTCGAGGTTGTGTCAAAGTTGACGGTAATTATTGAGAGTTCCATGCAGAGACGTGGAAGTATAGGCTTTGGTATCATTATAAATACCCCTGAACCTTCGAGGTAGACAAGACGGAACGATAAGGTTGTTCATGCATTTCAAAATAAGGATATGGCCACTATGAAGTCTAGAAAACGCTGTTTGGGTTTTGTAGGTCCGTTGGTATTTCATGAAATTTTATGGGTTGGATCTTTTGGCCATATTCGGGCACATGTTGCGGTGACTTCATAGATAAACTCAAAGGAATGTGAGTTCAGTGGAGGAGATGCCCTTGTGACTCTTTGGTAGCGTGATCTTGGGATCTATAAGATTTTAAGTGATGGCTATTTGAAAACCGATTAGTGTCGTGAAAGCGTATGGTCATCTTGGGTCTAACCGGAGTTATTAAGTGATCCGACAAGTATTCTTCGAGGACTACAATTCAAGTAAGATGTTTGGCTTAGAGAGATTTGTAATTATCAAAACGAAAGATAAATGGTAGTTTTCGGAGATCGGATGGGGGTAATTGATGTTTATGTCATTTGGGTTGATCCCTGATTGGTCTGGTAAGTTATCATGGAATGTAATGCCATTGAGAAACGTTAAGGTTATGTTACTCTCACGTCATGGTAGGTGGATACCTTTGATTTAAGTGGGGGAGAAGTTCATGATTAGTATTACCCTATATGTAAGTCAGAATTAGCAATTAAAGTCTCTCCTTTAAGAACTTATAGCCTTATCTTTGAAGATAGTCATTACCTAAAGTTTTAAGAGCTAAAATAGTTGTACCATTAAAAAGGATGATCATATGATTTTGCATATGGACAGACCTGTTTAAAGGTTAAGAAAGTGAACCTCGGTGTTTTCTTTAGGAAAGTAGGCATCAATGTTGGCAATTGATGCTGTGAGTCTTTGGACTTATATGTCTTTGACGTTTGATAGGAGATGTGAAAGATCGATGAGTAAATCCAAGTGATTGGGATCTTAAGATTTTGGGTAAGGATTTAAAGTTATGTTGACTCTTTGAGTGATCGTTATGACTGTAACTCGGAATGTGGCTGTAGTCTAAGAATTGTGGAATTGTCTTCATAGTATGGCTATCCTAGAATGGTTTTAATCAGAGTAGCACAATGAAATTGTGTGGGCCTTCACTTGCAAATTCAAGGATATAGTGAGAATCCAAATGAATGATCATCTTTGAAACATAGGATGAATCGAAATGAGAGTCTGTCTATTCGTTTGAAATAGTCAATCAAGGAACTTATTTTAAAAGTTGAGTGGATTACCACAACAAGTAGATTTATTGGGTTCAACCATTATGCAAAATCGGGAGATAGCCTTGTGGTAAAGCCCTAGAAAGAAAGAAACCTCATGTATAAAGAGTCAAGACAATCCGACTGATTTAGTTTCTCTGAAAAAGACCTTCTTATCAAAGAATATGTCTTGGAATGTTGGAAGGAAATTTGGAAGAATTATCCCTTCTCATAGGAGGTTGTGAGGATCGTTAAATTTCGAGGACGAAATTCCTGTAAGTGGGGGAGATTGTAATGGCCCAGATCCTAGAATATAGAAAATCCCCGATGTCAAGTTAAAATTACCTAGGAAAAACAAGTTAAGGATAGTAATCTGGTCAACGAGTGTTGATCGGAAGGCGTGATGAAGGAGTAATCCGGTCAACAAGTGTTGACCGGAAGGCGTGATGAAGGAGAGTAATCCGGTTAACGAAAAATGTTGACTGAAAAACGTGAATGAAAGGAAGGACGGTAAAGAGGAAAGTAATCCGGTCAACGCTAGTTAGTTGACTGGAATATATTTAAATGAGAAACATGAATCTGGTCAAGGTCTGTGACGGTCCGGACTTAATTCCACACATAAAGCCGCCGTCAAGTCTTAAAAAGATAATTAATAAATAAATATTAATGGACATAAAAATTTTACTTCTCTTTTACACCGAATTGATTGAGGCCGAGTTGCATGAGCAGGCCATCCAATTTTAATTTCACACCAGGCCGGCCAACATTAAGGTTAGCCGAACTTGAAAGTCTAAAATGCTTACTAAACTTTTCAATATCATTAACCAAAAAGAAATCACGGAAACATACTAACAACATCCATAGAGTCATAAACAGTGGAATTATTTTACAAGTCATCACAAAACATCAAAAGGAAATAAAATTAAGTTCTTCATTTAATCAGCTCTGGCCAGCCGAACCATTTGGCTACACCATAAGGTTCTACTCAACTTCATCCTCCATGAGCCTTTCGTCATCTGAAAATAACAAGAGTGAGCCACAAAGCCCAGTAAGATACTCACATGCAGAAAACATAAACGTATATATAAGCGGATCAAAATAGAGTTTCATACATAACTTAGCATATGAAAATCATTATATCATTTCTTCTTCAGTTCGGAATTTCCTTATTCTTTTTCTTATTATCTTGTCTTTGAAAGATCCATGAAAACCATTCGTAATTCTTATCATCTTTAGGGACCGAACGGGAGCGGATAACATCGAAAACGGGTTGTGTGTAACTCCACAACCTAAAGCCTTATCCTCTCATTATGCTCCCCGAGGCTGGAGGTAATGCCTTTAACCCGGCATACGGGGCCGTAGTCCAAAAGTCTTATGCCACCAAAAGTTTCCTCCCGTGGCCCAGAAAGCAATCCTCGAGTGTCACTCCAATTTCCTTCTTCCATCTTTAACAGCAAGTTTAAATGGAGACTCGGTTCTTAGTTCATACCTTTTGATGACCATCCGTCATAGTTCGAAAGTCGTAGAGTTCCACTTGCTGTCCGGATTACATATATTTTCATATATCCTTGTTCTTTACTTCCTTAGTTGAAGTTCGTATAATCTTTCCTTTAATCACCTTAAAGCCGAAGTCGTTTTCTAAAAGCCAGAGTCCTTTTTCCTTAAAACCATAGATCTTTTCAACAGAAACCGGAGTTCAAAAAGCCGGAGTTCTTTTTCCTTCTTAAAGTCGAAGTTCTTTTCCATAAAAAAATGCAGAGTTCTTTTTCTCAAAATGCCGGAGTTCTTTTCAAAAGCCGGAGCTCTTTTCTCAAGAAGACGGAGTTCTTTTCTCAAAAGGACGGAGTACTTTTTCTTCAAAAGGACGCAGCTCTTTTTTTTAAAAGGACGAAATACTTTTTCTTAAAAAGACGGAGTGCTTTTTCTCAAATGGACGGAGTGTTCTTTTCTTAAAAGGACGGAGTGCTTTTTCATCAAAAGTCCGGAGTTCTTTCTCAAAAGGACGGAGTTCTTTTTATCAAAAGACGGAGTGCTCTTTCTCAAACGGATGGAGTGCTCTTTCTCAAACGGACGGAGTGCTTTTTTCTTAAAAGGATGGAGTGCTTTTTCTTCAAAAGTTCGAGCTCTTTTTCTTTAAAGGACGGAGTGCTTTTTCATCAAAAGGACGGAGTGCTTTTTCTTCAAAAGTCCGGAGCTCTTTTTCTTAAAAGGACAGAGTGGTTTTTCATCAAAAGGGCGGAGTTCTTTTTCTAAAAAGGACAAAGTGCTTTTTCTTTAGGGTCGGAGTTCTTTTCTTTAAACATGCAATTATCAAAGTTCATATCAATTGACAAATAATCATATTTCCAAGCAGAACAAAACCGAACATTATGAATAACGGATTTCTTTTTAAACATGCGATTAAGAACAATTCTTCCTTAAATCAAACGAACAGAACAAACATCATATATATAAAACATAAGTTCATAAACATATCAGATATACTAACGTTGTAAACGTGTATAATCATGAACTTTAAAATAGGGGTGAGTATCTTGCCTGGGTTTCTTCTACTTTGCCTTGATCTTTTGGCCTCCCTTTACTAGAAATTCTATTGCATGCCTTTTTCTTACTCCTCTAGTTCTTATTTATAGGCCTTAGGTTTGATGACTATTATTAATGATTGGCAATATTGGGGGAATGTTTTATTATTAATGATTGGCAATTTAGGGGGAATGTTTCTTATTTATGGCTCTACATTTTCCAAAAAGTTTCTTTATTAATTACACCATTTATGGTTTTACATTTCCAAGGAGTTCATTAATTCCTCGTTAACTGAATTTAACGACATTTAGATTTCATAATTAATTCCTGGTTTATTGAACTTAATAGGATTTAGCTTTCTCATGTAAAAACATTCAATTACTTCTACACGACTTCCGGTCAACACCTGTTGACCGAATTATCAACTTCGGCTTTCCCATTATCTACTTCGGCCTCCAATACACAAAGCCACTCTGTCTTTTAAGACCACTTCGGCCTTATAATGTACTCCTGCCCTTAATGGAACAAAACCCGATTTCAAAACATGTCCAAGGCCGGTTTTGCTTTTCTTTAAAGTGGCTAGTCTTGATAATGATGGAGCCGGACTTGTTTTGCACCAAGGAATAACCGAACTTCTTTTTTACTAAGCGGCAAGCCGAACTTCTCTTTATCAAGTAAAAGCCGGACTCGATTTTCATTAAGGAGATCCGAACTTATTTTTCATCAAGTAAAAGCGGGACTTGATTTTCATCAAGGAAAATCCGAACTTCTTTTCATCATGCAAGGGCTGAACTTGATTTCATCTTAAGGCTGGTTTACTTTTCTTATTACCTTTTCCGGTCAACTTGCGTTGACCGGATTATAAGGACTTGATGACTAGAATTTCCTATGTTCTAGAATCTGGGCCGTTACAATCTCCCTCACTTATAGAAATTTCATCCTCAAAATTTTAAATAAAGTTACTAACCTCGAGAAAATAAACAGGGGTGTTTGTTCCGAATCTCTTCCTCTCCTTCCCAAGTTGCCTCTTCGAGAGTGTGATTCTTCCAGAGCACCTTTATTAGAGCGATTGATTTGGTGCGTAGCCTCTGTTTTCTTCGATCCAAGATTTTCACTGGTTCCTCTACATAAGACAAGTCCTTCTCAATTGTCAAAGCTTCATATTCAATTACATGAGTAGGATCATGGACATACTTCCGAAGCATTGATACATGAAACACGTCATGTACTTTTGCCAAGCTCGGAAGTAGTGCAAGTCTGTAAGTTACTTCTCCGATCATTTCTAAAATTTCAAAAGGGCCAATAAATCATGGCTTTAGCTTCTCTTTTACCCCGAATCTGTACTTTTCCTTGGATGGCAATACCTTTAGGAATACAAAATTACCTTTTTCAAATTCTAATGTAGATCTCCTCCGGTCTGCATAGCTCTTTTGTCTCCTTCGAGCTACTCTGAGATTCTCATGTACTAACTTTATTTTTTTTGCCGTCTCTTTAATAATATGTAGACCCAAAATTATTTTATCTCCGTGCTTCTCCCAGTGAATTGGCGATCTACATTTCCTTCCATACAAAGCCTCAAAAGGGGCCATGCCTATGCTGGCCTGGTAACTATTATTATAAGCAAATTCCGCTAAGGGTAAGAAATTATCCCAAGTCCCTTTCATCTCTAAGATCGAGGCCCTTAACATATCCTCGAGGATGTGGATAGTCTGCTCTGACTGGCCTCTTATTCTTTATGTAGACATTTTCAGAACCATGAAACAAAGCGAGGGTCTCTATCTGATACAATAGAGGCAGGCACACCATGAAGCCTGACAACCTCGTTTTACATACAGCTGGGCTAATTTATCACGGGAGTATGTCGTCCGGATTGCCAGAAAATGGGCTGACTATGTTAGCCGGTCAACAATAACCCAAATAGCGTTATGTTTCCTTGGCGTCCTTAGCAATCTGGTCACAAAGTCTATGGCAATATCTTCCCATTTCCAGCCTGGAAACAGCATTGGTTGCAATAACCCAGACAGCTGCTTTCTTTCGGCCTTTACTTGTTGGCATACAAGGCATTTTTCCACGTAGGCTGCAATGTCCCTTTTCATATTCTTCCACCAGAATATTTTCTTCAAATTCTAGTACATCTTATTAGCTCCTCGGTGAATTATATAACGGGATCGATGGGCTTCCTTAAAAATTTTCTCTTTCAATTCTTTGTTGTCCGGCACACATAACCAGTTCTTAAACCTTAATGCTCCATCCGACTTAACATAAAAATCACTTTGGGATTCTTTGTACAGCTCACTCATGATTTTTACAAGGAAAGAATCATTCGCCTGACATCCCTTTACCTCATTTATCACCTCTGGCTGGACTTAAAGGTACGCCAAAATCATCCGCTTTCCTTGCACATAACGCTGGACATCATAGTACATGAAACAGTCTAGCATCTTCATTTGCTTAACTTGCATTCTAGTTGAAATACCAAGTTGCCGACTTAGTGCATCGGTGACTACATTGGCCTTTCCTGGTTCGTACCGGATTTCACAGTCATAGTCCTTCAGGAATTCAATCCACCTTCTCTGCCTCATGTTCAGTTCCTTTTGGGAGAATAAATACTTTAGACTCTTATGATAGGAGTAGACCAAGAATCTCTCACCATATAGGTAATGCCTCCAGATTTTCAATGCAAACACTACTGCGGCCAATTTCAAATCATCAGTTGGGTAATTCCTTTCATGATCCTTCAACTGTCGTGACCCATAGGCAATTACCCTTCCATGTTGCATTAAAACATAGCCCAACCCAATCTTTGAGGCATCGCAATAAACAATCAGTCCTCCTGATCCATTTGGAATGGTCAAGATCGGAGCAGAAGTTAACCGATCTTTAAGTGCCTAAAAACTCCCTTCACGATCATTGGTCCACTCAAACTTGGCATCCTTCTTTGTTAACTGCGTGAGTGGCAGAGCGATTTGGAAGAAGTTTTTCACAAACCATCTATAATATCCAGCTAAGCCTAAGAAGCTCCGTACTTCGATCACAGAGGTTGGCCGATTCCACTTTACCACTGCTTCCACTTTCTTAGGATCGACAGAAATCCCTTCTTTGGAGATGACGTGTCCAAGGAACCTCACTTCCTCTAACCAAAATTCACACTTTTTCAATTCGGTGAACAACTGGTGCTCCCTAAGGATCCGGAGTGTAGTCCGTAAATGCTCCTCATGTTCCTCATAGCTTTTCGAATACACAAGGATGTCGTCAATAAAGACGATCACAAACTTGTCCAGGTATGGTTGAAAAATTCGGTTCATCAAGTCCATAAAGACGGCAGGAGCATTAGTCAACCCAAAAGGTATCACTACAAATTCATAGTGCCCATATCTAGTCGGGAACACCGTCTTTGCTATATCCTCCTTTCTAATCCGAAGCTGATGATATCCGGATCTAAGGTCGATTTTTGAAAATACGCAAGCTCATTGTAATTGGTCAAGGAGGTCATCAATCCTTGGCAGAGGATATTTATTCTTGGTGGTAATTTTGTTTAGTTCACGATAATCCACGCATAATCTCATGGTCCCGTCCTTCTTTCTTGCAAAGAGAACCGGTGCTCCCCATGGTGACACACTCGGCCGAATGAAGCCTTTATCCAATAATTCCTGCAGTTGCTGTTTCAATTCTTTAAGTTCGGCCGATGCCATCTGATATGGTGCTTTGGATATTGGTGCTGATCCTGGCATCAATTCTACTCCAAATTCCAACTCTCGCTGGGGTGGCAGTCCTGGTAATTCATTATGGAATATGTCTTCGAATTCCCGTACCATAGGAATCTCTTTGGCCAGAGATTCTTGACCTTTAGTAGTCACACTAGTGAAGGCTAGATAAGCTTGACACCCATTACCAATCAAGTGCTTGGCATGAAGGGCCGAAATGAAGCAAGATGCTTTTTTACGCTGGACTCCTTGAATATAGAAAGGCTTGTTTCCAGGAATGACGAATTCTACTCTTTTTCGGAAACAATCAATCTTGGCATAAAATCTGGCTAACCAATCCATTCCCAAGATTGCATTGAAGTCCTTCATTTTTAGCAAAATCAGATTAACAGGCATCACATATTCATTTAATTCTATCGGACACTCTGAATATATTACATTTAAAATTATGGATGACCCTGTGGGAGAGGCGACCATCAATGGGCAGCCAAGAACTTGAGGGAGAGTCGTAAGATACTTCGCAAATTCATGGGAGACAAATGAGTGAGTAGATCCTGAGTCAAAGAGCACATGACTAGAAGTGCCACAGATAGAAAGTGTACCTTCCACAACCTCCGTAGAGGTTTCGGCCTCCTTTGTAGAAATGGCAAACATTTTAGCTGAAATAGGAGACTTAAATCCTGGGGCTTGTTTGGCGAGTGGGCAATCTCTGATCATGTGTCCAGCCTGGCCATAGTTATAACAAACCCCCAGCTTCTTATAGCAAGGCTTCCCTTCATGTGATTTCCTGCAATGATCACATGCATTATTAGCTGGACTTTGGGAAATCTGTACGGATTGGTTCTGCTCCCCACTGGATCTCGATGGTCTTGCTTTCTTAGAAGGACCTTCACTAGCACTGGCCCATGAAGTCTGACTAAAAGTCCTTTGCCTGAACAATGCTCCTCTCTCCAGCTCCTTCTCATAGATAACAGCCTTCTTGAGTACCTCTCCATACGTGGCCAACGTCAGAATTAAAAGGTGCCTCCTAATATCATCACTTAATCCCTGAAAGAATCTCCTAGCCTTCCTCTCCTGGTCTTCTACCATATAAGGAGCATAGCGAGATAACTCTGTAAGCTTTGTATCGTACTCTACCACAGAGCGAATACCCTACCTTAGGCGAAAGAATTCATCCTCCTTCAATTCACGAAGATTAGCAGGGAAATATTTCTCCAAAAATGTTGTTTCAAATATTTCCCAACTAATATCCCGATCTGGCACGTTGAAAACTCTCTTCTGCATTTCCTACTAGTGGTGGGCCTCACCCGTCAGCTTATGGGTGGCATAAAGAACCATGTCTCCAGCAGGACACTTAATTATCGCAAATACCTTCTTTAGTCGTTGGATCCAAGTGTCTGCCTTTCAATGGGTTCGGTTCCCTGAGAATTCAGGAACTCGCTCGTTGGTAAAATGATCATAGACCGACCTCTCTTGATGAACCAGAATTGGGGTGGTCGCTGGAGTTGGTGGAGCCAAAGCTTCTATGACTTCAGCCATCCGGTCTAGCAGGTTCAAGTATCTTGCCTCCCTATTTGGAGTGTTGTTAGTTCGTCCGGTTTGCCTTACTCTGTTAGACATGACTTCAGCAATGACATTGATTTCTAAAAGAATATTTTCGTCAGTCAACTAGCCAAGGGTGGCTATCACAATTTACTCCGTCCAAAGCATAAGTAAAACCAACCTCCCCCTTTTTCTGTAACTAATCCTGTCTTAAGTTTCCGTATTGATTCAAATTCACCTAAAGCATCTGAGTTATTCTCTGATACCAACTGTAACGGAGCGGCCTTATTCCACGCATAAAGCCGCCGTCAAGTCTTAAAAAGATATTTAATGAAAGGACATAAAAATTTTTCTTTTCTTTTACACATAGGATTTCATGATGCCGAACTACAAGATTTAGGGAAGATAATTAATTCCAGGATTTCCTTATGATACCATCACAGGATTTTAGACAGTTATTCTCTGATACCAACTATGACGGTCCGAACTTAATTCCACACATAAAGCTACCGTCAAGTCTTAAAAAGATAATTAATAAATAAATTCTAATGGACATAAAAATTTTACTACTCTTTTACAACGGATTGATTGAGGCCGAACTGCATGAGATGGCCATCCGATTTTAATTTCACACCAGGCCGGCCAATATTAAGGTTAGCAGGACTTGAAAGTCTGAGATGCTTACTAAACTTTTTAATATCATTAACTAAAAAGAAATCACGGAAACATACTAACAACATCCATAGAGTCATAAACAGCGGAATGATTTTACAAGTTTTCTCAAAACATCAAAAGGAAATAAAATTAAGTTCTTCATTTAATCAACTCCGGCCAGCCGAACCATTTGGCTACACCATAAAGTTCTACTCAACTTCATCCTCTATGAGCCTTTCGTCATCTGGAAATAACAAGAGTGAGCCACAAAGCCCAGTAAGATACTCACATGCAGAAAACATAAACGTATATATAAGTGGATCAAAATAGAGTTTCATACATAACTTAGCATATGAAAATCATTATATCATTTCTTCTTCAGTTCGGAATTTCCTTATTCTTTTTCTTATTATCTTGTCTTTAAAAGATCCATGAAAACCATTCGTAATTCTTATCATCTTTAGGGATCGGACGGGAGTAGATAACATCGAGGATGGGTTGTGTGTATCCCAACAACCTAAAGTCGTATCCTCTCATTATGCTCCCCGAGGCTGGAGGTAATGCCTTTAACACGGCATATGGGGCCGTAGTCCAAATGTCTTATGCCACCAAAAGTTCCCTCCCGTGGCCCAGGAGGCAATCCTCGAGTGTCACTCCAATATCCTTCATCCATCTTTACCAACAAGTTTAAATGGAGACTCGGTTCTTAGTTTATACCTTTTGATGGCCATCCGTCATAGTTCAAAAGTCGTAGAGTTCCACTTGCTGTCCAGATTACATACATTTTCATATAGCCTAGTTCTTTACTTCATCAGTTGAAGTCCGTATAATCTTTCCTTTAATCATCTTAAAGCCAAAGTCATCTTCTAAAAGCCAGAGTCCTTTTTCCTTAAAATCAGAGATCTTTTCAATAGAAACTGGAGTTCAAAAAGCCGGAGTTCTTTTTCCATCTTAAAGTCAAAGTTCTTTTCCTTAAAAAAATGCGGAGTTCTTTTTCTCAAAATGCCAGAGTTCTTTTCAAAAGCCGGAGCTCTTTTCTGCAGAAGACGAAGTTCTTTTTCGAAAGGACAACGTACTTTTCCTTCAATAGGACGGAGCTCTTTTTCTTAAAAGGAGGAAGTACTTTTTCTTAAAAAGACGGAGGGCTTTTTCTTAAATGGACGGAGTGTTCTTTCTTAAAAGGACGAAGTGCTTGTTCATCAAAAGTCTTGAGCTCTTTTTCTTAAAAGGACGGAGTGCCTTTTCATCAAAAGTCCGGAGCTCTTTTTCAAAAGGACGGAGTGCTTTTTCATCAAAAGATGGAGTGCTCTTTCTCAAACGGATGGAGTGCTCTTTCTTAAAAGGATGGAGTGCTTTTTTCTTGAAAGGATGGAGTGCTTTTTCTTCAAAAGTTCGAAGCTCTTTTTCTTTAAAGGATGGAGTGCTTTTTCATCAAAAGGACAGAGTGCTTTTCCTTTAAAATTCGGAGCTCTTTTTTTCTTAAAAGGACGGAGTGCTTTTTCATCAAAAGAGCGGAGTTCTTTTTCTAAAATGGACGGAGTGCTTTTTCTTAAGGGTCGGAGGTCTTTTCTTTAAACATGAATTATCGAAGTTCATATCAATTGACAAATAATCATATTTTCAAGCAGAACAAAACCGAACATCATGAATAACATGGTTTCTTTTTAAAATGCGATTAAGAACAATTCTTCCTTAAATCAAATGAACAGAACAAACATCATACATACTGAAACATAAGTTCATAAACTTATCAGATATACTATCGTTGTAAACATGCATAATCATGAACTTTAAAACAGGGGTGAGTATCTTGCCTGGGTTTCTTCTACTTTACCTTGATCTTTATTCTTGCCTTGGTTTCTTCTACTTTGCCTTGATCTTTTGGCCTCCCTTTACTAGAAATTCTATTGCATGCCTTTTTCTTACTCCTCTAGTTCTTTTTTATAGGCCTTAGGTTTGATGACTATTATTAATGATTAGCAATATAGGAAAATGTTTCATTATTAATGATTGGCAATATAGTGGGAATGTTTCTTATTTATGGCTCTACATTTCCCAAAAAGTTTCCTTATTAATTAGATCATTTATGGTTTTACATTTCCAAGGAGTTCATTAATTCCTAGTTAACTGAACTTAACGGGATTTAAATTTCTTGATTAATTCCTGGTTCACTGAACTTAACAGAATTTAGCTTTCTCATGTAAACACATTCAATTCCTTCTACACGACTTCCGGTCAACACCTGTTGACCGGATTATCAACTTCGGCTTCCCATAATCTACTCCAGCCTCCAACACACAAAGCCACTCCGTCCTTCAAGACCACTACGGCCTTACATTTATATAATGTACTCCGGCCTTCAATGGAATAAAACCCAATTTCAAAACATGTTCAAGGCCGATTTCGATTTTCTTTAAAGTGGCTAGTCTTGATAATGATGGAGCCGGACTTGTTTTGCACTAAGGAATAACCGAACTTCTTTTATACTAAGGGGCAAGCTGAACTTCTCATTATCAAGTAAAAGTCGGACCCGATTTTCATCAAAGAAACACCGGACTCTATTTTTTCATCAAGTAAAAGCCGGACTCGATTTTCATCAAGGAAATCTGGACTTCTTTTCATCATGCAAGGGCAGAACTTGATTTCATCTTAAGGCCGGTTTATTTTTCTTATTACCTTTTTCGGTCAATGCCAGTTGATCGGATTATAAGGACTTGATGACTGAAATTTTCTATGTTCTAGAATTTGGGCCGTTATAAGGTCAATTGACTAGAAATTTAATGAGGAGACTCTTCGAGAATGTAAAGCCATAAATAACATACTCCGAAACATTCCCCCTAGCGTGGACCATAAATAACCTAGAAATTTAATGAGGAAACTCTTCGGGAATATAAAGTCACAAATAACATACTCCGAAACATTCCCCCTAGTGTGGCAAAACCCTAATGACGGCCGCCAGACCCAAGGCCTATAAATAAGAACAAGAGGGAGTGAGAAAGAGGCACACAATAGAGTTTTCTAGTAAAGGGATACCAAAAGTTCAAGGCAAAGTAAAAAAAATCCAGGCAAGAGTACTCACCCTTGTTTTAAGTTCATGATTATGCATGGTTACAACGCAATTATATCTGTTTTCTAATGAACTTATGTTTCAGTATATATGATGTCTATTCTGTTCATATGATTTAAGGAAGAATCATTCTTAATCGCATGTTTAAATATATGATGTTTGTTTTGTTCATATGATTTAAGGAAGAATCGTTCTTAATCGCATGTTTAAAAAGAAGCCCTGTTATTCATGATGTTTGATTTTATTCTTGCTTGAAGTATGATTATTTGTCGATCTATATGAACTTCGATAATTGCATGTTTAAAGAAAAGACTTCTGACCCTTTGTCCTTTGTTGAAAAGAACTCCGGCTTTTAGTAAAAAGAACTCCGGCTTTCAGTAAAAAGAACTTCGGCTTTTGATAAAAAGAACTCCAGCTTTTGGTAAAAAGAACTCCGACTTTTAGTAAAAAGAACTCCACTTTTCAAGTAAAAAGAACTCCGGCTTTTGATAAAAAAAACTCCGGCCTTTGTTGGAAAGAAACTCCAAATTTGGAACTTCAGCTTTTGTTGAAAAGAACTCCGGCTTTTAGTAAAAAGAACTCCGACTTTCAGTAAAAAGAACTCCGGCTTTTAGTAAAAGGAACTCCGACTTTCAGTAAAAAGAATTCTAGCATTTGAGAAAAGAACTCCGGCTGTTGAGAAAAAGCACTCCATCCTTTTTAAGAGAAAGCACTCCGTCCTTTTTAAGGAAAAGTAGTCCGTCCTTTTTAGAAAAAACTCTGGCCTTTTGAGAAATGAACTCCGCCTTCTTGAGAAAAGAGCTCCGACTTTTTAGAAAAGAACTCTGGCCTTTTTTTTTAGAAAAGAACTCCGACCTTTTTAAAGAACAAGGAAAATGTTTGTAATCCGGACAGCAAGTGAAACTCTACGACTTTCGACTTTTGAACTATGACGGATGGCCATTAAAAGACATGAATTAAGAACCGAGTTTTCATTAAACTTGTTGTTAAAGATGGATAAAGGATATTGGAGTGACACTCGAGGACTGCCTCCTAGGCCACGGGGGGAAATTTTTGGTGGCATAAGACTTTTGGACTACGGCCCCGTATGCCGGGTTAAAGGCATTACCTCCCGCCTCGAAGAGCATAATGAGTGGATACGGCCTTAGGTTGTAGGGTAACACACAACCCTTCCTCGATGTTGTCCGCTCCCACCCGATCCCTAAAGATGATAAGAATTTTGAATGGTTTTTATAAATCTTATGAAGACAAGATAATAAGAATAAGAACAAGAAAATTCTGAACTAAAGAAGAAATTATATGGTGATTTTATATGTTAAAGTTGTGATATAAATCCTTACTTTATCTGATTATATGTATGTTTATATTTTCTGCATGTGAATATCTTGTTGGGCTTTGTAGCTCACTCTTGCCACTTTTCAGATGACGAGAGGCTTATGGACGATGAAGTTAAGTAGAACCATATGAAGTAGCTAGACGGCATAGCTGGTCCGAGCTGATAAATGAAGAACTTGATTTATCCCTTTTGATATTTTGAGAAGACTTGTAGAACAGTTCCGCTGTATAAGAATCTATGGATGTTAGCATGTTTCCGTGATTACTTTTTGGATAAATGAAATTGATAATTCTAGTAAGCATCTCAGGTCATTTCAAGGCATTCAAGTCTGTCTAACCTTAGCGTTGGTGACCATATATGAAATTAAAACCGGAAGGCCAGCTCATGTAGTTCGGCATCAAGCAATCCTGTGTATAAAAGAAAGGTTTATTAATATGGAAGAAAAGAAAAATTTTTATGTCCACCTTATTATTATCTATTAATTTATTTTGAGGCAAGGATTTAGGCTTGACGGCGGCTTTATGCGGTGGAATAAGGCCGAACCGTCACATCATACTTCTACTCCATCACAGATAACTTATGTTCAAGTTGAGAAGTACCCTCCTCTGAAGCCAGAAACTTGTCTTTTTCAATGTAATCATTTGCCAGATGGTTGGTAGCCTAAGCAAGACAATAGGCTATTTCTTGAAGCCGCAAAGAAAAAAGAACAAGTCAATGACTATGAAGAAAGCAATAAAAGTACTAAGGAATGGTTCGATCAGTACCTCAGAGATGGAGAAGCTCCTTGAAATAGCATTACTCGTAGAGACCTTTGATGCCTCTTGGACCTCGATCTCTAAAGGCTCTACTTCAGCGACTTCTACCACCTCATGAACTCCTCCAATAATAACGCCTCTTTGACCTCGGGTGCTGGGGGTTCAGAACCAAATGTTCTGGCTGGTGCATTCGGAGCTACTTACGGCTTTGCTTCAAATGCGGGGGCCTCCAAGAAAGGCACATCTACTGCTACGGCTTGACCCTCAGCCTCATTTCGGTTTGGCCTCAGGCGTTGGCGGCTCGGGAGAATTCACCTTTGCAACTTTAGCAAGGGGCTCTGAGGTGACCACCTCAATGATGCTGGTCACTTGGAACTCAATTTGGCATCTCCTCGACCTCACTAGACTGAGCCTTACTAATCTAGGATGTACCCTCAACAAAGTTAGTATGGATGTTGGATAGGGACTCCTCGGATAGTGGTGGAAGAATAGCCGGCACCCCATATGAAGCAAGTGTCAGAGTAGGGATCGACACGTCTTCAGCTCATGCCTTAGCAGCAAACTCCGTGGGCTGACTGCTTTCATTTGGTCCGGTGGCCCTAGAGGCTTAGGCCAGGGAGGATATAGAAGATGGGTCCACTTTGACCGACATTCTTTTCCTTCTCACTATCTAATCTATGGTGGCTTTGTCTTTAGAGGAGGACCCCGCCGAGGCAGCTTTCTTACTAACAGCCTTTTCCACCGTGGAAAAGTTGTTTACCACCCACTCATCTTGTTTACTGTGATTTACAACTGTTATCCTCTGAAACCACCGTCGGCCACCCAAAATCTAGCTATCCAATGCTCGCCCGTATAAATGGTTGCCGCATTTGGCATAAAAATTTGACCCAAAAGCATTATTGGTCACCGACAGTTAAAATCAGTTAATTATCCATATAATTGGCAACAATTGAAGTCAATTGATGGATATGATTGAACGGTGGGAGTCACACCGTTTTGGTATTGGGCGACGGCTATGGTGCTAATTGTCAGCACTGTTAGGTGGTGGTGGGGAAAAGGAAAAGGAAAGAAAAACAGAGGCAAGTAGATAGCCAAAGGGAGAATGGAAAACAAGAAAATGAAATTGAAATAATATAACATATATATAATAATAATATAATATAATTATATATGTATATTGTGAGATCCCAATCTCGGAACATGATAATTATGGAATAATTATGTCGATGAAAATCATGTTAAGGCTTAAGTATAGCGATAAATTATTTATTGAAGCAAAACAGAGGCGAAATTGGGCAAGGAGGTGGGGCACTCGAGTGCCCACTCGAGAGCTAAAATGTGCAAGTTACACTCAGGTTTCTACCCGAGGTAAGGCGGGAGCAATCCCGACTATGAGCAGCGCGCTCAAGCGTGAATTTGCGAGAACGGGCACTCGAGCGCTGACCATGTGTTGCACACGTTACCCCCTTTTCCCTTCATTTTAAATGGGATTTGGGAGCTTTTTCTCCTCAGAGCATGATAACCACAACGCGAGGAGAAAGAGGTGGAAGGAGAGAAAGAGAAAAAGAAAAGGAAAAAATCTTCCGTCCAACTCCGATCAGAGTAAGGATAATTGTAGATCAAGCTCAGGCAAGTGCACTTTAGACGTTATTTACCATTTTCATAGTGTTTTAATATATTAGATACGATATTTATGTTTTAAATCCATGATTTTGCATGTTTACTATAAATAAAGTATATTTTTCCCAATTAATCAGACAGATTTTATGTTTACTGATATGTATTGCTATATATACCTCCAATTTCAAGTAAATACAAGCATTTGGTGTTCATTTATCGTCCAAACTGTTTGGTGAAACCCTAAGCACGAAAATGAAGGGATTTAACGGTTTTAATCCGTAATTTCTGATATTTAAATGTTGATTCACAATGGTAAAAATGCCCATGTTAGGATTCGTAATTGAAGAATTTACATGGAACTATACTGCTAAGTTATCGAGAATTTCTAAAGCATTCTGAAGGATTAATCGTGGAGTTCCAATTGATTTTATAAAGAACGATAGATTATAAGCTTTCTGATACTGTTAATTAGGACCTAGGACCGATAAACAATCATGTGAGGTTCCCCAGTATACCTCAGGACATTACGATCGTAGTTAGGGATAACTCTATCCATATAGTTATGCGTGGTCTGCCTTTCCTTAGGGCGTTACTGAAACTAATCCTGGAGGTTTTGTTAGCTTTGAATTGTGTGCCCAAAAACACAATCAATCCCTATTATCATCACAGTTTTTGGCCTTAGATTGTGTGGTGAAAATATAATCTATCCCCGATTATTTGCTCCCTCTGCTAGTAGGGTATGCTAGTTGTGTCCCTAGGAAATCGAACAAGAGTTTTGAGGAACAAATGAGATTTGGAACTATTTTATGGATTTCAATATGTGTTTAAATAGAATTATGTTTTCTTCCTATTTTTCATGAATGTTTCTATTTTTCTGATCTTACCATAGTCCATAAATGCTTCTGTTTCCCAATGTTAACGTAGTTTTTAGTTCTAATGAATATATATTTTATATAAAAGCATAAATTATGATTATCGAAGCCTGTTTATATCAAATTAGGCTTTTCTCATAATTTTGTATATCTTCCTATTGTTTAATAGTTTTCTATGATCTTCTGTATTTATATTCTGCTAATATTTTCGTAATAATTGCCTTATCAAATTTATACTTTATATGTAATTATATCCGCTTCACTACATTATATTCTGCATGAGAGCATTATATTCTGTACGTTTTAATACCTTGTTGGGTTTCGACTTACTATGTTATTTTTCCCTCCAAATAAGGTGATAGAGACGATACCGGATGATCAGGCATTGCTAGAGATTAACAAGGAAGGTTTTAGAGCCCCAGTGAAGCCTCAAAGATTATCTTAAAATATTTTGAAAAATCTAATGGTTCTGCGTGTTCCATAGAGTTTTATAAATGAAATTATTTATAAATAGTTGTAGCATATTCTTTAAACTGTTAGAACTGTATTTATGCTTCTGCAGATAATATCTTGGACATAGTTGCTTCCGCTATATGTTTTCTAGTTTTATACAGGTTCTAGATGGAATCTTTCATACGAATTCTAATATAGTAGATAGAATAGGTGATCTAAAGTCATAGATGACATTTGAGATCTTGTGAATGCGTGTTGTAGGAGAATTTTGGTATTTTGGATTAGTTGTGCACTTGTACAGGTTATCTATATATTCAGGTTGTACATTTGGTTCTGGTCTTGATACAAAGGATTCTCTACCCAAATTTTTATAGAGTCTATCAAACTTTTTGTATAAGTTAAATGATTTAAATTTATAAATTCTGTTTTGTATTTGTATGATGAAGAGTTCTATAAAGATTAGGATCCGTTTTGTCATAATTAGTATCAGAGAAAATGAGATGCCTTAGGAATTATCTGAGTCATATGTGGAAGCTTAGAAAATGATCCTAACTTACCGAATAGGTAGGAATAGATATAGACTGATTAAGTAAGGTTAGGAAATCATAGGTGTTCTAGCTTTCATAAGTTAGGATTGATTTGAGTTAGGACTTAGTGATTAAGTTGAATGATTAAATTGATTTACGGTGGTCCTAGGTTTAGGTTGATCGGTTTGGATTTTAGGCTTAAGTTTAAGGTAATCTGATCTAAGGCCAAGATGATTTAGGATAGAAATGGACTAAGGCTTAGTGATTAAGCAAAATCGAAGTAGGTCGAAGATTCAGGTGGAATTGTTTTAAGAAAAGGTAAGGTATTTTGGCTCGTTATGTTCTAGAACTAAGTCAGGAGGACAGTCAAAGAATTGAGTTTGGGGTATTAAAGAAAGTAATCAAGGTTCTTTATTGTCCAGATAAAGTTCAACTAGCTAAGGTAAGGCAAGGCCGATATTGGGTTACTTGGTGTCACGCCTCATCTCTTAGAATGTTTTTGGAAGATTTTGATTTTAAAGGAATTCTTTTTCTTTATGTGATGTTTCTAGGATGGTCAAAAGATGAAACTAGTTAGTGATGATTATAAGAGAATAAGTTTATATATATTCAAAATTTTCAAAATGAAACCTGATGATGTTAATCCCTGAAGAGCAACCCTTGTCTGAAGGAATTATAAATTTTGATATCCTATTTAGGTTTGTGAATAAATTAATCTTTATGGAGTATTAAGATGATCTAGAAGACAAATTGCTACACTAGAACTAATAACTTTGAAAGAAATAATCTGAATTGTAATTAGGCTCATGCATTAGATGAGTTGCAAAGGAAGTAATGGAACTAATATGGTGATTCTTACAAGTCATGTAATGAGGTGTGTGCTAAGTGTAGATGGCATATTAGGCCATACCTAGAGTGTTATTTAGTGGATGAGGAAATTAGAGGAAACTGCTGAAAGAAAAGATTTGCCTATCTTATCTTCTAACCGTCAAATAAAGTTGCTATTGAGGTTGTGACGAGATTGGCTATGATCTTGAAGATTCGAATAGCATCGATGAAGATATTTTGTGAACTTGGAAATGTGGTTAACTAAAGAATTATTGACTTGATGTTGGAAGTCTTTAAGATTAAGATATTCGTGAGAAAGGTGCAGGGTCACCACAAACTAGTCCCGCTATCGGAACAGTGCAGTTATGAAAACATGAAACGAGAACCCTCATGGTTTTGCTCAAGGTCAAACAAATGGTAAGGTCCTTGGGTTTTACCCAGATGATTGCGAAAATTGAGTGGTCTAATTTGGGATAAATAAATTGGCTTGACAATGAAATACTAAGTTGCTAAATGTTAAAGTGTTGTCGGTAACTGAAAATTGTGACAAGTAGTTAGATGAGTATACGACTAGAAGAAGGAGTATTTTTTTCTTTTGGTTGATATGGCGAATAAGTGGAATTGATGATCTGGAATTGATCTTTCAGTGGTGGGAATCCTTATAGTGTTGAAAAGATACTCGAGGATATTTGTATAATTTATATTGAAAGGATATGATGCCCTACAATTAGGTTATACATTCTGAATGAAAGGCAAGGTTAATCGAATTAGGAAATAGACGTTGAGTCTAATTAGAAAATGAGACCGCCCCTTTTGAAGTTGGTAGGTGATTGTTTGAGACTCTAGTTATGAGAATCTTGAGAATGTATGTGTTTGGAGGAAAAGGACCAAGCCAAACTGTTTTAATGGGCGGTTTAGAGGAAACTGAAATTAGAATTAATCTCTAAGGAATCGTATGAAATTGGAAGAGTATCAGTTAAGTGCCATTGAGGATGCTTTAAGACCTCCAAAAAGTAGGATTGATTAATGGATTGAGTAAGTTAATGTCCTTGAGAAAGATTGGGATTTTGTTATCGTACATCAATAGATAATCACCCACAAGCAAAGTGGGGGAGGTGTCCATGGAGGAATCGCTCCACCTGCAATTGAAATTCTATAATGAGATCTTTGAGGATTTATAAATAATCCCTTGAAGGAATTAAAGTCTTACAAATTTAAAAGTTAGAGGCTGAGACAGATGGATCTCAATATACTTGATGGAGGTAAATATTAAAATCAATAATTGATGTTAGAAGTCTCCATAGAGAGTAGAATTGCTTTGGAGATAATTCTGATCTAATAATCTTAAATATTAAAGTAAATATGGCATGATGGAAAAGTAAACCTAGGAGATCCTAAGCTGATTAATCTATTTAAGGATTATGTTTTCCTATATTGCTTGTAGATCGATACTCTTGAGATAAGCAAGGGAGGAATCCCTAGTTAGAGTTACTTTTCCATTGATTGAAATCAGTAAGTGAAAGTCTCTATTTGAGAAATTATGGAAACGGTCTTGGATGATAACTTTGTCTTGGGAGAATTTGTGATTACGTATAACTAAAATTGACCTTGGGATTTTGTAAGTAGATAGGCCTGTCTAAGGATTACAAAGATGAACTTTGGTATCTTGAAGAGGGAGAGAAAATCAATACTGATTGTGAATGTTAAAGGTCTATAGCTTTGGTGCTGATAGTGAACCTACGTATATGCTCAATTGCTTGGAGTAATAGGGTGATGCATTCCTAAGTTAGGAAGTAGAATTGTATCTGAAATATGAAAGTTATGAAGTTGGAAGCAAGAAGTTCTATGGTCTTGTTTTAGGGCAATCAAAATGGTCCACCCATGGTAATTACAAGTGATGTGTTCGGGTTGAACTAGTGGGCTTATCGGTGTGCCAACAAGATCTTGAGGTTGTTAGGTATAGGAGTTAAGGAATAAAATTAGGAAGTCTCTCTAGTTTAATATCTGCACTACCCGCCATTCATGAATATGGAGGATGTGTTTAGGTTTAATCAATGGGCTTATTAGTATGCCAACAAGATCTGAAATTGCTCGGTGTAGGAGTTTTGGAATCTTAGGGTTGCTAATTGTTAAAGTCTCGAGATTTTTAGGCAATGATCTAAAATTGTATCGAAATTATAATTACTGCTATAGTTAGGATTTTTGTTCTATGGTGAATTGAGGATCTGTAAGGAGTATTTTCGTGATGTGGTTATCTTAGAATTAGTTTTGATCAAGGTTACTGCACAAATTAGGTGTTTGAAACGGAATGTGTATGATAGAAATGTCAATTTGAGAACATACCAACGAATAGATGAGAATGTAAAATATCCTGTTTTGGATATTTGATTTTGATTTGAAATTTATATCGGAAACTTAACCGAGCTTGGTAAAGGAACTAGGATGTTAGGTTGAAATCGTGATAGTAAATGGTAATCAGATGATTGAAAACTTGGATGATTTGATCCAAGTGCGTAGTAGAAATAATTGGATGATTAGTCCTGTATATTAAGATCTAAATTTTGAAATTTGGGGAGAATGCTCTAAATTTAAGGCATTTTGCTTGCGTAAGGTTCAGAAATTAAGTCAGAAAAGTGGCTAATGAGATTGGTTTGCCTTCGCACTTAGTGAATTTGGGTCTAGAAAGGATGCGTCAAATAATAAGGAAGAAGGTAAATTACGATGTTTATGGTTTTCTAGGATAACCATCCTAATTTACAAATGAATTAGAGATATTAAGAAGGTTCCTTGATTTTGAAAAATTTGGGGATCGTTAAATTTTGAGGACGAAATTTCTATAAGTGAGGGAGAATGTGAAATCCTAATCCCGGAACATGATAATTATGGAATAATTATATGGATGAAAATCATACTAAGGTTTAAATATAGTGAAAAATTTGTTACCGAAGCAAAACAAGAGGCGAAAGTGGGCAAGGAGGAGTGGCGCTCGAGCCCCCCTCGAGTGCCTACTTGAGCACTAAAATGTTCAAGTTGCGCCTAGGTTTCCACCGGAGGCAAGGCGGGAGCGGTCCCAGCTACGAGCAGTGCGCTTGAGCACCGCTCGATCACATGTTTGGTCTAGAAAAAGTTGCTAGAAATAAAAAGGGTTTGGGGTATGTTGAGAATCTTTCCCAACATGACCAACAACCTAAAACTATTTTTATTCTTGCTACAAAAATTTCACACAAAAACGCTAAAACACCTAAAATCACTACTATAATGCCGCAATGTGTGGAGAAAAGATTTGGCTCAAATCTTTTGCCTAATCTATATAGCCAAAAGGTTATGAAGATACCCACCAACACTAACAAGTTAGTTATAACAAATACCTATTTCCACCAAAGGCCTAGAAAGTCTCCCTTCATCCCTATGTTTGTGCCACTTGTCATACTTGTGGACAGATTGCTCACATTCGTCCCCGTTGCTATATCACAAATTTTCTCTTCAACTAAAGACAATGAACAAAAATGCATAAACTTATTCATCACATTTAAGAACTAAATGAACAAGTAAAAAGGTTGAATCAGAAAGTGAACCAGGGAGAAAAATATAGGTCAAGAAAAGTGAGCTGACACCCTAATCAAATTTTTTTTTAAAAAAAAAAAAAGGAAAGTGGGAATTTTTTTCCTAGGATGAATTGTTCGTTAAATGGGAAATTGTTTTTGTGGATTGTAAGTTTTTTTTTTTTTTTAAAAAAGGACAATACAAATAAACACAATAAAACCAAAAAAAAAAGGCACGCATTATGGGCACTAGCCGTCCACATGCTAGAGCACATCCTGCTCCCCTTTATTGTCCAGCGAGAAGCGTGCGCAGAGCCAAATCTTGGTTCCACTCTCTCTCTGCTCGCACGCTTTCCTCTCTCTTGCTACCTCTCTCTCTCTCATTTACTTTCAGATCTACCTACCTTCCTCTCCCTTCTGGGCATTGTTGAGGTATTTTCTCTCCTTCCCCTCAATTTCTTCCTCTGCGTGTCTTCTGCCATTCATGGCGGCGCCACCCCTCTTTCCACGCTTATTTTGCTCAAAACCTTCATGGATCACTCCTATTTCAGCCGATTTCACCAATGTTGTACTGTTTTGCCCCTGATCCACCAATTTGTGCATGGATTTGGTGCAGCCCTATTCACTAATGAATCTCGATGCCAATGGCCGCCTCCTTGACCCTGTCCTGTGCTGTTCACCCATGGCAGGGCATTATCCACCATGGCTCCGACCGGCTCAGGTTGTACGCCATGAGATTGCCATGACCACTGTTGGTAGGAGGGACCGAAAAAGAAAAAGGAAGGAGAAGAAGCAACAGAGGGACCAAAAAGAAACCAAATAATATATATATATATATATAAACGAGGGAGTCGATATAACCTTATTTAGGGGTTCTTAAAATTTTTTTGTGTATTTCAGATGTCGGCCCTACAAAACTATTTGGCACGAAAATTGATCGACAAATGCAATCGGCCAAGTGGACTCTCCGTTTCCAATCGTTTTATTAGTCTAGAGGCTAAGGCCTTGTTCACGAAACACATTTCCCATCGGCAACTCTCCATTGAATGAGAAGTCAACATTAATTTCCTTGACCCTTCCATCTCCTCTGTCTTTGCTGACCGCCATTAGGAGCCGGTCCTCACCGGTTTGATTGCTCCTTCTCTTGTCCTTATTCAAGAATTTTATTCTAACATTCATGAGTCTTCTTTCGATTCTTTTCAACGGTTTCTTAGGGGGCAACATCTCTAGATTACTTTGGATGTGATTGCATGGGTTCTTGGTCTTCCTCGGGTGCTAAATCGAGGATAAATTGTGTTTCCGCCACACAATCTATGGCCAAAAACTGTGACAATAATAGGGACCGATTGTGTTTTTGGGCACACAAATTAAAGTTAATTGAGGATTTATGACCTCTAGAGTTAGTTTTGCTAACGCCCTGAGGAAGGACAGATCACGTATAACTCCATGGATGGAGTTATCCCCGATTATTACTGTACTATCCTAAAGTATACCAGAGAACCTCACATGACTATATATTAGTCATGGGTTCTAATTGACAATATTAGAAAGCTGATAATCTATCATTCTTTAGAAAATCATTCAGAACTTCAGGGTTGATCCTTTTGAATGCTTTAGAAATTCTCCATAACTTAGCAGTGTAGTTCCATGTAACGTTTTCAGTTACAAATCATAACATGGGCATTATCTTGTTATGAATCCACATTACATATCAGAAATTTTGGATTAAAACCATCAAATTCCTTCATTTTCGTGCTTAGGGTTTCACCAAATAGTATGGATGATAAGCGAACATCAAATGCATGTATTTACATGAAATCGGAGGTATGTATAGTAGTACATGTCAGTATATATGAAATCTGTTTGATTAATCAGGAGAAATATGCTATATTTACAGTATGTTAGGGTCATTTTTATGATTGGCACATTCCGTGACAATATATATATTACATCAATGTCGGGTTATGCATTGCCGAAGTGTTGCATCAACATTCATCCATTGTTGTCCGTTCTGACTTCTATGGATACCGCGCCTGCCATGTGTTGTGACGGACCGGATCATTTTTTTAATAAATAACCTCCGTCAATGGAAACACAAACTAAAGTCCATAATTAACCCATGGACTCTATAGAAATTCTGGCAGAGTTTTCTCTGCAACTAGATGAAAAACCAAAAATATAACCTGCTAAAAAACATCCTGTACAAGCACACATCTAATCGGAGGCTTAACACAATTCCAACAACACAACACATAGGATCACAACATCTGCCATATCATCTATGGCTCCAATACAGTACTCCTATCTACCGTATTAGATCTAAAGAGATGCTATCTAAAATAAAACGAAGCTCAAAGCATCAAAATAAATGCGGAAGTACAGCTAAATCATCAAAACTTGTAGAAGCATAACAAAACCATAAAATAATAACAACGGGCCACTTCCATCCTTGAGTGGCAGCCACATTTCATCACAACAAGAGGACCAAATCTTCAAAGCACTTAACGTCTAGCTAATCTCTTCAAGCAAGTCTCTCTCCTTGCTCTAACTACTAGGCGTCGGCTAAGTGTTCTCATTTGGAAGGAAAACAACAAACAGCAAGAGTGAGCTTACAGCTCAGCAAGTATAATCATAAACACATCTCACAGGCATATACAAGAACTAGAACGGGGGAAAGATATAGGTACTCTCCATAACCATGAAGCAGGAGAGGGAACAGGGAACAACTGGAATCACTTGATTCACACGCTTCTCACGGTTACATCGATTGGATATTATTCATTTTCATTATTACATCATCTTTGTGGACCCAAGCTAGTAGACCGTACTAGCCAATGATGCTAGAGAACGAGGACAGGAATGTGTTCGCTACACATTCTAAAGCCACTGCTGCATTTTAGGTCGGCAGCACTCGACCCCTGGTTGCATCCATGCAACAATCAACGAACAACTACATCTCGCTATGTAGTGTTCAACCGACACGCACCACACCCCCGGGGACCAGGGCAATCCTCGTTCTTCCACAGTAGTTTTCTAAAGCGTACCACGGACATCACCCGCTCCCACAAGCGGCCAGAATACGTGGCCAAGTATTCCTCAAATTCACACCACGATGGACATGGTGTGCTAAAGAATACTACCCCTATGAATCATGGTCCTAGTTTCAAGGTTAGTTTCCACACTGGAGAGGGAAATTCACATTTGCCACACACATTCACAACTCGGGAAATCTCATTCCCACCACAAACATCTCCAACCGGGAGATCATATCAACATAAAGCATAATGTGGATTCCCTTCCATTAGCTGGCTCGGTTCACAATCTTTTGTGGGACTCAATTCCCTTACTTACAATCTATGGGACTCAATTCCCTTACTTACAACAAATCATTCCAAGTTCACGAGAGAGATTAGATTCCTTACCTCCGATGATCCCATATCACTTGAAACCTCCGGGACTCATTACCTTACTTCCAGCACATGGATACACATTTCAGAGCTTACATTTACGTTTAAACAGTTAAATGTTACTTTAATAACAATTAGAGGTATAACAAATACATTTCTCATTTTATTTCGGGTGAACACATTTTGGAACACCTGGACGCCGTGAACGGTTTGATGCTTGTGGGATCGGACGTCCGGTGGACACATACGCACGATTGGTACACAATGATTCATATTTGAGCTCAGTTTAACATAATGCGATGATGGAAGCATGCAACTTCCCATTCTTTTTCGGATAAGCAATAACAGAGGACTTTTAAGACTCCCGAATGTCACGAACGGGTCAAATCTTGCGAAAACCGACATCCGGTCGAGAGATACATAAATTGGGATACGAGGGACTCATATTTTAGAGTCACTTCAACATTTTACGAGGGTAACAACATGCAATTTCCACCTTAGGTCAAGGGTGAACAGTGTCATGGCCAATTTAGAGGGCCCGGACACCGTGAACGGGTCTACACGTGCAAAATCGAACCTGCGGCTGACATATGTACATCATTGGGACGTGGGATTCTCATTTTGAGGTCAATTTTGTGATACACGGGAGGGAAATCTGGAAATCTCCAATTTTCGTGGGTTAGGGTTTCGGAGAAACCAAACCGAGTGGATCGGACATAATTTGGACAAACAATTACATATTCTTGGACCTCAAGGCATGGGCTTCATGATTCTATCCTTCACGGTGGGTATCGACACAAAATACCCAACAAAATCAAGCAAAACATTGAAAGAGAATGAGAAGTGAGTATGAGAACACTTGCCTCGACGCGTGCTTTCACCTTTATAACTAGCTCTCGGATGGATTTGGACTCCACGGCTTCGATCTCCTCCTTTCTCTCACTAGGATCGGCGCCCTCTCTCTCTCTAAAACCCTAAACCTAGTGAAAAATGACAAGGAGAAGGCAGGGCCCGACTTTTATACTGCGCCACCGCTCGAGCGCGGCTCGAGTGGGCAGCGAGCGGCCACAGTGCTGGCTTTCCCCACTCGAGCACCGCTCGAGCGGCTAGCAGGCGGGGCCGGTTCTAGTTTTTCCGCTCGAGCTACCAGCGAGCGCGGGAGGTTTTGGAAAATGCACTCGAGCCATGGCTCGAGCGCCCAGCAGGCGTAAGCCTGCTGGCAGTGCTTCAGCAGCACGAATCCGGACCTTTCTAGATTTTTCTTCCGATACCCAACCTTATTCGTTCCATAGGCCTAGCATTAATTATTAGCATACTAATCACCTCATCATTATCAAGTTTTTAAATTCGAAACCTCACAATTCTCCCCCACTTACGAAAATTTCGTCCTCGAAATTTAGCAAGCCTCGAATTCCCAAACCCAAGGGTAACTCCTTATCTTCTGAAATCATTTCCTCAGACAATGCCTATTTTAGGAACCTCAAGCATTAAATCATTCTAATCCTCATCACAAAACAAATCCTTAGCCTCTCTGAATAGCTCAACCCGGACACGTACCGATTCTCTCAACCATCGATATGAGGAAGACCGTATAACGATCCTCCAAATTTCAAAAGCGACCCATAATAATACCGGACATTCTTCCAATTCAATCTGATATTTCAAACGGATCAATGAACCTTCACTTCAATTCATTCCAAGCCTCAAGAGAATTCGATCACAGGGGCCTCAACATTATTTAGAAATCTCAGGGCCATGGGCTCACAACGCTTCCGTTGCGCTACTCTGATTAATCCCCTAATCATCCAATTACGCCACATTCAAAATTATAATCATAACGATCACCCAAAGAGTTAACTTAACTTTACATCATTACCCAGAATTCTTAAAATTCGATTACTTAGTAACCTTAAGATCCTGTTAGCGCATCAACGAGCCAACTGAACCAAATCCGATTATGACTTCATATTTTATGAACTCCTAGCTCCCAAACATCGAATATGGTTGTGTCTCCCAATTCAGGAACATGGCATCATATTGCCCAATCATTTGGACTTACTCGCAATTCATCTTTCACATTTTCTAGGAAACTTTGAAGACATAATAAAGCTCCCCAACATCAATTGTTAACATTGATGTCTAATAAACCTCACAAGAAAACACCGAGGTTCACCTACCCAACATTTGAACAAATTTGTCCACATTCAAAATCATAAGACCATCTTCCTTAACGACACAATCATTCCGGCCCTTAAAATTCTTGATAAGGGTTGTCTTCAAGGACAACATCATAAGTTCTCAAAATGGAACTTCAATAGCTGAATCCTGTCTTACACATGGGGTTAACACTAATCCTGAACTTCTAACCCACTTATATCAAAGGTACCCACCTATCACGACATGTAAGTAACATAACCTTAACATTTCTCAAAGGCATTACATTCCACGATAACTCATCCAACCCATTAGGGGTCAACCCAAAGGACATGAACGTCAATCACCCTATCCAGTCTCTGAAAACACCGTTTAACTTACATTCTCACAATTACAAATCTCTCCCATGCTAATCGTCTTACCGACACAGCAATCCCCAAGGAATACTTGCCAGGTCACTTAACAGCTTCGGTTGACCGCGCACTTTCACGACATTTATTGGTCTCCCCAATTATCCATCACTTACAATCTTGTTGATCTCCAAAATTATGTTACCAAAGAGCCACAAGCTTAACAAGGCATTTCCTTAACAAAACTTGCACTCCCTTTCCAATGAGGGCATACGGATTATCAACCATCAGAACTTATGACATAATCCTTAAACAAATTGTACACACCATTTATTCCTTTAAATTCCTAAATGAAGTCACCTCAACATGGACCCATATATGGTCGAAAGACTCAACCCATAAAATTTCATGAAACGCCAACGATCCTACAAAACCCAAATGACGTTTTGGACTTCATAGTGGACATATCCTTAACCTGAATACCGCCGCAGCTACGACTTCCATTGATCTACAATTAACACGCTATGGACCCAAATCGATCTTAGAATCCACCAAGCCTTCATGACGGCCCACAGACTACGCCTATCTATCCACAAAATCTGCTCATCCAATCATTAATCTCCTAGCCATTTTGAAATTCATGACCACCCTATCGGCACATCTATTTACCATGAAGGTTCTGGAATATTCTACCACGATACCAAGGCCGATACTTCCACAACCCTGCTTACGATCAGATTAAGACTTAATCCTTTAGCTATCTCAAGTTCATACCCGAAATCACACAATTCAACTACCAGGCACAATATGTTTACTAACACAATTCAGATCGACCCGATAACTTACTGACCAAATTCTATAAACTTTACGCCAAGATTGCACCACAAGATGATTCAAGTTAACCCAACCAATTGTATCCACGAACTCTAAAAATATCAAAATCTCGACACCACCTGCACCAAACTTAGATCCTTAATTAAATACACCTAAGGATCACAAAACCATATATATATAATCAGGATCCCAAAGATGCAAGTGTTGTGACATCAAGATTGAGAAATTTTATCTACTATCTCGGCAATCCACAAATTTCTCTCATGCTTCATCACCACTGGAACTCCGATCCTACGGCACTGGATTTCTTCACTTCAAGGTCAGAGGATACAAACTATCTTTAAGCCAACGACCTCCTATCTATAACTTAGATCATAGTCCCAAAGTTTCTTTGGGAAGGCATTTATCCAAAATTCTTACTTGAACATCCACCTTGGTACATCCTTTTACCTTTCCGAATACTAGGTTACCTTTGCTGCTACTACAAAGCCTATGTCCTTCAATCACACATAACTCAAAACACACTACAACATGGGCTCGGAATCCCCAACACGACACCAGATCACAATATTAAACCCAAGAACCTTACCTCTTGTCACGACAGGTGACATTAACACATTGAGTTCATACCTTAGGACCTGATTTAAAACACTGAACCTTTTCACCGCCTGTCCTTAACTAAAGGCATTCTTAAATCTTGCGATCGGACTAACCACTATTAAGACACGCTCCCAAGAGTCCCATCGACACAAAACATTAATCCATGAAACTTCCATAACACATGGGACAATATCTCTTAATCTCCGAGATCCATGATCTTTCTCACGTCAACCAACCGACGTTATCTTAAGTCTTAAAATCCACACTGCGACCTTAATAGGATCTGGACTGCCCAGAAGTCCAGACACTCTAGTATCTCCCAAACAATTATGAATTGTCAATCAAGAACTTCATATGCCCGAACTTAATTCCGCTCGATTCATCACGCTCCCTAGGTTGACCTGGCAACCCGTCGTAGAAAAATACTAACCAAAGAACTTCAACCAAGAGCCGATCAAACTTAAACCTCAAACCGAGATTAATTAATTTAGGTCTCGACTCAACACTAATTAATTCAAGAACCCAATTGATACTAATCAAATTCCAACATTAAAGTGTCTCTACACACCTTTTTTTTTTCTCTTGACCCTACAACCAGCCACCTAATACTAGTAGTCCCCATCAAGGAGCCACTACTAATACTTTTTGAGACAGAACAATTTGAATTAAGCCACTCCTAGAATACTAGCGAGGACACATAAGCTAGCCATTCTAACTAAATCATCACTCTTAACTGAGTGTAAGCCTAAGTCATTGGGACTAAGGTAACCAAAACTACCCGGACTAACTTAATCATCAAATGCCTTTATTCACTTAATCAATCCATCTTAATCTAACCTAAATTTCCGCATACGATTCAGATCAAACCTAAGGCATCTCTCTTTCTCTCTGATACCAACTGTGACGTACTGAATTATTTTTCCAATAAATAACCTCCGTCAAAGGCAACACAAACTAAAGTCCATAATTAACCCATGGACTCTATAGAAATTCTGGCAGAGTTTCCTCTGCAACTAGACGAAAAACCAAAAATATAACCTACTTAAAAACATCCTGTACAGGCACACATCTAATCGGAGGCTTAACACAATTCCAACAACACAACACACAGGATCACAACATCTGCCATATCATCCATGGCTCTAATACAGTACTCCTATCTACCGTATTAGATCTAGAAAGATGCCATCTAAAATAAAACGAAGCTCAAAACATCAAAATAAATGCGAAAGTACAACTAAATCATCAAAACTTGCGGAAGCATAACAAAACCATAAAATAATAACAACGGGCCACATCCATCCATAAGTGGCTGCTAACAAGAGGACCAAATCTTCAAAGCACTTGACATCCAGCTAATCTCTTCAAGCAAGTCTCTCTCCTTGCTCTAACTATTAGGCACCAGCTAAGTGTTCTCATTTGGAAGGAAAATAATAAACAGCAAGAGTGAGCTTATAATTCAGCAAATATAATCATAAACACATCTCACAAGCATATACAAGAACTGGAACGGGGGAAGATACAAGTACTCTCCATAACCATGAAGCAGGAGAGGGAACAAGAAACAACTGGAATCACTGGATTCACACGGTTCTCATGATTACATCGATGGACATTATTCATTTTCATTATTACATCATCTTTACAGACCCGGGCTAGTAGACCGTACTAGCCAGCGATGCAAGAGAACGAGAACAGGAATGTGTTCGCTACACATTCTAAAGCCACGGCTGCATTTTAGGTCAGCAGCACTTGACCCCTGGTTGCATCCATGCAACAATCAACGAACAACTTCATCTCGCTATATAGTGTTCAACCGACATGCCCCACACCCCCGGGGACCAGGGCAATCCTCGTTCTTCCACATTAGTTTCCTAAAACGTACCACGGACATCACCCGCTCCCACAAGTGGCCAGAATACGTTGCCAAGTATTCCTCAGGTTCACACCGCGATGGACATGGTAAGCTAAAAAATACTACCCCTATGAATCATGGTCCTTGTTCCAAGGTTAGTTTTCACACTTGGGGAGGAAAATCCACATTTTCCACACACATTCACAACTCAAAAAATCTCATTCCCACCACATACATCTCCAACTGAGAGATCATATCATCACAAAGCACAATGTGGATTCCCTTCCATTCACTGGCTCGGTTCACAACCTTTTGTGGGACTTAATTCCCTTACTTACAATCTGTGGGACTCAATTCCGTTACAACAAATCATTCCAAGTTCACGAGAGAGATTAGATTCCTTACCTCCGATGATCCCATATAACTTGAAACCTCTGGGACTCATTCTCTTGCTTCCAGCACATGGATAAACATTTCGGAGCTTACATTTATGTTTAAACAGTTAAACGTTACTTTAATAACAATTAGAGGCATAACAGATACATTTCTCATTTCATTTCAGGTGAACACATTTTGGAACACTCGGACGGCGTGAACGGTTCGATGCTTGTGGGATCGGACGTTCGGTGGACACTTACGCACAATTGGTAAACGATGATTCATATTTGAGCTCAATTTAACATAACGCGAAGATGGAAGCATGCAACTTCCCATTCATTTTAGGATAAGCAATAACAGAGGACTTTTAAGGTACCCAAATGTCACGAACGGGTCAAATCTTGCGAAAATCGACATCCGGTCGAGAGATACATACAATTGGGATATGGGGACTCATATTTTAGAGTCACTTCAACATTTTATGAGGGTAACAACATGCAATTTTCACCTTGGGTCTCGGGTGAATAGTGTCAGGGCCAATTTAGAGGGTCCGGACACCGTGAACGGGTCTACACGTGCAAAATCGAACCCGCAACCGACATATGTACATCATTGGGACGTGGGGATTCTCATTTTGAGTTCAATTTCATGATACACGGGGGGAAAACGGGAAATCCCCAATTATCATGGGTTAGGGTTTCGGTGAAACAAAACCGAGTGGATCGGACACGATTCGGGCAAACAATTACATATTCTTGGACCTCAAGGCATGGGCTTAATGATTCTATCCTTCACGGTGGGTATCGACACAAAATACCTAACGAAATCAAGCAAAACATCGAAAGAGAACGAGAAGTGAGTATGAGAACACTTGTCTCGACGCATGCTTTCACCTTTATAACTAGCTCTCGGATGGATTTGGACTCCATGGCCTCGATCTCCTCCTTTCTCTCACTAGGATCGGCGCCCTCTCTCTCTAAGACCCTAAACCGAGTGAAAAATGACAAGGATAAGGCAGAGCATGTGACGGAACAGATTTTTTTTTTGTTCTCAAAAGCTTCCATCAAAATAGAAACACCATTAATGGTCTAAAACATAAGGCAAGACTCTTGCAAAAATTTCGGTAGAGTCCCCTTTGTAATAGGATGAAAACCTAAAAATATAACCTTGTATAATCATCCATCACAAGCACACAACTATCCATCATTCACAATTCCAACAACAAACAATCATAGGATCACATGTGCCATCCAGGGTACAAATCCATAAAGACATTTACTACTTCTAACAGTTTAATAACGATATGCCATCTAGGACCTGCACAAGATTTCGGAGTATATAGCGGAAGTAAACTAAGAACCTGCAGTAGCATAGCATTTTCTCTTCTACTATCATACACATTAGGAGCTTTCTACACAAAAATTAACATGTTCTAAGACATCAATAATCACAAGATCAGTATACAAAAATCATATGCAGCTAGGCCCTTACGTCGACAGGCTCCTCCAAAATAGCTCCAATGTGCTATGGTCCTCAAAAGTCTTCAAGAAGCTTCTTTCTCTAATTACTCTTTTTCGTCAGGTAAAAACTCTACTGTCTCATCTGGTGGGGGAAAAAAACTAAAACAGTGAGCCGAGGCCTAGTAAGGTACATACACATGAGCGGTAAAACCATGATGCAGAATAGTCATGTAATGATACAGAACAGAACGGTTCGACAGAAAAGTAATTCAAGAAACCAAAAAGTTATACTTTAATAGTAATATAATTCATAAATCAGAAATCAGTAAACAGAAATCATCCACTGAGATCGGTAATTAGTACTCGCAAAATGTAAATCGGTAGTCGAATCATCGTGAATCAGAATCGAATCGCGACGTAACCAGTAACGGAAATCAATACAGTAGCCAATAATGGGAATCAGTAATCAGAAATCGGGAAGCAGTTAACATAACAGAACAGTACAGATCTTGCTAGCGTACCCTACTAGCAAAGGGGGCGAGTGATCGAGGATAGATTGTGTTCACTCCACACAATCCAAGGCCAAAAACAGATTTATCCCATCTCGAGGGATTAGAATAGTGTGCCACCCGAAGGTAGGTCGATAATAGAAATTTCCTCCTGATTCGTAACGCCCGAGGGCAGGGCGGACCACAAATAACTCCATGGACAGAGTTATCCTCGATTACCACCGAAAAGTCCTAAGGCATGCCGGAGAACCTATCCGGACTGTAGTCTATCCCGGGTCCTAAAATAGCTGTAACAGAAACATCTCTTTATCAAAAACCCCTTTTTGCAATCAGCTTTTCTCAATTCACTTTCAGCTAACTTGAAACATACATGGAAATTTTTTCGGTACAGGTCGGTACATATTTTCTAAAACGGATTATACTGGAAGCTTCATTTTGATGTCAACTAACTTTCATATAACTGGAGCTATGGTTAAATATCATTAAAACCCTTTCATTTTCGTACTTAGTGCTTTGTCAAAACTTCCGGACACAAGTTTGTCTCTAAACAAGCCTTATTTCATGAAATCAAAGCCATAAATCCAAATATATATACTCAATCATGCATTTAAACCATAAATCTCCAAAATTTCAAGTTAGGGTTTGTAACGACCCAAAATTTTAATAAGAAAATTTTAACCATCAAGTCCGGTCAATGCACGCGTTGACCGAAAACGAAATAAGAAGAAGTCCAAATTGCATTGAGAAATCCTAGTCCGATTTGATGAAAAAGAAGTCCGGATTTCGGGGGTAAGAAGAAGTCCGATTCCCTTAATAAATGAAGTTCGGTTTCCGTTAAAAAGAACTCCGGTTTCCCATGGTAAATGTAGTCCCATTTCGTTGGAGAAAAGAAGTCCGGATTTAATGAAAATGAAGTTCGATTTATAGTAAAAACACTCCGGATTTTCAAGTAAAAAGAAGTTCGATTTAATGAAAATGAAGTCCATCTGTAAAGCGGGGAATCTGTAGAGATGAAAAGCCGAAGTTAAAGTAGAAGAAGGAGAAATCCGGTCAACGAAAAATGTTGACCGGACAAACGTGAACAAATGAATAGTAGGAGATAGAAATCCGGTCAACGCTCGATAGTTGACCGGAAGTTGTTTTGATGAAATGATGAAGTCCGATCACAGAAAATAAGGAAGAATATTGGGAAGGAGCGACATCAATAAATTGGCTATTTCCAAGACTTATTGGAAAACGACCCTCCTTGGAAAATGTAAGATCACCCTTGGAAAATGTAATAGAAATTCGGTCAACGCTCGATAGTTGACCGGAAGTTGTTTTGATGAAATGATGAAGTCCGGTCACAGAAAATAAGGAAGAATATTGGGAAGGAGCGACATCAATAAATTGGCTATTTCCAAGACTTATTGGAAAACGACCCTCCTTGGAAAATGTAAAATCACCCTTGGAAAATGTACAATCATAAATGATACCTTGAAAAATAGGAAAATCATAAATGATGCCCACCAAAACCTAGGACTATAAATAAGGGCCTAAGAGCCTCAGGAAAAGGAACCACTAGAAACTCTCCGTAAAGAAGAAGTGAAAGCTAAGGAAAAAGTAGAAAGAATTTAGGCAAGATACTCACCCCTATTTCTAAAACTCATGTTTGTTTATGTTCTTTATGAAAGTATATGATATTCGATAAAGTATGCTTTTACTTGTTTGCTCGAAATGCATGTTTAAAGGAAATTGCATTACGTATGATGATAGATTTATTCTGTTATGATTTATTATCAATGGTTATGAATTTTGTTAAATGCATGTTTACGGAAAGGAATTTTAGGCCTTAAGATGAAACAAAAGTCCTGCTTATTGAACTCGCTCACAAAATATCTATGAATTTAAGATGTAAGACTTCTCGCATGTTGACAAAATGAATTAGAACACCGGCATTTTAAGAAATAAGTACTCCGTCCGAGTTTGAATAAGGAACTCCGTCCAAAAAAGAACTCCAGCTTTTTCCTGACAATGTACTTCGTCCTCTTGTGAAAAGTACTCCGGTTTTAAAGAAGAGGAACTCCGGCCTTTACGTCTTTAAAAGTACTGTTCTTTTGTTTTTGAAATAAACTCCGGCTTATGAATTCCGTATATTAAGAGCTTCGGATTATAAACGAAACATACTCCGGATTTTAGAGTTCTGGATTTTTGAAAAGAAAAGTACTCCGTCCATTTTAAAAGAAGCACTCCGTCCCTTTGTTTAAGAAACACTCCGGAAAAGTACTCCGTCCCTTTAAGCACTCCGGATTTTAAAAGAAAAGTACTCCGTCCATGAAGCACTCCGTCCTTTAAGCACTCCGAATTTTGAAAGAAAAAGTACTCCGTCCTTTAAGTACTTTGGATTTTGAAAGAAAAGTACTCCGTCCGTGAAGCACTCCGTCCCTTTAAGTACTCCGGATTTTTGGTAAGAAAGGCACTCCGTCCCTGTTGAAAAGAAAGACACTCCATCTCCTTTAAGAAAAAGAACTTCGGATTTTGTTAAAAATGTACTCCGTCCTTTATGAACTCCGGTTTTGATAATCTTTGGACTCAGAAAGAACTCCGGCTTTGATTTAAGAAACGAACTCCGGTTTGTAAGAAATGAACTCTGGCAATGAAAAAGAACTCCGGTTTTTATTGAAAGGCATTCCGGCATTGATAAAAGAAGTCCGGCTTTATGAACTTCGGTCCTCTGCATGAAATGAACTCCGGCCTATGAACATGAAAAATGACATGTAATTACGGACAGCAAGTGAAACTCCATGACTTTTGACTTTTGAACTATGATGATTGGCTATTAAAGAACACGAACCAAGAATCGAGTTTCCATTAAACTTGCTGTTAAAGATGGATGAAGGATATTGGAGTGACACTCGAGGATGCCTCCTGGGCCACGGGAGGGGACCTTTTGGTGGCATAAGAACTATGGACTATGGCCCCATATGCCGGGTTAAAGGCATTACCTCCCGCCCCGGGGAGCATAATGAGGGGATACGGCTTTAGGTTGTGGGGTAGCACACAACCCGTCCTCGATGTTGTCCGCTCCCGTCCGATCCCTAAAGATGATATGAATTCCGAATGATTTTGATAAATTTTCTAAAGACAAGATGAAAAGAATATGAACCAAGAAGAAACGATATGATGATTTTTCTTATGCTATATTATGATCTATATTTTGATTAAATTATATGTATGCTTATGTTTTCTGCATGTGAGTATCCCGCTGGGCTTTGTAAGCTCATTCTTGCAACTTTTCAGATGACAAGCTTATGGAGGATGAAGTTGAGTAGAATCCTATGGTGTAGCTGAATGTTTAAACTGGCTGGAGCAGAATTTTGGGAGTTTTGTTTATTCTATTGTTGAGGAAACTTGTAAAGTTTATTCCGCTGCTTATGAATGTTAGTATGTTTCCGTGATATTTTGGGATTAATGAAATTATAAATCTTTAGTATGCATCTCAGGTTTGAATGAAGAAAAGAAAAAATTTTATGTTCACTTTTTTTTATCTTTTACTTGTAAGAACTTTGGATTTGACGATGGCTTTCGATGATAATAAAAGTCGGGTCGTCACAGTTGGTATCAGAGAAAACTGAGATGCTATAGGATAGTTTAAATCAACACGGAAACTTAGGACAAATTTAGTGTTGGCAAGAAGAGTGTTATCATTACTTACGCTTGGGGACAAAGACTATTACGATAGTTATCTTTAGACTAATTGACTAATGAAATTGTTCTTTTCAGACGTTTCCGCAGCCATGTCTAACAGAGGAAGGAGAAATAATCGGATTAACAACACTCTTGATCGGGAGGCAAGATATGCGAACCTCATCGACAGAATGGCCGTCATAGAAGCTTTGACTTCACCACTCCACCAACTCCTAAGGTGACCACCCCAATTCCCCGTCCATCGGAAATGTCGGTCGACGGTTTACCAACGAACAAATCCTCGAATTTCTAGGGGGAACCCGATCCGTTGAAGGTCAAAACATGGATTCAACGATCAAGAAGGTATTTGTCAGAATCAAGTGCTCCGCTTGGGACATGGTGCTATATGCCACTCATAAGTCAAGTGGGAAGCACACCACCGGTGGGAGATGCGAAAAAGGGTTTTAATATGCCGATCGGGAGATTAGTTGGGAGATGTTTGAAGACTTTCTTGGAGAAATATTTTCCCGCAAATAGTCGAGGCGTAGGAGGATGAATTCCTTCGCCTAAGGCAGTGGAAATCGCCGGTGGCAGTATGATTCAAATTTACTGAATTATCTCGTTATGCCCCTTTCATGGTGAAAGATGAGGAGCGGAAGGTTAGACGGTTCTTTCGGGGTTTACGGATGATATCGAGACACCTTTCAACTCTAACGCTACAACGTATGGAGAGGTGCTTTCAAAGGCGGTCATTTATGAGAAAGAATTGGAAAGGGGGCAATGTCGTGATAAAGGACTTTCAAATCGTGCATCCAAGGCCAGTGCTAGTGAAGGGCCTTCTAAGACGGCAAGACCATCAATGTTCAAGGGGAACAGAGCCGATCGGTGTAGAATTCTCGATCCACGTAATGATGTATGTGATCATTGCGGGAGATCACATGGAGGGAAGCCTTGCTACAAGAAGTCTGGGTGTTTGTTATAACGTAGGCAAAGGGGCACATGATCGTGAGATTGTCCGCTCGCTAAACAAGCCCCGGGAGTTAAGTCTCTATCCTGCCAAAGTGTTGCCATTTCGCAAAGGAGGCCGAGAAGTCTACGGAGGTGGTAGAAGGTACACTTTCTATCCGTGGCATCTCTAGTCACGTACTCTTTGATTATGGATCTACTCATTCTTTTTGTCTCCTATGAATTTTCAAGCATCCGACGACCCTTCCCAAAGTTCTTGACTACCCATTGGTGGTTGCCTTACCAACAGGTCATCCGTAATATTAAATATAGCATTTTTCGATTGCCCAATAAAAGTAAATGAATACTTGATGCCTCAAGTAATTTGGTTGTACTGGAAATGAAAGACTTTGATGCGATCTTGGGAATGGACGGTTAGCCGGTATCATGCCAAGATTGGATCAAGCTTCGAAAAGAGTAGAATTCACCATTCCCGGAAACAAGCCTTTTCACATTCGGGGTGTTCGCGAAAGGAAGCATCCCGCTTTATTTTAGCTCTTCATGCCGACACTTGATCGGTGATGGATGCCAAGCTTATTTGGCCTTTGCTAGTGTAACTAGAAAAATCAAGAATCTCTGGGCTAGAGATTCCTGTGGTGCGAGAATTTGAGGTATTCACCGATGAATTACGGATTGCCACCCCAACGAGTTAGAATTTGGAGTGGAATTGATACTGGTTAGCACCGATATCCAAACCACCCTATCGGATGGCACCGGCTAAACTCAAAGAGTTGAAACAACAATGCATGAATTGCTAGATAAAGGTTTCATTCGCCAAGTGTGTCACCATGGGGAGCACTGTTCTCTTTGTCAAAAAGAAGGACGGGACCATGAGATTATGTGTGGCCTATCGAGAATTAAACAAAATCACCATCAAGAACAAATATCCTCTCGCCGAGGATTGATGATCTCCTTGATCATGTACAAGGAGCTTGCATATTTTCAAAATCGATCTTACATCCGGTATCATCAGCTCGGATCAGCTAGAGGATATAGCAAAGACGGCGTTTCAAAACCGTATGGGCACTATGAATTTGTAGTAATGCCTTTTGGGTTGACTAATGCTCGGCTGTTTTTATGGATCTCATGAATCGAATTTTCCAATCATACCTAGACAAGTTCGTGATTGTATTTATTGATGACATCCTTGTGTACTCCGAAAAGCTCGAGGAACACGAGGAGCATTTACGCACTACACTTCGACCTTAGGAGCACTCGGTTGTTCGCTAAATTGAAAAAGTACGAATTTTGGTTGGAAGAGGTAGGATTCCTTGGACACGTCATCTCCAAGGAGGGAATCTCTGTCGACCCTATGAAAGTGGAAGCAGTTGTAAAGTGGAACCGGCCAACTTCTGTGACTGAAGTGTGAAGTTTCTTAGGCCTGGCTGGATACAATAGACGGTTTGTGGAGAACTTTTCGCAAATCGCCATGCCACTCACCCAATTAACTAAGAAGGATGCCAAGTTCGAGTGGACCAAAGATTGTGAAGAGAGCTTCCGGGCGCTTAAAGACCGTTAACTGCTCCGGTCCTCACCATTCCAAACGGGTCGAGGATGATTGTTTATCGCGATGCTTGAAGATTGGATTGGGCTGTGTTCTAATGCAACACGGTAGGGTAATTGCCTATGGGTCGCGGCAGGTTGAAGGACCATGAAAGGAATTACCCAACTCATGATCTAGAATTGGCCGCAGAGAGTGTTTGCATTAAAAACGGAGGCATTACCTATATGGTGAAAGATTCTTGGTCTACTCCGATCACAAGAGTCTGAAATATTTATTCTCCCAGAAGGAATTGAACATGAGACAAAGAAGATAGATTGAATTCCTGAAAGACTATGACTACAAAATCCGATATGAGCCAGGAAAGGCCAACATGGTTGACGACGCGTTAAGTAGGCAGCCTGGAATGCTAGCTAGAATGCAAGTTAAGCAAATGGAGATGCTGGATTGCCTCATGAATTACGATGTTCAGCGTTATGTGCATGTGAAGCGGATGATTTTGGCGCATCTTCAAGTTCAGCCAGAATTGATTAATGATGTGAAGGGGTGTCAAATGAATGATTCTTTTCTTGTAAAGATCATGGGCGAGCTAGATAAAGAATCCCGAAGTGATTTTCAGATATCACCGGATGGAGCATTAAGATTTAGAAATCAGTTATGTGTGCCGGACAATAAGGAATTGAAGGAGAAAATTCTTAAGGAAGCCCATCGATCCCGCTATACGATCCACCCAGGAGCTAATAAGATGCATCAGGATTTGAAGAAAACATTTTGGTGGAGAAATATGAAAAGAGATATCGCAGCTTACGTGGAAAAGTGCCTTATATGCCAACAAGTAAAGGTGAAAGAAAACAGCCGGGTCAGGTTACTATAACCAATGCCATTACCGGGCTGGAAATGGGAGGATATCGCCGTGGATTTTGTAGACTGGTTTACCAATGACGCCAAGGAAACATGATGCTATTTGGGTGATTGTTGACCGACTAACAAAGTCAGCCCACTTTCTCGCAATCGGATGACTTACCCTCTTGATAAATTAGCCCGGTTGACGTGGGAATGAGATTATTGGACTTCATGGTGTGCCTCTTCCTATTGTATCGATAGAGACCTCACTTTGTTTCACGGTTCCGGAAAAGTCTACATAAAGAATCGGGTACCGAATTAAAATTTAGTATCGCTTTTCATCCGCAAACCGACGGCCAATCAGAACGGACTATCCAGATTCTCGAGGATATGTTAAGGGCCTCGGTCTTGGAGATGAAAAGAACTTGGGATGATTCATTGGCTCTTGCAGAATTTGCTTATAATAACAGTTACCAGGTCAGCATTGGCATGGCTCCTTTTGAGGCATTATATGGGAGAAAATGTAGATCGCCAATTCATTGGGAGGAACATGGAGATAGCAGACATTATCAAGGAGTCGGCAGAAAAGATAAAGATATTACATGAGAATCTCAGAGTAGCCCTGGAGCGGATAAAAGAGCTATACGGACCGGAGGAGATCTGCATTAGAATTTGAAAAAGGCGATTTTGTATTCCTAAAGGTATCGCCATCCAAGGGAAAATACAGATTCGGGGTAAAAGGGAAGCTGAAACCACGATTTATTGGCCCTTTTGAAATTCTAGAGAGAATTTGAGAAGTAGCTTACAGACTTGCACTACCTCCAAATTTGGCAGAAGTACATGACGTGTTTCATGTGTCAATGCTTCGAAAGTATGTCCATGATCCTACTCATGTAATCGAGTATGAACCTTTGGCGATCGACAAGGACTTATCGTATATAGAAGAACCAGTGGAAATCTTGGATCAAAAGGAGCAGAGATTACGCACCAAGTCTATTTCTCTAATAAAGGTGCTCTGGAAGAATCACACACCCGAAGAGGCAACTTGGGAACGAGAGGAAGAGATTCGGAACAAATACCCATATTTATTTTCTCGAGGTTAGTGACTTTATGTAAAATTTCGAGGACGAAATTCCTATAAGTGGGGGAGGTTGTAACGACCCAAAATTTTAATAAGAAAATTTTAACCATCAAGTCCGGTCAACGCACGTTGACCGGAAAACGAAATAAGAAGAAGTCCAAATTGCATTGGTGAAATCCTAGTCCGGATTTCTGGATGAAAAAGAAGTCCGGATTTCCAGGGTAAGAAGAAGTCTGGATTCCCTTAATAAATGAAGTTCGGATTTCCGTTGGTAAAAAGAACTCCGGATTTCCCATGGTAAACAGAAGTCCGGATTTCGTTGGAGAAAAGAAGTCCGGATTTAATGAAAATGAAGTTCGGATTTCCTTAGTAAAAACACTCCGGATTTTCGAAGTAAAAAGAAGTTCGGATTTAATGAAAATGAAGTCCAGTCCTGTAAAGCCGAAATACTGTAGAGATGAAAAGCCGAAGTTAAAGTAGAAGAAGGAGAAATCCGGTCAATCTAAAATGTTGACAAACAACGTGAACAAATGAATAGTAAGGAGATAGAAATCGTCAACGCCGATAGTTGACCGAAGTTGTTTTGATGAAATGATGAAGTCCGTCCGCGAGAAAATAAGGAAGAATATTGGGAAGGAGCGACATCAATAAATTGGCTATTTTCAAGACTTATTGGAAAACGACCCTCCTTGGAAAACGTAAGATCACCCTTGAAAAATATACAATCATAAATGATACCTTGGAAAATAGGAAAATCATAAATGATGCCCACCAAAACCTAGGACTACAAATAAGGGCCTAAGAGCCTCAGGAAAAGGCACCACTAGAAACTCTCCGTAAAGAAGAAGTGAAAGCTAAGGAAAAAGTAGAAAGAATTCAGGCAAGATACTCACCCCTATTTCTAAAACTCATGTTTGTTTATGTTGCTATGAAAGTATATGATATTCTGATAAAGTATGCTTTTACTGTTTGCTCTGAAATGCATGTTTAAAGGAAATTCTGTTACGCATGATGATAGATTTATTCTGTTATGATTTATTGTCAATGGTTATGAATTTTGTTAAATGCATGTTTACGGAAAGGAATTTTAGGCCTTAAGATGAAACAGAAAGTCCTGCTATTGAACTCTGTTCTGTCAAAATATCTATGAATTTAAGATAGAAGACTTCTGGCATGTTGACAGAAAATGAATTAGAACACCGACATTTTAAGAAATAAGTACTCCGTCCAGTTTGAATAAGGAACTCCGTCCAAAAAGAACTCCAGCTTTTTCCGGACAATGTACTTCGTCCTCTTGTGAAAAGTACTCCGGTTTTAAAGAAGAGGAACTCGGCCTTTACGTCTTTAAAAGTACTGCTTCTTTTGTTTTGAAATAAACTCAAACTTTATGAATTCCGTATATTAAGAGCTTGATTATAAACGAAACACACTCCGGATTTTAGAGTTAAAGGATTTTGAAAAGAAAAGTACTCCGTCCATTTTAAAAGAAGCACTCCGTCCCTTTGTTTAAGAAACACTCCAGAAAAGTACTCCGTCCCTTTAAACACTCCGGATTTTAAAAGAAAAGTACTCCGTCCATTTTAAAAGAAGCACTCCGTCCCTTTGTTAAAGAAACACTCCGGAAAAGTACTCCGTCCCTTTAAGCACTCCGGATTTTAAAAGAAAAGTACTCCGTCCATGAAGCACTCCGTCCTTTAAGTACTCCGGATTTTGAAAGAAAATGTACTCCGTCCTTTAAGTACTCTGGATTTTGAAAAGAAAAGTACTGATTTTGAAAGAAAAGTACTCCGTCCGTGAAGCACCTTTAAGTACTCAGTTTTTTGGTAAGAAAGGCACTCCGTCCTGTTGAAAAGAAAGACACTCCGTCTCCTTTAAGAAAAAGAACTTGATTTTGTTAAAATGTACTCCGTCCTTTATGAACTCCGGTTTTGATAATCTTTGGACTCGGAAAAGAACTCCGGCTTTGATTTAAGAAACGAACTACGGTTTGTAAGAAATGAACTCGCAATGAAAAAGAACTCCGGTTTTTATTGAAAGGCATTCCGGCATTGATAAAAGAAGTCGGCTTTATGAACTTCGGTCCTCTCGCATGAAATGAACTCCGGCCTATGAACATGAAAAATGACATGTAATTACGGACAGCAAGTAGAACTCCATGACTTTTGACTTTTGAACTATGATGATTGGCTATTAAAGAACACGAACCAAGAACCGAGTTTCCATTAAACTTGCTGTTAAAGATGGATGAAGGATATTGGAGTGACACTCGAGGATGCCTCCTGGGCCACGGGAAGGGACCTTTTGGTGGCATAAGAACTATGGACTATGGCCCCATATGCCGGGTTAAAGGCATTACCTCCCGCCCCGGGGAGCATAATGAGGGGATACGGCTCGAGAAACGGTATTTCCATGAACTTTAGAGTAAGAGAAACGGTAAAAACGTAAAACAACGTCCGAGGTACACTTGCCTTATCTCGGGCTTTCACCTTTATAACTGGCTCACGGATGGATTCGGGCTCCTGGGCCTCGTTCTCCCTTCTTCTCTTTCTAAGGTCGGCGCTCCCTCTCTCTCTAAAACTCTAAAATCGTGTGAAAATGAGAGGAACGAAGTCTGATCGTGTTTTATACCGTGGCCTGCCGCTCGAGCTCGAGTGGCTAGCGAGCAGCCGGGATTCTGAACGGCACTGGTTTTTTTGCCCGATAGGAGGGCTCGAGCGGCCAGCGGGTGGAGGGATTCGTGAACGCCACTGGTTTTTCCGCCCGATAGGAGGGCTCGAGCCCACAGCAAGCGCCGCTCGGCTGCTTGCTGAATTTGGGCTTTTTCCAACTTTTTACTTTTAACTATCACTTTTTCACTATATGCTTAGCCTCTTACTGATTTTAATCACCTTAATCACATCTAGTTATTACGTTTTCAGTTTCGGGTCCTCACATTCTCCCCTACTTAAAGAAATTTTGTCCTCGAAATTGAGTAAAGTACATACCTCAAGGGAACAAGTGAGGATACTTGTCTCGGATCTCCTCTTCGCGCTCCCAAGTGGCCTCCTCCAGTGAATGTGTGACGAACCAGGTTATTTTCCTTAAATAACCCTTCGTCAATAAAACATCGTTAATGCCCAGAGTTTTCTTTATAACTAGACGAAAGACCGATATACAACCTGTTTAAATAGGCTCTGCACAAGCATACTTCTCACAGGATCTCAAATTCGCCATATCATTCTTGGCTTCAATAGATGCCATCTAACAACATAATACTCAAAACATCAAACAAAATGCGGAAGCATAATAAAACCATAAAAACAACCACAAACCATACTTGACCCCGAGTGGCTGTCCATATCAACTTCTATGTCCAAATCTTTGCTGCACTTGCCCTCTATCTAGTCTCGTCAAGTAAGCCTTTACTTGTTCTAACTATCCGGCAACAGTTAAATGCTTTCATCTGGGAGGAAAAACAACAAACAGCAAGAGTGAGCTTATAGCTCAGCAAGTATAATCATACGTCACTATCAGACTGTGAAGAATATAAACATGACAATGAAAAGGGGCAACATGCATTTGAAATATCATGAGACATGAGAGGGAAGGAATATTTAGAAGTATCGATTTGCCGTTTACCATGTCTTGGAACATTTAATTGCCGTTTGAATCATGCTTTCTAATTTTACTTTAATCTTTGCGGACCAGGGCCAGTAGGTCGTACTAGCAAACGATGTGAGAGAACGAGGAAAGGATCATGATACTCCACATGATCTAAGGCCGTGAGAGATTATCTTTAACGACCCTCCGGGGGGTCGTGCACATCGTGCCATATCGTATCGTCCCATTCCCCCGGGGTACCGGGCAGTCCTCGTTCTTCCACAATAGTATCTTAAGGCGTGACACGGACACCACCTGCTTCCACAAGCAGCCAGAATACGTGGCCCAAGTATTCTTCGGGTTTATACCATGATGGACGTGTCAAACCAGTGAATACTACCCATCTAAGAGTCCATGGTCCTAGTTTCATGATTCTATTTTCCATGATTCCTTTGAAGGAAAGTCCACTGTATCTCATATATCATATCACCCGCCACACGGGAGGTTTCATCAATCACATATCCATTGTGGACTTCCTTCCGTTCCATTTACCCATTCATTCTTTTCTTCACTTGGAGACTTTAGCGTTTTTCATAATTCAATTTATAAGCATGATTAACAGAATTCAAGCGGAATTGGAATTCCTTACCGTCGATGAGCCAATCACAGTGGGGTCCTCCGGAGCCCGTTTCTGAATCTTACAATTTCAAATGCTCATTAGTCATAGCTTTCATAACAAGGGGATGCACATTTTCCATTTACTTCATGTGAACATTAATAGCATTTAGTTAAGGGATCCGGTTATCGTGAACGGATAGTATTTCCTGAAATCGATCGTCCGGCTAATATGTATGCATGGTCGGGATGTGGTGATTCATTTCTTTAGGATTAATTTAGGATAATACAAGAGTGAAAGCATGCCAATTTAGTTATTCACATCGGGTGAACAGTAACAGCGGGTGAACAGTACAGGGGGTATTTTAGAGGTTCCAGACGTCGCAATCGGGTCGATTCTTGTGATTTCGGATGCCCGGTTGATATGTATACATATTTGGGACGTAGTGATGCATCTTTTGAGGTGAAATTAACATAATTTGAGGGAGAAAACAGTGAACCCGAATCTAGCATGGGGTTAGGGTTTGATGATTACGAAACAAGTGAATCGGGCAACAAATCGGACAAATAAGTACATATGCATCCATTATTATTCATGGGTTATACGATTTTCATAATTTGAGTGGGTATCGAAACGATATTACCGGATGAGAAATAATTAACAATCACAAGACAACAAATAGTAAGTATGAGAATACTTGCCGCGTCGCGTGCTATCACTTTTCTAACTGGCCTTCGGACGAATTCGGTCTCTATGCCTTGATTTCCTCCTTTCTCTCTCTAAGCTGGGCGCCCCTTCTCTCTCTTCCTCTCCAAAATGGCTGGAAGAAGTGGGAAAGTGAAATTTCGTGAAGCTTGGCCGTGTATTTATACTCGTCGGGCCGCTTGAGCGCCCAGCGAGCAAGCGGCGAGTGGGCCGGTTCTGGTTCCTTCCGCTCGAGCTTCGCTCGAGCGGACAGCGAGCGCGAGAGCTTTCTGGAAGCTTCTGGAAGGCGCTCGAGAGGTCTCGTGTGTTCCCCAGACGAGGAAGCCTCTGGTTTTTCCGCTCGAGCGGGTCTCGAGCGAGCGGCAGGCGGGGAGTCATAGGTGGTAGCTTTAGCAACACAAGTTTTTTTCTAATACTTTCATTCACTCATCAAATAAGTCTATTATTAAGTAGAGTAATATTGATTGCTTTATGCTAAAATCTATTTTAGTTTTGGGAACCTCACAGAATGATTCCTCCAAAGCACTTTCACCAGGGAAATGGACTTCGTTCGCAACCTTTGATCCTTTTGGTCTAAGATTTGCAGTGGGTCCTCAATGTAGGACAAGTCCTTGTCAATGGACAAAGTCCCATAGTCAATCGGATGCGCTGGATCGTGGATGTACTTTTGAAGCATCGATACATGAAATACATTGTGTATGCCCGCAAGAGTCGGTGGTAATGCCAACCTGTAGGCTACCTCCCCGGCCCTTTCTAGAATCTCAAAAGGGCCAATGAACCAGGGTTTCAACTTTCCCTTTTCTCCAAACCGGAATGTGCCCTTTGACGGTGAGACCTTTAGCAACACAAGATCTCCTATCTCAAAACTCAGCTCTATCCTCCTCTTGTCTGCATAACTCTTCTGTCGGCTCTGGCAACCTTCAATTGTCTAGATCCATATGCTATGACTTTACCGTGCTGCATCAACACACATCCTAGACGCACCTTAGAAGCGTCGCAGTACACCTCAAAGCCTCCAGAACCCTCTAGAATAATCAGCACCGGAGCGGTGGTCAAACGATCCTTTAGCTCCTGAAAGCTCAGATCGCACTCTTCTGTCCACACAAACTTAGCCTCTTTCTTCAGCAACCGAGTCAGAGGCATAGCAATCTAAGAGAAATTCTCTACAAAGCGCCTGTAATATCCCGCCATACCCAGAAAACTCCTAACCTCAGTTCCAGAAGTTGGTCTGCTCTAACTTGTAACAACCTCTATTTTCTTGGGATCTACAGAAATGCCACTATCAAAAATTACATGTCCCAATAACATCACCCTTTCGAGCCAGAACTCACACTTACTCAGCTTGGCATACAGTTTCTCATCGCGGAGCACCTGAAGTACCTTCCTCAAATGAATTTCGTGCTCCTCGTGATCCCTTGAGTAGATCAAGATGTCATCAATGAATACCACCACAAATTTGTCCAAGTACGGCCTGAAAACCCTATTCATCAAGTCTATGAAAGCAGCTGGAGCATTTGTAAGGACAAAGGGCATGACAAGAAACTCATAATGGCCATAACGTGTCCGAAAAGCTATTTTAGCTACATCCTCCGGCTTAATCCTTAGTTGGTAATAATCAGACCTCAAATCAATCTTGGAAAACACTCGAGATCCCTGCAACTGATCGAATAAATCATCAATGCGCGGTAGAGGGTATTTGTTTTTAATCATGACCTTATTCAATTCACGATAGTCAACACACAAGCGCAAAGACCCGTCTTTCTTCCTTACAAAGAACACCGGTGCACCTCAGGGAAATACACTCGGTTTGATAAAACCCTTGTCTAACAGCTCCTGTAGTTGCAACTTTAACTACTTCAGTTCAGCCGGAGCCATACGATAAGGGGATTTAGAAACCGGACTAGCACCAGGAACAACAACAATTTCAAACTCAATTTTCCGGTGCGGAGGCAATCCAGGTAACTCCTCTGAAAATACATCCTCAAAGTCACAAACAACAAGGATATCCTTAGCCAGCACACTATGGCTCCCGGTACTATAGGCATATGCCAAATAAGCTCAACATCCACTACTCATCAAATGCTTGGCATGTAGAGCAGAGATCAACAAAGGTACCCCCTTTTTCTTAATGCCCTAAAAGTAAAAGGGTTCCATCCCACGAATGTTAAAACAAACCTGCTTCAAGAAACAGTCGATACTGGCATGGTACATGGCCAGCCAATCCATCCCAAGAATCACATCAAAATCACCCATGTCCAACAACACTAAATACACAACCAGATGGTTCCCACTCACCTCAACCATACAATCCGGATACATCACATCAGTAACCACAGATGATCCGATGGGAGTACATACAAGATAATCCACAATCCAAAACACATGGGGCAGATACAATACAACATGCAAATTGCGGGGAAATAAAGGAATGGGTAGACCCCGAGTCAAATAATATGGATGCAGAAACTCCACAAATAGAAAGGGTACCTTCCACTACGTTCGGAGATGCCTCTGGATCTTGAACAGTCACCGCGAAGGCCCTTGCCGAGATAATAGGCTTCTTTCCTTCCATCCTTGGGGGTAGTGGGCAGTTCCTAAGAAGGTGGCCTTGCTGCCCACATCTAAAACACGCTGTAACGACCCAAAATTTGAATAAGGAAATTTTAACCAATAGGTCCGGTCAACGCCCGTTGACCGGAAATCCAAAGGTGAAGAAGTCCGGAATTGGCATTAAGGAAATTGCTGTCCGGATTTCCTTAATGCAGTCCGGATGCCCATAATAAAAGAAGTCCGGATGTCGTTGGGCAAATGAAGTCCGTTTCCCTTGGTAAATGAACTCGGATTTCCAGAGTAAAAACGCGTGTGGATTTGCTAAAAGAAAAACACTCCGGATTTCCCGACGTGAAAACGCGTCCGGATCACTCCGGATTTTCCGAAGTAAAATGTGAGTCCGGACTTGTTAAAGAAGTCCGGTCACAGTTAAGGCAGAATTGTGGGGAAGGAGTAGCATTTAAGGTCTGCAGTTCCCGATACGTGTTGGAAAACAAATTCACATGGGAAATGAAGGAATAATTTATGGCAACGTTGGAAAATAGGAAAAGAATGATAAATGAGGGCCACCAAACTTAGGGCTATAAATAAGGGCCTTAGGGCCTCAGGAATGAGGTACCACTAGAAACTCTTCTAAAAGTAGAAGGCCAAAAGCTAAGGAAAAAGTAGAAACGAACTCAGGCAAGATACTCACCCTTATTTCTAAAACTCATGTTTATTTATGTTATTATGAAATTATATGATATTCTGTAAGAGTATGATTTTACTGTTCGTTCTGAAATGCATGTTTAAAGGAAATTCTGTTATGCATGATTTTAGTTATATTTTGTTAATGTTCAGTCAAATTCAATCTTTGAAATTTAAGATAAATGAACTTTGGCGTCCTTACAGAAAACGAAAATGAACTCCGGCCTACTGTAGAAATGAAATGAACTCCGGCCCTTTGAACAAATCTGCTCCGTCCTTTGTGAAAAAGAAACTCGGCCTTATGTCCTAAAAGAAGTCCGCCTACCGTAAAAAACTCGCCCTTTAAATAATATGCTCGTTCCTTTGTGAAAAGAAACTCTGGCCTTATGGTACTCCGGCCTTTGATATTTCGGTTTTGCTGTGTTAAAATCGAAATCGGCTTTCTTCATATTAAAATCGAGATCGGCTCTCATCATGTTAAAATCGAAATCGGCTTTCTTCATGTTAAAATCGAGATCGGCTCTCATCATGTTAAAATCGAAATCGGCTTTCTTCATGTTAAAATCGAGATCGGCTTTCTTTATGTTAAAATCGAAACCGGCTTCCTTCGTGATAAAATCGAAACCGGCTTTCTTTGTATTAAAATCGAAATCGGTTTTCTTGTGTTAAAAATTGAAATCGGCCCTTTGTGATATCAATGAAACCGGCCCTGAGTACTTGAAATAGAAACCAGCTCTAATTTAAATTTGAAACCGGTCATGTATCTTGGAATTTGGACTCCGTCCTATGAGCTCCGGATTTTAAAGGAAGATCCACTCCGGCCTTGAACTCCGAATTATTTATTAAAGACAAGTCACTCCGGAATTGCTATAAACAAAAGCACTCCGTCCGTTTAAAGCTCCGTCCAAGTCCTCCGTTTTTTTTTAAAAAGAAAATACAGCACTCCGTCCCTGATTAAAGAACTTCCGACTTTTGGAACATAATGTAATTGTGCTCCGTCCTTCATAAATAAAGAACTTCGGCTTTGACTAAAGTAAATGAACTTCGGTTTTGAAAGACAGCGAACTCCGGTTTCAAAAGAAAACTAACTTCGACTAAAGGAAATGAACTCTGGCTTCAGGAAATTAACTCCGGCAATGAACTTAGCTTTCTAATTCTGAACTTTGGCTTACATATTAAAAAGAGATTCGGAAAAATTAACTTCGGATGTTTGCTTTGGAAAAATAAGCTTTGGCTTTGATGATATGAACTTCAGTAAAGAATAAAGAAAACTTATGAAATATGGACAGCAAGTGGAACTCTTCCGACTTTTGAACTATGATATATAATAAAGAACACGAACCAAGAACCAAGTTCCATTAAACTTGCTGTTAAAGATGGATGAAGGATATTGGAGTGACACTCGAGGATGCCTCCTGGGCCACGGGAGGGGACCTTTTGGTGGCACAAGGACTATGGACTATGGCCTCGTATGCCGGGTTAAAGGCAATACCTCCCGCCCCGAGGAGCATAATGAGGGGATACGGCTTTAGGTTGTGGGGTAGCACACAACCCGTCCTCGATGTTGTCCGCTCCCGTCCGGTCCCTAAAGTTGATATGAATTCCGAATGATTTAAATAAAGACAAGATGAAAAGAATCTGAACCAAGAAGAAACGATATGATGATTTTTATTATGCTATGATCTATAATTTGATTATATGTATGCTTGTGTTTTCTGCATGTGAGTATCCTGCTGGACTTTGTAAGCTCACTCTTGCAAATTTTCACACACGCTCCTGACATTCTACGGCATTCTTGTCCCGGATGCTTCCTCCCACAAAATGCACAGTCTTCAGCCGACGCTCTAGTACTGGTCACTGACTGAGCCGATACAATACTTTTTCCTTTGTCAGTTGCTTTAGTCCTCTTCAACGGTCCAGAAGACCCCGCAGCTGATCCAGTACTTACTCCCGCTCGGCTAGCGGTTCTCTTTGCATAAAATCTTTCTATCTCCGCCTCCTTTTCGTAGATCGTTGCTCTGTCCAAGATCTCGGCGTAAGTCTGGAACTTCAAAATAGGCAACAACTTTCTAATATCATCTCGTAGCCCTTGGAGGAACTTTTTAGCTTTCCTCTATTCATCCTCCACATAAAATGGTGCAAAGCGAGACAACTCCGTGAACTTGGCATCATATTCTTTGACAGTTATGCTCCCTTGTCTCAGCCTCATGAACTCTTGCTCTTTCTGATCTCAAAAACTGGACAAAAATACTTTTCCAGGAATACCTCCTCAAACATCTCCTAGGTGATAGCTTCATTGGGCATTCTCATCGCCCGTTTCTGCATGTCCCACCAACTATCCGCTTTACCTTTTAGTTTATATGCAGCAAAAGTGACCTTTTCTTAGTCGGTATAGCCAAGCACATCGAATATTTTCTTCATTCTTTTCATCCATACATCCGCCTCAGCCGGATCAGGCTTTCCTAGGAAGCCCGGTGCTCTTTCAGCTATGAACCTGTCATAGGTTGTAGGTCCAGGAGGTGCCGGAGCTGGCTCGGGTGTCGGAGCCATATGCTTTTGCTCAACAGACTCTATGATATTAGTCATCCTTTACAGTAGATTGATATAGGTAGCCTCTCTTTCATAGGGCGTGCTAACGCCACCGCGGCCATTTCTCCCACCTCTTCTACTTGCCATCCTATAATCAAGACAAACACATGAATATAAGGACAAGGATCCAATGAATAACAAAGAAGTATTCAATAACTTTAAGGAATTTCTAACCAAGCCTAAGAACCAATCTCTTAAAGGTCCTAATTGCCTTAGCTTCCTCTACTTATTCCTATAGGAATTCTATTCAGAGATTCAAACCTATGCTTCCGCTTTTCGATCGATCAATTCCGAAGGCATCTGTTTTCTCTGATACCAATTGTGACAGAACGGATTTTTTTTCTTTTTTTTTGTCCTCAAAAGCTTCTGTCAAAACAGAAACACCATTAATGGTCTAAAAAATAAGGCAAGACCCCTGCAGAAATTTCGGCAGAGTCCCCTTTATAATAGGATGAAAACCGAAAAATACAACCCTGTATAATCATCCATAACAAGCACAAAACTATCCATCATTCACAATTCCTACAACAAACAATCATAGGATCACATGTGCCATCCAAGGCACAAATCCATAAAGACATTTACTACTTCTAACAGTTTAATAACGATATGCCATCTAGGACTCCATACAAGAAATTTAGAGTATATAGCAGAAGTAAACTAAGAACCTGCAGAAGCATAGCATTTTCTCTTCTGCTATCATACACATCAGGAGCTTTCTATACAAAAATCAACATGTTCTAAGACATCAATAATCACAAGATCAGTATACAAAAATCATATGCAGCTAGGCCTTTATGTCGACAGGCTCCTCCAAAATAGCTCCAATGTGCTATGGTCCTCAAAAGTCTTCAAGAAGCTTCTTTCTCTGATTACTCTTTTTCGTCAGGTAAAAGCTCTACTGTCTCATCTGGAGGGGGAAAATACTAAAACAGTGAGCCGAGGTCGAGCAAGGTACATGCACATGAGCAGTAAAACCATGATGCAAATTAGTCATGTAAAGGTACATAATAGAACGGTTCAGACAGAAAGTAATTCAAGAAATAGAAAAATCATACTTTAACAGAAATATACTTCATAAATTAGAAATCAAAAATCAGTAAACAGAAATCATCCACTGAGATCGGTAATTAGTACTCGGTAAACAGAAATTGGTAACAGTAAACTATAATCAGTACGGTAACCAATAACGGAAATCAGTATAGTAGCCAATAATGGAAATCAATAATCAGAAATCGGGAAGCAGTTAACATAACAGAATAGTACAGATCTTGCTAGCATACCCTACTAGCAGAGGGGGCGAGTGATCGAGGATAGATTGTGTTCACTCCACACAATCCAGGCCAGAAATAGAAGTATCCCATCTCGAGGGATCAGAACAGTGTGCCACCCGAAGGTAGGCTGGTAACAGAAATTTTCTTCTAACCGTAACGCCCCGAGGGCAAGGCGGACCACAAATAACTCCATGGACAGAGTTATCCTCGGTTACCATCGGAAATTCCTAAGGCATGCCGGAGAACCTATCCGGATTGTAGTCTGTCCCGGGTCCTAAAATAGTTGTAACAGAAACATCTCTTTATCAAAAACCCCTTTTTGAAATCAGCTTTTCTCAATACACTTTCAGCTAACTTGAAACATACATGGAAATTTTCTCGGTATAGGTCGGTACATATTTTCTAAAACAGATTATACTGGAAGCTTCATTTTGATGTCAACTAACTTTCATATAACTGGAGCTACGGTTAAATATCATTAAAACCCTTTCATTTTCGTACTTAGTGCTTCATCAAAACTTCCGGACACAAGTCGGTCTCTAAACAAGCCTTATTTCATGAAATCAAAGCCATAAATCCAAATATATATACTCAATCATGCATTTAAACCATAAATCCCCAAAATTTTGAGTTAGGGTTTGGCCATGTTCTTTCAATGCCAAAATAAACACATAACACATGCTCATGCACCAAATCGGAGCCAAATACTTCCATAAATATGAACAAACATGAAATCTAGCCGATTAATCGAAGGAAACATGCTTCAACATCATTTTTACAATATTTCCATGAACTTTAAAGCAAGAGAAACGGTAAAAACGTAAAACAATGTCCGAGGTGCACTTGCCTTGTCGCGGGCTTTCACCTTTATAACTAGCTCACGGATGGATTCGGGCTCCCGAGCCTCGTTCTCCCTTCTTCTCTCTCTAAGGTCAGCGCTCCCTCTCTCTCTAAAATCCTAAAATCGTGCGAAAATGAGAGGAACGAAGTCTGATCGTGTTTTTATACTGCTCGATTTTCAGCACCCAGCCGCTCAAGCTCAAGCGGCCAGCGAGCGGCCGGGATTCTGAACGGCACTTGTTTTTTCGCCCGATAGGAGGGCTCGAGCGGCCAGCGGGCGGAGGGATTCGTGAACGCCACTGGTTTTTCCGCCCGATAGGAGGGCTTGAGCCCACAGCAAGCGCCACCCGGCTGCTTGCTGAATTTGGGCATTTTTTAACTTTTTACTTTTAACTACCACTTTTTCACTACATGTTTAGCCTCTTAATGATTTTAATCACCTTAATCACATCTAGTTATTACGTTTTCAATTTCAGGTCCTCACAGGGCGCGACTTTTATACTACGCCTCCGCTCGAGTGGGCAGCGAGCGGCCGCAGTGCTGGCACTCAAGCAGCCAGCAGGCGGGGCTGGTTCTTGTTTTTCCGCTCGATCTACTGGCAGTGCTTCAGCAGCACGAATCCGAACTTTTCTCGATTTTTCTTCCGATACCCAACCTTATTCTTTCCATAGGCCAAGCATTGATCATTAGTATACTAATTGCCTCATCATTATCAAGTTTTTAAATCTGGAACCTCACATGTGCTCTCCAGCCGCTCAAGCCTAAAATCTCGAAGCCCCGCGCTCTCAGTGGGCTCTCTACCCACTCGACCCCAAAAACCCAAAACATTGCCATCTTTGTGCGCTCCCCATGCGCTTGAGCACAAAATCCAGAAAAGACCCGCTCGCTACTCACCGTCCCTGCGCTCGAGCGCATGTAGGGTTTCTCTGGAAACCTTTCGTGCGCCCGCCGCGCACTAGAGCTGCACTCGAGCGCCGCGTCAATAGGAAATTTTTTAAATGCAATTTTTGCGCCCTCTATAAATACTTGTCTTATAATTTTGAAACCCTAGGGTTTCTCTGGAAGCCCTGCGTGTGCCCGCCGCGTGCTCAAGCTGTGCTCGAGCACCGCGTCAACGGGCAATTTTTTAAATGCAATTTTTGTGTCCTCTATAAATATTTGTCTTATAATTTTGAAACCCTAGAGCTCTTGACCGATCAATTTCATGCCCCACTTGAGAAGAATCTTGTTCATACTCCATTGATCTTGCTTTATTTGAGAAAACTAAAAGCTACACCCATGAGCTTCATGTTATAACAAGTTTTCTTTACGTTTTCTCTTTACCATTCAAACACTTCCATCCTTTTATCTTCATTGGAGACGTCGGTACGTTGAAGAAGGAGACTCGATCGTGTTCGGCAATTCAAGTGGCTAAAGAGGTAAGATTAGCATGAAGACCGAAAGGTGTCCGGTTCCATTGCCGCGGGCAAATCTAAGGAGTTCCTTGGTAAGGATCACAAGACGGGAGTAAGTCGGTTAGGTGAGCGCGTTATTTCCACCCGGTCTGTAAGTTGATTTTCATAGTACATTGCTTCCCTGGCCGTTGAAGTCCGAGGGTTTTTCTCGATTACCGTGGGTATCGAGTTTTCCCTTCGTCATAAAAAATCATGCCTTTTTATTATTGTTTATACTTGTTTATATTTTGCATGCTTGTTTCTTTTATTGACATCTAGAAATAAATATTCTTTACGTGTATTGAATATTTAATTTTTACTGCTTTTGCTATTTTTACCGAGTTCGAAACTTGATTGTACACTTTAGGACAAAACGTCCTTTTTCATAGTAAACATGCAGAATCATAGATTTAAAACATAGACACTATTTCTGAGATATTAAAACACTATAAAAAGGATAAATAACATCCAAAGTATACTTGTCTGTACTGAATCTAAAGTTATTTTTACTCGGATCGGATCGGATCGATGAATTTTTCCCTCTTCCTTTTCTTTTTCCTCTTCCTCCTTCCTCCTTTCCTCTCGTTCTGCTTCGTGGTTCTGTTATTTGCCCTCTCTCTCTCAATTTCCCATTTAAAACACAGAAGGAAAAGGAATCATGTGCAGGAGCTCATGACTGGCAGTCGAGCGCCCCGCTCTTGCAGTTTTGATCCTCGGTAGGCGCTTGAGCGCTACTCGAGCACTAGCCTCATAGGCTGCCGCACGCCCGCTCCGCCTGAGATACCACTCAGGCGGTGTCTCATGCATTTTTCCCCTTAGCTCGGTGCTCGAGTGCTGGTCAAACGCTGAGCACAATTTTGGCCATTTCGCTCCTTTTTGCTTCGGTACCAAATTTTATCACTATACTTAAGCCCAAACATGATTTTCATCCATATAATTATTCCATAATTATCACGTTTCAAAATTGGGATCTCACACTCTCCTCCACTTATAAAATTTCATCCTTGAAATTTAATGATCCTTAAATTTTTAGAATTAAGGAACCTTCTTAATGTCTCCAATTTATTTCTCTAGTTTAAGTCAGTTATCTCGAGAACCTTAAATATTTAAATTGTCCTGATCCTCATTATTTGGCATGTCCTATTAGGACCTGAAAATCCACTAAATCCCAAGATAAATGGATTACAAATCCGTTATTTTCATTTATGCTTAGCCTCAAGTTTGGTATTTCCTTTGATCTTTAATTTAAATCTTAAAATATACATAGGTACATTACTTTTCCATTGAGTACTTTGATCAATCATCCATCTCCAAAGAATCTGATTACCATTTAATGCCACATTAATTCAACTTAGCACCAAAATTCTTTTATCAAGCCTAGCTTGATTCTTATATAAGTCTTAAATCTCAATTAGATTTCCAAGGTAGGATATTTTACATTTTTTTCATTTCGTTGGTATATCATCAAATTGATATATTCCTAAAGTACATATTCCTTTCCAAATACCCAATTTACATGGTAACCTTGGTTAAGACTGATTTTTAAAGAATCCATATTTCAAAATGATTCTTACAGATTTTTAATTTACCATAAAACCACAAATCCTAACTATAGCAGTCGCCATAAATTCAATACAATTTGAGATCGTTTCCCAAAAAATTAACACTTTAACAATTAACAACCTCAAAATCTCAATGTCCCATACCAAGGAAACAACTCGCACAAACTCTCAAACCGTAGCAAGATCAGAAACCACAATTTATACAGCTACTACGGGTTCAATGTGTCTTCAGATTCATCGCCCAATTCAATACCTATACACTTAGCAACTTTAAGACCTCGTCGGTATATTAATGAATCAATTGATTCAACCCAAACACGTCATTTGGAATCACAATGGGTGGGTCATCCTAATCAACTAAAAATAAAATCATGAGGACTCCTCGATCCATGATTTCATATCTTTAATGCTCCGGATATAATTCTTTTCATCATTTCTGACTTGGCCTATTGCCCAAAATCTCTTTGATCAACTTAGTTAAGAATTGACATAAAGTTCAGATTATAAGTAAATCTTGAATGCAGAACACTTCACATTCTTATTCTTTCGTTGTTATTTCCCAGGCTAATGCCCTCCTAAGTCCTTAAATTACAATGAAATCAGAAACTATAATTATATTAGTCTCCAAGAAGTTAACATCAAGCTTAGCGCATTAGTTAAATCTCAAACTCAATTAGTAGCTCACAATCTCGAGGATTCCTTACTTTAAAATTTCATAACTCCAATGCTTCGAATATGGTTTTATCTCCCAATTCTAGAATACGACATCTAATTACCCTAATATTATTAGCCATTTTTATTTGTTAGTACAAAGGTCCATTACTCTTAAAGATATTGGGGCTCATCACTGAGATTCTCAGATAGGTTTACTCGCTCACAACTACACATGGTCATCCTTCCTTAGTGGTGCAACCATTTGCTTTCAAAGTTCTTCGACAAAAACTAATTTCAAAGACAAGGCCTAGAATTTCTTCAAATGAAAGTCTCAATTATCTTCTCTGACTTGCAATAGAGTAACGCTGATTGTGGGCTTCTCTTTTACTTACTTTAAGAACAATCCATCCCCAAATTACAAAAAATATAGTTCTAAAATTTTCTCAAAATGTCTGATTACATATCTCATTTCTTTTTTATGTCATATTTCCTTAATCTTCAAATTCAAGGAACAACATGTATAATTTCCTCAAATAAGAACCTCACCGATTTATTCTAACTAGGAACAAGGCAATTTCAATCGCAAACTCCTTTTTTAAGAGTATTGCATCCTACCAAAACTTATCAGACCCATCAGGGGTCAAACCTAACAAGTGGTCGACAACTTTACTCTAAATTTCTCAAAGATTACCTATACAGATCTCATCGGCTTATTTTTGCCATGTCATAAACTCTTCCCCCACTTAGGTCGAGGCTAATCACCTAAAGCTCAGTTAATTATCACTTTTATTTCCTCAAAATTCAAATCATGTTATCGAAAATGCCTTCTATGATGGACTATATGCTTTGTTGAAAATCCAACAAAATTTCCTTTGTAATACTGTCATCAAACAATACAAAAACTATAAAATTCCCTAAGATATTAATTATTATAGATTCTTTGATAGGTAGCAGCAATCTTGACACATTTCTACAGAAAATTCCAACACAACAAACTCCATAAGTATTTTCACAACACATAACCATTGAACAATAATATATATAACATACAATTTTATGAGGAATTAAAAGCATATATGAATATCAAATAAAGCAGAAATCAACTTTCCATTAAAAGAATACCTTTTTCCACTTTTGACAATGTCTTAGTGTCCTAGACAGTTAGTGCAAAAGATTTCGCTAAAACTGTAGACTTCTTTACTTTCGATCTCTTTGGCAATGGGCAGTTTTTAACTAGGTGACCTTGTTCTCCACACCTAAAATAAGCCTCTGTCTTATTTTTAGTAATTGCCTTTTTTGTTGTAGCCGTCTTTGCCTTTTTAGAGGGCCTTGAGGATCCTACATTTGTTTTCACACTATAACTATCTCGACTAGTTGCCCTCTTAGCTGAGAATTTTTGAGTTTCCAGCTCTCTATCAAAAATCAGTGCTCTATCAAAAATCTCTGCATAAGTCTGAAGTTTATGAGTCACCAATTGCCTCTTAATTTCACCGCTCAATTCTTGCTGAAACTTTTTAGTTTTCCTTTCCTCATTTTCTACGATATACGGTGCATATCGAGACAGTTCAGTAAATTTTATATTGTATTCAGCTACAGTATGTTTTCCTTGCCTAAGCCATATAAACTATTGTTCCTTCTGATATTGGAGGCTCAAAGGAAAATATTTTTCCATATAAGCTTTTTCAAATATTTCCCAAATAATATCATTTTCAGGTACTCCCAATGCCCTTTTCTTCATAATCCACCAGCTGTCAGCTTCTCCATCTAATTTGTAGGCTGCAAATGTGACCTTTTCTTGATCAGAGCACTGAATCGCTGTAAATATTTTCTCCATTCTCCTAAACCAAATATCTACTTTCACCGGGTCTGGTTCACCTAAAAATTCAAGTGCTTTTTCTTTCCTAAATCTATCATAAGCCATCGAGGTAGGATTTATCAGAGTCATGTGACGTTGCTCCATCACTTCAATTACATTTGTCAACCTTTCTAGCAAATTCAAATATCTAGCCTCTCGATCTTCTACGATATCGCTGTCACCTCGAACATTATCCCTTCTTCTATTTTCCATACTAATATCTTATAATAGAAATATTGCAACATTAATTACCCTCAATTAATTAAATCAGACGAAAGAATTAAATTGTTGCATTCATTAGAAAATTCTTAGGGTTGAGCCTTAAACATTTCATCTAATCTTATCAATCATTATCTTTCTTTAGTTATAGACAATTAACTTGAATCCTCAAACTTAAATTGATCAACCTAGGCCAGAAATCAATGTTGATCAACTAATCACTATGTCCTTGTTAAGGTCAATTCTAACTTATTCATCTATGTCAATCCCTACCTATTTGGTCAGTCAGGATCATTTCCTAAGCTTCCGTGTATGATTCAAATCATTCCTAAGGTATCTCATTTTCTCTGATACCAATTGCGATAGAACGGATCCTAATTCTTATAGGACCCTCCATCAAACAAATATAGAATAGAATCCATAAGCTTTCATCTTTTAACTTATACGAAAATTTCAACCGAGTCTCCACTATAACTAGATAGAAACTAAAAATACAACCTGCTTATTTACACCTGTACAGAGCATACTCGATATCCAAACCTTAGACTTATGACCACAACACAATCACAAGACCAGTAAAAGCACATAACTAACAAAATATCATAATTCACGTCCCACAACACACATACATAGGATCACAGATGCCATCCATGGATTTACATCAACTATCCTATCTACTATATCCGAATTTAGATGAGAAATATTATCTAGGACCTGTACAAAATCAGAAAATATATAGCGGAAGCAACTATTCCCAAGATATAATTTGCAAAAATATAAATACAGTTCTAACAGTTCACAGAACATGCTACAATTATTTATACATAATTTTCTTTATAAAACTCTATGGAACACGCAGAACTTTCAGATTTTCTAAAATACTTCAAGACAATCTTCGAGGCTTCACTGAGGCTCCAAAACCTTCATTGCTAATTTCTAGCTATACCTGATCATCCGGTATCATCTCTATAGCCTTATCTTGAGGGGGGAAACAAAATAGTGGGCTGAAACCCAACAAGGTACTAAAACGTGTAGAATATAATGCTCTCATGCAGAACATAATACAGTAATGCGGATACAGTTACATATAAAGTATAAATATGATAAAGTAGTGAATACGGAAACATTAACAGAACATTAATGTAGAAGATCATAGAAAATTGTCAAAGAATAGGAACAAATACAGAAATTATGAGAAAAGCCTAATTCGATATAAACGGAATTCGATAATCATAATTTATACTTTCGTGCAAACATATATTCATTAGAATAGAAAACTATAATAACATCGGAAAATATAAGCATTTATGGACTACGGTAAGACCAGAAGAACAGAAGTGTTCATGAAAAATAGGAAGAAAAAATATTTCTATTTAAACACGTATTGGAATCCATAAAACTATCCCAAATCTCATTTGTTCCTCAAAACTCTAGTTTAATATCCTAGGGATCCAACTAACGTACCCTACTAGCCGAGGGAGCAAATAATCTAAGATAAATTGTATTTCCACCACACAATCTAAGGCCAGAAATTGTGACGATAATAGAGACCAATTGTGTTTTTGGGCACACAAATCAAAGCCAATGAAGGATTTATGACCTCCAGAGTCAGTTTCGGTAATGCCCTAAGAAAGGGCAGACCACGTATAACTCCATGGATGAAATTATCTCCGATTACCATCATAATGTCCTAAGGCATCTGGAGAACCTCACATGACCGTATATCAGTCCTGGCTGCTGATTGACAGTATCAAAAAGTTGATAATCTATCATTCTTTAGAAAATCAGTCAAAACTTCATGATTAATCCTTAAGAATGCTTTAGAAATTCTTGATAACTTAGTAGTGCAGTTCTATGTAAAGCTTTCAGTTACAAATCATAACATGGGTATTATCTCGTTATGAATCCACATTTACATATCAGAAATTACGAATTAAAACTATCAAATTCCTTCATTTTTGTGCTTAGGGTTTTGCCAAACAGTCCAGACAATAAACGAATACCAAATGCATGTATTTACGTGAAATTAGAGGTATATATAGCAGTACATGTTAGTAAATATAAAATCTGTCCAATTAATAAGAAGAAATATGCTTTATTTACAGTAAATATGTAGAATCATAGATTTAAAGTATAAATACCGTTTCTAAGATATTAAAACATTGTAAAAACAATAAATAATGTCTGAAATACATTTGCCTATACTCGATCTACAATTATTTTTACTCAGATCGGTGGATTTTTCCCTCTTCCTTCTCTTTTTCCTCTTCCTCCTTCCTCCTTTCCTCTTGTTCTGCTTCATGGTTCTGTTGTTTGCCCACTCTCTCTCTCTCAATTTCCCATTTGAAACGCAAAAGGAAAAGGAATCACGTGAGGGAGCCCATGACTTGTGGTTGAGCACAAGTCGAGCGGTGCTCGAGTGCCCCGCTCTCGCACTTCTATGCCTCGGTTGGCGCTCGAGCAGCTTGTAGCTTCCGCGCCCCCGCTCCACCGAGGTGCCACTCGGGCGGTGGCTCGTGCTTTTTCCACCTAGCTCAGCGCTTGAGCGCCCGTTGAGGCCGCGCACACTTTCGGTAATTTTACTCTTTTTTGTTTCGATACCAAAATTTTCCACTATATTTAAACAAAAATATGATTTTTATCCATATAATTATTCCATAATTATTATGTTCAGGATCGGTATCTCACACTAAACCTCAAGATGGAGCACTTACTCTGAACATTACCTTAAATATTATTATATACTAATTCATCACTCTCTAGCTGTCCGCTTTGATTAATCATTTAGTTTTGAATTGTTCGATTACAATTTACCGTCACTATCATAACCTGGCAATTCAATTCTTTTACCGTGCACAGCTAAAGTCCCAACATAAAATTCATAGTATAATTAGACTTCAAAAGCAAGATACTTTACATTCTTATCTATTTGTTGGTATGTCCTCAAATCGACATTTCTATCAGACACATATTCCATTTCAGACACCTAATTTACGCAGTATCCTTGATCAAAACTGATTTTAAGATAACCATATCATGAAAATACTCCTCACAGATCCTCAATTTACCACAAAATAAAAATCCTAATTATAACAGTAATCATAATTTCGATACAGTTTTAGATCATTACCTTAAAATCTTGAGACTTTAACAATTAGAAACCTCAAGATTCCAAAGCTCCTTCACCGAGCAATTTCAGATCTTGTTGGCATACCGATAAACCCATTGATTAAACCTGAATACATCCTCCATAGTCATGATTAACGGGTTGTTCTAATATGGAACCACAAGGGCTTCCCAATTCAAAATTTCATAATCCTAATATTCCGAAAAGAATTTCCACTTTTCAACTTAGGAATGCTGCATTTTATTTTCCAAGAAATTGAGCCTACCTATAATTTTCCTTTCTCATATCCCTTAAGGCACCAAAGCATATCAAGCCTATAGACCCTTGACATCCACCTTCAGTACTGATACTTATTTTCTCTCGAGATACTGAAGTTTATCTACATAATCCTTAGACATGTCTATTCGCTCATAAAATTTCAAGATCAACTTTAGTCATAACATAACCATTCTGACCCTAGATTTATTAGAGAAGCTATCACCCAAAACAATATTCACAACTTCTTCAGCAAAGACTTCTAATTTGCTAATTTTGACCAATAGAAGAGTAACTCTAACAAGAAATTTTCTCCTACTTATCTCAAGAGTATCGATCCACAAGCGATACAGAAAACATAATCTTACAGGTTTTCTTAACAATTATCACGGTTCATCTTCACAAGTCTTAAATTTATCGGATCAAAGTTACCTCCAAGGCAATTCTATATATTCCTGAATGGAGACTTCTGACATCAACTATCAATCTTAACATTCACCTTCTCCGAATCATACTGACATCCACCTATCACATCCTTTAACTTTTAGGTTCATAAGACATTAATTTCTTTCAAAAGCATCAACCACAAATCCTTAAGGAAAAATCTCATCACAAGGTCTCAATTTCAGGTGAAGCAACTTTCAACCCACAGACTCATCCCCCATTGCTTGTGGGTGATTATCTATTGATGTAAGATGACGAAATCCCAATCTTTCTTAGGGACATTAGCTTACTCAACCCATTAGTCAATCCTACTTTTCGGAGGTCTCAAAGCATCCTCAATGACACCTAGCTAATACTCTTCCAATTTCATACAATTCCTTAGAGACTAGTGCCAATTTCAGTTTCCTCTAAACCGCTCATTAAAATAGATTGGCTTGGTCTTTCCCTCCAAATACATATGTTTCTCAAAATTTTCATAGCCAGATTCTTGAATGGCCATCTATTGACTTCAAAAAAAGGCAATCCGTTTTCTAATTAAACCCGACGCCTGTCCTTAATTTGATCGATATTGCTTCTTACTCAGAATTCACAACCGAATTACAGGGTATTATATCCTTTCAACACAGTTTACACCAATATCCTCGAATACCATTTCAAGTTTTGAAAGGGTCTACATAACCCAAAAAGATCCCAAAGGGGTCAACATCTCTAAAACAAAATCTATAAATTTCAGATTATAGTTAACATAAAAAAAAACACACAATTGAAATGACCATTCCAAAAATTTAGCACAGTTCCCCATCTACTATTGGAACTTCAACATTTAGAAACTTAATATTCTATCATCAAGCCAACTTATTCTTCCCAATCAGACCACTCAACTTTTCACAAGAATTTGACTAAAACCCAAGGGCGTTACCATTCGATCAACCTCAAACAAAATCATAGGGGTTCTTCTTTCATATTTCCATAACCATATGTGTTTTGATAGCGGGACCGGTTCGTAGTGATCCTTCACATATCTTATGGATATCTCAATCTCAGAGACTCCCAATCATCAAATCATTAACTTCTAATTATTCAAAAGTTCACCAAATAGCCTTGATTGTACTTAAATCCTCAAGATCATTTTTGGTCTCGATACAACCTCAACAGCAACTTTATTCGTCAATCAGATTGGCAAATCTTCTCTTTAAAAATTGTGAGGTTCCGGATTTAAGAACTTGATAATAATAAGGTGATTAGTATGTTAATGATCAATACTAATCCTATGGAAAGATCAAGGTTTGGTGTCGGAAGAAAAATCAGGAAAATTATTCGGGTCTGGGCTGCTGAAGCCTACCAAGGGCTTGTGCTTACCGGGCGAGCTCGAGCGCTCGGCACCCTCGCCTTCTGGCCACTCGAGTGGAAAAACCAAAAGCGCGGCCGCCCGCTGGCCGCTCAAGCTGCGCTCGAGCGGTGCGCGGTAGTATAAATACACGTAGTGTCTTCTCTCCTAGTCATTTTACGCGGGGCTAGGGTTTTAGAGTGAGAGAGGGCGCCAATTTTAGAGAGAGAAGGAGGGCAAACGAGGCCCAGGAGTCCAGATCTGTCCGAGAGCCAGGTATAAAAGTGAAAGCACGCGTCGAGGCAAGTATTCTCATACTCACTTCTCGTTCTCTTTCGATATTTTATGTATTTTCGTTGGGTATTTTGTGTCGATACCCACCGTGGATGTTAGAATCTTGAAACCCATGAGTATGGACTAAGGAAAATGTAGTTGTTTGTCCAAATCGTGTCCGATTCGTCCAAGTGGGTTTCACCGAAACCCTAACCCACGAAAAATTTGGGATTTCCCGTTTTCTGCCCGTGAATCATGAAATTGACCCCAAAATGTGAATCCCCACGTCCCATTGATGAATATATGTCGGCCACGAGTTCGATTTCACACGCTTTGACCCATTCACGGTGTCCGAGCCCTCTAAACGGGCACTGTTACTGTTCACCCGAGACTGGAGGTGATAATTGCATGTTGTCACCTTCGTGAAATGATGGAATGACCCTAGAATGTGAATCCCTGTGTTCCAATTGTGTGTATATATCGACCGGATGCCAAATCCCGCAAGAATTGACCCGTTCGTGGCATCCGGGAGCCTTGAAAGAATTCCATAATTGTTTATCCGAAATTGAAAGGGAAGTTGCATGCTTCCATCATCGTGATAAGTTAAATCGAACCCAAATGTGAAATCTCGTGTACGAATTGTGCGTACAAATCCACCGGACGGCCGATCTCCAAGTATCGAACCGTGTACGGCGTCCGGGTGGTCAAAGAGAAATCTGATATTGTTCACCTCCAAAACGAAATGAGAAATGTAAAGTGATATGTGATCATAATTGTAATGAAAGTAACGTTTAACTGATTAAATGTAAATGTGAGCTCCGAAACGTGTATCCGTGTGCTGGAGGCAAGGGGATGAGTCCCGGAGGTTCCAAAGTGGTATGTGATCATTGGAGGTAAGAATCTGATCTCTCTTGTGAACTTGGATTGATTATTGTGACTAAGGGAACTAGATCCCGTAGGAAGTGGAATTGAACTTGTAATGTTTTGTTGTGGATTAAGGGAATTGAGTCCCGTAGAAGGTTGTGAACCTTGAAGTGAATGGAAGGGAATCCACATTGTGCTTGTGATGATGTGATCTCCTGGATGGAGATGTGTGTGATGAGATGATCTCCCGGTTGGAGATGCTTGTGATGGGAATGAGGTTTCCCAAGTTGTGAATGTGTGTGGTAAATGTGGATTTCCCTCTCCAAGTGTTGAACCTAATATTGAAACTAGGACCCTGAGTCGTATGGGTAGTGTTCTTTAGCATACCATGTCCATCGCGGTGTGAACCCGAGGAATACTTGGCCATGTATTCTGGCCTCTCGTGGGAGTGGGTGATGTATCTGGTACGCTTTAGGAAACTACTGTGGAAGAACGAGGATTGCCCTGGTCCCCGGGGGTGTGGGGCGTGTCAATCGATGCTACATATTGAGATATAGTTGTCTTTGTGATTGTTGCATGGATGCAACCAACGGTCATGTGCTACCGACCTAAAATAGTAGCCGTGGCTTTAGAATGTGTTTGGCTTGTAATTGACCTTCCCCATTCCCCTGTGTTCTCTCACATCGTTGGTTAGTACGGTCTACTATCCAGGGTCCGCAAAGATGATGTAATAATGAAAATGAATAATGCTCAAGATATGAACCGCGAGAACTGTGTGAAACCAGTGATTCAAGATGTAGTCGTGAGAACTGTGTGAATCTTATGGTTTGAGATGAACCGTGTGACCTGTGGGAAGCTAGTGATTCCAAATGATGACCAATCAGTGTAACCGCATGAATCGTGAGAATCAAGTAATTCCAATTGTTTCCTGTTCCCTCTCCTGTTTCTTGAGTATGGAGAGTATGTGTTTCCTCCCCCTATTTTAGTTCTTGTATACGCTTTGAAGAATTGTTTATGATTACATTTGCTGAGCTGTTAGCTCACTCTTGTTGTTGTTGTTTTTCTTTTCAGATGAGAACACTTAGCCGGTGCTGAATTGGTTAGAGCATGGAGAGGCTTGCTTGATGAGATTGGCTGGACAATGAGCGCAGTAAGGAATTGGACATAGAGTTAGATCGGATTGTAAACAGCCACTCAGGGTTGAGCGTGGCTCGTTATAGTTATTGTTTTATGGTTTTGTTATGCTTCCGCGAATTCAATGTTTTAGTATGCTTCCGCGTTTGTATTAATGTTTTGAGTTTCGTTTCATTTAGATGGCATCTTTCTAGATCTAATATGGTAGAGTAGGAATACTGTATTGGAGCCATGGATGATATGTCAGATGTGTGATCCTGTGTGGTGTGTTGTAGGGTTTGTGTTGAGCCTTTTGATTAGTTGTGTGCTTGTATAGGATCTTTTGAACAGGTTGTATTTTTGGTTTTCGTTCAGTTGCAGAGGAAACTCTGCCCGATTTTCTGTAGAGTCCATAGGTTAATTATGGGCTTTAGTGGGTGTGTAGCCATTGACGGAGGTTATTCGATGGAGAATAATCCGGTCCGTCACAACAATTTCCTCAAATTTTCTCATCTACTTAAATGACTCTCCAGGTATGTCTTAATATGCCATCTATACTTCGCACACACCTCATCGGTTCCATTACTTCTTTTGTAATTCATCCGATAATTTAAAACCTATGATCCAAATTGCAATTCCGATCACTCTTTTTAAATCATCGATTCTAGTGGGGCAATTTGCTAAGTAGGTCACCTTAATATGAAATCAAAGTTAATTTATTCATAAACCCAAACTGGACATCAAAATTTGTAATTCCTTCAGACAAGGGTTGCTCCTCAGGGAATAACATCATCAGATTTTATTCTAAAAATTTAGAATATATATAAACTTTTTCCTATCATCATTAGCTAACTTCACTTTTTGTCTTATTTGAGGCAATATTAGCTTCTCTTCTTTCAAGCATCTGATTATTATCAACATTGCCAACACCTTCAGAATCAGCAGGATTCATACCTTAACCTCAAGCCATCAATTCTATCCTATCCGTCATATCTATCCCCAACTTTCTATCTACAGGCCCTATCCTTTAATCCCCAAGGCCAATTGAATTTATCATAAACTAAACTGGCTACTTAGACCTTATTTTGCTACTATCATATTCATCACTAGCTTGGCACTAATTAGATTAAATTTTTGAGGTGCTCCTAAGCAATTTCTTCTCCTCATCCTTGCAATCGACCAATACCCCAAGGAAGGTCCTTGTCTAGAGGTCATGCTATTTTCTATAACTACAAACATCACAAGATCCCTAATTTCAAGTAATTAGCTCAGAGGGAGGGTTAGAATCAATACATTTCAAATTAAATCCTTTAGGCGAAAACCTAACATTCTATCTAATTCTAACCACTTCATTTTTATCTCATTATATAACAGTTCAACTTGAATCCTTAAACCTAAATCGATCAGTCTAGGACTATCCTACACTCAATATCGATTAACCTAATCACTAAGTCCCGGTTCAAGTCAATTTTTAACTTAAACAGACTAGAATACCAAAGACTTAGTTCATCATATGCTTATACCTATTTATTCAGTCAGTCATAATCATTTTCTAAACTTTCGCATACGATTCAAATCATTCCTAAGACATCTTGTTTTCTTTGATACCAATTATGATGGAACGTATTTTTTTTGTCGTCAAATAATTCCATCATTACAAATATAGAAACTAGAGTTCAAATAACAACTTAAAGTTCTAAAGAAAAACAGATAGAGTTTCTCCTAAAATTGGGCTAAACCGAATACAAACAACCTGTCAATAACCTGTAGGGATACAAATATAAATCTCCACAAAAAATAACAATTTATATACAAAATTATCAGACTCCATGTCTTCTCCCATGGCTTTAATTAATCAATCATATCAACTAACTAGACCAAAACCAATTATGCAACCTATAGAAGTATGCAACTATTTAAATATCATAATTTACCCTACAACACGCGTACACAGCAACACAAATGCCATCTATGGCTTATATCCACAATCCTAACGACTATACTAGAATCCATATGAGAGATGCCGTCTAGAACATCTATATCCATAATATAAACCTGCGGAAGTATAATTACAGTTCCAACATAATATAAAATGTGTAAAAAATATTTATAGATAATTTCTATCACTACTTGGATATTTACATGCAAAATACTAGAATTCTAAATCTTCAAGATTACTTCTGGGCTCCAAATCTTCCTTGATATGCTTTATCTAACCTTGCACGTCCGATATCGTCTCTATATCCTTATCTAGAGGGGGAAACAAAACAGTGAGCTGAAATCCAACAAGGTACCAAAACATGTAGAATATAATACTCTCATGTAGGACATAAATGCAAAATGTCCTAGAAACTATCAAAGAATAGGAATATATACAAAAAACATGAGAAAAGTATAGTTCAATATGAACAGGTCTCGGTAATCATTATTTATACTTTTATGAAAAACATATATTCATTAGAATAGAAAATTACGATAACATCAGGAAAACAAAGCCTTCATAGAATGAAGATAAAGCATAATGCTATTTAAACTTGCGTCGAAAATCATGAATCGATATAATCTTGCTTCGATAATCATAAATCTGTAAAACATAGTACAAAAATTGAAAAACAATATCAATTCCATAAATTTTATAAAATTTCTTTTTATTATCAAGCGGACAAAACTAGTAGACCCTACTAGCAAAGGGGGCGAGTAATTGAGGATAGATTGTGTTCACTCCACACAATTTCAGGCCAGTAACAGTTATCCCTTCTCGTGGGATTTTAGGACAGTGATATTGGCCAGTAATATTAACTACCCTCTAGGTTATTGCCCTGAGGAATAGCAGACCACGTATAAGTCCATGGACAGAGTTATCATCGAATACCACAATAACGTTATAAGGCATACCAGAAAATCTATCTTGACTGTATCTCAATCTTGGGTCCTAATTAATAGTATCAGAAAGCTTATAATCTATTGTTCTTCAGAAAATCAGTCAACAATATATAGATATCCCTTCAGTTTACTTTGGAAGTCCACAGAAACATAACAGTGCAGTTCTATGTAAATTTTTCAGTTACAAATCATAACATGGGCAGTATTATTTTACAAGATAACTTTTTCATATCAGAACTTAGGGATTTAAAGTACAAAATCTTCAATTTTCATACCTAGGGTTTCTCCAAAATCTTTCGAACATAAAACAGACACCGATTACAGATTTACACATGAAATCAGGGCTATATATTCTTATACATGCAGGTAAACATGAAATCTATTCGAACAATTTACAGAAATATGTATTATTTACATGAAACGTGCAAAAACTTGTATTTAGAGCATAAATATAAATTTGGAAATTCAAAAAACAGTAAAAATAGAAGATAACGTCCGAGATACACTTGCCTTAGCTTGCTTTACTGTTATTTTTAACCTGATTGGAGTGGTACGACTGGATTTCTCCCTCTCCTTCTCTTTTCCCTCTTCTCTCCTGCTACTCTTCGTAGGAATGGCCAAAATGGCAGAAGGAAAAACACACACAGTGTTTTATAATCAGTCTGGGAGCTTGAGCACTAGGCACTATGCGTGCAAATTTGCACCCAAGTGTCACTCGAGCACTAGGTGCTATGCACTCAAATTTGCACCCGGGTGGTGCTCGAGTGGTCCTCGAGCGCCACCTATTGTAGACTCCTTGCTCCCGCTTCTCCTAGGGAGAGCCTCGGGCGGTCCTTCTTACAGATTTGTGCCGATCCTATTTTCTTCCTATTTGCTCCTTTTTATTCCAGTACCCATTTATCCCTTGTTCTTAATCCTAACCACAATCATTATCAATTTAATCGTTCCATAATTATCAGGTTTTCAATTGGGTCATTACAACCTAGCAGTGTACCATAAAACATGCAAGTGAAATGCTTCTATACAAAACATGAGTAGAAGGTCATGGAAATTGCAAGATAATAGAGACATATGCGAAAATCATATGAAGAGCATAATTCCATATGAACAGGTCTCAATAACATAGTTTATACTTTTATACAAAACATAAATACAGTGGAACAGAGGCATCCTTGGAAACAACAAGAAAACATAATTTCATTTAAACATGTATTAGAATTCATAAAACCTATCCAAATCTTATTTGTTTTTCAAAAATTCTAGTTCGATATCCTAGGGACCTAATTAGTGTAATTGAGGATATATTGTGTTCAATCCACACAATCAAAGGCTAATAGTTCAATAATATTTATTTCATCTCATTTCATGATTCTATAGTTCAATAGTGCGGTGTTTCGATGGTTCAATAGTCCAAAGGTTCAATAATTTATCATTGATTACCACCACAATGTTTTAAAGCATGCCGAAGAACCTTACCTGATTGTCCAACTGTTTTAGGGTCCGTTTTTATTGATTAATTTAATTTAATACCTTTACTCAAAATTCAATAATCAAATTCATTATATTTCAAAGCTAAGTCCAAAATCTCATTCAATTACTCATTCAAACAATTTAAGAAGGCTTCCATAGTTCGATAATATAGTTTCATGTAGAGTTTTTAGATACAAATCATTTAATAAACTTTATGAGGCAACAATTAATACTTAAATCGTCGAAATTCCAAGTTTCCAACTCAAATTTCCAAATTTTCGTGCTAGGGTTACGGGTAACATTTCCAAGGGTAATTTAAGCATAAAACTTGAATTAATTTACAAAATCAAAGCCATAATTCATAAAACATATATATAACATGAATTAAACTCAAATTTACACCTCAATTTCAATCTAGTGTTTCAACGAAGCTTTTGGACATAAAACGGATGCTACACACATGTATATTTATGAAATCAAGGCCATAAATCCATATATATATACAAAATCATGCATTTAAACCAAAAATCCTCAAATTTTTGAGTTAGGGTTTTGGTGAAACTGTTCGAACATGAAACAAACATGAAATGTGAACCAAATCGTAAAATCAAAGCCATAACACATGATAATCATGTATAAACATCAATTTTAGTAATATATTTATCAGAAAGATGCAATAATCATGATAAATCATGAGGGTGAGGGTTTAGAGCTTAAAGAACAAAAATGGGGAAGTCAAAATGCAGTAAAAACAAATAACGAAGTTGGAGATACACTTGCTTTCATCCGATTTACCATTATTTTTACTTAGATTGGAGTGGAACGACCAAAATCTCCTTCTCCCTCCCTTTTCTCATCTTTCTCCATTCACCGCTTGTCGTTCACTACCCCCAAACCCTCCCCCTTTACTATTATAACAAAACGAAATCGGGTCGCTAAAGTTAAAAATGTGCCTGCACTTAAGCTCGCGGAAGGCGCGCAGCGAGTGAGGAGCTACTGGTTTTGGGTGCCTACTACCACGCAGCAGGTGCCGTGCTACTGTGCAGCAGATCCGAATGTAGCTACCGTTTTCCCTCTCTTTCCACTTCCAAAACTCATTCTTCTTTGTATATTTAGCCTCATATTAATTATTATTATTTTAATTTCTTTGAATTATCATGTTTTGGGTTTGAACCTCACACTTTAGCCTTAGTACAAGAGGGCTTGGCCAATTTGGTTACTGGTTCAACCGACTTAAGGCCCAATTTGGTCTATTTTTCCCAAGTTGCCAAGTTTAGCATCAGCATGGATGCAAGGGTTGATTCTGTTGCTAATGTTAGATCCAGTTTAGGCCTAAATTTCAGGTTGGCACTTAAACATTATCTCAAGACAGTTGGCTAATATGGTTGCCGATTCAATCAGTTTAAGAGCCGATTTAAGGTCTGTTCAATCGCTGCTATTTTAGCATCAGTAGGGAGACGGTTAGCCGAGTCTATTACTGAATTGAGGCCCAATTCAGTGGATGGTTTAGGGCCAATTTTACAGGTTTACACTTCAATATTATCTCAAGACATTTAGGCTAATATGGCTACCGGTTCAATCGATTTAGGGTCTAGTTCATCCTATTTCTATAGGCTGCAATCTTTAACATCAGCATGGATGATGTTAACTAATTCTATTGTTTTTTAAGAGCCCGGTTTAGTGGCCATTTCAGTGTGTTCTAGGCAGCCAATTTACAGGTTGATAGTTCAGCCACACAACATGATACTTTGTCTAGTTTTGTTGCCGGTCCAGCTGGTTTAGGGGTCGGTTTAGTCTATTTTCCTAAACTATCCGGTTTAGCATCAGCATGGATGTAGAACCGATTCTATTTCCTGATTTAGGGGCCAGTTCATGGCCGATTTAGCATATATTCTACAACTGAATTTGACCATTAAGTTATGATGTTTTGATCGGTTCAGTTTTATAATTAATAGCAGGTTCAAGGACTGGTCTAGTGGTTGGCACAGCTGCCTCCTATAGCTGCAGAATTCAGCATCAACATCAACTGGTTTTAGAAACCTGTAACTAATTTAATTCTTGTTTTAAAATGTTGATATGATAAAAATAGTATTGTGACGGACTGCATTCTAATCGAAAACTGACAAGGTTTCGCCTGTAAATATTTTTCAGAAAAATATAAACTTATATAATATCCTGTACAACAGATATATCACAATAACAATCACACATAGGATCCAAAAGCCAGAAAACTAATGCATGGCCCCAATGTCATATCTCACGGATACAATGTCGGAAAATAAGAGATGCCGCTAGGTATCTAAAAATTAACCATAACAACCTACGGAAGAAAATACATCCATTAATACACAGCAAAAATTAAACTATCTGTGCATCATCAATATACAAATACATATCCATCGAAAAGTACAAAAATGTTTGCCATACATAGGTACAAAGCCACAAAAATTTGAGTCCACAGAATAATCTTCCAAGTCCACTGCGTAGCCCACTGCTAATCTTTATTCCACCTTGTTAGGTATAGGCTTGTGCTCATCAGAATGTAAGAAAATAATGAGTGAGCCAAATGCTCAATAATGCATAATATAATCAAGGATAATAAGCAATATACCCAAAATAAATCAAGAGAAAGGGAATAGGAGCACAATATAGATGCATAAACATGGAGCATGATCAAATGAACTTTTCAGAACATGTCTATCTTTCCACATTTTATATTTGATTCCTTTAGGTTTTAAAACATGTAAAAATTCATTCATTATTTAAAGACTAGGGCCAGTAGGCATTACCAGCTAACAAAGTAGCTGAACGAGGAATAGAATGTGCATGCATCCACACATTCTAAGGCACTACACACGATATCTCAACTTTAATGTCCCGTGATAGATGGTATACCTTTTACCTAATAGACGAGGCCAGATAACTCATATGCCACCACAGCACCTCCTGTAGCCCAGGAGCATTCATCGATCTACCACTATAATATCTTAAAGTATATCAGATAATATTACCCTCTAAAATATAAATTTTTAGTCCAATTTCATAATTACTTATTCTTAAGGGAAAGTCCACCATATTCTTACACAAAGTTCTCACTCCCTAGAGCACAAATCATCAAACATAACAAATTGTGGAGTTTCATTCTTATACCTTTCATAACTTCCATAATTCTTTGATATAGATACAAGTAATCATATTATTAAGTATACTGATACACATTTTTATATTCTTGTGTGTTTAAATCTTCACATGACTTTAAATACATGCATAAATCAATATAAAGTTTAGAAAAATTTAAAAATTCTTACCACAATGAGCAAAATATAACTTTAGAGCTTTTAGATCACAAATTCCTTCACAGAAGGTACCTTACATACAAAATATCTTGAATAAAATATATATAAATAGACATTAAATAATCACATTTACAAACTAGGGTTTTACTTTTCTAAAGCCAAATCATACAAAAACCTCAAATAAATGAGTAAAAAGGAGGGGAGTGGGGTTAGGGTTTTGTTAGAGTATAATACTGCATAAAATTTAGAAATCGAATATAAAATTAATATATATATAGATATATATATGCTCAAAATATGGGTATTATACAATACATACTTGGACGGGTATTGAAACAAAAATATCCAAGAAGAATGAAACGAAAAGTACAACAAGAGAAAGAAAAGTATATAGGTGTACTTAGCTCGACTCGATTTATAACTTCTTCAACTAGCTCTAAGTTAAAAACGGATTTGGAAGCCTCAAACTCCTCTTCTTCTCTCTTCTCCTTCACGTTCTCTCTCTTCTCTCTCTCTTTCAACACAAAAATGGCCAGAGAAAATGAAACCCGCGTTTAAATGCATAGACTAGCAGATCGAACGCCAGTTGGGCACTGCCCAGATGCCACAGCATTGGAAATCGTGCCTCGGGCGTGCATCAGGTGCGCTTCGGATGCTCCCATTATGGAATTCATACCTGGCCACACCTCGTGCATGCCTTGGGTGTGGCATTCTATTTTTTGCATCCCGGTCATGCCTTTGGTGCTAGTCAGGCTTGGGTTTGGCCTACAGTGAGCCAACTTCGTGCATGTGCTATTTGAGACCCATTTCGACTCTTCTAACCCAATTTTCACTTCCTTTGTGAGATCCCGATCCCAAAATCTAATAACTATGGGGTGATTAAGTTGATAATAATTATGATTAGGTTCAAGAATAAGTGATAAATGGATACCGAAGTAAAATAAACAAAAAAGGCAAAAACGGGTGAAAGATGGGATTAGCGCTCGATGTGTGCTCGAGCACCGAAGTAAGCGTGGATTTGTGCACAGGCCTACTCAAGGCTCACCCTAGGTGAGGCGGGGGCGAGGAAACCATGATAGGAGGGGCACTGTTTTACGAGAGCTAGTGCTCGATTAGCGCCTAACCAGTGCTCGAGCACCAGCCTTTAAAACCCCCACCGACCTACTTTAATTCGTTTTAAATTAGGGAAAGGGGGAGAGAGAAAATCAGACCACGCACAATCGCAGTGAAGGGGAGAAAGAGGAAGGGAAGAAAAGGAAGGGAAGAAGAGAAATCCGTCACTTCTATCCGATCTAGGTACAAATAACAGTAGAGCAGGCTAAGAGAAGTATACCCCAGCGTTACCCTCTGATCTTAAAGCTTTTTTGTATCTCTGAATATGTATTTATGGCCTAAATTTATGTTTCTGCTTGTTTTATGTAAATAAAGCATTTTTCAATTAATTAATCAGATAGATTTTAAGTTTATTTGTATGTATCACAATATAGGGCTTCAATTTCATGATTGTACATGCTTTAGGTGTCCAATTATCATCCGAAAGCTCCGTGCCAAACCCTAGGTCAAAAATTAGGGATTGATGATTAAGTTTTCCTGAATCTTATAATATGTTAAGGCCTATGAGAAAATCTTAGTCTGAAAAGTCCCACGAGAATACACTGTAGAACTTTTGAGATGTTCTAAAGTTATCTAAAGGATCTTCGATTATCATTTAGTCTGAAAAGTCCCATAGGAAAGTATTGTTAATCTTCTGGGGTATTCCAAAGTTATCAAAAGGATTACCAAGTAAGGTTTAACTTGGCTGATCAAAATACGATAAGTTAAGGGTTAAAGAATAAGAATAAATGTATGAATCCCAAGACGGAAATGCTAATTGGAGGTTTGATGAAGTTTATCTGACAAACTGCACTTGAGGAGTTAATCTGAAACTATATCGTTGAGTTATAGAGAAGTTTTGAAACTAACTGAAGTTTTAATCGTATGAATTGGAAAAGTTTTAGTGGTCAGGAGAATTATAGTTAAGGAAATAAGGATAAGAATGTCTTCCGTTAAGTGAATTAGTATGATTCCAATATAGCTAGTCCATGACCTCGACCTTAGGTTACTGCATTGAAATACTGAATAATAAGTATTAGAACTGCACTGAATAATAGCTAATCAAACTAAAGGAACCATCTTACCCTCGGGATGTAAAGTATGGAGGGTATGTAAGAAATTAAACAGAATAGAAGTCATCCTACCCTCGGGATGTAAAGTATGGAGGGTATGTATAGATTAAACTGAAAAGAAATCATCCTACCATCGGGATGTAAAGTATGGAGGGTATGTACGGATTAAAATGAATAGAAATCATCCTGCCCTCGGGATGTAAAGTATGGAGGGTTTATAAATGAATAAACTGAATAAAAACCATCATGCCCTCGGGATGTAAAGTATGGAGGGTGTGTAAATGAATAAACTGAATAAGAACCATCTTACTCTTGGGATATAAAGTTTGGGGGGTTTCTAAATGAATAAAATGAATGAGAACTATCATGCCATTGGGATGTAAAGTATTAAGGGTTTGTAAATGAATAAACGGAATAAGAACCATCCTGCCCTCATGATGTAAAGTATGGAGGATAACAGATTTAAAAGGAAATTGAATGTTTTGAAATATGTATTCTGAACTGAGAACTAAGTTAGGGTTCCGAAATATGGATTCTGAACTCGAGAACTAAGTTAAAGTTATGAAATATTGATTCTGAACTGAGAACTAAGTTAAGGTTCTAAAATATGGACTCTAAACCGAGGCATAGATTAATGCTCTAAAATATGGACTCTGAACCGAAGTGTGAGATCCCGATCCTAGGACATGATAATTATGGAATAATTATGTGGATGAAAATCATACTAAGGCTTAAGAACATGGAAAATTTTGGTACCGAAGTAAAATGAGGCAAAATAAGGGTAAGGAGCGCAGGGCGCTTGAGCACCACTCAAGCGCTTGGTAGGTGCTAAAATGCGAATGCACCTGCTTGTAGACCGCCCGAGGAAAGGCGGGAGTGATCCCGGCTACGAGCGGTGTGCTCGAGCACCGCTCGAGCGCCGCTTGAGCACACTTCTACGAGAGTGGGCGCTCGAGTGCCAGTTACATGTCCCACACATGTTCCCCTTTCTCTCATGTTTTAAAGGGATGATTGGGGTTTTCTTTTAGTAAAGCGGAACGACAAAGAACAAAGAGGAGAGAAGAGGAAGAAGAGGGAAGAGAAGAAAAGGAGAAAAATCTAGCATTCATTCCCGATCAGAGTAAGGATAATTGTAGATCAAGCTCAGGTAAAGTGTACTTGGACGTTATTTACCATTTTTATAGTGTTTTAATATCTCAAAAATGATATTTATACTTTAAATCCATGATTCTACATCTTTACTGTAAATAATGCCTATTTCTCCTGATTAATCAGATAGATTTTGTGTTTACCAGACTAAACTGCTAAATATACCTTCAATTTCATGTAAATACATGTATTTGGTGTTTGTTTATCGTTCAGAAGTTTTGGCAAAATGCTAAGTACGAAAATGTAGGGATTTTACTATTTTAATCTAAAATTTCTATTATGTAAAAGTTAATCTATAACGAGATACAGTCCATGATGTGATTTATGTCTGAAAAATTTACACAGATTTATACTGTTGAATTTCTATGAATTTTTGAAGCTAAACTGAAGGGTTAACGGTGATATTTTTGACTGAATTCTGAAACCTAATCAGATATAAGTTAAAAAAAATATTTCTAATACTATTAATTAGGACCCATACTAATATAAAGTTAGATTAGGTTCTCCGGCATGCCTTAGAATGTTATGGTGTTAATCGAGGATAATTTTATCCATGGAGTTATATGTGGTCCGCCCTTCCTCAGGGCGTTAACCTAGAGGGTAGTTATTGCTACTGGCCGACGTTATTGTATAGAATCCCGCGAGAAGGGATTACCATGGGAAGGGATAGCTATTACTAGCCTTGGATTGTGTGGAGTAAATACAATCTATCCTTGATTATTTGCCACCTCTACTAATAGGGTCTACTGGTTGGGCGATTTATTGATAGAAAAGAAATTTTCTATAATTGATAGAGTTGAGATTGATTTTTGCTTTCTGAAGCATGTTTTACCGTTTTATTATTAACGAAGCATGATTATACTGATTTCTAATTTCTAAAACTTAATTATTATCAAATTATACTTTTTCTATTTTCCATGCACTATTCCGCCCATAAATATTTCTATGCTATAATATATCTGTGTAACTATTCTGCATAACGCGATTCGCTGCATGTTTTTATATACCTTGTTAGGTTTCAGCTCACTATTTTACTATTTTTTTCAATCCAAATGAGACGGTAGACCTTATACTAGATGAGAAGGAGTAGCTAAAGCTTGGTCTGAAGACCTTGGGAGATTTGAAGTATTTTGGAGATTTTGAAAAGCGACAGTTGAATTGTAAAGACCTGATTTTTGATACATGGTTTTGTATATGGATCTCATGCATATGGATTCTTGTATATAGAATGTATATGATGCATGTGATGAAACAGGAAATTATACTTCCGCAGGTTTATAGTCCTGTTTTCACTATATGTTTTCTGGATTCTATACATGTCCTAGATGGCATCTCAATTCTGAACTGTTAGTATAGTGGATAGAAAATGTGAAATACAAGTCATGGAAAATTATACAGTGTCTGTGATCCTGTGTCTGAAATGAGAAGTCCTATTGTTGGATATGATGATGTTATTTTGTATGTTCACAGGTTAAAAGAAGGATTTGTATTTTCATTTAGCCCAATTTTACGGGAGACTCTGTCCATTTTTCCATTGAACTTTAGGTTGTGATTGGGCTTAGGTTCTATTTCTATAATAACAAAAATTCTGATGACCAAAAAAATACGTTATGTCACAATTGGTATCATAGAAATGAGATACCTTAGGAATTGATCAATCAAAAAGAGGAAGCATAGGCCTAAATTTTTGTAGGGAGAGGGCAGGGTAGCTAAGGCAACTAGGATGTTTAGGAAGTTGATCCTTAGGGTAGGTTTGAATTTCATTAAACTATTGATAACCACTTCCCTTAACATAATTTCTTGAGGTTTATAATGTTATGCTTATTCTTGATTATAGGATTTAAGATGGCTAGTAGAAGAAATTGAAGGAATAATCATAGTAGTGCTAGTACTCCCTATGATCAGGAGGCAGCTCATGTGGATTTACTAGAGAGAAAGACTAATGTGGAGGAATCTATAGAGTAGAGACATATGGCTTTGGTCCCTACACTCAAGCTAGCTCTACCACATCCAACTCCGACAACTTGTGATAGATTTACAGTGAAGCGAGCACCGGGATTCTTGGGTAAGCTTGATCCGACTGAAGCGGATGTGTAGCTTAAAAGGATGAAGAAAATATTTGCTATGATTCGGTGTACTGATCCGGAGGAAGTCACCTTTGCAGTATACAAGTTGGAAGGTGAAGCCGATAGCTGATAGAGTATGAAGAAGTGGGCATTAGGAGTACCCAATGATGCTATCACTTAGGAGATGTTCGAGGATGCATTTATGAAAAATATTTTTCGTCCATCCTCCAAGATCAAAAGGAATAGGAGTTCATGAGATAGAAACAGGAAAATATGACGGTGACAGAGTATGACGCTAAGTTTACTAAGTTGTCCCGTTTTGCACCTTTTTATGTGGAGAACAAGTTAAGGAAAGAAAAAAAGTTTTAGCAAGGTCTGCAGGATGATATTAGGAAGTCACTGTCAATCCTAAAGCTCCATACTTATGCTGATATTCTGGATAGGGCGGTGATTTATGAAAATGAAGTAGAGATGGAAAGGTTTTATGTAAAGAGGACGGCTAGCTGGGCGGGTTTTAGTGCTGAATCGAATATGGGATCTTCTGGACCCTCCAAAAAGACCAGGACAGTCGATAAAGGAAAGAGCATCATTCTATCTCAGTCAGTGACTGGCTCTAAAGTATTAGCTGCTGATTGTGCTTTCTGTGGGAGGAACCATCCAGGGCAAACATGTCACAAGGTATCGGGAGCGTGCTTTAGATGTGGACAGCAGGGCCATTTGGTGAAAGACTGCCTATTACCTTCGAGGCTAGAAGGAAAGAAGCCTACTGTTTCTTCAAGGCCTTCGCGGTGATTGTTCAAGACCTGGAGGCATCCCCGAACATTGTGAAAAGTACCCTCTCTATTTGTGCAGTTCCTACTTCTATATTATTTGATTTTTGGTCTACCCACTATTTTATTTCTCCACAGTTTGTATGTTATATTATATCTATTCCGTGTGCTTTGGATTATGCATTGTTTGTGTTAACCCCCACTGGGTCCTCTATAATTGCTGATGTTGTGTATTCTAGATGTATAATTGAGGTGAATGGGAAATATTTGATTGCGGATTTGGTGTTACTGAACATGGGTGATTTTGATGTAATTGTGGGAATGGACTAGTTGGCTAAATATCACGCTAATGTTGATTGTTTTCTAAAGAGGGTTTGTTTTGATATTCCTTAGACGGAACCCTTTTTCTTTTCAAGCATTAGGAAGAAGGAGGTGCCTGTATTAATCTCTATTTTGCATACCAAACATTTGATGAAAAGTGGGTGTGAAGCTTACTTGGCATATGCCTGCACCACTGGGAGTCATAGTATGCCGGCTAAGGATATCCTTGTTGTATGTGATTTTGAAGATGCATTTCTAGAGGAATTGCCTAGATTACAACCACACCGGAAAATTGAGTTTGAGATTGCAGTTATTCTTGGAGTTAGCCCGATTTCTAAGACCCATTATCGTATGGCCCCGGCTAAATTGAAGGAACTGAAGTTGTAATTATAGGAACTACTAGATAAGGGTTTTATTAGGTCGAGACCAAGTGTATCTCCTTGGGGAGCACCAGTATTGTTTGTGAGGAAGAAAGATGGGTCTTTGCGGCTATGTGTTGATTATCGTGAGTTAAACAAAATCATGATTAAGAATAAGTATCCGTTGTCACGTATCGATGATCTGTTTGATCAATTGCAAGGATCACAAGTGTTTTCAAAGATCGATTTGAGGTCCGATTATTATCAATTGAGGACCAAGCCAGAAGATGTGGCTAAGACTGCTTTCTTAACGAGATACGCCCATTATGAGTTCTTTGTTATGCCTTTTGGCCTTATGAATGCCCCTGCTCATTTATGTATCTGATGAATAGAGTATTCAAGCCGTATTTGGATAAATTTGTGGTGGTGTTTGTTAATGACATCCTAATATATGCAAAGGATTATGAGGAGCATGAGACTCACTTGAGGATTGTACTTCAAGTGCTTCGTGAGGAGAAATTATATGCTAAACTGAGTAAATGTGAGTTCTGGCTAGAGAAGGTGATGCTTTTGGGGCATGTCATTTCTAACGATGGCATTTCTGTGGATCCAAAGAAGGTGGAGGCTGTTACAAACTGGAGTAGGCCAACGTCTATGACTAAGGTTAGGAGCTTTCCTGGCATGGCAAGCTATTATAGACGTTTTGTAGAGAATATCTCATAAATTGCTTTGCCTCTGACTCAGCTACTGAAAAGGAGGCTAAATTTGAATAGATTGATGAATGTGATATGAGTTTTTAGGAGTTAAAAGGTCATTTGACTACCGCCCCGGTGTTGATCATTCTAGAGGGTTTAGGATGTTTTGAGGTATATTGTGACACCTCTAAGGCGAGTTTGGGTTGTGTATTGATGCAGCATGGTAAATTTGTAGCTTATGGATCTAGACAACTTAAGGTGCATGAAAGAAACTACCCTACCCATGATCTGGGACTAGCTGTTGTTGTGTTTTCTTTAAAAATTTAGAGACATTACTTGTATGGTGAAAAGTTCCTTGTGTATTCTGATCACAAAAGCTTGAAGTACCTCTTCTCACAAAAAGAACTTAATATGAGGCAAAGGAGGTGGCTTGACTTTTTAAAAGATTATGACTGTGAAATACAATATAAGCCAAGGAAGGCCAATGTAGCTACAGATACACTGAGTCATCGATCGTGTTATGTGGCTATGTTGCAAGTTAAGTAGACGAAAATGTTGGATTATCTAAAGCAGTGTGATATCCGATGTTATACTCGGGGTGATAGGATGCTCCTATCTTATCTTCGAATCCAACCGGGGGTAATTAACGAAGTTAAGGAGAAGCAAATTAATGACCCCTTCCTTGTGGATATTGTAAGTGATCTGAATAAGAAATCTCGAGCTGATTTTATTGTATGGACTGATGGGGATTAAGATTTAGAGACTGATTATGTGTATAGGATGATAGGAAACTGAAGGAGAAGATTTTGAAGGAGGCTCACAGGTCCCAATATACCATCCATCTGTGGACGAATAAAATGTATTAGGATCTGAAGAAAACTTTCGGTGAAGGAATATGAAGTGGGATATTATGGATTATTTGAAGAATTGCCTTGTATGTCAGCAACTGGAGGCTGAAAGGAGGAAGCATTCTCGGTTGTTACAACCACTATCGATCCGAAGCTGGAAATGGAAAAATGTTACTATTGATTTTTTATCTAGTTTTCCAAGGACTCCTAGGAACAATGACACCATTTGGGTTATGTGACGGACCGGGTTATTTTCCTTAAATAATCCTCCATAAAAAATAATATAATTTAATATCATAAATTTCTGTAGAAAATCGGGTAGAGATCCGTTTGTAAATCGGACGTTTACCAAAATACAAACACCTGAACATAACCCTGCACAATATCCACATATACACTTCTCACCATATACAGGATCTCATAGCTACCAAAACTCCTGTAGTGGCACCGACGTCATAACTCACGTATGATGTCGGATCAGAAAAAGATGCCAACAAAAAGAATCCAATCATGACCACAAATACAACCTGCAGAAGCGCGACAACCATAATATACAAGAACCAAAATATCCATCCATCCATATACCGATATGGCATGATAATATACAAAATTTCTGTGTTGTACAAAAATGAACTAAATCCTTGAGCTCCTTACAAAATCAGGTCTCCTAACTCGTCTCTCTGGCTTACTCGGTCTCGTTGGGCATCAAAGAATTGTCATCTGAAAAGAGAGAGAGCAAGGGTGAGCATATCATCCAACAAGTGTAAACATATGTCACTAACCAAATATGGATAAACAATAAGGACAATAATGGGATGGGGAAGATCACACTTATTTCAAATAAAAGGGAGTATAAGAGGAAAGAAACTTTTGGGATCACATGATTTGCATATTAACATTTAATATGCTTTTACATACTTTTCTTATTTCTATTAATCATTGCAGACCAGGGCCAGTAGGTCGTACTAGTAACGATGTGAGAGAACGAGGAAAGGATCATGATACTCCACATGATCTAAGGCCATGAGGGCTTATTCTTAGACCCAGCCGGGGGTCAGCTACATATCATGCCTGTAGACGGGCCCGATAAACGCCCCATTTCCCTGGGGTACTAGGGAAGTTCCTCGTTCTTCCACAATACATGGACATCACCCGCTCACACGAGCGACCAGAATACGTGGCCAAAGTATTCTTTGGGTTCCCACCGAGATGGACATGGCAAGCCGGGAATACTACCCAATGAACATAATTCAATGGTCCTTGTTTCATTATTCCATTTCCATTTCTATTTGAGGGAAAGTCCACTGTATCCAATTTACTATATCTCCAACCATTTGGGAGGTCCCATCATTTATATATCATATTGTGGACTTCCCTCCGTTTACTTGTTTTGTTCACCTCTCACTTTTGGAACTTAAGCGTTTTTAGTGATTCACATATGGTTACCAGAGTTCATGAGAGATTAGAAGTTCTTACCATCGATGAGCCAATGTCACGTCGGGGTCCTCCGGAGCCCGTTTTATTGCAATCTATGCACAAATTCACAATTTTCAAGCTTACATTCAAATATAATCAGTTAGATATACTTTTATAACAATTAAATAGGGTAGAACATGTGAATCTTCCATTATACCTCAGGTGAATAGTAATAGTGGCATTTTAGAGCGTTCGGACACCTCGAACGGGTTGATTCTTGTCCGATCGAACTTCCGGTCGATGTATATGCATACTTAGGACTTGATAATTCATATTTTGGAGTCATTTTGACGTTTATTCGAGGAGGAAACATAGGGACCGAAATAAGCTACGGGATTAGGGTTTGGTGGTACCAAATCGAACGATTCGGACAACGAATTGAACAAATAATTGCATATTCATGGAACATAAATCATGGGTTGTACATTTTATACATTTTGGGTGGGTATCGAAATGATAATACCTGATGGAGAACGACTAAAAATTAAAAAAAAAAAATAGTGAGTATGAGAATACTTACCACCATGCGTGCTATCACTTTTATAACTGGCTTTTGGACGGATTCGGACTCTATGCCTTGATCTCCTTCTTTCTCTCTCTAAGATCGGCATTCTCTCTCTCTCTTCCTCTCCAAAGAATTCTGAAAATGTGAAAAAATGAAGAAACGGGAAGTAGATCGCATTTTTATACTCGTCGGGGCGCTCAGCGCCCGGCAAGCGAGCAGCGAGCGTGGCCTTGCTACCGGCTTGCGCTCAGCGGGTGGGGGACCTACTTGTTTTTAGGTTCGAGCGGAGCTCGAGCGCGCAGCAGGCGCAACCTGCTGGCGGCGCTTCAACAACAAAATCCCAAGATTTTTACCAAGTTTCTTCCAATGCTCATATTTAACCATCCAATAAGTTTAGTATTATTTATTGTTATGTTGATTGCCTCATGTCAATTATATTTTAGTCTTGGAACCTCACAGTTATAGTTGATCGACTGATAAAATCATCCCATTTCTTGGTAATCAGGACGACACATTCCCATGATAAATTGGGCCAATTATATCTGAATGAGATTGTAAGACTCCATGGAGTTCCTCCCTCTATTGTGTCTGATAGGGATCCCTATTTTTTCTCGAGATTTTGGGAGAGTTTGCATAAGGAGTTGGGGATGTAGTTGAAGTTCAGTGCTGCGTATCATCCCTAGACTGATGGCCAATTGAAGCATACCATTCAAATTCTTAAGGATATGTTCATGGCCTCGGTGTTGGAGATAAATGGGACTTGGGAAAGTTATCTGACACTGGCTGAATTTGCATATAATAACAGTTACCAGGCTAGTATCGGCATGGTGCCTTTTGAGACATTATATGAGAGGAAATGCAGATCACCAATTCATTGGGAGGAGACCAGAGATAAGAGGATTTCTGGCCTTGACATTGTAAGAAAAACTGTGGAGAAAATTAAATTGATTCATGATAATTTGAGAGTTGCTCAAAATAGATAGAAAAGTTACGCAGACCAGAGGAGAAAAGAATTGAGTTTTGAAGTTGGGATTTTATTTTTCTAAAAGTTTCACCGTCCAAGGGAGCATTCAAGTTTGGGATAAAAGGAAAACTGAAGCCACAGATTACAGGTCCATTTGAGATTCTGGAGAGGATTGAAGAGGTAGCTTACCAGTTGGCGCTACCACCTAGTCTAGTGGATGTACATGATATATTCCATATATCCATGCTTCAGAAGTACGTCCACAATCCTGCACACGTGATTGAGTATGAGCCCTTGACTATCAATAAGGATTTGTCCTATGTTGACAAGCCGATACAGATTCTGGATTACAAAGATCAGAGGTTGCGCACAAAAACTATTCCCCTAGTGAAAATACTCTGGAGCAATCATTCACCTGAGGAGCCCACATGGGGGCGTGAAGAGGACATCTAAAGTGAATATTCTCACTTGTTTTCTTGAGGTATATAGCTCTATTTTATTTCGAGGATGAAATTTCTTTAAGTGGGAGAGAATGTGAGATCCTGATCCCGGGACATGATAATTATGGAATAATTATGTGGATAAAAATCATGCTAAGGCTTAAGAATGTGAAAATATTTGGTACTAAAGCAAAATGAGGCAAAATAAGGGTAAGGAGCGCAGGGTGCTTGAGCACCACTCTAGTGCTGGGTAGGTGCTAAAATGCAAATGCACCCGCTCGTAGACCACCCGAGGCAAGGCAGAAGTGATCTCGGCTACGAGCAGTGTGCTCGAGCACACTTCTACGAGAGTGGATGCTCGAGTGCCAGTTACATGTACCACACGTGTTCCCCTTTCTCTCGTGTTTTAAAGGGATGATTTGGGTTTTCTTTCAGCAGAGCAGAATGACAAAGAACAAAGAGGAGAATAGAGGAAGGAGAGGGAAGAGAAGAAAAGGGAAAAAATCAACCGTCCAGTCTCGATCAGAGTAAGGATAACTCTAGATCGAGCTCAGACAAGTGTATTTCGGACGTTTCTTACCATTTTTACAGTGTTTTAATATCTCAAAAATGATATTTATGCTTTAAATCCATAGTTCTACATGTTTACTGTAAATAATACCTATTTCTCCTGATTAATCAAACAGATTTTGTGTTTACTAGTACATACTGCTAAATATATCTTCGATTTCGTGTAAATATATGTGTTTGATGTTCATTTATCGTCCGGAAGTTTTGGCAAAACCCTAAGTACGAAAATGAAGGGATTTAACTGTTTTAATAAAAAATTTCTATTATGTAAAAGTTAATCTGTAACAAGATATTGTCCATAATGTGATTTATGTCTGAAAATTTACACAAATTTATACTGTTAAATTTCTGTGAATTTCTGAAACTAAACTTAAGGGTTAACGGTGATATTTCTCACTGAATTCTAAAACCTAATCAGATATAAGTTAAGAAAATATTTTTGATAGTGGTAATTAGGACCCATGACTGATATACAGTTAAGTTAGGTTCTCTAGCATGCCTTGGAACGTTATGGTGTAATCAAGGATAACTCTGTCCATAGAGTTATATGTGGTCCACCCTTCCTCAGGGCATTAACCTAGATGGTAGTTATTGTTATTGGTCGACGATACTGTATCGAATCCCACGAGAAGGGATGTCCCACGGGAAGGGACAACTATTTCTGGCTTTGGATTGTGTGGAGTGAATATAATCTATCCTCAATTATTCACCTCCTCTACTAGTAAAGTCTATTGGTTGGGTTCTTTACTGATAGAAAAGAAATTTTCTATAATTTATAGAGTTGAGACCGATTTCTGCTTTGTGAAGCATGTTTTATTGATTTATTATTAATGAAGCATGATTATAATGATTTCTGATTTTCAAAGCCTATTTATTATCGAATTATGCTTTCTCTGTTTTCCATGCACTGTTTTGCCCCTGAATATTTCCATGCTATAGTATATCTGCATAACTGTTCTACATAACGGGATTCACTGCATGTTTTTATATACCTTGTTAGGTTTCGGCATATAGTTTTACAATTTTTTCCTCCAGATGAGACGGTAAAGCTTGTACCCGATGAGAAGGAATAACTAAGGCTTGGTTTGAAGACCTTGGAAGATTTAAAGTGTGATAGAACGGATTTTTTTTTGTACTCAGTTAATTTCCTCATTTAGAACAGGAATAGAAGCCCAAGTCTCACTTAAGGTTCTAGAGAAAAATGGGCAGAATTTTTCCTAAAATTGGGCTAAACAGAAATATCAACATGTACAAAACCTGTATAACAAATCAATACATGCACACAACTATCCCTTTATAACACAATTTTTCTACAACACACATTCATAGGACCACAGATGCCATGTGACGGAACGGATTTTTTTTTTTTTCCTCAAAAGCTTCCGTCAAACAGATAACATAATTAACGGTCAAATTAAGGCAAGACTTCAGCTCGCAGTGAGTCTCCTTTGTAATCGGATGAAATCCCAAAAATACAAACCTGTAATATTCATCCATATCAAGCACACAACTATCCATTATTCACAATTCCTACAACAATCATTCACGGATCCTATGTGCCATCCATGGCACAAATCCAACAAAGCAATTACTACTTTAACGAATGATAACGAGATGCCATCTAGAACCTACACAGAAATCCAGTATATAGCGGAAGTATACTACAACCTGCGAAGCATAGCATATTCTCTTTTTACTTTATAGACATACATTTCACATGCTAGATATACAAAAATCCACATGTTCTATAACATCAATAACCATAAGAGCAAAGATACAAAATCACATTTCTAGCTAAGTCATTTCATCCACAAGCTCTTCAAAATTGGCTTCACAATGCTCTAAGTCCTCAAAAAGCCTTGAAAGCTTCTCTCTCTTACTCTTGTTCGTCGGGCAAGAGTTCTACTGTCTCATCTGGAAGGGGAAAAACACTAAACAAAGGAGCGAGGCCCCATGAAGGTACATGCATATGAAATCAGAATAAACGATCATGCCAAACCGATCATATAACTATGCAAAATCATCGTTTTCAATCAATATTATCTGAAAGGAACTGTAAAGACATGCTATAACAATATTAAACCTCATGCTTCATAAATCATATCATTATAGGCTGTAAAACAAAAAAACTATAAACTCTACTGATGCATGGTAAAACTGAAAACAATACCCTATATTGTTCACTGTCATCTTTCACTGTATACAATTCAATATCATCTTTTTATTGCAATATAGCTTATCGGTAAAACATTAGTTGGTGCTTCATATTGTTTTCCTCCTTGTACCAAGCCCCGAGGACGGCTATCGTTTTCCTCCTTGTACCAAGCCCCGAGGACGGCTATCGTTTTCCTCCTTGTACCAAGCCCCGAGGACGGCTATCGTTTTCCTCCTTGTACCAAGCCCCGAGGACGGCTATCGTTCATCTTTTTATCAAAAACCCTTTTCTTTTAAAGTCGAACTTTCACAATTCACTTTCAGCTAACTTCAAAGTACATGGAAATTTCGTCGGTATAGGCTCGTACATATTTTCAAAAACAAACTATACAGGGAGTTGCACATCGGTGTCAAATAACTTTCATATAACAGGAGCTTCAGTTAAAAATCACTTAAACCCTATCATTTTCGTACTTAGCGCTTCGCCTAAGCTTCCGGACATAAATCGGTCTCTAAACATGTGTTCAATCATGAAATTGATGCCATAATTCAACATATATATACTCAATCATGTATTTAAACCATAAAACCCCAAAAATTTCGAGTTAGGGTTTGACCATATTCTCTCAAAGCCAAATTAAACACATTTTACATGTTCATACATGAAATCGGGGCCATATACTTTAATAAACATGGACAAACATGAAATCTAACCGATTAAACGAAGGAAACATGCTTCAATCTCATTTTCACATCATTTTCATAAACTTTCAAAACTGAAAATTGGTAAAAACGCAAAACGGCGTCCGAGGTACACTTACCTTGTCGCGGGCTTTCACCTTTATAACTAGCTCGGGGTTGGATTCGGGCTCCGGGCTTCGTTCTCCCTTCTTCTCTCTCTAAGTCGGCGGCCTCTCTCTCTCCTCAAACCCTAATTCGTGCGAAAAATGAAACGGAGAGGAGCAGGTCGCGTTTTTAAACTGCGGCTGCCGCTCGAGCGGGGATCGAGCGGCCAGCGAGCGCCCGGCTTTCATGAGCGAGCTCGAGCGGCCAGCGAGCGGTTGGTGCCCGAATTCAACCTGGATTTTCCGCTCGATAGACCGGCTCAAGCGGCCAGCGAGCGGAGGGATTTGTGCATGCTACTGGTTCTTCCGCCCGATAGGAGGGCTCGAGCCCTCAGCGAGCGCCACTCGGCTGCTCGCTGAATTTTGGACATTTTTCAATTTTTCACTTTTAACTACCACTTTTTCAATACATGCATAGCCTCTTATTGATATTAATTACCTTAATCACATCTAGTGGTTACGTTTTTGGTTTCGGGTCCTCACATGCCATCCATGACTTTAATTCAACAATCCTATCTTCTATATTAGAACTTAGACGAGAGATGCCATCTAGGACCTGTACATATTCAATAATCAGAATAGCGGAAGCAACTATATCCATAATATAATCTTGAGGCTCAAGATCTTCCTTGTTACTAATACATAAATACAGAATGAAGCAACAATCCTGAAGCATAAATACAAATCCAACACAATACAGAATGCATAATTGTTACTAATACATAAATCCATCCTTTACTTAGACATTGACCTGCAAAACTATAAAATCTCCTAAGATCTTCAGGATGACTTCGAGACTTCACTGAGGCTCAAGAATCTTCCTTGCTAATCTCTAGCTATGCGTGATCATCCAATATCTTCTCTATATTCTTATCCGGAGGAAAAAATAATAGTAAAATAGTGAGCCGAAACCCAACAAGATACATGTAGGCATGCAGTAAAATGTTTAAGCAGAACAGAATTTAGTAAAATAGATACAGATGCATATTGAAGTATAAATGTCATAAAATACTGATTTACAGAAACTATAGCAGAACATAATGCAAAAGATTATAAAACTTTTAGGAAACAGAAACAATCAAGCCTCGAAAATCAAAAATTACATACATGCTTCGCTAATAATAAATCGGTAAAACAAGCTCCAGAAAACAGAAATCGGTCTCAACTTTATAACTTATAGAAAATCCGATTTCTATCAGTAACGGATCAAACCACTAGACCCTACTACTAGAGGTGATGAATAATCGTGGATAGATTATGTTCAATCCATACAATCAAAGGCCGATGACAGGAACAGGAGATCCCTTCTGAAGGTCAGTAGATCATCAAAATTCTACCATCTGAAACTAACGCCCTGAGGAAGGACGGACCACGTGTAAATCCATAGATAGAGTTATCCTCGATTACCACCATAACGTTCTAAGACATGCTGGAGAACCTAACGTGACTATATATTAGTTACGGGTCCTAATTAATAGTATCAGAAACATTTTTCCTTTTTATTTCATAACTGAAAATCCTTTTCAGTTTCAGAAATCAGTAAGAGTTTCACAATAACTCTCCAGTCGATTTCAGAATATACAGTAACAGTTTATAGTCCTTTAGTTTTGTGTTAGAATATATAGAAACAGTTTGAAACCCTTCAGATTTGTGTTAGAATATATAGTAATGGTCTAAAACCCTTCAATTTTGCTTCAAAAGTCTATAGTGATTTATCAATATAAGTCCGTGTAAAATTTTTAGAAATAGATTACACCAGGAGCTTTATCTCAGTACAGATTAACTTTTATATACCACAGTTCTTTTGACAAACCGGCCTTAATTTCACGCATAAAGCCGCCGTCAAGTCCTAGAAAGATAATTAATAAATAAATATTAATGGACATAAAAATTTTCTTTTCTTTCTTACACAGGATTGATTGAGGCCAAACTGCATGAGCTGGCCTTCCGAATTTAATTTCACACCAGGCCGGCCAACATTAAGGTTAGCCGGATTTGAAAGTCTGAGATGCTTACTAAACTTTTCAATATCATTAACCAAAAAGAAATCACGGAAACATACTAACAATATCCATAGAGTCATAAACAGCGGAATTATTTTATAAGTTTTCTCAAAACATCAAAAGGAAATAAAATTACGTTCTTCATTTAAACAGCTCCGGCCAGCCGAACCATTTGGCTACACCATAAGGTTCTACTCAACTTCATCCTCAATGACCCTTTTGTCATCTGAAAATAACAAGAGTGAGCCACAAAGCCCAGCAAGATACTCACATGCAGAAAACGTAAACATATACATAAGCGGAATCAAAACAGAGTTTTATAACATAATTTAGCATATGAAAATCATCATATCGTTTCTTCTTTAGTTCGAAATTTCCTTATTCTTTTTCTTCTTATCTTGTCTTCGGAAAGTTCATAAAAACCATTGGAGATTCTTACCATCTTTAGGGACCTGGACGGGAGCGGATAACATCGAGGACGGGTTGTGTGTAACCCCACAACCTAAAGCCGTATCCTCTCATTATGCTCCCCGAGGTGGGAGGTAATGCCTTTAACCCGGCATACGGGGCCATAGTTCAAAAGTCTTATGCCACCAAGAGTTTCCCCCCCGTGGCCCAAGAGGCAATCTTCGAGTGTCACTCCAATATCCTTCATCCATCTTTAACAGCAAGTTTAATGGAGACTCGGTTCATAGTTCATATCTTTTATTGGCCATCCGTCATAGTTCAAAAGTCGGAAGTCACAGAGTTCCACTTGCTATCCGGATTTCATACATTAACCTTGTTCTTAATTTCATTAATTGAAGTCAGTATAACTTTTCCTCTAATCATCTTAAAGCCGAAGTTGTTTTTTTAAAAGCCGGAGTCCTTTTTCCTTAAAACCAGAGATCTTTTCAATAGAAACCGGAGTTCAAAAGCCGGAGTTCTTTTTCCATCTTAAAGCCGAAGTTCTTTTTCTTTAAAAAATGCGGAGTTCTTTTCCCCAAAATGCCAGAGTTCTTTTTACAGAAAGACGGAATTCTTTTTCCCAAAATGCTGGAGTTTTTTTCAAAAGCCAGAGCTCTTTTCAAAAGTCGGAGCTCTTTTCTCAAGAAGACGAAGTTCTTTTCTCAAAACGAGGGTGTGCTTTTCGAAAAGGCGGAATTCTTCTTCTAAAAAAGGCCGGAGTTCTTCTTTCTAAAAAGGCTGGAGCTCTTTTTAAAAGGACGGAGTACTTTTTCTTCAAAAGGACGGAGCTCTTTTCCTTAAACAGACGGAGTACTTTTTCTTCAAAAGGACAGAGTGCTTTTTCTCAAACGGACGGCGTGCTCTTTCTTAAAAGGACGGAGTGCTTTTTCTCAAACGGTCGGAGTGCTCTTTCTTAAAAGGATGGAGTGCGTTTTCATCAAAAGTCCGGAGCTCTTTTTCTTAAAAGGACGGAGTGCTTTTTCATCAAAAGGGCGGAGTTCTTTTTCTAAAAAGGTAGAGTACTTTTTCTTAAGGTTCGGAGGTCTTTTCTTTAAACATGCAATTATCGAAGTTCATATCAATTGACAAATAATCATATTTCCAAGCGAAACAAAACCGAACATCATGAATTATAGGGTTTCTTTTTAAACATGCGATTAAGAACAATTCTTACTTAAATCAAACGAACAGAACAAATATCATACATACTGAAACATAAGTTTATAAACATATCAGATATACTAACGTTGTAAACATGTATAATCACGAACCTTAAAACGAGGGTGAGTACTCTTTCCTGGGTTTCTTCTCCTTTGCCTTGATTTTTTTGCCTCCTTTTACTAGAAATTCTATTGCGTGCATTTTTCTTACTCCTCTAGTTTTTATTTATAGGCCTTAGGTCTGATGACTATTATTAATGATTGGCAATACAGGGGAATTTTCATTATTAATGATTGGCAATATAATGGTAATGTTTCTTATTTATGGCTCTACATTTCCCAAAAAGTTTCCTTATTAATTAGATCATTTATGGTTTTATATTTCCAAGGAGTTCATTAATTCCTAGTTAACTGAACTTAATGGGATTTAAATTTCTTAATTAATTCCTGGTTCACTGAACTTAACAGAATTTAGCTTTCTGATGTAAACACATTCAATTCCTTCTACACGACTTCCGGTCAACAGGTGTTGACCGGATTATCAACTTCAGCTTCCCATAATCTACTCCGGTCTCCAATACACAAAGCCACTCCGTCCTTCAAGACCACTTTGGTCTTACATTTATATAATGTACTCTGGCCTTCAATGGAACAAAACCCGATTTCAAAACATGTTCAAGGCCGGTTTTGATGTTCTTTAAAGTGGCTAGTCGTGATAATGATGGAGCCGGACTTGGTTTGCACTAAGGAATAACCGAACTTCTTTTATACTAAGGGCAAGCCAGAACTTCTCTTTATCAAGTAAAAGTCGGACTCGATTTTTATCAAAGAAACGCCGGACTCGATTTTTTCATCAAGTAAAAGCCAGACTCGATTTTCATCAAGGAAATCCGGACTTCTTTTCATCATGCAACGGCCAAGCTTCATTTCATCGTAAGGCCGATTTACTTTTCTTATTACATTTTTCAGTCAACTGGTGTTGACCGGATTATAAGGACTTAGATGACTGGAATTTCCTATGTTCTAGAATCTGGGCCGTTACAATCTCCCTCACTTATAGAAATTTCGTCCTCGAAATTTTAAATAAAGTCACTAACCTTGAGAAAATAAATAGGGGTATTTATTTCGAATCTCTTCCTCTCGTTCCCAAGTTACCTCTTCGGGTGAGTGATTCTTCCAGAGCACCTTTATTAGAGCGATTGATTTGGTGCATAGTCCTTGTTCCCTTCGATCCAAGATTTTCACTGGTTCCTCTACATAAGACAAGTCCTTGTCAATTATCAAAGGTTCATACTCAATTACATGAGTAGGATCATGGACATCCTTCCAAAGCATTGATACATAAAACACGTCATGTACTTCTGCCAAGTTCAGAGGTAGTGTAAGTCTGTAAGCTACTTCTCCGATCCTTTCTAAATTTTCAAAAGGGCCAATAAATCGTGGCTTCAGCTTTCCTTTTACCCTGAATCTGTACTTTCCCTTGGATGGCGATACCTTTAGGAATACAAAGTCGCCTTTTTTAAATTCTAATGCAGATCTCCTCTGGTCTGCATAGCTCTTTTGTCTGCTCTGGGCTACTCTGAGATTCTCATGTGCTAACTTTATCGTTTCTGCCGTCTCTTTAATAATATCTAGACCCAAAATCCTTTTATCTCCGTGCTCCTCCCAATGAATCGGCGATGTACATTTCCTTCCATACAAGGCCTCAGAAGAGGCCATGCCTATGCTAGTCTGGTAACTATTATTATAAGCAAATTCCGCTAAGGCTAAAAATTATCCCAAGTCCCTTTCATCTCTAAGACCGAGGCCCTTAACATGTCCTCAAGGATCTTGATAGTCCGCTCTGACTGGCCATCAGTTTGCAGATGAAAAGCGTTACTAAATTTTAATTCGGTACCCAATTCATTATGTAGACTTTTTCAGAACCGTCAAACAAAGTGAGGGTCTCTATCTGATACAATAGAGGCAGGCACACCATGAAGCCTGACAACCTCGTTTACATACAGCTGGGCTAATTTATCACGGGAGTATGTCATCTGGATTGCAAGAAAATGGGCTGACTTTGTTAGCCGGTCAACAATAACCCAAATAGCATCATGTTTCCCTGGCGTCCTTGGCAGTTCGGTCACAAAGTCCATGGCAATATCTTTCCATTTCCAAGCTGGAAACGGCATTGATTGTAATAACCCAGATGACTGCTTTCTTTCGGCATTTACTTGTTGGCATACAAGACACTTTTCCACGTAAGCTGCAATATCCCTCTTCATATTCCTCCACCAAAATATTTTTTTCAAATCCTGGTACATCTTATTGGCTCCTGGGTGGATCATATACCGGGATTGATGGGCTTCCTTAAAAATTTTCTCCTTCAATTCTTTGTTATCCGGCACACATAACCGATTCCTAAACCTTAATGCTCCATCCGGCTTAACAAGAAAATCACTTCGGGATTCTTTGTCCAGCTCACTCATGATTTTTACAGGGAAAGAATCATTCGCCTGACATCCCTTTACCTCATTTATTACCTCTGGCTGGACTTGAAGGTACGCCAAAATCATCCGCTTTCATTGCACATAACGCTGGACATCAGAGTACATGAAATAGTCCAGCATCTCCATTTGCTTGACTTGCATTCTAGCTAAAATACCAGGTTGCCGACTTAGTGCATCGGTGATTACATTGGCCTTACCTGGTTCGTACCGGATTTTACAGTCATAGTCCTTCAGAAATTCAATCCACCTTCTCTACCTCATGTTCAGTTCCTTCTGGGAGAATAAATACTTTAGACTCTTATGATCGGAGTAGACCAAGAATCTCTCATCATACAGGTAATGCCTCCAGATTTTCAATGTAAACACTACTGCAGTCAATTCCAGATCGTGAGCTGGGTAATTCCTTTCATGATCCTTCAACTGCCACGACCCATAGGCAATTACCCTTCCGTGTTGCATTAAAACACAGCCCAACCCAATCTTTGAGGTATCGCAATAAACAATCAGTCCTCCTGATCCATTTGGAATGGTCAAGACTAGAGCAGAAGTTAATCGGTCTTTAAGTGCCAGAAAACTCCCGTCACAATCATTGGTCCACTCAAACTTGGCATCTTTCTTTGTTAACTGTGTGAGCGGCAGAGCGATTTGGGAGAAATTTTCCACAAACCGTCTATAATATCTAGCCAAGCCTAAGAAGCTCCGTACTTCAGTCACAGAGGTTGGCCGATTCCACTTTACCACCGCTTCCACTTTCTTAGGATCGACGGAAATCCCTTCTTTGAAGATGACGTGTCCAAGGAATCCCACTTCCTCTAACCAAAATTCGCACTTTTTCAATTTGGCAAATAACTTGTGCTCCCTAAAGATCCGGAGTGTAATCCGTAAATGCTCCTCGTGTTCCTCATAGCTTTTCGAATACACAAGGATGTCGTCAATAATGATGATCACAAACTTGTCCAGGTATGGTTGAAAAATTCGATTCATCAAGTCCATAAAGACGGCCAGAGCATTAGTCAACCCAAAAGGCATCACTACAAATTCATAGTGCCCATATCTAGTCCGGAACACCGTCTTTGCTATATCCTCCTTTCTGATCCGAAGCTGATGATATTCAGATCTAAGTTTGATTTTTGAAAGTACGCAAGCTCCTTGTAATTGGTCAATGAGGTCATCAATCCTTGGCAGGGAATATTTATTCTTGGTGGTAATTTTGTTCAGTTCACGATAATCCACGCATAATCTCATGGTCCGGTCCTTCTTTCTTACAAAGAGAATCGGTGCTCCCCATGGTAACACACTCGGCCGAATGGAACCTTTATCTAATAATTCCTGTAGTTGCTGTTTCAATTCTCTAAGTTCGGTCGGTGCAATCCGATATGGTGCTTTGGATATTGATGCTGATCCTGGCATCAATTCTACTCCAAATTTCAACTCTCGCTGGGGTGGTAGTCCAGGTAATTCATCAGGGAATATGTCTTTGAATTCCCACACCACAGGAATCTCTTTGGCAAGAGATTCTTGACCTTCAGTAGTCACACTAGTGAAGGTTAGATAAGCTTGACACCCATCACAAATCAAGTGCCTGGCATGAAGAGCCAAAATAAAGCAAGATGCTTCTTTACGCCGGACTCCTTGAATATAGAAAGGCTTGTTTTCAGGGATAGCGAATTCTACTCTTTTTCGGAAATAATCAATCTTGGCATGATATTTTGCTAATCAATCCATTGCCAAGATTGCATCGAAGTCTTTAATTTCCAGCAAAACCAGATTAATAGCTATCACGTATTCATTTAATTCTATCGGACACTCTGAATATACTACATTTAAAATTACGGACGATCCTGTGGGTGAGGCAACCATCAATGGGCAGCCAAGGACTTGAGGGAGGGTCATAAGATATTTTGTAAATTCATGGGAGACAAATGAGTGGGTGGATTTGGAGTGAAAGAGCACATGACTAGAAGTGCCACAGATAGAAAGTGTACCTTCCACTACCTCCGTAGAGGTTTCGACCTCCTTTGCAGAAACAACAAACACCTTAGCTGGAATAGGAGACTTAAATCATGGGGCTTGTTTGGCGAGTGGGCAATTTTTGATCATGTGTCCAGCCTGGCCACAGTTATAACAAACCCCCAGCTTCTTATAGCAAAGCTTCCCTTCATGTGATCTCCCGCAATGATCACATACATTACTAGCCGGAATTCGGGAAATCTGTACGGATCGGTTCTGCTCCCCACTGGACCTCGATGGTCTTGCTTTCTTAGAAGAGCCTCCACTAGCACTGGCCCTTGAAGTCTGACTAAAAATCCTTTGCCTGAGAAATGCTCCTCTATACAGCTCCTTCTCATAGATAACAGCCTTCTCGAGCACCTCTTCATACGTGGCCACCGTCAGAGTTAAAAGGTGCCTCCAATATCATCCCTAAATCCCTGAAAGAACCTCCTAGCCTTCCTCTCCTATCTTCCACCATATAAGGAGCATAGTGAGATAACTCTGTAAACTTTGCATCGTACTCCACCACAGAGCGACTACCTTGCCTTAGGCAAAGGAATGCATCCTCCTTCTGTCCACGAAGATTAGCAGGGAAATATTTCTCCAAAAATACTGCTTCAAATATTTCCCAACTAAGATCCCGATCTGGCATATTGAAAACTCTCTTCTGTATTTCCCACCAGTGGTGGGCCTTACCCGTCAGCTTATGGGTGGCATAAAGAACCATGTCTCTACCAGGACACTTAATTACTACAAATACCTTCTTCAGTCATTGGATCCAAGTGTCTGCCTTCAACGGGTCAGGTTCCCCTGAGAATTTAGGAACTCGCTCGTTTGTAAAATGATTGTAGACTGACCTCTCCTGAGGGAGAGGAATTGGGGTGGTCACCAGAGTTGGTGGAGTTGGTGGAGCCAAGGCTTCTATGACTTCAGCCATCCGGTCTAGCAAGTTTAAGTATCTTGCCTCCCTGTCCAGAGAGTTGTTAGTCCGTCTGGTTCACCTTCCTCTGTTAGACATAACTTCAGCGATGACCTTGATTTCTGAAAGAACATTTTTGTCAGTCAACTAGCCCAGGGTGGCTATCACAATTTATTCCGTCCAAAGCATAAGTAAAACCATCCTCCCCCTTTTTCTGTAACTAATCATGTCCTAAGTTTTCGTGTTGATTCAAATTGACCTAAAGCATCTCAGTTATTCTCTAATACCAACTGTGACAGACCGGCCTTAATTTCAAGCGTAAAGCCGCCGTCAAGTCTTAAAAAGATAATTAATAAATAAATATTAATGGACATAAAAATTTTCTTTCCTTTCTTACACAGGATTGATTGAGGCCGAACTGCATGAGTTGGCCTTCCGATTTTAATTTCACACCATGCCGGCCAACATTAAGGTTTTCCAAACTTGAAAGTCTGAGATGCTTACTAAACTGTTCAATATCATTAACCAAAAAGAAATCACAGAAATATACTAACAACATCCATAGAGTCATAAACAGCAGAATCATTTTATAAGTTTTCTCAAAACATCAAAAGGAAATAAAATTAAGTTCTTCATTTAAACAGCTCTGGCCAGCTGAACCATTTTGCTACACCATAGTGTTCTACTCAACTTCGTCCTCCATGAGCCTTTTGTCATCTGAAAATAACAAGAGTGAGCCACAAAACCTAACAAGATACTCACATGCAGAAAACATAAACATATACATAAGCGGAATCAAAACAGAGTTTTATAACATAATTTAGCATACGAAAATCATCATATTGTTTCTTCTTTAGTTCAAAATTTTCTTATTCTTTTTCTTCTCATCTTGTCTTTAGAAAGCTCATAAAAACCATTGGAGATTCTTCTCATCTTTAGGGACCGGACGGGAGCGACAACATCACGGACGGGTTGTGTGTAACCCCAAAACCTAAAGCAGTATCCTCTCATTAATGCCTTTAACCCAGCATACGGGGCCGTAGTTCAAAAGTCTTATGCCACCAAAAGTTCCCCCGTAGCCCAGGAGGCAATCCTCAAGTCTCACTCCAATATCCTTCATCCATCTTTAATAGCAAGTTTAATGGAGACTCGATTCATAGTTCATATCTTTTAATGGCCATCCGTCATAGTTCAAAAGTCGGAAGTCATAGAGTTCCACTTGCAGTCCAGATTACATACATTAACCTTGTTCTTAATTTCATCAATTGAATTCGTATAACTTTTCCTTTAATCATCTTAAAGCCGAAGTTGTTTTTTAAAAGCCGGAGTCCTTTTTCCTCAAAACCAGAGATCTTTTCAACAGAAATCAGAGTTTAAAAGTCGAGTTCTTTTTCCATCTTAAAGCCAAGTTCTTTTTCTTTAAAAAATGTGGATTTCTTTTTCCCAAAATGTCGGTGTTCTTTTCTCAAAAAGACGGAGTTCTTTTTCTCAAAATGTCGGAGTTCTTTTCAAAAGCTGGAGCTCTTTTCTCAAGAAGAAGAAGTTCTTTTCTCAAAATGATGGAGTGCTTTTCAAAAAGGTAGAATTCTTCTTCTAAAAAAGGCTGGAGTTCTTTTTTCAAATAAGGCTGGGGCTCTTTTTAAAACGATGGAGTATTTTTTCTTCAAAAAGCCAGAGCTCTTTTTCTTAAACGGACGGAGTACTTTTTCTTCAAAAGGAGGGAGATCTTTTTCTTAAAAGGACGGAGTACTTTTTCTTAAAAAGACGGAGTGCTTTTTCTCAAACAGACAGCGTGCTCTTTCTTAAAAGGACGGGGTGCTTTTTCTCAAAAGGATGGAGTATTTTTTCTCAAACGGTCGGAGTGCTCTTTCTTAAAAGGATGGAGTGTTTTTTCGTTAAAAGTCCGGAGCTCTTTTTCTTAAAAGGACGGAGTGTTTTTTCATCAAAAGGGCGGAGTTCTTTTTCTAAAAAGGCGGAGTAATTTTTCTTAAGGGTCGGAGGTCTTTTCTTTAAACATGCAATTATCGAAGTTCATATCAATTAACAAATAATCATATTTCCAAGCAGAACAAAACCGAACATCATGAATTACAGGGTTTCTTTTTAAACATGCGATTACGAACAATTCTTCCTTAAATCAAATGAACAGAACAAACATCATACATACTGAAACATAAGTTTATAAACATATCAGATATACTAATGTTGTAAACATGCATAATCATGAACCTTAAAACAGGGGTGAGTACTCTTGCCTCGGTTTCTTCTACTTTGCCTTGATCTTTTGGCCTCCTTTTACTAGAAATTCTATTGTGTGCCTTTTTCTTACTCCTCTAGTTCTTATTTATAGGCCTTAGGTCTGATGATTATTATTAATGATTGGCAATACAGGGAAAATATTTCATTATTAATGATTGGCAATATAGTGAAAATGTTTCATATTTATGGCTCTACATTTCCCAAAAAGTTCCCTTATTAATTAGATCATTTATGGTTTTACATTTCCAAAGAGTTCATTAATTCCTAGTTAACTGAACTTAGTGGGATTTAAATTTCTTACTTAACTCCTGGTTCACTGAACTTAACAAAATTTAGCTTTCTCATGTAAACACATTCAATTCCTTCTACACGACTTCCGGTCAGCACCTATTGACCAGATTATCAACTTCAGCTTCCCATAATCTACTTCAGCCTCCAATACACAAAGCCACTCAGTCCTTCAAAACCACTTCGGCCTTACATTTATATAATGTACTCCGGCCTTCAATGAAATAAAACCCAATTTCAAAACATGTTCACGGCTGGTTTCGATTTTCTTTAAAGTGGCTAGTCTTGATAATGATGGAGCCGGACTTGTTTTGCACTAAGGAATAACCAAACTTCTTTTATACTAAGGGGCAAGCTGAACTTTTCTTTATCAAGTAAAAGCCGGACTCGATTTTCATCAAAGAAACGCCGGACTCGATTTTTTCATCAAGTAAAAGCAGACTCGATTTTCATCAAGGAAATTCGGACTTCTTTTCATCATGCAAGGGCCAAACTTGATTTCATCTTAAGGCCGATTTACTTTTCTAATTACATTTTCCGGTCAACTAGCATTGACCAGATTATAAGGACTTAGATGACTGAAATTTTCTATGTTCTAGAATTTGGGCCGTTACAGATTTTGAACAAAAATAATTAAATCCTTTCAATTTCATGCTTAGGGTTTCACCAAAATTTTTGAATGAGAAACGGGCACTAAACACGTGCATTTTCATGAAATTAAAGCAAGATATTGCGCATATATATATATATATGAAATCTGTCCGAACAATTTGCAGAAATAAGCTTTATTTGTTCAAAATATGGTGAAACAAGCTTTTAGAGCTTAAATGCCAATCTTGAGATACAGAAAAGCAGTAAAAATAGAAAATAGTATTTAAGGTACACTTGCCTGAACTCGGTTTACAGTTTTCGTGACTCCAATCGGAGTGGATTAGAAGATTTTCCCCTTTTCTTTCTCTTTCCTTTCCTTCCTCTCTTCTCTCCTTGCCGTTCTGTCATCGAGCTCTAGCAAAATGAGCCCCAATCCCTTATAAAAAAAAGGGAAAGAAAGAACGTGAGGGGCCCTTGATTGACGCTTGATCACCGCTCAAGCTCGAAGTAGGCACCACGTATAAATTGATAGTTGCGCTCGAGTGCCAACTAGGCGTGTTTTGAGCACCCGGTTCTGCTAAACCCACTCAGGTGGCACCTCGAGTGCCACTTCGAGTAGTGCATTCTATTTTTCATGCCCCGTTTGTGCTCATGTGCTACTCGGGTGTAGGTCAGGCCCACATCGAGCTTGCAGCAAGCCTATTTCGCATTTTCGCCATCCGGGATCCGTTTTGACCCTTCCAACCAAATTCTTCAAATCCTTGGACCATAATTTTGATTATATAACCTTAATAGGGAATGATTATAATAATTTAAAGCCCAAAATCTTCTTTATGAATTAACATTTCTCAGTTTACAACTTCGGTTCCCGATTTACCATTTTCGGATCTTTGGGCTTTTCGATCTAATTTCTCCCATTGCCCTTGACTTAGTTCACCTATTTTAAGTTAATTTTTGTGAAAAAAAGCAATGTGTAGATTCCATCCTTCTTTCTTTTTTCATAGTAGTTCTTCTAACATCTAATGAAGGGGCTTTTTCTTCTATTTTTCAAGAAATATGCATTTTTTTCCATTTCCCTATTTTCCATATTTGAATTCTATAGATATATATTATTCTATTTATTAGAATGATGTAGAATTCTAATAAATAGAATAACAATAAATTATAAGAAAAATAATACAAAATGGAATAAATCAAAAATAATTCACTAAACTTATAAAACTAACTTCTTATTGATGTATTGTTTCATCGAGATCCAATCCAAATCACAATGTCATTTTCTTGTTCTTGAATGGGCCTCCTTAATTCATCCTTTGTCATATTTTGATAGTTAGTACCCCAATAGAGCCCATCTTTCTCCTAATTATTATGTTTTGGAAGCTTGGGTCATTACATGAAGTATTTTGAAGATCTTGAAAAGAGACAGTTGAATTGTATAGACTTGATTTTTGATATATAGTTTTGTATATGGATATTATGCATATGGATTCTTGTATATAGAATGTATGTGATGCATGTGATGAAACAGGAAATTATACTTCCACAGGTTTATAGTTCTACTTGTGCTGTATGTTTTTTAGATTCTGTACAGATCCTAGATGGAATTTCAATTCTAAACTGTTAGTATAGTGGATGAAAAATGTGAAATGTAAGTCGTAGAGAATTATACGGTGTTTGTGATCTAGTGTTTGAAATGAAAATTCCTATTGATGGATATGATATTATTCTGTATGTTTATAGGTTATAAGTAGGATTTGTATTTTTATTTAGCCAAGTTTTAGGGGAGATTCTTTCCATTTTTTCCTAGAACTTTAGATTGTAATTGGGCATAGGTTTCTAATTTTGTAATGACGAAAAATTCTGGGGATAAAAAAAATCTGTTTCATCACACGATGACTGGATTAATGCTCTGAAATATAGACTCTAAACCAAAAACTAGGTCAATATTCTGATATATGGACTCTGAATCAAAAACTAGGTTAAGGTTCTAAAATATGGCCTCCAAAATGAATTCCGAATCAGGAACTAAGGATCTAAAATCATAGGTTTTCTGGCATGCTATACAGCAATAGGCTCTAAACCAAAGGATTTGAAATCGTAGGTTTTCTGGTATTCTGCACCACAATAGGTTTCCAAGTATTCTACATCGTATTTATGCTTCTGTTCTCTCGCCTACATGCATGAATTTCCCACATCCCTTTTAAGTTCTATTCTTGAAAATACGTATATCTTATATATATATATATAACTGTATGTTCACACTGTTTTGGGTACATTTGTTGAGCTATTAAGCTCACTCCTTGCTTTCTGTTCTCCCTTCCAGATAAGAAAAAGCATGAAAAGGATCGAAGTCAAATCTAGCTAGAAGAAGGGAAAGCTCATAAGTTTTGAAGACCTTGAAGGACTTCGGTGGATAAAAAGATTTTTGATTCTTGTAGCTAGCATTTTCAAAATGAACATTGTATATTACAATAGTGTGAAAAATGTTATATCATGATGTATGTTTTGTTATTGTTTCTGCAGGGTTCTGTTAAGGATATAGATGTTTTCGCTATCCTATTTCTTTTTATTTTGTACATATCCTAGATGGTATCTCCTTCTGAATTTAAAATGTTGGTATAATGTGTCGTGTCGGAGCGAGTCGTGGATGATACGATAGTTTGTGATCTTGTGAATATGTATTGTAGGAAAATTTGTGGTACATGATTAGATGTGTGCTTGTACAGGTTGTTTAATACATGTTATGTTTTTGGTTTTGGTCTAAGTGCAAAGGATACTTTGCCAAAATCTTAGCAGGATTTAAATAATTTAAGTTTTGTATGTATCTGACGAGGGTCCTATAAAGATTAGAATCCATTCCGTCACAATTGGTATAAAAAAATGAGATGTCTTAGGAATAATCTGAATCGTATGCGAAAGTTTAGAAAATGATTATGAATGATCGACTGAGTAGGGATAGACATAGGATGATTAAATCCTAGATATCCTAGCTAGCTTCAGTGGGTCAGGAATAGACCTAGACTTAATGATTAAGTAGACTGATATCAATTTTGGGCTTAGGCAAATCAAACTGAATTAAAAATTCCTATGGAACTGTTTTAAGTTGAGAAAGGATAGGAATAATAATGGAGATGTCGAGGCACCCCCAAGTGTGGGTGAAGGTATTTTCTTAACTAAGGAGTATTGACTTCTATTTTGCTTGATTTGGGGATTATGAATTTCGATGTTCAGTTTGGGTTTGTGAATTATTAACTCTGATGGGATATTATGATGATCTAATTTGTAAATTCTCACGAAATAATTTTTTTTTCTTAGAAACTTCCGTCAAGACAGAAACAAAATTTATGACCATAATACAAGTATAATTTCTGTAGAAATTTTTGCAGAGTCTCCTTTGTACCTTGATGAAAACCCAAAAATACAACATGTAAAAAACCTGTATAACCAATCAGTACAAGCACACAACTATCTATTTATACCATAATTTTTCCTACAACACGCGTACATAGGAATACAGATGCCATCCTTGGCATTAATCCATCAAACCATCTACTAGACTAACAATTCATAAATGAGATGCCATCTAGGACCTGTACAGAATATCTAGAAGTATAGAGCGGAAGCTAAACTATTTACCTGCAGAACCATAGTATTCCTTTTTCCATTACACACATCACATGCATTTCTATACAAGACCCACATATAAATTAATGTCCATAGATATAGAATCCATATACAAAATCACATATCAATTTAAGTCTTTATGTCGAACCGATTCTCCAAAATAGCTCCAAATTTCTTCAGATCCTCAAAAGTCTTTAAAAAATGCTTTCAATCACTCTTTCTCATCGGTACTAGCTCTACAATCTCATTTAGAGGAAAAAATAGTAAAACAGTGAGCCGAGGTCCAACAAGGTACATGCAGATATGCAGTAAATCAATTATGCAAAACAGTTCTGAAACTATGAAGAAATAGAATGGTTATGCATAATAGAACATAAAAATAGAAAAAGCATAATTTGACAATAATTAAGCTAAAAAATTAGTATAATTCAAAAAGTAAAATAAAAAAGAAGGTCAGAAAGTTTTTCTTTTATATCAGTACAGGACAGAAATCAGTACAAAATAGTAAAGAATAAAACAGTTACAGACCCTACCAATATACCCTACTAGCTGAGGGGGCAAATGATCGAGAATAGATTGTGTACATCTCTTCACAATCCAAGGCTATAAACAGAAATAGAGGATCCCATCCCTTGGGATCAGTATAGGTGTGCCTCGCGAAGGTAGGCCAGAATCAGAAACTTTCCTGTAGACCGTAACACCCCGAGGAAGGGCGGACCACATATAACTCTATGGATAGAGTTATCCTCGATCACCACCATAAAGTTCTAAGGCATGCCGAGAACCTAATCGACTGTAATCAGTCCTGGGTCCTATATAATAAAATCAGAAATAACTCTTAACTAAAAACCTTCTTTCGTGCTCAGAGTTTCACAATTACCCTTTGGTTAACTTCAGAACGTTCAGAATATATAGTAACGGTCTAAAAACCCTTTAGTTTTACTCCAAAGGTGCGCGGTAATTTATCGGTATGAGTCCATGTAAAATTTTCAAAAACAAATTATACCAGGAGCTTCATTTCGATGCCTATTAACTTTTATATAACAGGAGATGTGGTTAAAAATCATTAAAACCCCTTCATTTTCATACCTAAGGATTCGCCAGAACTTCTTGACTCAAAACGAACACCAAACATGTGTTTATTCATGAAGTCAAAGCCATAAATCCAAACACATATACTAAATCATGCAATTTAACCAAAAAATCTCCAATATTTTCGAGTTAGGGTTTCATCACATGCTTTTGGAATCAAATCAAACACTAATTATATGCTTGTTCACGAAATCGAGGCCCAATCTTGCAATACACATGGGTAAACAAAAAATCTAACCGAACAATCGAGGGAAACATGCTTCATTTGCTTTAAACATGCAACAATAAAGTTTTAGAGCAATTTCATCAATTTTGAAACAAGAGAAAGTGGTAAAAACGAAAAACAATGTCCGAAGTACACTTGACTAAGCCCGATTTACCTTTATTTTTACCCGGAGTGGATCGGACGAGTGATTTCTTCTTTTTCCTCTTCTCTTCTCCCTCCTCTTCGTTTATGCCTCAGCTGCTTCTCCCCCTTCTCCCTTTTTCCTTCCCTTCATAACAAAAACGAAATCAGGACTACGGCAAAAATCGTGACCGTGCTCGAGCGTGGCCATGTGCTACATTCTTCCAGTGCCCGCTTTGAGCGCCCAGTGAGCATGCGACGAGCGCGGGGTTTCTGCCAGGGGCTTGCTCGAGTGCGCTTGGTGCACGGTGAGCGGCTAGGCACTAGATTTTACACTCGCTGCCGGGCCTCAAGCGCACGGAAGGAACAACCTTGCTGCTTGCTGAACTCGGATATTTTCTAACATTTTACCTTCAACCCTCATTTTTCAATGCATGATTGGCCTCTTAATGATTATCATCATTTTAATTACTCCCAATTTTCATATTTTTGGTTTCGGGGTCTCACACACTCCCCCACATAAAGAAATTTTGTCCTTGAAATTAAATAAAGTTACATATCTCAAGAAAACAAGTGGGGATATTTGCTTCAGATTTCCTCTTCACGCTCCCAAGTGGCCTCCACCGGTGAATGATTTCTCCAAAGTATTTTCACCAGGGGAATGGTTTTCATATGCAACTTCATCCTTTCGATCTAGAATCTATAGCGGTTCCTCGATGTAGGATAAATCCTTGTCGATAGCTAAGGATCCATAGTCAATCACATGTGCAGGATGGTGGACTTACTTCCAAAGCATCAGAACATGAAATACATCGTGTACGCCCGTCAGACTAGGTGGTAATGCCAACCTGTAGGCTACCTCCCGATCATTTCCAGAATCTCAAAAGGACCAATGAACCGTGGCTTCAGTTTTTCCTTTACTCCAAACTGGAACATTCCCATTGACGGTGAGACTCCAAACCAAAATGTTCCCTTGAACGTTCCCCAATCCTCCTCCTATCTACATAGCTTTTCTATTTTCTTTGAGCAATCTTCAGATTATCATGGGTCTGTTTAATTTTCTCTACTGTTTCCTTCACAATCTTTGGGCTGGAAATCCTTTTATCTCTAGTTTCCTCCTAGTAAATCGGTGACCTACATTTTCTCCCATACAACACCTCGAAAGGTGCCATACCAATACTAGCCTGATAGCTGTTATTATAAGCAAATTCAGCTAACACCAGATAAGTGTCCCAAGTTCCTTTCATTTCTAAAATAGAGGTCCTTAACATATCCTCAAGAATCTGAATGGTACGCTCAGATTGGCCATCAACTTGGGGGTGATACGCAGTACTGAATTTCAACTCTGTCCCCAACTCCTTATGCAAGTTCTCCCAAAACCTTGAGACAAAACATTGATATCTATCAGATACAGTGGAGGCAGAAACTCCATGAAGCCTCACGATCTCGTTCACATATAATTGGGCCAGCCTATCACGCAATTAGGTCGTCTTGATCGCCAAGAAGTGGGCTGATTTTGTTAGCCGGTCAACTATAACCCAAACGACATCATAATTCCTAGGAGTCCTCAGTAAACCCGATACAAAATCTATAGTAAAATCTTCCCATTTTCATCTCAGGATCGGTATAAGCTGTAACAATCTAGAAGGTTTCCTCTTCTTAGCTTTCAACTGCTGACATACCAGACATTTCTCCACATAAGCCATGATATCTCTCTTCATGTTCCTCCACCAGAAGGTTTTCTTCAGATCTTGATACATTTTAATCTTCCCAGGGTGAATCATATATCGGGACTGATGAGCCTCCTTCAAAATCTTCTCCTTCAATTCTCTATTACCCGGTACACATAATCGATCTCCAAACCTCAACACTCCATCAGTCCGGACGTTAAAATCAGCTTGAGATTCCTTGTTCAGATCACTTACAACATCCATAAGGAATGGATCATTCACTTGCTTCTCTTTAATTTCACTGACTACTTCCGGTTGGATCTGAAGATACGACAGGAGCATTCTATCACATTTAGCATAACGTTGGATGTCACATTGTTTTAGGTAATCCAACATTTTTATCTGGCTTGATCTGCAATTAAGCTACATACCCTGATCGGTGACTCATTGGGTCCGCAACTACGTTGGCCTTCCCTGGCTTATACTGTATCTCACAGTCATAATCCTTTAAGAAATCAAGCCATCTCCTTTGCCTCATGTTATGTTCTTTTTGTGAAAATAGGTACTTTAAACTTTTATGATTAGAGTACACAAGAAACTTTTTACCATACAAATAATGTATCCAAATTTTTAGGGCAAAAACAATATCAGCAAGCTCCAGATCAAGAGTAGGGTAGTTCTTCTCATGCACTTTTAGTTGCCTAGATCCATAAGCTACAACTTTACCGTGCTACATTAATACACATCCTAGACCCGCCTTAGAGATGTCGTAGTACACCTCAAAGCCTCCTGAACCTCTAGAATAATCAATACTGAAGTGGTAGTCAAGCCATCTTTTAGCTCCTGAAAGCTCAGATCACACTCCTCAGTCCATACAAACTTGGCCTCCTTCTTCAGCAATTGAGTCAGAGGTATAGCAATCTGTGAGAAATTATCTACAAAATGCATGTAATATCCTACCATGCCTAGAAAGCTCCTAACCTCAGTCACAGAAGCCAGCCTGCTCCAGTTTGTAACAGCCTCTACTTTCCTTGGATCCATAGAAATACCACCATCAGAAATTACATGCCCAATAAACATCACCTTCTCTAACCAGAATTCACATTTACTTAGCTTAACATACAATTTTTCCTCGCGAGTGATTGAAGTACTATCATCAAATGAATCTTGTGTTCCTCATAATCCTTCGAATAAATCAGGATATCATCAATAAACACCACCGTAAATTTATCCAAGTACGGCTTGAACACACTATTCATCAGACACATAAAAGTAGCTGGAGCATTTGTAAGGCCAAAAGGCATAACAGGGAACTCATAATAGCCATAACGTGTCTGAAAAGCAGTCTTAGCCATGTCTTCTGGCTTAATCCTCAATTGATAATAACCGAACCTCAAATCGATCTTTGAGAACATCCGAGATTCTTGTAACTTATCAAATAAATCATCAATACGTGGTAGAGGATATTTATTCTTAATCGTGATTTTATTTAACTAACAATAATCAACACACAACTGCAAAGACCCATCTTTCTTCCTCATAAACAATGCCGGTTCACCCTAAGGAGATACACTCGGTCTGATAAAGCCCTTGTCTTACAGTTCCTATAATTGCAACTTTATCTCCTTCAATTCAGCCAGAACCATACAATAAGGGGGTCTTAGAAACTGGACTAACACCAGGAACAATAGCAATTTCAAACTCAATCTCACAGTGTGGAGGTAATCTAGGTAACTCCTCTAAAAATACATCCTCAAAATCACAAACAACCAGGATGTCCTTAACCGGCACACTACGACTCCCGATAGTGCAGGCATATGCCAAGTAAGCTTTACATCCACCTTTCATCAAATGCTTAGCATGTAAAGTAGAGATTAATACAAGCACCACCTTTTTCTTAATGCCCTAAAAGAAAAAGAGTTCCATTTTAGGAATATTAAAATAAACACTCTTCAGAAAAAGTCAATACTAGCATAATATTTGGCCAGCAAGTCCATTCCTAAAATCACATCGAAATCACCCATGTTCAACAACACCAAGTCTACAACCAAACATTTTCCATTCACCTAAACTATACATCCGAGGATACACAGCATCCGTAATCACAGGAGACCCAGTGGGAGTACACACAGACAATTTACAATCTAGAATACATGGGATAAATACAATGTAGCATGCAAATCATGGAGAAATAAAGGAGTTGGTAGATCTCGAGTCAAACAATATAGATGCAAAAGCTCCACAAATAGAAAGAGTACCTTTCACGACATTTGGAGATGCCTCCGGGTCTTGAACAGTCACTGCGAAGGCCTTTGTCGAGACAGTAGGCTTCTTTCCTTCTGAAACATGGACTGTCTTTGATCTGGTAGCCCTGCTGTCCATATCTAAAACATGCTCCCGATATCTTACGGCGTGCTCGCCCCGGATGTCTCCTCCCACAAAAGGTACAAACTCTTTCCCTTGCCAATCAGCCGATACTCTAGTACCGATCACTGACTGAGCCGGTACAACACTCTTTCCCTTGCTAGTTGTCCTAGTCCTCTTAGACTGTCCAGAAGATCCCACAGCAAATTCGGCACTAACTCCCGTCCGGCTAGCGATCCTCTTTGCATAAAATCTCTCCGTCTCTACTTCATTCTCATAGATTGCTGCCCTATCTAGAATTTCAGTATAAGTCTGGAGTTTTAGAATTGACAATGACTTCTTAATGTCATCCCGTAACCCTTGTTGGAACTTCTTTGCCTTCCTCTGCTCATCCTCTATGTAGAAGGGTGCAAAACGGGATAATTCAGTGAATCTGACATCGTACTCCTTCACCGTCATATTTCCTTGTGTCAACCTCATAAACTCCTACTCTTTCTGATCTTGGAGGCTGGATGGGAAATATTTCTCCATAAATGCATCCTCGAACATCTCCCAAGTAATGACATTATCGGGCACTCCCAATGCCCTCTTCTGCATGTTCCACCAGCTATCAGCTTTGCCCTCCAGTTTATACACCACAATGGTGACCTTCTCTCGATCGGTACACCCAATAACAGCAAATATCTTCTTCATCCTCTTTAACCACACATCTGCTTCTGCCAAATCAGGCTTTCCTAGGAAGCCTGGTGCTTGCTCCGCTATGAATCTGTCATAAGTCGTAGGAGCAAGAAGTGCCAGAGCTGGGTCGGGTACAGCGACCGGAGCCATGTGTCTCTGCTCGATAGATTCTACTACATTGGTCATTCTCTCCAACAGATTGATATAAACAACCTCTCTATTATCGGGCATACTAGCACCAACACAGTCATTTCTTCTACCCCTTCTACTAGCCATCCTATAATCAAGGCAAATACAATGTTATAAGGACAAGAAATCAGTGGAAGGAAAAAGAAATAGTCAACAGTTTAAGAAAATTTAAACCTAGCCTAAGAACCAATCTCTTAAGAGTTCTAGTTGCTTTAACTTCCTCAACCTATTCCTACAGGAATTCAGTACAGAGATTTAAACCTATGCTTCCGCTTTTTGATCAATCAACTCCTAAGGCATCACAATTCTCTGATACCAATTATGACGGAATGGATTTTTTTTTCCTCAGAAATTTCTATCAAGACATAGACAGTATTTAGGATAAAAATACAAAGTATAACTTCTACAGAAATTTTGATAAAGTCGCCTTTGTAACTGGATGAAAATCTAAAAATACAACCTATACAAAACCTATATAACCAACCAGTACAAGAACATAACTATCTATTTAAGCCACAATGTTTCCTACAACACGCGCATACAGGACCACAAATTCCATCCTTGGCATTAATCCATCAAACCACCTACTACACTAACAATTCATAAGTGAGATGCCATCTAGGACCTGTACAGAATATCTAAAAGTATAGAGCGAAAGCTGAACTATTAACCTGCAAAAGCATAGTTTTTCTTTTTCTATTACATACATCACATGCATTTCTATACAAGACCCACATATACATGAATATCCATAGATATAGAATCCATATATAAAATCACATGTCAAGTCAAGTTTTTACGTCCAACTGATTCTCCAAAATAGCTCCAAATTTCTTCGAATCCTCAAAAGTCTTTAGAAAATTCTTTCAGTCACTCTTTCTCATCAGGTACTAGCTCTACAGTCTCATCTGGAGGAAAAAAATAGTAAAATAGTGAGATGAGGCCCAACAAGGTATATACAGATATGTAGTAAATCAGTTATGCAAAATAGTTCTGAAACTATGCAGAAATAGAACGGTTATACAACATAGAACATAGAAAACAGAAAAAGCATAATTTGACAATAATTAAGCTCAGAAATCAGTATAATTCAGAAAGTAGAATTAGAAAGCAAAGTCAGAAACTTTCTCTTTTATATCAGTATATGATAGAAATCAGTACAGAACAGTAAAGAATAGAATAGTGGTGCAGAACAATAAAAAATAGAACAGTGGTATAGAACATAACAGTAATAGACCCTGCCAGCACACCCTACTAGCTGAGGGGGCGAATGATAGAGAATAGACTATGTACATCTCCTCACAATCCAAGGTTATAAATAGAAATGGAGGATCCCATCCCATGGGATCAGATAGTGTGCCTTTTGAAAGTAGGCCAGAATCAGAAACTTTTCTCCTAATTGTAACTCCCCAAGGAAAGGCGGACCACATATAACTCCATGGATAGAGTTATCCACGATCACCACCGTAAAGTTCTAAGGCATGCTAAAGAACCAAACCTGACTGTAATCAGCCCTGGGTCCTAAATAACAAAATCAAAAATAACTCTTAACTTAAAACCTTCTTTCGTAATCAGAGTTTCACAATTACCCTTCAGTTAACTTCAGAATGTTTAGAATATACAGTGACGGTCTTAAAACCCTTCAGTTTTACTCCAAAGGTGCGCAGTAATTTATCAGTATGAGTCCATGTAAAATTTTTAAAAACAAATTACACCAGGAGCTTCATGTCGGTGCCAATTAACTTTTATATAACAAGAGCTACGGTTAAAAATTATTAAAACCCCTTCATCTTCTTACTTAGGGCTTTGCCAAAACTTTCGGACTCAAAACAAGCACCAAACATGTGTTTATTCGTGAAGTCAACGCCATAAATCTAAACACATATACTAAATCATGCAATTTAGCAAAAAAATTGCTAATATTTTCGAATTAGGGTTTCATCACATGCTTTCGGAATCAAATCGAACACTAATTACATGCTTGTTCATGAAATCGAAACCAAATCTTACAATAGACATGGATAAACACAAAATCTAACCGAACAATCGAGGGAAACATGCTTCGTTTGCTTTAAACATGCAACAATAAAGTTTTAGAGCAATTTCATCAATTTTGAAGCAAGAGAAAGCGGTAAAAACAAAAAACAACGTCCGAAGTACACTTGTCTGAGCCTGATCTACCGTTATTTTTACACGGAGTGGATCGAAACGACTGATTTCCTCTTTTTCCTCTTCTTTTCTCCCTCCTATTCATTCGTGCTTTAGCTGCTTCTCGTCCTTCTCTCTTTTGCCTTCCCTTTATAACAAAAACAAAATCCTGACACGGGTAGAAATAGTGACTGTGCTCGAGCGCGCGGTGAGTGTGCAACATTCTACAAGTTCCCGCTTCGAGCGCCTAGCGAGCGTGCGACGAGCGCGGGGTTTCTACCAGGAGCTCGCTCGAGCGCGCCTGGTGCACGACGAGTGGCTAGGCACTAGATTTTGCGCTTGCTACCGCGCCTCGAGCACACGGCAGCGCAACCCTACTGCTTGCTGAACTCGGGTATTTTCCAACTTTTTACCTTTAACCTTCATTTTTCAATGCATGATTGGCCTCTTAATGATTATCATCATTTTAATTACTCCCAATTATCATTTTTTTTTGTTACGGGGCCTCACGCAAATTGCCCCAACTGAATTGATGATTTGAAAAGTGTAATCCGAACTACAATTAGGGTTACATGTTTTAAATTATTGGATGAATTGTAAAAGAAGTAATGGAACTAATGAGGTGTGTACTAAACGTAGATGGCATATTAGGCCATATTTGAAAAGTTATTAGGTTGATACGAAAATTAGAGTAAACTATTAAAAGAGAAGATTTGCTAATCTTATTTTCTAATTGACAAGTAAAGTAGTTGTTGAGGTTGTGCCAACCCTTTCAGAAATTGAAATGGTACTTGAGGATACTTGTGAGATCCAAAATTTCAAACACTAAACTCGCCCCCTTTTTGCATCAATTGAAATTGACCCTTAAGTGGGCATGAATGAAATCGGCCCAACAGTGGAATCGACCCCTTTGGATTCAAGACGGCTGTTGCATGATGAAGCCCGACCCCTCAAGTTCGGCCGTGTGCATGCCTTGCTGGAGAAACTTAACTCCTTAGAATCCAACGAGGTGGCAAAAAAACGGCGACTAAATGGAGTAGGTTAAACAGCTTCATTACCCCACTTACCCTTGAAAACAAGTACGGGAGTAGGTAACTTACCCTACTTACTCCACCAAATCCTCCCTCTATATAAACCGGTTGACGTGAAGGAAGAGGGGAAGGAGAACTCGGTTGATGCGAAAGGAAGGAAGGGAAGGAGAAAGCTTCGGGACGGTGAGATTAGATAGCCCAACTCTCAAGTAAGTGTACCTCGGACGCCGTTTTTAAGCTCATTACAAGTATATTCTGCTCTGTTTCTAAATTCATGCTTTATTACAAGTTACTTCGGACGATGTTTTTCAAGTTCAGTTTTTAGTTCATTTGCAAATGTACTGCACTCTGTTTTGTTGCAAGTAAGCGGATGTTAACATGTTTTTAGTTTACGTTTGAATCTATTCTGAAGTTCATGATGCTTGTTTTCCTACATTCTGAACTTACATGAAATTCAACCAAAGGTTACAACTAGCATTTGACATGTGAAACGAAACCGGCATTCTGCTTGTGAAATGAAACCAGCATTCTGCACGTGAAATGAAACCGGCATTTGGCATGAAAATGGCATTTGCTTGAAATTCAACACGGCCTTCTAAATGAACTCCATCTTGTGTCAAAATGAACTCCGGCTTTTGTTAAAATGAACTCCGTCCTGTGTCAAAATGAACTCCGGCTTTTGTTAAAATGAACTCCGTCCTGTGTCAAAATGAACTCCGGCTTTTGTTAAAATGAACTCCGGAACTTTTGTTAAAATGAACTCCGTCTGTGTCAAAATGAACTCGGCTTTTGTTAAAATGAACTCAAGATCGGCTTTTGTTAAAATGAACTCCGTCTTATGTCAAAATGAACTCCATCTTTTGTTAAAATGAACTCCGTCCTATGTCAAAATGAACTTCGGCTTTTGTTAAAATGAACTCCGTCCTGTGTCAAAATGAACTCCGTCTTATGTCAAAAATGAACTCCGGCTTTTCAAAGAAAAGCACTCCGTCCTGTGTCAAAATGAACTCCGAAAAAATGAACTCACTGTCCCAAATGAACTCCGACTTTAATAAAGAAAAAGAACTCCGTCCCAAATGAACTCTTTAATAAAGAAAAAGAACTCCGTCTTTTAAATGAACTCCGACTTTAAAGAACTCCGGCTTTTAATGAATGCCGTCCTTTAAGAGAAATGAACTCTGGCTTTAAAATGAACTCCGATTTTTATGAAAGTAAGAACTCTGGCTTTTGAGTTTACACACTCCGTCCAAAAGAGAGCTCCGTCCTTTTGAAAGTACTCCGTCCAAAAGAAAGCTCCGTCCTTTTGAAAGAGCTCCGTCCAAAAGAGAGCTCCGTCCTTTTGAAAGTGCTCCACCCAAAAGAGCTCCGTCCCTTAAGAAAAGTGCTCCGTCTAAAAGTACTTCGTCCTTTGAGTAAAAAGCAGTCCGTCTGAAAAGTACTCCATCCTTTGGGAAAACGAGCTCCGCCCTTTGAGAGAACGAGCTTCGTCCTCCGTCCTTCGAGAAAATAAGTTCCGTCCCCTGAGAAAAAGAACTCCGTCCTTAAAATGAACTCCGCCCTAATGTGAAAGCAACTCTAACCCCTTTGAAAAGAAGTACGTCCAGCTTTGTGTAGTCCGGCTTTCAGCACATGAAAATCCAGTCTGCCCTTTTTACACATAAATCAATTCTAGCTCTTTGAAGAGAGGTCTGTCCGGCGTGTGCATATTAAAATCAGGTCCGGCCCTTAAAGCACAAAAACACAACAACTCCGGCTTCCAGTAAAAAGGCACTCCGTCCAAAAGGCACTCCGTCCCTGAGTAAAAAGCACTCCTTCCCTTTGAGCGAAAAGCACTCCATCTCCTTGAGTAAAAAGCACCCCGGCTTTTAAGCACTCCGTCCTTTTGAGAAAAAGCACGCCGGCCTTTGAACACTCCGGCTTTTTGAGCACTCCGGCACTTAAGAAAAGGAACTTCGGCTTTCTGTACTAAAAATAAATCCCAGTACTGAAAGTGAAACCGGCTCCCCTAATAAGAAAAGAGCTCCGACCCTTCCTTGACAAATTCTCAACCGGCCTCAAGTGTATTTAAGGATATGATTTTCGAATTAAGTTATAGGATTTGAAAATGGTTTTCAGTAAACAATATGAAGGAAGTATTCCTGTTTCTGTGTTATTTTAGTCCCTGGACTGACTACAGTCTGGATAGGTTCTCCGGCATGCCTTAGGACTTTTCGGTGGTAATCGACGATAACTCTGACCATGGAGTTATTTCTGGTCCGCCCTGCCCTCAGGGCGTTACGGACAGAAGGATTCTGTTTTTGGCCTACCTTCGGGAGGCACCCTGTACTGATCCCTCGAGATGGGATAGTTCTGTTACCGGCCTGCCTTCGGGAGGCATCCTGTTCTAATCCCTCGAGATGGGATACTCCTGTTACCGGCCTTAGATTGTGTGGAGTGAACACAATCTATCCTCGATTATTCGCCCCCTCAACTAGTAGGAGATACTGACAAGGTCTATACTATTCTGCTCTTAGATTGTGTGGGTGAACACAATCTATCTCGATTCTCCCCCTCGCTAGTAGGAGATACAGATAGTGTTTTGTACGTTTTTGTATTATACCGATTTTTGTTCTGCATCGATTTCTATTCCGTACCGATTACTGTATTGTTTTGAATAAAAGAGAAGTTCCTGATTCTGCTTTCTGGATTATAATGATTACTGATCACCGATTTCTGACTACTAATCTCTAATATCGAAGTATAATATGTTTCTCAATTTGTTGGAGTACATTCTGATTTCCATTCTATTTCTGCACAGTTACATGACTATTTTGCATCACTGTTTCACTGCTCATGTGCATGTACCTTGCTGGGCCTCGGCTCACTATTTTATGTTTCCTCCCCACAGATGAAGCTTTAGAGCGTGTGCCTGACGAGTTGGAGTGATTAGAGCTTGTCTGAAGGATTGAAGCCCTCGAAGCTTATTTTAGAGAAATATTATTGTAATGACTTGACGGATTTCTATGGTTAAACATTTTTGGCTATGTACTCGAAATGAATATTTTGGAATGAATATGAATGCTTCCGCAAGTGTTAGAATAACTTCCGCTATACTATTTATGGTTAAAAGTATATGGGTCCTAGATGGTATCAATGATCCTGTGTTGCACCCAACTCTTTTAGTGTGGGTTTTCAATTGTGTTACGAATGACGAAAAAAAAATCCGTTCCGTCACAATACTTGTGTAAATTGTATCGAAGGATTATGATACCCTATAATTCGGGTGAGAATTCTGAGTAAGAAGTAAGATTGATTAAATCAAGGAAATGTGTTAAGTTTAATTGGAGAATGGAACTACCCCTTTTGAAGTCGGTAGGTGGCTGTTTGAGAATCTGGCTATGAAAATTTAGTAGTATATATGTACTTGGAGGAAAAGACTAAGCCGACTTATTCAGATAGGTGAATTTGAGGCAGATCGAAATCGACCTTGGTCTCTAAGGTTTTGTTTGAAATTGTAAGGCCATTGGTTAAGTGCCATTAAGGATATCCTAAGGACTCTAGAAAATAGGATTGATTAATGGCCTAAGTAAGCTAATATAGGCAGTAATGCCTTTAAGAAGGATTGGGATTTTGTTGTGACGGAACGGATTTTTTTTTTCTCAAAAGCTTCCGTCAAAATAGCAATACCATTAATGGTCTAAACATAAGGCAAGACTTCTGCAGAAATTTTGGCAGAGTCTTCTTTATAACTGGATGAAAAATCTAAAAATACAATCTTGTATAATCATCCATAACCAGCACACAATAACCATCATTCACAATTCCTACAACAAACATTCACAGGATCACATGTGCCATCCATGGCACAAATCCATAAAATCATTTACTACTCCAACAGTTTAATAACGAGATGTCATCTAGGACCTGCACAGTAAATCCAGAGTATATAGCGGAAGTAAACTAAGAACCTGCAGAATCATAGCATTTTTTCTTCTATTATCATACACATCATGAGCTTTCTATACAAAAATCGACATGTTCTAAGACATCAATAATCACAAGATCAGTATACAAAAATCATGTATAGCTAGGCATTTACATCGATAGGCTCCTCCAAAATAGCTCCAATGTGCTATGATCCTTAAAAGTCTTCAAAAGCTTCTCTCCCTTATTACTCTTTTTCATCAGGTAAGAGCTCTACTGTCTGGAGGGGAAAAAACACTAAAACAGTGAGCCGAGACCTAGCAAGATACGTGCATATAAACTGTAAAACGGTTATGCCAAAATGATCATATAACCATACAGAACCATAATGTTTAATCAAATATCATCTACAAAGTAAAGACATACTATAACGATATTAAATCTCATGCTTCATAAATCATTACACTATAGACTGTAAAACAATAACTATAAACTTTACTGATGCATGGTAAAACTGAAAACAATACTCTGTACTATTCATTGTCATCTTTTCACTGTATACGATTCATTATCATCTTTTCATCAGATGATACTCTATCATCTTTTCACTGTACAATACATTCTCATCTTTTATCGTGACATATCTTAACAATTTCAGACCCTGCCAGTGTACCCTACTAGTGGAAGGGGCAAATGATCAAGGATAGATTGTGTTTAGTCCACATAATCCAAGGCCTATCATGTCATATATATCCCATCCCGAGGGATATCTGTACTGTGTGCCACCCAAAGGTCAGCCTATGCCCCTCCTAGCTTAACGTCCTTGAGGACAGGGCGGACCATGAATTGCTCCATAGACAGAGCTATCCTCGATTACCATTGTAAGTTCTAAGGCCTCACCCAAGAACTTACTTGGACTGTAGTCAGTCTCGGGTCTCAAAATAACTGTAACGGAAATCATCTCTTTATTGAAAATCCCATTTTTGAAATCAAACTTTCACAACACAATTTTAGCACTTCTTTAAATTTACATGGAAATTTTGTCGGTATAAGTTTGTACATATTTTCGAAAATAAACTATACGGGAAGCTTCATTTTGATGTCAATTAACTTTCATATAACAGAAGCTACGGTTAAAACTCATCAAAACCTCTTCATTTTCGTATTTAGCGCTTCGCCAAAACCTTCGAACTCAAATCGATCACTAAACAAGTCTTATTTCATGAAATCAAAGCCATAATTCCAGATATATATACTCGATCATGCATTTAAACCATAAATCTCCAAAATTTTGAGTTAGGGTTTTGCCATGTTCTTTCAATGTCAAAATAAACACATAACACATGCTCATGCACAAAATTGGAGCCAAATACTTCCATAAACATGAACAAACATGAAATCTAACTGATTAATCAAAGGAAAACATGCTTCATATACTATAAACATGCATCAACATCATTTTCGTCCACTTTAAAGCAAAATAAACGGTAAAAATGAAAAATAACGTCTGAGGTACACTTACCTTGATGCGTGCTTTAACTTTTATAACTGGCTCATGGATGGATTCGAGCTCCCGGGCCTCATTCTCCCTTCTTCTCTCTCTAAGATCGGCGTTCCCTCTCTCTCAAAAACCCTAAACCCGTGTGAAAATGAGTGGAGAGAAGTCAGATCACGTTTTTATACTACGCCTGCCGCTCGGCTTTCGGGCAGTCCGCTGCTCGGCTTTCGGGCACTCCGCTGCTCGAGTGGAGCTCGAGCAGCCAGCATGCGGAGGACTTCGGATTCGCCACTGGTTTTTCCGCCCGATAGGAGGGCTCGAGCCCACAGCAAGCGCCACTCAGCTACTTGCTGAATTCGGGTGTTTTCCAACTTTTCACTTTCAACTACCACTTTTTCACTACATGCATAGCCTCTTACTGATATTAATCACCTTAATCACATCTAGTTATCACGCTTTTGGTTCCGGGTCCTCACATTTGTTATTCTATATCAACAGGTAATTGCCCACTAGCAAAGTTGGGGAGAAGTTTGTGGGTTAAAAGTTGCTTCACCCGAAATTGAGATCTTGTGATGAGATTTTGTCTTGAGAAATTTATGGATATTACTTTGAGGATAATGGATATCCTGCAAATCTGCAAGTTAGGGACTGTAACTAGGATGGATCCTGATTGCATTATATGTAAACAGATGCCCTTGGGCTAAGAAGGAGAAGAATCCTTAGTGTGAATTGCTCCTTCATAAATCAGAATTAGCAACTGGAAGTTTCAGTCTAAGAAATTATGGGTAGATTTGAGTGTTTGAGACAATGGAGTATTGTATTCCTAAGTTGGGAAGCCAAATCGTGTCTGAGATGTTGGAGCTATAACTTGTGTGACGAATTTAAAAACTACATTGAATCCATGGTGAATGTGTTATTGTAATCTCTGATCCTGTTGTGGTTTGAGGATTTGAGGGAATCATTTTCTAGATGTGGATATTTTGAGATAAGTAAAATCATGGCTGTTGTGTAATCCGAGTGCACCAGATGGAGTTAGTACTACAGGAAAATGTCGAGTTGATGACATGCCAATTAAATCGAGGCATTTTGTTGGTTTAAAGTTCGAAATTAAGATAAAAAAGTGGTTAACAAAATAGGATTGCCTTCGAACATAGTGAATTTAGATCTGGAAAGGACATGTCAAATAGTAAGGATCAAGGCGATTCTGAAGTATATGGTTTTCTAGGATAACCATCTTAATTTAGAAATGAATTAGAAACATTAAAGAAGCTCCTTGATTCTGAAAAATTTAAGCATCGTTAAATTTTGAGATGAAATTTCTGTAAGTGGGGGAGAGTGTGAGATCTTGATCCTGAAATCTGATAACTATGGGGTGATTAAGTTTACAATAATTATGATTAGGTTCAAGAATATGGGATAAATTGATAGTGAAGCAAAATAAGCAAAATGGGCAAAAAGGGGTGAAAGATCGGATCGACGCTCGAGCACCAAAGTAGGTGTGGATTTACGCATAGGCTCGCTCAAGGCTCGCCCTAGGTGAGGCGGGGGCGAGGAAACCACGGCAGAGGGGCACTATTTTGTGGGAGCTGGCACTTGATGAGCGCCTAACCAGCGCTCGAGCGCCGGCCTTTAAAACGTCCACCGACCTACTATAATTCATTTTAAGTTTGGGAAAGGGGGAGAGAGAAAATCAGACCAAGCACGACTGCAGCGAAGGGGAGAAGGAGGAAGGGAAGAAAATGAAGGTAAGAAGAGAAATTCGTCACTTTCGGTCCGATTTGGGTAAAAATAATAGTAGAGCAGGCTAAGGCAAGTGTACCCTGAATGTTACCCTCTATTTTTACTACTTTTCTGTATCTCTAAATATGTATTTATGCCCTAAATTTACGTTTCTACATGTTTTGAATAAATAAAGCATTTTTCAGTTAATTAATCGAATAGATTTCAAGTTTATCTGTATGTATTGCGATATAGGGCTTCAGTTTCATGATTGTACATGCTTTAGGTGTCCGATTATCATCCAAAAGCTCCGCATCAAACCCTAGGTCGAAAAGTAGAGATTGATGATTAAGTTTTCCTGATTCCTATAATATGTTAAGGCCTATGAGGAAATCTTAGTCTGAAAAGTCCCATAGGAATATACTGTAGAACTTCTAAGATGTTTTGAAATTATCTAAAGGATCTCCGATAAAGGTTTAGTCTGAAAAGTCCTATAGGAATGCACTGTTAATGTTCTGGGGTATTTTGAAGTTATTTGAAAGATTACCAAGCAATGTTTAACTGGCTGACTGAAATACAATAAGTTAAGGGTTAAAGAATAAGAAGAAATTTATGAATCCTAAGATGGAAATGCTAATTGGAGGTTTGATGAAGTTTATCTGACAAACTGCATTTGAGGAGTTAATCTGAAACTATATCGTTGAGTTATAGAGACTTTGAAACTGACTGAAGGTTTAATCGTATGAATTGGAAAGGTTTTAGTGGTTCGGAGAATTATGGTTAATGAAATAAGGATAAGAATGTCCCCCATTAAGTAATTAATAGGATTCCGATATAGCTTGTCCATGACCTCATCCTTAGGTCACTGCATTGAAACACTTAATAATAGACATCAGAACTGCATTGAATAATAGCTAATCGAACTAAAGAAACCATCCTACCCTTGGGATGTAAAGTATGGAGGGTATGTAAGAAATTAACCTGAATAGAAATCATCCTGCCCTCGGGATTAACGTATGGAGGGTATGTACAGATTAAAGTGAACAGAAATTTTCCTGCCCTCGGGATGTAAAGTATGGAGGGTTTGTAAATGAATAAACTGAATAAGAACCATCCTGCACTCAAGATGTAAAGCTTGGAGGGTTTGTAAATGAATAAACTGAATAAGAATCATCCTACTCTCGGGATATAAATATGGAGGGTTTGTCAATGAATAAACTGAATAAGAACCATCCTGCCCTCAAGGGATGTAAAGTATGGAGGATAACAGATTTAAATGGAAATTGAATGTTCTGAAATATGAATTCTGAACTGAGAACTTAGTTAAGGTTCTGAAATATGGATTCTGAACTGAAAACTAAGTTAAGGTTCTGAAATATGGATTCTGAACAGAGAACTAAATTAAGGTTTCGAAATATGGATTCTGAATTGAGAACTAAGTTAAGGTTCTGAAATATGGACTCTGAACCATGGACTAGATTAATGCTCTGAAATATGGACTTTGAACCAAGGACTAGATTAATACTCCAAAATATGGACTTGAACCGAGAACTAGGTCAATGTTCTGATATATGGACTCTAAATGGAAAACTAGGTTAAGGTTCTAAAATATGGACTCCGAACTGAATTCAGAATCAGGAACTAAGGATTTAAAATCATAGGTTTTCTGGTATTCTGCACCACAATAGACTCTGAACCGAAGGATGTGAAATCATGGGTTTTCTTGTATTCTACATAGCAATAAATTTCCTAGTATTCTGCATAGTATTTATGCTTCTAATCTCTCGCCTGCATGCATGAATTTCCCGCATCCCTTTTTAAGTTCTCTTCTGAAAATACATATACGTTCTGTACATATATAAAACTATATGTTCTCACTATTTTGGATACATTTACTGAGTTATTAAGCTAACTTCTTACTTTCTGTTCTCCCCTCCAAATAAGCAAAAGCCTGAAAAGGATTGAAGTCAGATCTAGCTAGAAGAAGGGAAAACTCGTAAGTTTTAAAGACCCTAAAGGACCTCGGTGGATCAAAGGATTTTGGATTCTTGTAGCTATCACTTTGGAAATGAACATTCTATATTACGATAATGTGAAAAATGTTATATCATGTTCAGGTCCTAGATGGTATCTTTTTCTGATTTTGAAATGTTGGATATAATGTGTCGTGTCGGAGCCATGGATGATACGGCAGTTTGTGATCCTATGAATGTGTTTTAGGAAAATTTATGGTACATGATTAGATGTGTGCTTGTACAAGTTGTTTAATATAGGTTCTATTTTTTTGTTTTGGTATAAGTGCAAAGGAAACTCTACTAAAATCTCTACAGGATTTAAATGATTTAAGTTCTGTATGTATCTAACGGAGGGTCCTATAAGAATTAGGATCCATTCCGTCACATCCTTAGACCCTAATTTTAATTATATTAGTTTAATAAGTCGTGATTATCATAATTTAAAACTCGAATCTTATTTACGGATTAACTTTTTAAGGTTTACAACGTCGGTTCTCGATTTTGTCAATTCTGGGTCTTTGGGCTTTTCAATTCAATTTCTCCCACGTTTTTTGACCCTGATTCTTTTATATTAATTTAAGTACTCATAATTACCATATTTTAGAAACCGGTACCTTATAAGTATAGTAGAGTGAGGTATTTAAGTATTGGAGTAACAATACTTCAGGAAAATCAATAAAAAAGAACAATAATTGAAGGAACAACATAGTGTGCACTTGCCCGGATTTTCAGCTTCACTCGGCTTCTGATTTCTCCTTCTCTTTTCTACCTCTTGGTTGTTCCTTCTGCTTCCTCCTTTCATTTTTCCTTTCTTCCTCTACTCCCTCACGTGTCTTTTATATAATTTGGGCTAGATTTGCTGAGTCACCTTACTTTGAAGGAGTTACTACCATCCAACTCCACCAGCCTACCAAATTTAGATTAGTGTTCATAAATAAAGCTGATTCATCCCCTAACTTTGCTGAATTATTTTTGTAAATTTTTCTAAGTCATAATACTATTTTGTGGCCTTAAGATGCTACCATGTGGCCGCTAAAATTGTTGAATTATTCTCAACTTTGTGGACTTTTGTTGAGGTAGGTTGCTATTAGCTTGGTTGCTGACTTGCTATTGCTATCGTGCTGCATTTTCCTACTGAAGTGAAGTTCTCACTTGCTGCTGGTTGAAGCTTCCGGGTGTGAGTTAAATTCTTGTGCCATGTGTGTGCTATCTTCCTACTAAATTATTGGAAATATGATGTTGTCATGTGGCATTGCTAAATTCTTGGTATTTTTGCAATAGTGTGAGCCTACCCCTTACAGCTGAATTATCATATATATACTACTACCTGAACTACGTTTGCTACTGCCCAGTTTATTTTTAGCCCATTAGATTTAATATGGTTGTTTAATTGGCTGAAATTTTGGTGGTCGACCTGTCTTCTTGTCAACTGAAACTAATTCAGTTGCTAATCGGTTCCATTGATTAATTTTTGCACGCTTGCTGTATCTCAAGGTGAACCTCTAGCTTTTGAGTTTTAACCATTTATTAATCTTAATTTTACATATACTACCTTCATTGTAACTCACAAGTTTTGTGAATTTTTGGACCTTACAAGTATAATTTGCTTGAAATCCTTAAATTAGTTTTCAAGATACCATATTGTCAATCCATATGGCATACTCCTACTAATAATTCTAAAGCTATCTTAAGACCCCATCTGTCCGCAATTTTCCTTACAAGGGAAGCCCAAAGAAAGGATGTTAAAACCTTAAGAAGAAATTCTCAATTACAATATTTTAATTGTAAATGTTTTGGACATATTTCTTCCAAATATCCAAATAAATCCTTATTTATTGGCGGGTAAGATGAAATAGTTGAGGAACCTCTTGAAGAACAAGTATATAAACTCAAATTAGAGAAGTTTGATAACTTAAAATGATAATGACTCATAAGTTTTTTCTCCTGCCTAAACTCCCATTCTTCCTACCCGGATACGAATTGATATAATTCAAAGGGGTTCTCGTTTTATGACCTTAGATAAATTGTATTCAAAAGATAAAAGCTCAAAGAACCGGAACTAGTAAATCGGGAACCGAAATCGTAAGTGGTAAAATGTTGATTCGTTGATTGGGTGTTAAATTGTGATAATCATGACTTATTGAGGTTATATAATCAAAAATAAAGTCCAAGGATGTGAAAGATTGGGTTAGAATGGTCAAAATGGGTCTCGACGGCGAAAACGCAACGCTTTTCCGAGCGCCGAGCCCTCCTTAAATTCAAGGCAAGTGTTCTCATAGTGTTTTATGTATTTTCGCTGGGTATTTTGTGTCGATACCCATGGTGAACAAGATACCATTTGCGATTGGTTTCATTGTCAAAATGTGAATCCCCACGTTGATGCATATGGCATACCTCTCGCGCGTCCGGACCTCTAAACGGGCGCTACTAATAATTTAAAGCTATTGTCTTAAGACCCCATCTTCCGTAATTGTTTATCCGAAATTGTAGAATTTAATGGAAATTTGTTCTTAAAGGAAGCCCTTCTATTTGGAGTTAAATGTATAAATTGATTTGAGATTATAGTTACCCATGCCTCGGGTTCTATAGATTTGTCCAAAATTCCAAGAATATCCAAATAAATATCGTGATTTTCTTGTTTAAATGCCGATTAAGTGATTTGTGTTTGTAGAGAGAGGAAGTTGAGGCACAACAGCAAGCACGACGAGAAAGAAAGGGGAGAGACCACGGTTGTGATTCGATTTATTCCAAAATGTTGAATGTTTAAAGTACATGAAATCCATGTTTATTGAAATAAGCATGAAAATAGTGTTCCTTGTCTCGAAAGCATGTAATGAAACCCTTTGATTTAATATTTATGCATGGCATCTATGACATTAATTTCATGAAAAATGTAAATAAAGATTAGAGAAGTTTGAAATAGCTTCACAAAGACATTATGACCAACCTCTTGATGTGTATTAAAGTTAGTTGAAAGTATATTGAGAAGTTGTGAAAGTTGATTTTCTATAAAGAGATGGTTTCATTAGGACTCGGGACTTTTTCTTTGATAACTCCCATTCTTCCTACCTGATATCATACCCATATGATCTTATTGACATATTTATGTTATGAAGTACCGTTTTCTTGTTTTATTGATATGTTATATAATATCAAAACTACCATTCATTGGCATCATCATTCCATCTTTTACACTTATCATTAACTATTTTGTTGTTTTTCCCTTCGATGAGACAAAGTTAATTCTTGCAATCGTTAGAAGTTCTTGAAGACTTTTGAGGACCATAGCACATCGGGAGCTATTTTGGAGGAGCCCGTTGACGTAAAGGCCTAATTGCATATGATTTTTGTATACCGATCTTGTGATTATTGATGTTTTAGAACATGTTGATTTTTGTATAGAAAGCTTATATAAATTATCATGGATAGTGAAATGTTGTTGTAGGAATTGTGAAAGATGGATAGGTGTGTGCTTGTAATGGATGATTATACCCTTTTCATATTATGTTTTCAATCTTTTACACTTACATTAAAATGAATAGAATGCTTATAAAATTATCATGGATAGCGGTAGTTATATCAACGTGATCTCAACTAATAATATTTATTGTTTCAGGTTAAAATCTATCCCGTATTTTAATCCATACAACATCTAGTGGATTGACACATCTTTTATAGCTATTAAAGAATATTATCTTGTACCCATTTAATATTTCAAGTACAAAGATCATATTTTATGTGACATTATACAAAATGTTGTGGGTCATGTCATTCTTGAACACCCTTAACTATACGACTTAGATGTAACAATTCAAAGTCATTCTAATTTCTACTCTTTTGTTCATAAGGAAAAAAACTTTACCTCTATTCCTTACCCCCAAAACCAATAACTCCTAATAAAGAAAGGGTTGTGATAGTAAAAAAAGGATTATATATCATTAGTTCCACTATCTTTAAATGAGCAGTTATAAGTAAGTCTATTGTGTTTACTGTTATTATTCTCAAAGTCCTTATGAACCCTTCTGTATTGATTCCTCCTCCAAAACTTTCAAGACTTCTTTTCCAATGACCTCCCAAATCACTTATAACCTTTATATGACATTTAACGTGCTATTGATTTCGTTCCAAGTGCATCTATCCCAAACTTATCTCATTATAGGATAAATCCTCTTGAACATACCAAACTCCAAAGACAACTTGAGAAACACCTTTGCAAAGGATTTGTTTGAGAAAGTATGAGTCTATGTGCAGTGTGATGACTTAGGTTCAAAAACATAATAAATTCTAGCTATTAATCTAAAATAATTAAGATTAAGGTAATTGAGTAAAATAAAATTGTGAAAAAAATTAAGTTGGGAGGTAGAAAAATGACCAAGGCCTTAGCGCCCGGGTGGCGCCTTGGGCACACCCGGGGCACATTTAGCAGAAACACGCGCTCAAAGAGCGCCTAGTTGGCGCTCAAGCATAGGTGTGTTTTATGGGCAGCGCATGGTTGTCGCTCAAGCAATGCTGAATCCCCGACCAGCTTCTAAAATGCCGTGTGCATTTTTCTTCGACCAACTTCGGCATTTCCAGCAGAGAATAGAGGGAGAGAAGAGGGAAAGGGGAAGAAAGGAATTAAGGAAGGAATTTCGGGCTGTTCTACTCTAATCGAAGTAAGAAAAACGGTAGCTCGGGCTAAGGCAAGTGTACCTATAACTTTTTTTTCGTTTAAATACCTTCATTTCATTATATATGTTTGAAAACTTCCATTACCAAAGATTTGTTACGATTTATGTGATTTCCTCATAATATCTTGAGTAAATTTTTAGTTTATGCACATATATGTTAACGTATAACTCCGATTTCGTCGTTTGAGGTGCATGTTGCGTTCGTTTGGCATCCAAACAGTGAACTTGAAACCCTAACACGAAATTTGGGTTTTATGTTCTAAATGCATGATTTTTTTTATGTATTTTGAATTATGAAATTAATTTCATGAATAAACATGTCTTGGGTGTTTGATTTGTGTCCAAAAACTTTGTACGAAACCCTAGCTTGAAAATTTGGGGATTTCGGTTCGAATGTATAATTTTGTGTATGTATTGCAATTTAAGGCTTTCATTTGACGTTTTGGTTCATGATTTATGTACAATTTCATCTGAAAATTTCGTATAAAAATCCTAGAACCAAATTTGGGAATTTTAGTTCGGAAATTTTAGGTTTTGAGATGCAAGTGCTAAATTGGTGCTTTATCAAAGTTTATTAGATAATTTGTATTCAAAAGCTTTGTATGGAATAGTATATTCAAATTATGGAAGCTCCTTTGAACTTATCTGAAGGGATAAACGTATAAGTTTGAATTTGGCTTTTCAATATGAGGAAATTTGGCTAAGGAAATATGTGCAAGAATCCCTTCAGATAAGTATTTTAGTTCAATATTTCAATTAAATGTCTCAGTTGAGCATTTTAGTTAAGGAATTTCATATAAGCATTTCAGTTATGTGTTTTCCGTTAAGTAAGTGCATAAGAAATTGGCCCTAGGACTATGATTTAGTCAGAGATGGTTTTTCGGCATACCTTAGAACGTTATAGTGGTAATCGAAATTAACTACATCCATGGAGTGACATGTGGTCCGCCATTCCTTGGGGCGTTAAGTGTGGATGATAGATTCAGTTTATGTGATGGACCGGCCATATTCCACCACATAAGACCGTCGTCAAGCCTATCCTTTACATCATATATAGAATAAATATCAACTAGGTGGACATGAAAATTTTTCTTTTCTCTTATATATATATACCATTCATTTCGTACACAGGATCGCTTAAGGCCAAACTCTTTAAGTTGGCCATCACAGTGTTAAGTCAAATACCTGGCCGGCCAACACTTGGGTTGGTCGACTATAAAAAAAACTTAACATGACATGAGATGCTACTAGAAATATCAACTTCATTCATCCATATTATAATTACGGAAACATGCTAACATCCATAAATTCTTTTACAGCGGAACTGTTTTACAAATCCTTCTCAAAACATCAAAAGAAAATACATCAATTCTTTCACTGATCAGCTCCGGCCAGCTAGTCGTCTAGTTACTTGATATGACTCTACTCAATTTTGTCCTCCATAAGCTTCTCATCATCTGAAAAATGGTAAGAGTGAGCTACAAAATCCAGCAATGTACCCACATGTAGAAAATATTAACATACATGTAATTCGGATCAAAGTAGAGGTTCATAACATAAAATTAGCATACGAAAAGTTATCATATCAATTCTTCTTAAGTTCAGAAATCCTTGTTCTTCTTCTTATTATCTTATCTTCAGAAAATTCATAAAAACCGAACGAAGTACTTATCATCTTTAGGGACCAAATGGGAGCGGACAACATTGAGGAAGGGTTGTGTGCTACCCCACAACCTAGAGCCGTATCCTCTCATTATGCTCCGCGAGGCGGGAGGTAATGCCTTTAACCCTACATATGGGGCCGTAGTCCGAAAGCCTTATGCCACCGGAAATTCCCCCGTGGCCCAGGGACAGTCCTCGAGTGTCACTCCAATTTCCTTTATCTATCTTTAACAGTAAGTTTAATGGAAACTCAGTTCTTAGTTCATATCTTTTAATGGCCATCCATCATAGTTCAAAAGTCAAAAGTCGTAGAGTTCTACTTGTTGTCCGGATTACATATATTTTTTCTTATTCTCATAGCCTTTGTTCTTAACTTTAAACAGTTAAAGTCCGTAAAGCCTTTTCTTAAACATATTAAAACCGAAGGTCTTTTATCAAAATATCAAAGGTCTTACTTACCAAGCCGAAGGTCTTTTCTCAAAAGCCGGTTTCAAATCATTGATCTTATACGTCACTTTATAAGCCGGTTTCAATTTCATGGGGCAAATTCCGATTTCAAAACATGCTCTAGGGCCGGTTTCAATTTCATGGAGGCAAATTCCAATTTCAAAATACATTCTCTTAAGGCCGGTTTCAACTTTCATGGACAAATTTCCAGTTTCAAAATGCTCTAAGGCCGATTAAAATTCATGGGAAAATTTTCGGTTTCAAATATGCTCTAAGGCCGATTCAAATTCATGGAACAAATTTCTGATTTCAAAGTGCTCTAAGGCCGGTTCAAATTCATGGGCAAACTTTCGGTTTCAAATATGCTCTAAGGCCGGTTCAAATTCATGCACAAATTTTTGAATACCTTTCTTTTAATAAAACCGGAGGTTTTTTTTTTCTCAAAGGTTGGAAGTCTTTTCTTTAAACGTGCAATTATCAAAGTTCATACAGATTGACAAATAACCATACCTCGAGCATAACAAAACCAAACATGATGAATAACAGGGCTTCTTTTAAACATGAGGTTAATAGTGATTCTTCCTTAAATCAAACAATCAGAACAAACATCATACATACCGTAACATAAGTTCATCAAAAATCAGATATACTTGCGTTGCAAATATGAGTACATTTGCATTAAATCATAATCTTAAAACAAAGTATACTTGCATTAAACATATGATCAACAAAAATGTGAGTACTCTTGCTTGAATTCCTTTACTTCACCCTGAAATTCTGGTCTTCCTTTACTAAAAAGCTCATTCGAGAGCCTCTTCCTAACCTCTTTCCTTACGCTCTCTAGTTCTTATTTATAGGCCCTTGGGGGTGGTTGACCTGCCCTACCTACTACCGCCAGACCCAAGGGCCTATAATGGGAGTCGGTTACCTACTCAGGCATGGTTATTCTGACTCTACTTTTCGTAAGGGTTTCCTAATTATTATTTTTGGTCAACTAGCCTTGACCGGATTTAGGTTTCTCCTTTGTGTTTTCGGTCAACTAGCCTTGACCTGGTTTAGTTGTTCCTTTCTACATATTCCAGTCAACTGGTGTTGACCGAATTTTACTTACCTGTAACATTTTTGGTCAACTGGCGTTGATCGGATTACTTTCTTCTTTCCTTTCCTTCCAGTCAACTAGTGTTGACCGGATAAGCCTTCCTTTACGTTTTCTGATCAACAGACGTTGACCAGATTACGTCTTTCTTCATGCTTTTCGGTCAACATTTGTTGACCGGATTTCCATTCTTATCACATTTTTTGGTCAACTGGTGTTGACCGGATAGCCCTCAATTTTTCTTGACTCGATGTTGGGGACTTTCTACGTTTTAGGATCTGGGCCATTACAGTTTAGATCAAAATTAGATATACCTTTGGGAGGTATGCTGATATATAAATCCCAAAAGAGGGGATTTTTTGTTCAAGCCTTGAATTGTGTGGAGTAAATACAATCTCTTCTCGATTACTCGCTCCCTCAACTAGTTGGGCCTACTAATGGGCCTTTTTGGTTAATAAAGTTGGATTTTTAAGAATAAGTGAAGTTTGAACTTGGTTGAAAGCATTTGATTTGCTTTTAAAAAAAATTAGCGTTTCTCCACGTTTGTTTTGTTAAATATTTTTTTGATATCCGTATAAGTATTCTTTTTTGGTTAATAAAGCTAATGAGATTTAAGAATAAGTAAGTTTGAGCGCGGGTTAAGACTTCCGGTGTGCTTTCATGACAAATTAATGTCTGTCTTTATTCGTTTTGCAATATGTTCTTAGTATTTGCCTAAACATTCTTCTGTTACAATATGTTTATATAGAACGATTTAAATTTCATGTTTTTATGATACACTATTGGGCTTCAGCTCACTCTTCTGTTTTTCTCACTCTAGATATGCTGAAATTTGATAAGGATTGAAGATAGGATTTAGCTAGCAGGAAGAACATTTGATGGACTTGAAGATCTTTAAAGAGTATGGAGACCTTAAAAAATTTTGGATATACGTGATTTGTTTTGAATAAAGTTGGTATATGATAATGAGTTTATTTATTTTGCTTAGATTTATTTATGGTTGTACTTGCTTCCACATTGTTTTGATGTTTTATTTGTATTGGTCCTAGATGACATCTCTCTTAGATTCAATACGATTTAAATTTCATGGATGGTATGATAGTCACCCGTGTATGTGTATTGTAGGATGAATTATGATATTTTGTTTAGTTATGTGCTTGTACAGGTTCCTTTGAACAGGCTGTAAATTTTGATTTCAGTCTAATTATAGAGAAAACTCTGCCAAAATTTCTGTATATTAACATTTGATGGACTTGAAGATCTTTAAAGAGTATGGAGACCTTAAAAAATTTTGGATATACGTGATTTGTTTTGAATAAAGTTGGTATATGATAATGAGTTTATTTATTTTGCTTTCGTAGATTTATTTATGGTTGTACTTGCTTCCACATTGTTTTGATGTTTTATTTGTATTGGTCCTAGATGACATCTCTCTTAGATTCAATACAGTAGTTAAGGGTACTGTGTCGGAGCCATGGATGATATGATAGTCTGTGGTCCTGTGTATGTGTATTGTAGGATGAATTATGATATTTTGTTTAGTTATGTGCTTGTACAGGTTCCTTTGAACAGGCTGTAAATTTTGATTTCAGTCTAATTATAGAGAAAACTCTGCCAAAATTTCTGTATATTTGTGAATATTAGTTTTTTTGTTTATTGACAGAAAGTCATTAAAGGATAAGGATCCATTCTATCACAGTTAATATCAGAAAAAAGAGATGCATTAGGTTTGATCAGAATCATATGCGGAAGCTTAGGATCAGTTAAGATTTGGCCGAAATAGGTAGATTAAGGTATGGGATGGTTAAGTTAGAATAGTTTGAGGTATCTTAGTTTGCCTAAACTAGATCGGACTTCATTTGGAACTTAGCATTTAAGCTAGTTGATACCGTATGTAGGCCTAGACTTATCAACTTAGGTTTGAGGATTCAGGTTAATTTGTTCTATGTTGAGGCGATAGGATTAGAAGAAATATTTAAGTTTGGGCCTTAAGGAGTTAATTTTGAAATGCATCGACCTTAACCCCTCCCTCTACTCTAATTATTGGAGAATAATAATTTTGTGATGTTTGTGGTTATAGGAAGTAACATGACTTCTAGACAAGGGCCTTCCTCAAGGTGTTGGTCGACCGCGAGGATGAGGAAAAAGAAATTGAAGGCACCATGAGCCTTAAATTTTATTGGTGCCGATTTGGTGTTTGAATTAATCGGTGTTGATTTGAAGCCTAAGTTAATTGATTTCAATTTGAGGTTTAGGTTCGATCGGCACTAGGTTGAGGTTTTCGGGTTGGTAATTTGTTAAGAAGGGATGCTTGATATATATATCAAGTATGATGGATAAGGTGGGACTGATGGCTCAAGGCCAGTATAACATAGGGCTAATTCAGGTATAACGAATCCAATGGTGTGTTCCTGGAAGCTCTATGGATGAGTGTTTTGTTTCAGTGGAATATTGGAAGCATGATCTATTTGAGGTAGATCAATAGTATAATTTGGAATATTTTGTGCTTCCTTGAGTCGAATAGAAAAGAAATCCGATGCTTGGGATCAAGGTTTCATGGTGATAACATCGGTATCGAGGTGATGTCTATCATGATGGAAGGCGATATCCCTGAAATCCTTAATATCTCAAAATGTGCATCGTTTGGGACTCTAAAATTATATGAGTGGCATTGAGGTGTGTTAATGTGACCATAGTGTGATGCCAACCTTTGACACGGTAATTGGGGATATTCCTTAAAGAGAATGGTTTAGTGATTATTGTTAATTAATAGTTTGAGGATATGCCAGGGTCAATTCTAATATTTGAGGACTTTGTGTAATGTTGGGGACGTATGAATTTAATGTTATTAAGAATTACTCCAAGAATTTTGTGGTAAGTAGAATGAAGTTTGTGATGATTTCATTCATGAAATTTTAGTAGTCTAAGGCATTATTAGTTTTGCTCAATGATAGTACCCTGAGTAATAATGGAGAGTTACTGTGCACACAATGGGGAAAGTGTGACTTCAGGACATAAAAGTTTGGGCATGAATACGATTTTGCGGATATTGAATGATGGAGGATTTTTAGAAAGAAGCGATTGATGTTGTGAAGGTATATGCACTTCTTGAGTTTAATCAGATCTAATAAACTGATCTAACAAATATTTTCTAAGGATCGTAGAGTCGCAAGGCATTTGGCTTTGGAATGACTAGTATTCCTAAAGATGAGATCTATGAAGATAACCTTCGAGAGATTTAGGGTATATTATTGGTCGCCTATTTGGGTTGACCCCTGATGGGTCTGATACATTACAGTAGGATGTAATCTCCTTAGGGAAGGATAGAATTATGTTCATTTCATTCTGTGATAGGGTCCTTCCCCGTTATAAGTGGGGGAGAAGTTTGTGATTGAAATTGTTTTGCTCATAGTTAGGATTAATCGATGAGATTCTTACTTGAGGAAATTGTATAAGTCGTTCCATGAAATTGAGGATTAAGGAAATACAATATAAAGAAGAGTTTGTGAGCATTACCTTCGGAGTTAGTTTTTGTTAAATAATTGTTGAAAACAAATGGTTACGCTACTAAGGAATGACGATCATATGATGTTGTGAATGGATGAACCTGTCAAAGGATCACAAGGATGAACCCCGATATCTTTAAGAGTAGTAGACTTTTATATGGGTGAATAATGTTGGCAAAGAGTGTTGGGCGAATATGATGTTAATATTCGAAGCATTGGAATTATGAAATTTTGAAGTAAGAAATTCTCAAGGTTGTGAGTTATCAGCAAGAACTTGAAGTCACAAATAATTGGGTTTTGAGAATTAAGCAATAATCTAAGATTGATATTGACTTCTTAGAGACTGTATAATTGTGGTTTCTAATCTTGTGATAATTTAAGGAATTAGAAAGATGTTAGTTTGATGACACGCCTACGAAATAAAGAAAAATGTAAGATGTTCTATATTTAAGGTTTACTTCTGTTTTGAAATTTATGTCAAATCTTAACAAATTTTGAGTAGAGAATTTTGGGTAATAGGCTAGATCAGAAGTGGTGGAAAAGTATGGCCATACAATTGATCAAAGAATTGTATCCAAAGCATTAATGATATGAAATCATGGAACAAAGAGTCATCAAGTGTTTTTTTAGGATAATTTAGGTGACCCACCCATCATGATTATGGATAACGCGTTTGGATGGAATCAGTTGGCTTATTGGTGTGCCAACGAGATCCTAAGATTGTTAAGTGTTCGAGTTTGGGGTTTTGGGGTGACGGCCTAGCGCTGTATGAAATTTTGGGTGATTGATATAAGTATAGCTCTTAATTTGATTGAATTTGAGGAATTGTCGGGGATGTTTGTGTGATATGATCATTTTAGAACATGTTCTAATTATAGTTTCCTTGCGATCTAAGTTTTTCATGTGGATTGTTTAAGTTAGAGAAATGTCGATTTAATGACATACCAACAAATTAATGAGGATATAGAGTATTCTGATTTGGGATATGATTGTAATTTGAGGTAGTTGCCAAAATCTTAGCCAATTTGATGGGAGATATTGTGGGTGTCATGTTAAAATGAATGGGATGGTAGATTACAATTGAATGGTCCATGGTTAGGAAATTAATTAGTGCACAGCTGGAAGCGTGGTGAACCCGCGTATTCCGATGTTCAATTGGGGCTCAAAGGGATGCTTATTTTCTAGGCCTAGCGTAGGTTAAAAGTAAGAATACTTATATTCTTCTATGGTTTTGACTTATGTTGGAATGATAGTTAATAAATTGGGTTCACCTTCGGACTTGGTGAATTCAGATGTTCATAGAACGAATCAGACACTAAAGCTCAAGGTAAATTAAATGTGTAGGATTTCTTAGGATAATCATTTAATTGAAAAAATGATTTGGGAATGTTAGGAAATTTCCTTTGATTAAGGAAAATTTAGAGTTCATCAAATTTTGATGACGAAATTTTTATAAGAAGGGGAGAATGTGATGACCATGGTTTAAAAACATAGTAAATTCTAGTTATTAAGAAAAAAATAATTAAGATTAAGGTAATTGAGTTATGGAAAAATGTGAAAAAAATTAATTTGGGAGGCAAAAAAATTAATTTGGCGCACCCGGGCCGCATTTAATAGAATCCCATGCTTGAAGAGCACCTAGTTGGCGCTCGAGCGCGGGTGTGTTTTATGGGCAGTGCCTAGTTGACGCTCGAGTAGTGCTCAAGCACCTGATCGGCTTTTAAAATGCTATGTGCATTTTTCTTTGGCCAACTTCGGCATTTCTAGCAGAGAATGGAGGGAGAGAAAAGGGAAAGGAGAAGAAAGGAAGAAATGAAGGAATTTTGAGCCGTTCTACTTCGATCCTAGTAAGAAAAACGATAGCTCGAGCTAAGACAAGTGTGCCTCCAACTTTGTTTTTCATTTAAATACCTTCATTTCGTTATATATGTTCAAAACCCCGTCCCCAAAGATTTGTAACGATTTATGTGATTTCCTTATAATAACTTAAGTAGATTTTTAGTTTATGCATATATATCTTAATTTATAACTCTGATTTCGTCGTTTGAGGTGCGTGTTGCGTTCGTTTTGCATTCGAACAGTGGGCTTGAAACCCTAACACGAAAATTGGGGTTTTATGTTCTAAATGAATGATTTTGTTTATGTAGTTTGAATTATGACATTAATTTCATGAGTAAACAAGTGTTGGCTGTTCGATTTGTGTCCGGAAACTTTGTACAAAACTCTAGCTTGAAAATTTGGGGATTTCGGTTTGAATGTATAATTTTGTGTATGTATTGCGATTTAAGGCTTTGATTTGAAGTTCTAGTTCAAGGTTTATGTACGATTTCATCCGAAAATTTCATATAAAAACCCTAGAACCAAATTTGGGACTTTTAGTTTGGAAATTTGAGCTTTTGAGATGTAAGTGCTAAATTGGTGCTTTATCAAAGTTTATTAGATAATTTATATTCGAAAACTTTGTATGTAATTGTATATTCGAATTATGGAAACTCCTTTGAACTTATCTGAAGGGCTAAATGTATAAGTTTGAATTTCACTTTCCAATATGTGGAAATTTGGCTAAGGAAATTTGAACAAGAATCCCTTCAAATGAGTATTTCAATTCAGTGTTTCAGTTAAATGTCTCAATTAAGCATTTTAGTTAAGGAATTTCGGATAAGCGTTTCAGTTATGTGTTTTCAGTTAAGTAAGTTCATAAGAAATTGACCCAAAGACTATGATTTAGTTAGGTAAGGGTCTCTGGCATACCTTAGAGCATTATGGTGGTAATCGAGAATAACTTCATCCATGGAGTGATATGTTGTTCGCTTTTCCTTGGGGCGCTAAGTGTGGAGGATAGATTCAGTTCAGTTCAGAATCAGATATACCATTGGGAGGTATTCTAATATATAAATCCCAACAAAGGGAATTTTCAGTTCAAGCCTTGGATTGTATGCAGTGAACACAATCTATGCTTGAATATTCGCTCCCTCAGCTGGTAGGGTCTACTAGTTGGCCTCTTTGGTTAATATAGTTGGATTTTTCAGAATAAGTGAAGTTTGAACTTAGTTTAAGACATTTGATTTGCTTTCAGGACAAATTAGCATTTCTCTGTGTTCGTTTTGTTAAATAATTTTTTGATATCCATATAAGTATTCATTTTTGGTTGATAAAGCTAATGAGATTTAAGAATAATTAAGTTTGAGGATGGGTTAAGACTTCCAATATGCTTTCATGACAAATTAATATCTGCCTTTATTCGTTTTGCTATATGTTTTGGATATTTGCCTAAATATTCTTCTGTTATAATATGTTTATATAAAACTATTTAAATTGCATGTTTTTATGGCACACTGCTAGGCTTCAGCTTACTCTTTTGGTTTTTTCCTCTAGATATGCCGAAGTTTGATAAAGATTGAAGATAGGATTTATTTATGGTTGTAGTCGCTTCCACATTATTTGGATGTTTATATTTGTATTTGTCCTAAATGGCATCTCTCTTATATTCAATACAGTAGTTAGGGGTAATGTGTTGGAGCCATGGATGATATGACTGTTTGTGGCCCTATGTATGTGTTGTAGGATGAATTATGATGTTTTGTTTAGTTGTATGCTTGTACAGGTTCTTTTGAACAAGTTGTAAATTTAGGTTTCAGTCTAGTTATAGAAGAAAGTTTGCCAAAATTTTTGAGAATTTGTGAATATTAGTTTTGTTTGTTTATTGACAGAAGGTCTTTCAAGGATAAGGATCCGTTCCGTCACATGCGGTACCCGCTCTTTTAACATCTAAGAAAAATGGAGAATGGCAGATATGTATGGATAGTAGAGTAATTAATAAAATTACCATAAAATATCATTTTTCTATCCCTAGATTTGATGACATAATAGATATGATAGCTGGTACTATAATCTTTTTAAAAAAAATTTAAAAGTGGTTATCACCAAATTAAATTTGTCTAGAAAATGAGTGAAAAATAACTTTTAAGATGAATGACAGCCTTTATGAGTGGCTGGTCATGACTTTTGGCCTATTTAATATACCAAGTACCTTTATGAGAGTCATAAGCTAGGCTTTAAAGCCTTTTATAGGATAGTTTCTAGTGGTTTATTTTGATGATATTCTCATTTATAATAAGAATAAGGAATAATATTTAGACCATCTCAAATAAGTTTGCCTTACTCTGTGAAAAGAAAGCTTATTTGTTAATTATAAGAAGTGTTCCTTCTTTTCAAATAAAGTAACTTTTTTGGACTTTATTATTTCCGTTGACGGTGTGTCCGCTGACCTTATAAAGATTTAGACAATCATAAATTGGCCTAGGCTCAAATCTACCCAAGAAATTCAAAGTTTACACAACTTAACTACTTTTTATTGCCAATTTATTATGGAATTTAACAAAATGATGCCTCCTTTCACTAAGTGTATGAAGAAGAGTGAATTCACTTGGTCTCTTAATACTACTAAAACTTTTAAAATTAAAAAGAGAAGATGACAACAACCCTCCTTCATGCGAATCCCTACTTTTTTCAAAGTGTTTAAAATAGGGTGTGATACCTCTAGTAAAGGAATATGAGGGGTTATTAGTCAACAATGTCATCAAATTGCCTATTTTAGAGAAAAATTAAATGATACCAAGTAACAATACTCTACTTAAAATAAGAAGTTGTATACTGTAGTACAGGCCTTGAATTATTGGCACCATTACTTGTTATCTCAAAAGTTTGCCCTCTATTCTAATCATGAAACTCTTCATTTCTCAGCTCCGAAAAGAAATTAAATTACATGTATGGTCAGTGGATTAAATATTTACAAACCTATTCTTTTATCTTAAAATATAAGAAAGAAGTCAAGAACCAAGCGGCCGATTCCTTGAGCCATCAATTGTCCTTATTATCTACTATTCAAATTAAGATTGTTGGTTATGAAAGTCTTAAAGAAGAATACGAATCTTACCCTAATTTTAGCAAAATCTTTCTAACTTTACAATGTCGGTACTCAAACACCACGAAAGGTTTTCATATTCAACATGGGTATGTATTTCAGGTTAATAAATTTTGTATCCCTAATACATCTGTTTGAGAATTCATAGTCTGAAAGGTTCATGCTGGGGGTCTATGTAGCCATTTTGGACATGGTAAGATAATAGAGGAGATTAAGTGGTAATTTTATTGGCCTAATTTGAAAAAGGATGTGGCTAAAATTGTCAATACTTGTCAAATAGGCCAACTAGCAAAATATAAAAGGTAAAATACTAACCTTTACACCTCTTTAACTATCCCTAGTTGCTCCTTGCAAGATGTATGTATGGACTTTAGATGAGGGCTCCCATATACCCCTAAGAAGCATGATTTTATTTTTATTATTGTGGGTAGTTTTTGTAAAATGGCCCAATTCATTTATTGTAGTAACACTGTTGATACTTCTCGGGTTTGACTTTACTTGGTTGAGATTGTCAAGTTTTATAGTATTGGTAAAACTATTATATCTAATAGAATGTTTATTTACCAGTCACTTCAGAGGACCCTATAGCACATGATTGGTACCAAACTAAAGTTTTTCACTACCTACCACTCTCAAACAAATCATCAAATTGAAACTATCAATCAGAGTTTAGGTAATTTATTACAACGTTTGGTTCAGAAAAAGTTTAGGAATTGGGATTTGATCCTTCTCACTGCCCAACTTACACATAATAACTCTATTGATAAATCTAGGCATGAGCTCATTTGAAGTTGCACATGGTTATAAACTTGGAAAACCATTAGTCCTTATCCCGATATCCCCACATGTTAATGAGTCCATGATAGCCAAAACTTTTACACAGCACATTCATAATTTACACATCAAATTCAATAAATAATTAGAAATAAGTAATACCTCATACAAATTTTTAGCTAATATGCATAAAAGGCATGTTAAATTTAATGTTGGAGATTATGTTATGATTCAAATCAACTTAGAGTGATGCCTATATGGGCAAATTATAGGTTCGTAGTGTTAGTTCATTTAAAATTTTATAAGGATTAGATCAAATGCATATGTTATTAATATTTCATCTCATTTTAGTTTTCATAATACTTTCAATATTAAGAATTTAATCACTTAGAAGTATAATTTTAACCAGCCGCTTAATCCATTTGACGTGCCTCTAAATGTGCAACACATTGCACATCCACCCACTTGTGACGGACCGGGTTATTTTTCTCAAATAACCCTCCGTCAATAATAACTCATGCCTATAAGTATCATAATTCCAGCATATCACAGGATCCAAAAGCCACATAAAATTCGTGGCTCTAGCATGGTATATTTAAATACCATGTTAGCTCAAGAGAGATGCCACAAGTTCTCTATATACCCAAATAAAATGCGGAAGCAGAACTAAATACTTAGTTACCTGCGGAGGTTTAACAGGGATGTAACTAATCTCCAGGCTTTTGACATTCGACTTTGCTTAAGCATATCCCTTTTCTTGTTCTACTTATTCAAGGGCCATTTCAACACTATCACTTGGGAGGAGAAAGTAGCAAGTGTGAGCATACAGCTCAGCAAGTGGAATCATACGTCACTATCAAATTGTGAAGAAACATGAAATACAATGAGACTTGAGTGGATCCTTTGGAGGTATCGTTTTGCCATTCATCATGTTTTGGAACCTTTAGTTACCATTTGAACATGCTTAATTAATTTACTTTAATCTTTGCGGACCAGGGCCAGTAGGTCGTACTAGCAAACGATGCGAGAGAACGAGGAAAGGATCATGATACTCCACATGATCTAAGACCGTGAGAGATTATCTTTTACGACCCATCCAGGGGGTTGTGCACATCGTGCCGTAAATCGCCCCATTCCCCCGGGGTACCAGGGCAGTCCTCGTTTTTCCACAATAGTATCATAAGGCGTGACATGGACACCACCCGCTTACACACAAGCGACCAGAATACGTGGCCCAAGCATTCTTCGGGTTTCCACCGTGATGGACGTGTCAAGCCAGAGAATACTACCCATCTAAAAGTCCGTGGTCCTGATTTCATGATTCTATTTTCATATTCATTTGAGGAAAAGTCCACCGTATCTCATGTACCGTATCTCATGTATCGTATCTCCCGCCATTTGGGAGGTTTCTTCATTCACATATCATCACATAGCACATTGTGGACTTTCCTCCGTTTATTCATTCGTTTCTTTGGACATTCGTTTCTCATCTTGCTTGGGAACTTAAGTATTTACATGGTAATCACACATGCCATGTGAATTTCCTTTGATTGCTTATACGATTCTTATTCTTCTTTGAACTTGTTCCTTTTCACGATTCAATTTGGATTCAAGAGAGAACTTTAGCATTTCTCTTTTCATTGAGTCAATATTATTTTGGAGTCCTCCGGTGCTCATTTTATTGTAAGCGATGCACATTGATTATTAATCATGGGCTATACGATATTTATGATTTGGGTGAGTATTGGAACAATAATAGCTGATAAAGAATGAGTAAATTAACAAATAGTGAGTATGAGAACACTTGCTTGGGATGCTCATAAAGTCCTCATGTTTGGCTTGGAAATCTTCTTTCTCCTTCTCTTTCCTTCGCCTCTCCCTTTTCTTCTTCTTCCTTCTCTTTGGCTCATCGCTTTCCCTGCTCCTCCTTCCAATCCCCTCATCAGTATTTAAAAGCGGTAGGATGAGAAGGTTGGGTCAGGAATCTTTGAGAGAATTCGGGCGTCGTTTCTTCCCGAGATTTTGGGAATGTTTCGGAGTCGTTCTTTCCCGTTCTTTCCCAAAGATTTTGGAGGTTTCCGGAGTTCCCGTGATTATTTCGGAGTTAATCTCCTACTCCGGCTCCCATTCTTCTCTTCCGGTCGACTTCAGTTGACCGGATTTGGGCTTCTTTTAGGCCTAAATCCACTCCGGCTAAATCACTCCGGCTTTCAAAGCGTAAATCTACTCCGTCCATTGTGTCACTCCGGCTTCTTAATTTATACTCAATTCCGGTTATTTCCTTCAAAAGCACTCCGGCCTTAATAGTCAATCTACTCCGGCTTCTGTGAGTAATTCACTCCGTTCCTTATGTCACTCCGTCTCAAAAAGCACTCCGTTCCTTATGTCACTCCGTCTCAAAAAGCACTCCGTCCCTTTTGTCATTCCGTCTCAAAAAGCACTCCGTCCCTTATGTCACTCCGTCTCAAAAAGCACTCCGTCCCTTATGTCACTCCGTCTCAAAAAGCACTCCGTCCCATATGTCATTTTGTCTCAAAAAGCACTCCATCCCTTCGTTCGCAAGGCCACTCCGTCCTTCGTCAAAGCCCGCACGCGTCTTTATTGGTAAGGAGCTTTGGGTCTTATATATGCTTCAATGGTTTCTTCTTATTTCGATGTGGGACTTCTTTCACTCCGGCCTGCTCTTCTACTCCGTCCTGCAAGGTTAGTCCGATTTTTCATTAAACGTAAGGCCACTCTGTCCTAAATTCTCCTCTCAATCCACTCCGGTCTGCTAAACTGCTCCGTCCCATTTCCTTTACAAAGTACTCCGGTCTGTTAATTCACTCCGTCCTAAACTCTCCTTTCAATTCTCTCCATCCTGAATTCACTCCGACCTGCCAACTACTCTGGCCTTAGGGTCACTCCGTCCTCTCAATCTACTCCGACCGTAAGGCCACTCCGGCTTTTCCGCCCCTGTTTCGCTCGAGCGCTCCTTGGGCGCACAATAGGCGCCACTTGGTGCCTTATATTATTCCTTCCTAGTATTGATCCTTATCCTACTAAGCACCTCATTATCATGTTTTTAGATCCGGAACCTCACACCACTTCTATACAACTCTCCATAATCCCAACACCCAAAGATAAAATTGATACTCCTTTAGATGAGTATATTATATTTACCGGGATGGAGCGGTTTAACACTTCGTTATCCATTGGGTTGACCAGCTAGAATCCGAGAATGTTTGAATTTCTAAAGAGACACTCATTAGTTAGACCCAAATCTTTTGAAATTCTATCAAAGTCAGTAAGATTACTCATATTCAAACCCAAGTCCTATTCCTTCTAGAGACATTGGTGGCTCAATCAGATTTCAATCCCCACTTACACGTGTCTAGTGATGTTGGCGGAGGATCACACAGCCACTCAACTTATGGTTAGGGAATTGACTATAGAAATTTCACTTAACGAGATCTGGTCTCTATCACCTAGAAAGAATTAATGTGGATATCATAGATATTTTAAATTAGAAGAGATTTAATTATATTTGATTAAAAAATTATTTCATTCAATTTTATTTAATTTGAAAGATTTTATTGTGATATTTTCTTTGATAAAATTTTATTTTATTTTAAAAATTATATCATATTTAGTTAAAAAATTATATTTATTTTAAAGAAATATGATTTTTCTACATAAGGATACTAAATTTTATTGTTTAAGATATTGATGAGTTGAATGAAATTTGAGTGCTTATAATTCTCTTCTCTCTGTTGATCTCTACTTCTCTTGGTTTCTCATCCTCCTTTTTTTTCTCTTCTCCCAATTTCTTCTCCTTTCCTTCTCTTACTTTTCCCTCTTCCTTGCATCAGTTTATCTTTCCAAACAATTACTACAATTATTCCATTTCCAACCAAAATCTAAAATTATAACTCATCATCATAGAGGCACATGTGCAATCATGGATATATGGCTCACGTGAGTGGGTGTATGCACTCACAAACAGCACATCTCGACCTAATAGCATGTATATGTACATACATATATATGCATGTGCGTAAATGTGCATGCTTGCAGAGTGCAAAGTAAGAAAGAAAGAGAAAGTGACATATAATATGAGAAACCTTGATGAAGGAACAGGATTATGCTGCATCTAATAGTAGCTCCACTGTGCAAAATATGCCCTGCATACTGCAAAGCTTTAGAATGGATGAGACTTCATGTTGTTAGGTGTATTTATGTATTAACATATTCCGTAACCGTGTTTAATTTATTGTCAATCATGGGTTGTATTAGTCTCAAGATCTATATCAAAAAATATATATCATTTGTTATTTGCTGTGTGGCTACCCCGTGCTCTAGCACCTTTTATGAGGACCTTCTCTTGCTATACGTATAATATCCCAAATTTTTATTTGATTCAATTGAGTTTATATATTATTTTGGATAATTTAGGTATGATAAAAAAATTAATTAAATATTATAATATTTTGGAAGATATTTGGATCTATTGGGCCAGTACCCAAAGTGTGCCCATTCGGTCGCTCGAGTATCAATTTGAATTTTGAGATTTAAAGAAAAATGAGTAACTATATATATATAACAATAATAATAATAATATAATAATGATAATAATAATAACAACAACATAGAAATAGGGGGAAGGTATACGGGAGGAATCAAAGATGCGAAGTGTGAGGACCCGAAACCAAAAACGTAATAACTAGATGTGATTAAGGTGATTAAAATCAGTAAGAGGCTATGCATGTAGTGAGAAAGTGGTAGTAAAAGTAAAAAGTTAGAAAATGCCCAAATCCAACAAGCAGCCGAGTGGCGCTTGCTGTGGGCTCGAGCCCTTCTATCGGGCGGAAAAATCAGTGGCGTTTCCCAATCCCTGCCGCTCGCTAGCTGCTCGAGCTCGGTCGAGCGGCAGGCGCAGTATAAAAACGCGCCCAGCTCTTTCCTTTTCATTTTAGCACGACTTTAGGGTTGAGGAGAGAGAGTGAGAGCGCCGTTCCTAGTGAGAGAAGGGTAGAGAACGAAACCCGGGAGCCCGAATCCATCCGTGAGCAAGTTATAAAGGTGAAAGCCCGTGATAAGGCAAGTGTACTTCGGATGCTGTTTTTCACTGCACTGATTTCTCATGCTTTAAAACCGTTGAAAATGCTCTAAAATGTTGATGTTGCATGATTGAAGTACACGAAGTATATTTCCTTCTATTAATCGGTTAGATTTCATGATTATCCATGTTTATTGCAAGTTTTGGCTTCGATTTCGTGAGTAAGCATGAAAATAGTGTTCGATTTGTCTCGGAAAGCATGTGACGAAACCCTAACTCGAAATTTTGGGGATTTGTGGTTTAAATGCATGACTGAGTATATATATTTGGAATTATGGCCTTGATTTCATGAAATAAAACTTGTTTAGAGACAGATTTGTGTCCGGAAGTTTTGGCAAAGCACTAAGTACGAAAATGAAAGGGTTTTAATGATATTTAACCGTAGCTCCAGTTATATGAAACTCCGGTCTTAATGTAAAATGAACTCCTGCCTTTGAGAAAATAAGCTTCGTCCCTTGAGTAAAAAGGAGCTCCGTCCTTTGAAAGTGCTCTGTCCAAAAGGAGCTCCGCCCTTTTGAAAGTGCTCCGTCCAAAAGGAGCTCCGCCCTTTTGAAAGTGCTCCGTCCAAAAAAGGAGCTCCGTCCTTTTGAAAGTACTCCGTCCAAGAAAGAGCTCCGTCCTTTTGAAAGTGCTCCATCCAAAAGGAGCTCCGTCCTTTTGAAAGTACTCCATCCAAGAAAGAGCTCCGTCCTTTTGAAAGTGCTCCGTCCAAAAGGAGCTCCATCCTTTTAAAAGTACACCGCCCAAAAAAGGGCTCGTCCTTTTGAAAGTGCTCCGTCCAAAAGGAGCTCCGTCCTTTTGAAAGTACTCCGTCCAAGAAAGGGCTCGTCCTTTTGAAAGTGCTTCGTCCAAAAGGAGCTCCGTCCTTTTGAAAGTGCTCCGTCCAAGAAAGAGCTCCGTCCTTTTGAAAGTGCTCTGTCCAAAAGGAGCTCCGTCCTTTTGAAAGTACTCCGTCCAAGAAAGAGCTCCGTCCTTTTGAAAGTGCTTCGTCCTTTTGAAAGTGCTCCGTCCAAAAGGATCTCAGTCCTTTGAAAGTACTCCATCCAAACAAGAGCTCCGTCCTTTTGAAAGTGCTCCGTCCAAAAGGAACTCCGTCCTTTTGAAAGTACTCCATCCAAGCTTTCTAAAGTCCGGCATTTTAAAGAAAAAGAACTTTGGCTTTTCTTGAACTCCGGCTTTTTAAGAAATCCTGCTTTTTGATAAAAGCACTCCGGCTTTTTAAGCACTTCGGCTTTTTGCACTGAAAATGGAACCGGCTCCTTAATAAGAAAAGAGCTCCAGCCCTTCATTGATAAAATTCTAAACCGGCCCCAAGTATATTGTATGCCATGAAATTGAAACTGGCCTCAAGCGTATGTTGAAATCGGCTCTAAGTTTGTTTCTGTTTCTGTTATTTTGGACCCAGACTGATATGCACTCAGGTTAGGTTCTCCGGCATGCCTTAGGACTTTCCGGTGGTAATCGAGGATAACTCTGTCCATGGAGTTATTTGTGGTCCGCCCTGTCCTCGGGGCGTTACGGTCAGGAGGAAATTTCTGTTACCGGCCTACCTTCGGGTGGCATACTATTCTGATCCCTCGAGATGGGATACTTCTATTTCTGGCCTTGGATTGTGTGGAGTGAGCACAATCTATCCTCGATCACTCACCCCATCTGCTTGTAGGGTACGCTAGCAAGATCTGTACTGTTCTAGCTATGTTAACTGCTTTCCGATTTTTGATTTTTGATTTCCGTTATTGGCTACTGTACTGACTTCTATTACTGGTTACCGTACTGATTACAATTTACTGTTACCGATTTCTGACTACCGATTTCTGTTTACCGAGGACTAATTACCGATCTCAATGGATGATTTCTATTTACTAATCTCTGATTTCTGATTTATGAAGTATATTACTATCAAGTATGATTTTTCTACTTTCTGAATTGCTTTCTGTCTGAATCGTTCTGTTCTGCACCGTTACATGACTGTTCTGCATCCTGGTTTTACTGCTCATGTGCATGTACCTTGCTGAGCCTTGGCTCACTGTTTTAGTATTTTTTCCCTCTAGATGAGACAGTAGAGCTGTTACCTGATGAAAAGGAGTAGACCAAGAGAAGCTTTTGAAAGTTTTTGAGGACTTAGAGCATTGTGGAGCCGCTTTTTGAAGAGCTTGTGGATGCAAACACCTAGCTAGAAATGTGATTTTTGCATACCGATTTTCATGTTTATTGATGTTATAGAACATGTAGATTTTTGTATGAAAAGCTTATGATAAGTATGTCGGTAAAAGAAAAAGCTATGCTTCTGCAGGTTCTTAGTTTACTTCCGCTATATATATATACTCTAGATTTACTGTGCAGGTCTTAGATGGTATCTCGTTATTATATTATTAGAGTAGTAAATGTTTTTATGGATTTGTGCCAAGGATGACACATGTGATCCTGTGAATGTTTGTTGTAGGAATTGTGAATGATAGATAATTGTGTTTTTGTTTGACGGAAGTTTTTGAAGACAAAAAAAAATCCGTTCCGTCACACGAAGATAGGGTTTTAGAAAGGTGAGGAGAGAGAAAGGTTTCAGGTACAGAGAGAGGGGAGGGTGAAGAGAGAGAAATGGCAAACAAAGGCTCTCGGGTCTGATTCCGACTTCGACCTAGTTGGAGAAATCGTAGAACGGGTCGAGACAAGTATATCCATATTATCCTCTTTCATTTTCTTACACTTTTGTTTCATCTTCATTGGGTATCATCATTCCGATACCTAATTAAATATATATTTCATGTTACCTATCATATATGCATGTATATATATTAATTTCATATCCAATTTGTGAGTTTTGCATGGCGTTTGGAGAAATATTCAAAACCCTAACCTCACTGTTACTGTTAATCCACACTTGGCCCCTTTTACCCACGAATTTTTGGAGCTTTTGCCTAGTTTGGGACTAGAATATCATTACTCATATCCTATATAAGTTAATTTATCGATTAGATATTCGATTTAGTAATTTCATGTGGATTTTAGTTTGCAAAACCCTAGCCCCGTGCTCAGATAGTTTTGGGCTCTGATTTTTGAGGGTTTTGCATAAATTGGAATTAGAATATTATTACTCATATCCTATATAAGTTAATTTATCGATTGGATACCCGATTTGGTATTTTTATATGGATTTTTCTTCACGAAACTCTATACCCACGCCTGGACCTCGTTTAAGCATATATTTCAAGTTTTATGTATAAATTGAATTGAGATTATGATTACCCTTGACTTGAAATTGGTAATTTACCCATTGTATGCCCGAATATTTGAGAATCGTTTGATATGCACAACCGGGCACTCCTCACACACGGTTACTGTTCATCAGAGCCCATTCGGTAAATTTTGCATAAATTTCACATTGTCTAATGGTTAATTAAGCTACATATATATTTGCATATGTTTAATTGTTATTTCAAAATCATATTCATTAATCAATTGTGAAGAAAATATGATCCAGTGGCCTCTAAAGTTATAATTGTCTCTTGGTGGTAAGAATCTCTATCCTTCCCTATGTTTGTGATATTTGTATATACCAAATGAGCCATGAGAAGACTTAAATGCGAAAGGAAGATAAAAATCGTACAAGTATTTGGAGAAAAATCTATAATTTGTTATATGATCGAATTGTTCTCCTGGATGGAGAAAATTGTGATAGTTTGGTTGACCTTTCTTCAAATGAATAAGAAATCATGAAATTAGGACCACAGATTTATGTTGAGGTGGTAATACCCCTTGACCTGCCATTAGTATTACAGTAGAGACTCGAGGATTATCTTGATCGCGTATTGTAGCAGGTAATACTCTTGGAAAGCCTTAGGATATTACTGTGAAATAATAATGACTGTCTCTCAACCTCGAGGGTAGGGGTAGCGTATTATTGGCCATGTAAACCTGATGATAGGTATACTATTATACCACATAGTGTTCGGCCTGCCTATAGATATTATATGGATGGCCCCTTCTCTAGGTTGATAATAAGGGCTCACGGCCTTAGATTATGTGGAGTATCATGATCATCTCCTCGTTCGCCCACACGTTTAGCTAGTAAGGTTTATTGGCCCTGGTCCATAAATATAAGTAATCATACATAATTTACATCCCAAAGAGAAGAAGGATAAAATATGAGAAGTTAATTGTGTTCCAAAAGCATAATTGATCACGTCTTATATTTATGTATCCTCTCTATACTCGCATATCCCTATCCTACTTTATATTGCTTACCGTCTTGATTATAATGCACTTACTAAGCTTTTAGCTCACCCTTACTTCTCATTGTCTCCAGTTTAGTACATGTTTGATATATCCAATAGAACAATGTAGAGATCGAAAGTGAACTAAGCTTGGATTTGAAAGATCACATCGAAGACTTAGAAATTATGGTTTTATTTATGCCATGATAATTGTATATATTTATATTTCAATTGGACTCATTAATGTATATTGTATATAAGGAAGATGATCTAATAGTTTAGATTTCGCTGTAATTGAATTTATTTATGCTTCCACAGATTATTGTGGTTTGTATCAGATACTTTGTAACATCTCTCTTTCACCAATGTTGTGTTTAGATACACAGCATTAGAGCAAAAATTTATGTGTGGCAATTAGATCCTATGTGGTTTTGGTGTGTTGTTGATTATATGATATTGGATGTATTTTCTCTTGTATATGAAATTATACAAGTTTTGTATTGACGGATGTCTATATTACAAATAGAACTTTGTCAAATTTTCGGTAGAAAAATATAATCCATCATAGTTAATATCAGAGGAAAAGAGATGCCTTAGGTTTAATTTGAATCATATGCGAAAGTTTAGGATAGATAAAGATTGATTGAATAAGTGGATGTAGAAATAGGACATGTTAAGTTAGATTAGGTAGTTTTAATTATCCTAGTGGGCTAACTTAGGCTTGAACTAAGTTAAAGTTTGAGAATGAGTTGGCTATCTAGCTTATGCGTCCTAGTTAGTGTCATAAGAGCAACCTAACTCGTATTGTTTCTATTTCAGAAGGATATTAGCATTGGCTCTTGGAAGAGAGTTTACTCATGGAAGTGGTCGACCGTGAGAATGAGGGGGCTATAGGGAGACACCTTGAGATTTAAATTTGATAGATGCCAATTTGGTGCTTGAATTGATCGATATTGATTTGAGGTCTAGATCAATTGATTTTGGTTCGAGGTTTAGGTTTGATCGGCTCAGTGTTGAAATCATTGGCTAGTAATTTGTTAAGAATGAATGTTTAGTTAATGTATCAAGTATGATGGGTGAGGTCGGATTGATAGTTTGAAGTTAGTACAACTTGGAGTTAATTTTGAGGTTAACGAATCCTAGGATAATGATTTATAATCGATTTAGAGATGCTTAAGTATCTAAACTTTTGGATAGCTCAAATCCTATAGAAGTTGAGATGTGGATCCTGTGAATTAAGATGATGTTGTGGTGATCTAATTATGACATCCCACGTCATACGTCCTTGTACTTATCATTAATATTATTATTATCATAAATAGGATCCTAACATTAGCCATAATTTATATTGGCTCTAATATCACATTATTCATTCATGATATTAGTCTAAATTAATGAAGATGCTTACTAAACATCTATAAGAATTTAAATCTGACGGAAGCATATATTCTATATCATAACGGAAGCAATTCCATTATCATCAAAATACAATATGTCTAAAATACAACATTATACAGTACACATATTTTTTTTCTTTTCATCATCCCAAGTACAACATATACGTCATAACAAAATTATGGCCACCTCAACTTCTTTTCTAATCGTGTTTGTCCTTCATCATTTCTTGAGACTCATCTAAAGGGAAGTGAAAACAGCAAGCGAGTGAGCCAAATACTCAGCAGTGTACATAACATACAAAGGCATGTATTTTATACAGAAGATACATTAACATATATAAATATGAATAGATACATGAAGTGTAATGCATTTACCTTTCTTTATTTCCTAGCTTTTATTGACTGTATTTATTTTCTTTTATCTTTAGGGACCGGGCCAGTGGGCCTGACTAGCTAACAGAGCGGATAAATCGAACAAAGGATTGTGTTAACCCACGTAATCTAAGGCAAATATCCTAGCAATAGGATAAATTGTGCTTACTTCCACAATCAGGATTATGCTTAATTCCACAATCCAATTCTTATCCTCCTACTTACACTCTGAGGCAGGCGGTACTACCTATAATCCCGGTAGACGGGGCCGAAACGGACAAACCTTACAAAAGCAATTCTTCGATTTTCTACTGTAATATCCTAAGACATGCCACGGAATATCACCATCTGAAAAAGATCCACGGTCCAATTTTTCTTTTTCAACTTTGAAGGGATATCTGATAACTGAACGTCACTAGACGTAACTGAAATTTTTTCATATTTTCATAGAGTCCCTTCCAAACTTTCATGAATATAATTTAACATAGCAATCGATATCCAAATATAATATTTCATAGGCCATGAACATGCAAAAAAATGCATATGAACTTTATTTTATACTTAGTGTCTTTCAATCTACTTGGTAACCAATTATTTTACCGGATCCTAAATAATTTAATTCAATACTTATTGATGTTAGTAAGTCAAGTCAGGATAGGTCTTGAGTTAGTTTAATATTTTATTCATATTCTAAAAATTCCCGGTTCATGTGAACCGGTTCGGTTAAGGCTTGGGACCTATTTTCCAAATTATTTTGCGCCCGAATGTTTTTTTTTATAAGTATCCCAATATCCTTCTTAGGTTTATTAGTCATTGGTTCGGTCAATTTTTAGTTAAATTTGGGCCCGGTTCGACCCTTTTTAATAAACGGCTCAAATTACGATTTAAGCTGAACCCGGTTAAGGAAAGGCTTTGAACGACCAGTTCACTGAGTTATATAGCCCATTTTCATGAGACATTTTTACACAACATGGACATGGGTCTTAGCTATTTTGTGAAAAAATTTGAGCCAGTTTGGTGATTGGATGGTCGCCGGTTCAGTCTGCCAACACAGATTGCCCATTTGGGTTTTAGTAGAACTGTCTAGGATAGTTCTGCTTTCCTAATTTTTTATGGTTCAATCAAGTCTATTTTTGACCAGTTCTGGGCTTCCACTTGTAGCCAAGGGACTTAATATCAAGAATAAATTTGGTTTAGGGCCGGTCGAAGTCAAAATATTAACCGGTTCAGACCAAATTCCCAGAACAAATTCTGCATCGGCATCAGCTGATGCAAACAGATTTTGTTCCACCTTTGAGGGTCAGAATCATATTTAATTTGGTTCCAATTTTTACGAGGCGATAGTTGAATATCACCTATAAGGCCTTAGCTAACTTCTGGCACCAATTTTGTGACAGAACGGATTTTTTTTTTGTCCTCAAAGCTTTCGTCAAATAGAAACACAATTGAAAACCCAACTAAACCAATTGGGTGCAACACAGGATCACAGATGCCATTTAGGACACATATACTTTTAACCATAATAAGAATAGCGGAAATTATTCTAATACATACGGAAGCATTCATATTCAATTCAAAATATTCATTTCCGAATACATAGCCAAAGTATTTAATCATAGAAGTCCATCCCGTCGTTACAATGATATTTCTCCAAAATAGCTTCCGAGGTCTTTAATCCCTCAGACAAGTCCTAGTCACTCCAACTCGTCAGGCACAAGCTCTAAAGCTTTATCTGTAGGGGAAAAAACATAAAACAGTGAGCCGAGGCCCAACAAGGTACATGCATATGAACTGTAAATGGTTATGCCAAAACGATCATATAACCATGCAGAAGCAGAACGTTTAATCGAAACATCAAATCTTATGCTTCATAAATCATTACACTATAGACTGTAAAACGATAACTATAAACTTTACTGATGCATAGTGAAACTGAAGACAATACTCTATACTGTTCATTCTATCATCTTTTCATTGTATACGATTCATTATCATCTTTTCATCATACCATACATTACCATCATATTAATTAATATAATATATCGGTAAAACGGTAAACGGTACTTATATTATTCCCCTCCATGTACCAAGCCCCGAGGACGGCTATCATTCCCTCCTTGTACCAAGCCCCGAGGATGGCTCTCATTACCTCCTTGTACCAAGCCCTGAGGACGGCTATCATTCCCTCCTTGTACCAAGCCCCGAGGACTGCTATCATTTATCTTTCATCAAAAACCTCTTATTGCAATCAGACTTGCATAATATATCATTAGCAAATTTTAAGTTCGGTACATAGCTTCGGAAGTAATTTATACTTGGGCCGGTTTAAATTTTATTCACGGAAGGGCCAGAGCTCTTATCTTGTTAAGGGGGGGCCGGATTTCATTTTTAGTTCAAACCGGAGTTCCTCTTTCGACTGAAAAGCCGGAGTTCATTTCGTGTTAAGGACGGAGCTCTTTTCGTGTACGAATCCGGAGTAAATTTTGCCTTTAAAAGCCGGAGTTCCTCTTTTGACAGAAAAAGCCGGAGTTCATTTTCACGTTAAGGACGAAGCTCTTTTTCATGCTAAAAGCCAGAGTTCATTTTTCTTTCAAGACGGAACTCTTTTTCAAAAGCCGGAGCTCAAAGCCGAAGTTCATTCTTTTCATTAAGGACGGAGCTCTTTTTCGTGTACAAAATCGGAGTTCAGTTAAGGACGGAGTTCTTTTCTTAAAAGACGGAGCTACTTCTTTATTAAAGACGGAGCTCTTTTCATGTACGAAACAGGAGTTCATTTTACCTTTAAAAGCCGGAGTTCTTTTTTTAAAAGACGGAATTACTTCTTTATTAAAGACGGAGCTCTTTTCGTGTATGAAACCGGAGTTCATTTTACCTTTAAAAGCCGGAGTTCTTTTCTTAAAGGAGGGAGTGCTTTTTTTGAAAAGCCGGAGCTCATTACAATCCGAAGTTCATTTTTTTCTCAAGGGACGGAGTACTTTTTAAAAGCCGAATTTTTATAAATTCGGAGTTCTTTTTAACAACAAACGGACAGAGTTCATTTTCTTATACAAGCCAGAGCTCTTTTTCTTTATTACGGCCGAAGTTCATTTTACATTACAAGCCGGACTTCTTTTTGGACGGAGTGCTTTTTTGGACGGAGTGTCTTTCCTTAAGGGACGGAGCTTTTTTTCAGTAACAGGACGGAGCTCGTTTTAAACTAAGGCCACGGTTCTTTATAAAGCCGGAGCTCATTTTCTCTCAAGGGACGGAGTCCATTTCCTAATACAAGGCCGGAGTTCAATTTACATTCACGCCGGAGTTCTTTTGGGGGGACTGCTTTTCACTCAAGCGATGGGGTGCCTTTTGGACGGAGTTCATTTAAGACCGGAATTCATTTCACATTAAGGCCTGAATTCTTTTTCAAAAACCGACGTTCTTTTTGACAGAGGTCGGAGTTCATTTTTTTTTAATACAAAACCGGAGTTCATTTTCAGCTTCAGTTCAAAGTCGGAATACAAGCCAGAGTTCATTTTCAGCCAAAGGACGGACTACTTTTAACAGCCTAAGTTTCATAAATCTAGAGTGCATTTCCTTCTTAAAATCAGAGTTCGTTGTCTTCTTTTGCCGGACTCCAACTTCTCATTCAAAGCCGGAGTTCATCTTACATTAAGGGAGCCGGTTCCATATTACATGCCAAATGCCAGTTCATACTACAGGCCAAGCGCCGATTACATTTTACATGCCAAAATGCCGGATTCGTTGCACATGTCAAATGCCAGTTGTAAACTTTGGTCCGGATTTCATATTAGTTCAGAATGTAGGAAAACAGGCGTCATGAACTTCAAAACAGATTCGAACAACAAATAAAAACGTGTTAACATCCTATTACTTGTAGCAAAACAGAACGCAGTATATTTGCACATGAACCAAAAACTGAATTTAAAAACGACGTCCGAAGTGACTTGCAATAGAGCATGAGTTTAGAAACAGAGCAGATTATACTTGTAATGAACTTCAAAACGACGTCCGAGGTACACTTGCCTGATGGGCTGTCTCAAAATTCTTCCCTCCTTGCCGAACAATGTTCTCTCCTTCACTCCCTTCTTCCTTACTACTTGCCCGGTTCCCTCCTTTTTTTCCATCAACCATCGCTGGTTTATATAGAGGAGGGAGTAGGTGGGGTAAGTTGGGTAAGTTACTTACTCCCGTACTTGTTTGCAGACAGTAGGTGGAGTAACTAGATTAGTTTACTTACTCTTTTTTGGTCGCCGCCTAGTTGGATTCTAACTAAAGTCTATTTTTGCCTTTAGTTCTATTAATTTATTCCGGCTAACTGCTCCGTATTTATTGCTAATGCTGCCAGCCGACTCCCCAATTCCGGTCAATTCTTCCAGTCCTCCGGTCAGTATCTTCTTCAATTCAGGTTAACGCCCTCAAATCCAGCCAATCCCTTCAAATCTGGTCAACATTTCTAATTCCGGTCAACTTCCTCCGTCCATCACCTTCTCATCAACTGCGGATTTTATTCTTCTTGCGCCCATAATCTTACTTCGGCTTTACAAACACACAAGGCCGGACTTGATTTCAGCTTAAGTGAAAGGCCGAACTGCTTTTACACTAAAGGCGGACGGACTTCTTTTACGCTAAGAGAAGACAAACTTCTTTTTCCTCACACAAGGCCGGACTTAATCTTAGACACAAGGGAGGACGGACTGGATTTTCATATGCTCAAAGCCGAACTGCACAAAGCCGGACTTGATTTTTGCCTTAAGGAAACCGGACTGATTTCTTCACTTAGAAAACCTACTGATTCTTTGGTTATTTTGACTCGATGACTGGGATTTTATATGCTTCAGAAGCTGGGTCGTTACAATCTTCCCCACTTATAAAAATTTCGTCCTCGAAATTTGATGACCCTCACGGTCTCCTAATCGCACGCACTCTTTCATCTAGAAGTTATTCCCTCAACTAAGGTTTACTCTAGGAAACCTTAAGCATTGAATCATTCTAATTCTTATCACGAAATAAATTCTTAGACTCTCATAACGACTCGATCCAGACACTTACTGATTTTCTCAACTATTGATAAAGACCTTACAACAATCCTCAGAAGTTCAAAAGCGACCTACCATAATGTTGCCATTCCTCCAATATAAGCCGTTACTTTTAACGAATCCCATGAACTTCCACTTCAGCTCATTCCAAGCTTCAAAAGAATTTGATCACAGGGACCTTAATCTACTCTTAATTTTCTGAGCCATGGGTTCATACTGCGCTACTCTTGATTTAAACAGTTCTAAGATAATCATTTTAGGAAGACAACCCTAAAATCCTTGATTTAAATTGATTCTAAACTATCCATACCTCATAAATATCTCTCATAGATAATGCACAATCCAAAACACATGAGGCAGATACGATACAGCATGCAAATTATGGAAAAATAATGGAATGGGTAGACCCCGAGTCAAATAATGTAGAAACTTCACAAGCAAAAGGGGTACCTTCCACAACATTCGGAGATGCCTCTGGATCTTGAACAGTCACTGCGAAGGCCCTTGCTGAGATAGTAGGCTTCTTTCCTTCCTTCCTCGGAGATAGCGGGCAATTCCTGAGAATGTGGCCTTACTGTCCACATCCGAAACACGCTCCTGACATCTTACAGCATTCTTGCCCCGGATGTCTCTTCCCACAGAAGGTACAGTCGTCAGCCGATGCTCTGGTACCGGTTACTAACTGAGCCGGTACAATACTTTTTCCCTCGTCGGCAGCTCTAGTCCTCTTGGATGGTCCAAAAGACCCTGCTGCTATTCCTGTACTTACTTCCGCTTGGCTGGCGGTTCTCTTTGTATAGAACCTTTCCATTTCTGTCTCTTTTTCGTAGATCGTTGCTCTGTCCAGGATCTCGGCATAAGTTTGAAATTTCAAAACAGACAGCAGCTTCCTAATGTCATCCCGTAGCCCTTGTAGAAATTTCTTCGCTTTCCTCTATTCATCCTCCACATAAAATGGTGCAAAACGGGATAGCTCAGTGAACTTAGCATCATATTCTTTGACGGTCATGCTCCCTTGTCTCAGCCTCATAAACTCTTGCTCTTTTTTATCTCAAAGATTGGATGGAAAATACTTTTCTAGAAATGCCTCCTCAAACATTTCCCAGGTGATATCTTCAATAGGCACTCCCATTGCCCGTTTCTGCATGTCCCACCAACTATTCGCTTCACCCTCCAATTTATATGTTGCAAAAGTGACCTTTTCTCGGTCAGTACAGCCAAGCACAATGAATATCTTCTTCATTCTCTTCATCCACACGTCTGCCTCAGCTGGGTCAGGCTTTCCTAGGAAGCCCGGTGCTCGTTCAGCTGTGAACCTATCATAAGTTGTAGGACCAAGAGGTGCCGGAGCTGGTTCCGGTGTCGGAGCCAGGTGCTTTTGCTCGACGGACTCTACGACCTTGGTCATCCTTCCCAATAGATTGATATAGGCAGCCTGTTTTTCATAGGGCGTGCTAACGCCACCGTGGCCATTCCTCCCACTTCTTCTACATGCCATTCTATAATCACGGCAAACATATGAATATAAGGACAAGCATATAATGAAGAAGTATTCAATAACTTTAAGGAATTTCTAACCAAGTCTAAGAACCAATCTCTTAAGGGTCCAAACTGTCTTAGCTTCTTCTACCTATTCCTACAGGAATTCTATTCAGAGATTCAAACCTATGCTTCCGCTTTTCGATCGATCAATTCCTAAGGCATCTCAACTCTCTGATACAAATTGTGACGGAACGGATTTTTTTTTTATCCTCAAAGCTTCCGTCAAATAGAAACACAATTGAAAACCCAACTAAACCAATTGGGTGCAACACAGGATCACAGATGCCATCTAGGACACATACTTTTAACCATAATAAGAATAGTGGAAGTAATTCTAATACATACAGAAGCATTCATATTCAATTCAAAATATTCATTTTCGAATACATAGCCAAAGTATTTAATCATAAAAGTCCATCCAGTAGTTACAATGATATTTCTCCAAAATAGCTTCGAGGTCTTTAATCCCTCGAGACAAGTCCTAGTCACTCCAACTCGTCGAGCACAAGCTCTAAAGCTTTATCTCGTAGGGGAAAAACATAAAACAGTGAGCCGAGGCCCAACAAGGTACATGCATATGAACTGTAAATGGTTATGCCAAAACGATCATATAACCAAGCAGAAGTAGAACGTTTAATCGAAACATCAAATCCTATGCTTCATAAATCATTACACAATAGACTGTAAAACGATAACTATAAACTTTACTGATGCATAGTGAAACTGAAGACAATACTCTATACTGTTCATTCTATCATCTTTTCACTGTATACGATTCATTATCATCTTTTCATCGTACCATACATTACCATCATATTAATTAATATAATATATTGGTAAAACGGTAAACGGTACTTATATTATTCCCCTCCTTGTACCAAGCCCCGAGGACGGCTATCATTCCCTCCTTGTACCAAGCCCCGAGGACGGCTCTCATTACCTCCTTGTACCAAGCCCCGAGGACGGCTATCATTCCCTCCTTGTACCAAGCCCCGAGGACGGCTATCATTTATCTTTCATCAAAAACCTCTTATTGCAATTAGACATGCATAATATATCATTAGCAAATTTTAAGTTTGGTACATAGCTTCGGAAGCAATTTATACTTGGGCCGGTTTAAATTTTATTCACGGAAGGGCCGGAGCTCTTATCTTGTTAAGGGGGGCCGGATTTCATTTTTAGTTCAAACCGGAGTTCCTCTTTTGACCAAAAAGCCGGAGTTCATTTCGTGTTAAGGACGGAGCTCTTTTCGTGTACGAATCCGGAGTAAATTTTACCTTTAAAAGCCGGAGTTCCTCTTTTGACAGAAAAAGCCGGAGTTCATTTTCACATTAAGGACGGAGCTCTTTTTCATGCTAAAAGCCAGAGTTCATTTTTCTTTCAAGACGGAACTCTTTTTCAAAAGCCGGAGCTCAAAGCCGAAGTTCATTCTTTTCATTAAGGACGGAGCTCTTTTTCGTGTACAAAATCGGAGTTCAGTCAAGGATGGAGTTCTTTTCTTAAAAGATGGAGTTACTTCTTTATTAAAGACGGAGCTCTTTTCGTGTACGAAACCGGAGTTCATTTTACCTTTAAAAGCCGGAGTTCTTTTCTTAAAAGACGGAGTTACTTCTTTATTAAAGACAGAGCTCTTTTCGTGTATGAAACCGGAGTTTATTTTACCTTTAAAAGCCGAAGTTCTTTTCTTAAAGGAGGGAGTGCTTTTTCTGAAAAGCCGGAGCTCATTACAATCCGAAGTTTATTTTTTTCTCAAGGGACGGAGTACTTTTTAAAAGCCGAATTTTCATAAATCCGGAGTTCTTTTTAACAACAAAAGGACGGAGTTCATTTTCTTATACAAGCCGGAGCTCTTTTTCTTTGTTACGGCCGAAGTTCATTTTACATTACAAGCCGGACTTCTTTTTTGACAGAGTGCTTTTTTGGACGGAGTGCCTTTCCTTAAGGGACGAAGCTCTTTTTCAGTAACAGGACGAAGCTCGTTTTAAACTAAGGCCACGGTTCTTTATAAAGCCGGAGCTCATTTTCTCTCAAGGGACGGAGTCCATTTCCTAATACAAGGCCGGAGTTCAATTTACATTCACGCCGGAGTGCTTTTGGGGGGACTGCTCTTCACTCAAGCGATGGGGTGCCTTTTGGACGGAGTTCATTTAAGACCGGAATTCATTTCACATTAAGGCCTGAATTCTTTTTAAAAAACCGGAGTTCATTTTCAGCTTCGGTTCAAAGTCGGAATACAAGCCAGAGTTCATTTTCAGCCAAAGGACGGACTACTTTTAACAGCCTAAGTTTCATAAATCTGGAGTGCATTTCCTTCTTAAAATCAGAGTTCGTTGTCTTCTTTAGCCGGACTCCAATTTCTCATTCAAAGCCAGAGTTCATCTTACATTAAGGGAGCCGGTTCCATATTACATGCCAAATGCCGGTTCATACTACAGGCCAAGTGCCGATTACATTTTACATGCCAAAATGCCGGAGTCGTTGCACATGTCAAATGCCAGTTGTAAACTTTGGTCCGGATTTCATATTAGTTCGAATGTAGGAAAACAAAGGTCATGAACTTCAAAAGCATTTGACGACAACTAAAAACGTGTTAACATCCGATTACTTGCAAAAAATGTAATGCAGTATATTTGCACATGAACCAAAAACTGAATTTAAAAACGACGTCCGAAGTGACTTGCAATAGAGCATGAGTTTAGAAACAGAGCAGATTATACTTGTAATGAACTTAAAAACGACGTCCGAGGTACACTTGCCTGACGGGCTGTCTCAAAATTCTTCCCTCCTTGCCGGACAGTGTTCTCTCCTTCACTCCCTTCTTCCTTACTGCTTGCTAGGTTCCCTCCTTTTTTTCCATCAACTATCGCTGGTTTATATAGAGGAGGGAGTAGGTGGGGTAAGTTGGGTAAGTTACTTACTCCCGTACTTGTTTGCAGACAGTAGGTGGAGTAACTAGATTAGTTTACTTACTCTTTTTTGGTCGCCGCCTAGTTGGATTCTAACTAAAGTTATTTTTGCCTTTAGTTCTATTAATTTATTCCGGCCAACTGCTCCGTATTTATTGCTAATGCTGCCGGCCGACTCCCCAATTCCGGTCAATTCTTCCAGTCCTCCGGTCAGTATCTTCTTCAATTTCGCTTAACGCCCTCAAATCCAGCCAATCCCTTCAAATCTGGTCAACATTTCTATTTCCGGTCAACTTCCTCCATCCATCACCTTCTCATCAACTGCGGATTTTATTCTTCTTGCGCCCATAATCTTACTTCGGCTTTACAAGCACACAAGGCCGGACTTGATTTCAGCTTAAGTGAAAGGCCGGACTACTTTTACACTAAGGGCGGACGGACTTCTTTTACGCTAAGAGAAGACGGACTTCTTTTTCCTCACACAAGGCCGGACTTAATCTTAGACACAAGGGAGGACAGACTGGATTTTCATATGCTCAAAGCCGGACTGCACAAAGCCGGACTTGATTTTTGCCTTAAGGAAACCGGACTGATTTCTTCACTTAGAAAACCTACTGATTTTTTGATTATTTTGACTCGATGATTGGGAGTTTCCATGCTTCAGAAGTTGGGTCGTTACAAATTTGGCCGATTTTGGGTTCGGGTTGTATTTTATTTAAAATTATTTCTCCAACTGTCAAAGAAGCAGTTCAGCAAGACCCTTGCTGTTTATGAGTCCGGTTCAGTATCCAACCCAAATTTTATTGGGCCTACGGTTTACAGGGTGATAGTCCACACCTAATAATAGAAAAATCAGTCGGGTTGGACTCCAGATCAATCCATTTTGGGGCGTGTTTGGCTAAATTTTAGAAACTGAAATTTCAACATCAGCAGAACCAGTAAGCTGATTCTACAGCCGAGTTTGGGTCCAATTTTGAACCCCTTATTGAACGCTTCAGAGGCTCATTTTTTCCCCTTTTACTTCATTAAATAAGGATCATTTTACCAGTTTCGGTCGTTGGCTAATTCGGCCATTTAGTGGTCGATATGAAGCAAACATCGAGAATCTGCAATGAGAACCTGATTTTGGACACTATCATGTGTCCAGGCCCGGTTCACCCATTTTTAATTTTTTTCTTGCAACTTCTCATGAATTTATGATAACTAAGGAAGCATATGCAAGTATTGGATCAACAATACTCAAAAGAAAGTAGCCAAAAATTTCTCAAAAATCAAGGAAAGGGTCGAAGTACACTTGCCAAATTTCAGCAATTCCTCTTCCCTTCTTGCTGTTCACGATTTCCTACTTCTTTTTCCCTTATTTTCTCTCAAATTTTTCTCTCAACTTAGCCTCTCCTTTTTCTCCTTATGCTTACTTATAATTTTCAGAATTGAGGGGCTGAGTCATCAGCTCCACTGCCACCTCAAATTTCCCTTTCCTAAATCCCTGCCATGTGGCTAATGGATTGCTGAATCACCACTTGATTTGGAAGCTACTTACCCATCCTTTTGTCGCTTACCTATTGGCCAATTTTTAGCTAATGTGTGCTGCATGTGTCACTCTTAATTCAAGGTCCATCTTTGCTGCTATTGCTTGTGGGTGCCATGTGTACATATCTGAATTAAATAATTCAGTTGAACTTCTCCTTACTACCTCTAGGTTTCCTTCCTCTTTTCCCCATTTTTTCTTATTAATATATAATGTATCCTTAATTTACTATATTTTATACTTACTATAGTCCAACATGGAGTGAAAAATCCACCTAATTTTCCCGTTGATACAGCTGCCAAATCGAATTTGTCCAAGTCCCCATCGGTTGCCGAATTTTCCCATTTTGCCTATTATTTGGAAGGATTTAATTTAAGGTGTTCGGGTATGTGTTTGTGGAAATTTAGGACATGGAAGCTTAGTATAGACACTAAAGATTGTCTAGTATTAATTTCGTCTCAAATCGAATTTCTTATCATCTCCCGATTTACATCCCTAGCTTTCGAGCTTGAAGGGAAATTTAAAAGATCGGGCGTTGATGTTTTGGGAAACGACTATATGGGAAGTTAGTTTACTTGTCAATGATCAACTGGAATTATTTACCTCAAAATCCAGATTGTGACGAACCAGGTTATTTTCCTTAAATAACCCTTCGTCAATAAAACTTTATTGTCCAGAGTTTTCTCTATAATTGGACAAAAGACCGATATACAACTTGGTTAAATAGGCTAAGCATACTTTTCACAGGATCTCACAATTTTTCCATTTTATTCATGGCTTCAATACAGTATTCTGATCGTACTGTATTAGACTTAGAGAGATGCCGTCTAATAACCTCAACCGTGAAACATCAAAACAAAGTGCGGAAGCATACTATAATACCATGAACTGCGGAAGCATATTAAAACCACAAACCATATCAATATCCCGAGTGGTTGTTCATGTCAAATTCAATGTTCAAGTCCTTGTTGCACTTGTCTGCCTGGTTCTGTCGAGTAAGCCTTTCCTTGTTCTACCTGAATGCTTTCATCTCGAGGAAAAACATCAGATAGCAAGAGTGAGCTTATCGCTCAGCAAGTATAATCATACGTCACTGTCAAACTGTGAACATGACAAGGGGCAACATGTATTTGAAATATCATGAGACATGAGAGGGAAGGAACATTTAGGAGTATCGATTTGCCGTTTACCATGTCTTGGAACATTTAATTGTCGTTTGAATCATGCTTTCTCATTTTACCTTGATCTTTGCGGACCAGGGCTAGTAGGTCGTACTAGCAAACGATGCGAGAGAACGAGGAAAGGATCATGATACACCTCATGATCTAAGGCCGTGAGGGATTATCTTTAACGACCCATCCGGGGTCATGTACATCTCATTGTACCATATCGTCGTGCACATCGTGCCATATCAGACGCCCCATTCCCGGGGTACTGTGGCAGTCCTCGTTCTTCCACAATAGTATCCTGAGGCATGACACGGACATCACTCGCTCCCACAAGCGACCAGAATACGCGACCAAAGTATTCTTCGGGTTTCCACCGAGATGGACGTGTCAAACCAGAGAATACTACCCGTCCAAGAGTCCATGGTCCTAGTTTCATCATTCCCTTTCCATAATTTCTTTGAAGGAAAGTCCACCGTATCTCATATATCATATCTCCCATCACACGGGAGGTTTCATCATCTCTCCCATCACACGGGAGGTTTCATCAATCACATATCCATTGTGGACTTCCTTCCGTTTCATTTTCCCATTTGTTCTTATATTCTCTTGAAGTCTTACGTATTATATCCCCCATCACATGGGAGATTTCATCATTTCTCCCACCACACGGGAGGTTTCATTAATCACATATCCATTGTGGATTTCCTTCCGTTTCCTTTTCCCATTCGTTCTTATCTTCCTTTGGGGACTTTTAGCATTTTTCATAAGTCACTTTATAAGCATGATCAACAATTATTTAAAGGAATTAGACTTCCTTACCGTTGATGAGCCAATCATATTGGGGTCCTCCGAGCCGTTCTTGAATTGTTCAATTTCAAATATTCATTAATCATAGTTTTCATAGCAAGAGGATGCATATTTTCCATTTACTTCTCATGAACAAGAATAACATTTCGTTAAAGGATCCGGTCATTGTGGACGGATCAAATTTCATGAGATCGATTGCGTAGTCGGGATGTAGTGACTCATTTCTTAGCATTACTTTAGAATATTCTTTCATCATTAATCATGACGATATAATTTTCATAGTTTGGAAGGGTATCGGAACGATAATAATCACAGTATAACAAATAGTGAGTATGAGAATACTTGCCTCGATGCGCTCAATATTTTCTCCAACTAGCTTGAACTCGAAATCGGCCTCGAGAGCCTTCATTTCCTTCCTTCTTCTTCACATGGTTCCTCCTCTCTCTTTCTCTCTCTCTCTCTTCCTCTCTCTCTTCCTCTCCCTGCGCTTGCCCTCTGCCCGCTGGCTGGCGGCCTTTATATAGGCCTCGGGCCGCTCGAGCGCCCTTCGGGCGAGCAGCGAGCGGCGGAGGATTCTAGAGGGTTCTAGAGGGCGGCTGGCGAGCGGGAGCATTCCGGAAGGTTCTGGAATTTCCGCTCGAGCGGAGCTCGAGCGCCAGGCGAGCGGGAGAGCTTTCCAGAGTGTTCTGGAAGGTTCGCTCGAGCGGGCTTCGAGGGCACATCAGGCGGCAGGGAACCTGGTTTCTGGGCTCGAGTGGAATCGAGCATACAGCAAGCGGTGGAGCTTCGGGTGACATTTCCATTATTAAATGTCCCCGGATGTTAACCGAATTCTTTTATTTAATTAACCAATATTCTAATATTATGTTGGGAGATATTTCTAGTCTCATATTAATTCTATTTTTATTTTGGGAACCTTATAATTCTCCCCCACTTATAGAAATTTCGTCCTCGAAATTTGATGAACCTCAAATTGTTATATTTGGAGGTAAACTTCTAGATAGTTTTGGTATGTCGGAAGGCAATTTTTAAAGAACCCTGAGCATAAAATGTCCTAATCTTTATTACCCAATGTCATAAATTAAGTTCGAAGTCAACTCAAATTCTTTTTGGTCGAAGCAAACCTTCTATCACAATCGGACTTTTAAAGTCGGAATGGTTTTCATTTCCACCATTTTATTAGTAATTGGCAAACCAACATTGCCTGTATCATAAACTAGAATATACAGTAACCTTGATTAAAATGCTCATAGAATAGTCATTCCGAGAAGACAATTCCTACAATCGTCCAACTACCGTCACCTTTAAGGCATAACTTAAAAATCAATATAACTCTGAATCATTTCCCACAATCTTTAAAATTCCAACCATTAGGCTTAAGATCCTGTGACCTATGGGTTATGGGCCTACCATACTTTCGCTGCGCCACTTTGATTGGTCTTCTCAACTTCCGATTATCTTATATTCAGACTATAATCATTAATCATCCCAAAAAGTGATCAGGACCTTTAATCATTATTCAGGGTTCGCAAAATTCGATTACTTAGCAACCTCAAGTTTGTTCGGCATATTAATGAACCGATTGAACCCAATTTGAATACGATGATATCTTCTTATAACATTCCTTCCTCCCATCATTTGCATCTACGAGCGATTCATCTCTCACTTTTATCTATGGAATTCCAAGGTCATTCGAATCCAAAGACTCAGAATATCAAGGTTCATCCTTAAATGCCTTCATTTCCAATATTAAGGTTTACTTCCTCATCTTTTAATCGTATCTGTCCTATTTTTGAAGACATAATCTTTCACTAGAAAAAACCTCAATGGCCGATTTTTGACATACTCGTGGAAGGGTATACTAATTTTTTTGGACTTCTTCTTTATTCTTCTCAAAGGTACTTCCTATTAATATGTGTAAGTAATATAACCTTAATCTTTTCCAAAGATATTACATTTCATGATAACTTGTCCCACTTATCAGGGACTAACCCAAATGGTATGTACGTCCCTTATCCTATTCGGTCACCAGAAATTGTCATTTATCTTTCGTTCTAATAGTTACAAATCTTTCCTATGCCGAACGTCTTACGGCTGACAGATCACTTAACAATTTTGATTTTTCCAAAATGATCTTGTGCTCTCATGGCACTAATCAGTCTCCTCAATTATTCATTTCTCAAAGTCTTTTTTATTTTCAAAATTATGTTCCCAAAGGACCATTAAGATTAGCAAAGCTTTTCCGCAACTGAATGCACACTCTTTTCTTACTAGAACATGTGAGGTATCAGTTAGTTGTAATTTATGTCTTAATCCTTTAAGTAATTTACTCATACCATGTATATCTTTAAATTCCATAATGAAGTTACTTTATTATAAACCCAGATATAGTTTAATGATCAAACCCATAAAATTTCACAAGACGCCGATGAATCAATAAAACCCCATCGACGTTTTTGATCTTTATGGTGGCCGTGTCTGAATGCCGTCGGGCCTACAACTCCCTTTGATCTACAAAAGTCAAGCTATAGACCCAAAGCGATGTCAAATTTTATCAAGCCTTTACATTGCTTCCTGAACTATGCCTCATTGTCTTTGAAAATCTTACTGATTTTCTAATCGTTTTGAAATTCGTAATCCCTCTTACTGGTCCATCCATTTATTTTGAAAGTTCTGGAGTATTTTACTGTAATACCTAAGCTGATACTTCCCGGGTCTTATTTGAGATCCTTAATAATATACATTGATTCGGCATGCCCTCAAATTACTGAATAAAAGACATTCAGCTGAATCCTCCTTTTAGATTAAATGATTTACGACAATATTGATTTCTTGATACCTTGATAATACTCATGCTTCAATTCTTACCACCTCGTGGCAACATGTCATCCTTTGTCAGACCAACTATATCAGTACTGTCGTTATCTACTGATTCTGTTATTAATCTTAAACTAAGACTTAATCCCTTTGGCTATCTTCAAGTTCATTCCAGAAATTATAAAAATTTCCACTACTAGGCCCAATGTGTTTACAAGTCAGATCGACCCAATAACTTACTAACTAAAGTATCCATAATGTCACATGAAGATTGGTACCACAAAGTAAACCCAACCAATCGTATTCACAAATTCTAAAATATCACAACCTTGACCCACTTGTATTGATCTTGGATCCATAATAAACCTCGGTCTCACAAAACCACATATTTATCGAATCTTAAGGATGCAAGGGTTGTGTCAACAAGATTTGAGAAGTTTTATTTTCTATCTCGTCAACCCACATGTTTCTCTTATGTTTATAACCGAAACTTTGATCCTAAGGCACTGAATATGCTTCATTTCAACTGAAACTTTTATCCTAAGGCACTGAATATGCTTCATTTCAATTGAAGCTTTGATCCTAAGGCATTGAATACCGTTCAACGCAGATCATAGTTTCAAAGTTTCTTTGGGGAGGCTGTATCCAAAAGTTTTACTAGAAAATCTACTCTAATGCATCCTTTTACCTTTCCGATTACTAAATTATTTTTGTTGTTATTTTCGAGCCTATGTTTTTCTAATTACACGTAATTCGAATCATAATTACGGCATGGCTCGAAATCCCCAAGCAACATCAGATTACAACATTAATCCAAGATCCTTACAGCCCGTCACGACAGGGGACCCTAATGCTTGAATTTAAACCTTTAGGTCCTTGATATAAAACATCAAACCTTTTTATAACTAAAGATATTTTTAAATTTTGTGATTGAACTACTACTTTTTGAGACACACTTCCAAAGGTTTCATTAACATTATTCCATGATACTTTCCTTAACTCGTGGAACCATATTTCTTAATCCTCGAGACCCAATGGTCTTGCTTACCTCGATCAACTAAGATCGATTTTACTCCTTATCTATCAAGGGCAGCACATCATAGATTCTGACAAATATAGAGGTGACCGCAGAGCATTCCCAAGTCTTCGAAATTTATGTCTTCCACCATAACATGACTGGGGCTACCTAAATGCCCTTCTACTGAATTATTTTCAGACCGTTTGATGAATTGCTATACTAGGACAGAATATACCCAAAATAATTTTCATCATTCTCGAGCCGATGGCTCTACCTATTCCTTACACATTCTGGGTTCATCTGGTAACCTTCTACCTGAAGAACTTTAACCAAGGGTCGATCAATCTCAAACCTTAAACCGAGGTTAGATAGCTTAGACCTTGAATCCTCACTAATCAGTCCAAGGACCCAATTAATACCCACCAAATTCCAGTACTAAGGTGTCACAACACACCATCTTCCTCGACCAATAGTTGGTAACCTAATTGCCTGGACTAACTAAATCGTCAAATACTTTTAGGCATTATATCGATTAATCTTATTCTATCCTATGCTTCCGTATATGATTCAGATCAAACCTAAGGCATCTCTCCTTTTCTCTGATACCATTTGTGACGAACCAGGTTATTTTCCTTAAATAACCCTTCGTCAATAAAACTTTATTGTCCGAGTTTTCTCTATAACTGGACAAAAGACCGATATACAACTTGGTTAAATAGGCTAAGCATACTTTTCACAGATCTCACAATTTTGCCATTTTATTCATGGCTTCAATACTGATTCTCGATAAATCTTGTATTAGACTTAGAGAGATGCCGTCTAATAACCTCAACCGTGAAACATCAAAACAAAGTGCGGAAGCATACTATAATACCATGAATCATGAAGCATATTAAAACCACAAACCATATCAATATCCCGAGTGGTTGTTCATGTCAAATTCAATGTTCAAGTCCTTGTTGCACTTGTCTCCGCCTGGTCCCGTCGAGTAAGCCTTTCCTTGTTCTACCTGAATGCTTTCATCTCGAGGAAAACATCGAGATAGCAAGAGTGAGCTTATCGCCAAAGTATAATCATACGTCATCACAAACCGTGAACATGACAAGGGGCAACATGTATTTGAAATATCATGAGACATGAGAGGGAAGGAACATTTAGGAGTATCGATTTGCCGTTTACCATGTCTTGGAACATTTAATTGTCGTTTGAATCATGCTTTCTCATTTTACCTTGATCTTTTCGGACCAGGGCTAGTAGGTCGTACTAGCAAACGATGCGAGAGAACGAGGAAAGGATCATGATACACCTCATGATCTAAGGCCGTGAGGGATTATCTTTAACGACCCATCCAGGGGGTCATGTACATCTCATCGTACCATATCGTCGTGCACATCGTGCCATATTGTATCGCCCCATTCCCCCGGGGTACCAGGGCAGTCCTCGTTCTTCCACAATAGTATCCTGAGGCGTGACACGGACATCACTCGCTCCCACAAGCGACCAGAATATGCGGCCAAAGTATTCTTCGGGTTTCCACCGAGATGGACGTGTCAAACCAGAGAATACTACCCGTCCAAGAGTCCATGGTCCTAGTTTCATCATTCCCTTTCCATAATTTCTTTGAAGGAAAGTCCACCGTATCTCATATATCATATCTCCCATCACACGGGAGGTTTCATCATCTCTCCCATCACACGGGAGGTTTCATCAATCACATATCCGTTGTGGACTTCCTTCCGTTTCATTTTCCCATTTGTTCTTATCTTCTTTTGAAGTCTGACGTATTATATCCCCCATCACATGGGAGATTTCATCATTTCTCCCACCACACGGGAGGTTTCATTAATCACATATCCATTGTGGATTTCCTTCCGTTTCATTTTCCCATTCGTTCTTATCTTCCTTTGGGGACTTTTAGCATTTTTCATAAGTCACTTTATAAGCATTATCAACAATTATTTAAAGGAATTAGATTTCCTTACCGTTGATGAGCCAATCATATTGGGGTCCTCCGGAGCCCGTTCTTGAATTGTTCAATTTCAAAAATTCATTAATCATAGTTTTCATAGCAAAAGGATGCATATTTTCCATTTACTTCTCATGAACAGTAATAACATTTCGTTAAAGGATCCGGTCATTGTGGACGGATCGAATTTCATGAGATCGATTGCGTAGTCGGGATGTAGTGATTCATTTCTTAGCATTACTTTAGAATATTCTTTCATCATTAATCATGACGATATAATTTTCATAGTTTGGAAGGGTATCGTAACGATAATAATCACAAAAGATAACAAATAGTGAGTATGAGAATACTTGCCTCGATGTGCTCAATATTTTCTCAACTAGCTTGAACTCGGAATCGGCCTCGAGAGCCTTCATTTCCTTCCTTCTTCTTCACATGGTTCCTCCTCTCTCTTTCTCTCTCTCTCTCTCTTCCTCTCTCTCTTCCTCTCCCCGCGCTTGCCCTCTGCCCGCTGGCTGGCAGCCTTTATATAGGCCTCGGGCCGCTCGAGCGACCTTCGGGCGAGCAAATGAGCGGCAGAGGATTCTAGAGGGTTCTAGAGGGCGGCTGGCGAGCGGGAGCATTCCGGAAGGTTACGAATTTCCGCTCGAAGGAACTCGAGCTCGTGCGAGCGGTAGAGATTTCCAGTGTTTCGAAGGTTCGCCGAGCGGGCTTCGAGCGTGCATCAGGCGGCAGGGCTCCTGGTTTCTGGGCTCGAGCGGAATCGAGCATACAGCGAGCGGCGGAGCTTCGGGTGACGTTTCCATTATTAAAAGTCCCCGGATGTTAACCGAATTCTTTTATTTAATTATCCAATATTCTAATAATATGTTGGGAGATATTTCTAGTCTCATATTAATTCTATTTTTATTTTGGGAACCTTACACAGATTGCCTAACACATCCCGAATTAATTCCTGACTTTTAGGTTCAAAAATTAAATTAAAGGAATCGGGCTTGAGTATACAAGAAAACTAAGACATAGGGGGCTAGTATATTTGTCAAAGACTATTTTTGGATTAATTCCATCATAATCTAAATTACATAAGTCATCCTGAATTACGTTCCTGGTTTTCGAGATTACGGTCTTTACAGTAATGTTCGAAAGAAGATAAAGTAATGTTGCCCCTTGTTAGATAAGAGATGAGGTCGACCTTGGGTGATTGGTGTGAAAAAGGGTCATGAGTCTCGAGGATAATGGGATATCATTGGATATGTTCTTGGATACTTTATAGATGAATATCTTATTCTGGTGAGTTTTTTGGGGGCGTGTTTCTAGTGTGGATAGTTCAACCACATGAATAGGGATTGCCTTATTCCATGGGTCGGAGAGTTAAGGAGCCTATTACCATGGATCCAGGCTTCGCGATGATGGCACAAAGTACAGAAGTGTCATCCATCGTAGCGGGAAATAAGGTTCTTAGATCTTGATGTTTCAATACATGTGTTATTTTGGGATCTAGAATCTATATTTTATTGGTGTTTCTTAAGCCTATTCATTTATCTAGGGATCGTAGGCCTTATACTAGTTGTATCGAGGTCTATAGCACTTTCTCGGGTTTATAGAAAGGATTAGTTGGGCTGATTTAATTACCTTGTGGTGTTAGGGCTTAATATAGTATTAAGGATGATTTGGTTAGTTAGGTGCCATGCTAGCATGAACTATGATGGTGAGGATATGACATCTCATAATCAGGTGGAAAGGGATGAATATAAGGTGTCATTGTTTGAATGGCGATGAAATTAGTATTGTTTTGTTTGCATATTATCTGATTAGGATTTGTGCCAAGATTAGTTAACTTATAAGACCACACTTGGGAGTTATTTTGTAGTCGCCAAGGTATTTGGGTAATGTAAGTGTTTGAGGATATGTCTTAGAGGAAATGGTCAGCCCAAGTCAACTTTTGATCGTTAAATTGATGGTTGTTGTGGAGTTGTGCCAGGATTGGCACCAAATTTTGAGGACCTTGTATTGAACCAATAAGGCATCAGCTAAGTATTTTGCCGTGAGGTATTTCAGTGCTTTTGGGATGGCATCATTAATGAATTTTTAGAGTCAATAGAGTGTGAGAACCCTATTTGAGGATCGTTTCTTGAATTGCGAAAGATGGTTAGCCATGTACTCAATTATGAAAGGGATGTAAGTTTGGGAGAGCTGTGATGTTGGGCATGTAGTTTCCCCGATAGCAGGAATGCGATTCTTTAGAGTTTGGAGTAATAACTCATTTGGAGAAAGATTGCTTGACGTCCTAAAGGTGTATGGTTTCCTTAGGTCTAGCCAATTCTGATAAGTTATTCGATAAGTATTTCTCGAGGATTGCAACGCATGTGGAGCATTCGACTTGGAGATAATCGATGCTAGTCGGAATAAGGTATGTGAGGATAGATTTTAAGAAATAAAGAGATAAATTGTCGACCTTACTATTTGGGTTGATCTCGGATGGGTCAAGTGAATTGTAATAGAATATGATGCTTTTGAGGAAGGCTTGAGATTGTATTTTTCCTGCATCATATTTGGGTGGTTTTCCCTTGAGTTTAGTTGGTGGGAAGTCTATGATTAGAATTACTCCACCCATAGTTTGGAGTTAGCCGTTGAGACATTTGTTTTGAGGATTGATAGGAGTCATTTGTGAAAATAGTTACTGTCTAATGATCCTAAAGGATTGAGAGGTTGTCTCATGGGAAGAGATAACCATAAGACAGTGCAAGTGAATGAAATTCGCTTAAGGATTGTAATGATGTGTTTCGGTGTCAGTAATGAAAAGTCGATCAAGTGATAGCATAGGTTGGTGAGGTGGTTGAAGGATTACACTTATGAAATGTATCAGCGGCCAAGGAAAATATTATTGCTGATAACAGAATGTTGGGGATCTTTAAATTGAATAGTGTCTCGGCGTATCATAGGAGATATTGTAGGGTGAATCTTGAGTAGCTCCTAATATTTAAGCGAAGAGGATGCTCTGCCTTTGGTTTCAAGAGGGAGAGTAGCCTCCTAAGTAGTGAGGTCATGGAATTATGAGATAAAAAGCCCTTAATGTTTTGATTTTGAGGTTATTAGGGCAACAAGAATTAGATGTACCATTTGGATGATTATGGATTTGGCTAACAAGGATGGTCCATTGATTGCCAATTGGGATAATACGTTTGAATGGAATAAGTTGGCTCATCGGATTGCCCTTGTGATGATAAGTTTGCTATGTACTCGGGTTTTGAGGTTTTTGTGGTAACTTAAGATTATATTGAAATTTTTGGAATAATTTTTTCAATTGTGTTCCCTAGTTTTATTGTAATTTGATGATTTTGTGCTTTGCCTTAGTTGCATTTTTAACTTGGGATTTTTCGTCCTAGGTCTCTAGCTACTAGGCAATCTAGATGTCTGATTTGAATTAATGAATAAAAGTGCATGAGAATTTTGATGCTCTAACAAATGGTTAATCAGAGTAGTGTTGTAGAATTATGTGGGCCCTTGGCTTAGAAATTTCAAAACAGGATTAAGGTTCCAAGTGGATGATCATTCTCGAGGCTTAGGATGAATCGAAGTAAGAGTCTGTTGGTCCGTTTGAGATTTTATATTAAGTAGGAGAGGTGGTCAATAAATTGTCTTGCCTTCGAATTAGATGGACTATCACGATGTTTTCCTATGACGGACGGGTTATTCTCCATCGAATAACCTTCGTCAATGGCAACACAGCCCTAAGCCCATAATTAAACTATGGACTCTACAGAAAATCCGGCAGAGTTTCCTCTACAACCGGACGAAAACGGAAATACAACCTATTAAATATCATCCTATACAAGCACACATCTATCAAAAGGCTTACACACAAAGCCTACAACACGCCACACAGTATCTCAATCTACAATATCATCATGGCTCCAATACAGTACTCCTAGCTACTATACTGGATCTAGAGAGATGCCATCTAAATAAAACAAAACTCAATATATCAATACAGACCCGGAAGCATACTAAATCATCATAAATGCGAAAACATAACAAAACCATAAAACAATAACTATAACGAGCCACGCTCAACCCCGAGTGGCCGTCCGCAATCCGATCCAACTCTAACTCCAGAGCTTTCGCGCACTCGCCGTCCAGCGAATCTCATCAAGTAAGCCTCTCCCCTTGCTCTATCTATCCGGCATCACTAAGTGTTCTCATCTGAAAGGAAAAACAACAACTACAAGAGTGAGCTAATAGCTCAGCAAATGTAATCACAAACAATTCTCCAAGGCGTGTACAAGAACTAAAACAGGGGAAGGAAACACATACTCTCCATACTCAAGAAACAGGAGAGGGAACAGGAAATAACTGGAATCACTTGATTCTCACGGTTCACACAGTTACACTAATTGGTCATCATTTGGAATCACTAGCTTCCCACGGGTCACACGGTTCATCTCGAACCACAAGATTTACACAGTTCTCATGACTACATCTTGAATCACTGGTTTCACACAGTTCTCGCGGTTCATCTCTTGAGCATTATTCATTTTCATTATTACATCATCTTTGCGGACCCCGGCTAGTAGACCGTACTAACCAATGATGTGAGAGAACAGGAATGTGTTCACTACACATTCTAAAGCCACGGCTACTATTTTAGGTCGGTAGCACACGACCCTCGGTTGCATCCATGCAACAATCACCAAGACAACTACATCTCCATATGTAGCGTCGATCGACACGCCCCACACCCCGGGGGACCACGACAATCCTCGTTCTTCCACAGTAGTTTCCTAAAGCATACCACATACATCACCCACTCCCACGAGCGGCCGGAATATGTGGCCAAGTATTCCTCAGGTTCACACAGCGATGGACAAGGTATACTAAAGAACACTACCCATACGACTCAGGGTCCTAGTTTCAAGATTAGGTTCAACACTTGGAGAGGGAAATCCACATTTGCCACACACGTTCACAACTTGGGAAACCTCATTCCCATCACAAGCATCTCCAACCGGGAGATCATCTCATCACACACATCTCCATCCAGGAGATCACATCATCACAAGCACAATGTGGATTCCCTTCCATTCACTTCAAGGTTCACAACCTTCTGCAGGACTCAATTCACTTAATCCACAACAAAACATTACAAGTTCAATTCCACTTCCTGCAGGATCCAGTTCCCTTAGTCACAATAATCAATTCAAGTTCACAAGAGAGATCAGATTCTTACCTCCGATGATCATATACCACTTTGGAACCTTCGGGACTCATCCGCTTGCCTCAGCACACGGATACACGTTTCGGAGCTCACATTTACGTTTAATCAGTTAAACGTTACTTTCATTACAATTATGATCACATATCACTTTACATTTCTCATTTTGTTTTGGGGTGGACATTATCAGATTTCTCTTTGACCACCCGGATGCCGTGCACGGTTCGATACTTGGAGATCGGCCGTCCAATGGAATCATACGCACAGTTCGTACACGAGATTTCACATTTGGGTTCGATTTAACTTATCACGATAATGGAAGCATGCAACTTCCCTTTCAATTTCGGATAAACAATTACGGAATTATTTCAAGGCTCTCGGTTGCCACGAACAGGTCAATTCTTACAGGATTCGGCATCTGGTCGATATATACACACAATTGGAACACCGGGATTCACATTCTAGGGTCATTCCATCATTTTACGAAGGTGACAACGCGCAATTATCACCTCCGGTCTCGGGTGAACAGTAACAGTACCCGTTTAGAGGGCTCGGACGCCTTGAACGGGTCGAAGCGTGTGAAATCGAACTCGCGGACGACATATATTCATCAATGGGACGTGGGGATTCACATTTTGGGGTCAATTTCATGATACACGGGCGGAAAATGGGAAATCCCCAATTTTTCATGGGTTAGGGTTTCGGTGAAACTCACCCGGACGAATCGGACACGATTTGGACAAACAACTACATTTTCCTTAGCCCATACTCATGGATTTCAAGATTCTAACATCCACGGTGGGTATCGACACAAAATACCCAACGAAAATATATAAAACATCGAAAGAGAACGAGAAGTGAGTGTGAGAACACTTGCCTCGATGCGTGCTTTCACTTTTATACCTGGCTCTCGGACGGATCTGGATTCCTGGGCCTCGTTCGCCCTCCTTCTCTCTCTAAAACCGGAGCCCTCTCTCACTCTAAAACCCTAGCCCCGCGCGAAGTGACGAGGAGAGAAGGCACGACGCGTATTTATACTATGAACACCGCTCGAGCGCATCTCGAGCGGCCAGCGAGCGGCCTCGCTTCTGGTTTTTCCGCTTGACCTCCGCTCGAGCGGCCAGAAGGCGAGGAGTGCCTCTGGCACCCACGCTCGAGCCAAGGCTCGAGCGCCCAGCAAGCGCAAGCTCACGGGCAGGGCTTCAAAGAGCCGGACCCAAATAATTTTTTCGCTTTTTCTTCCGACACCAAACCTTAATCTTACCATAGGATTAGTATTGATCATTAACATACTAATCACCTCATTATTATCAAGTTTTTAAATCCGGAACCTCACAATTCTCCCCCACTTATTAAAATTTCGTCCTCGAAATTTAACGAGCCTCAAATTCTCAAATTTGAGGTGGACTCCTCAAATTCTAAACTCATTTCCTCGGACGAGGACTATTTTAGAAACCTCAAGCATGGAATCGTTATCGTCCTCATCACAAAACAAATCATTAGGCTCTCCAATCGGCTCAAGCTGGAAACTTACCGATTCTCCCAACCATCGGTACTAGGAAAACCTTATAACGATTTCTAGATATTCCAAAAGCCACCCACAATCATGCCGGACATTCCTCTAACTCAATCCGACACTTCAAAGGATCAGTGAACAATTCATTCCAAGCCTCAAAAGAATTCGATCATAGAAATCTCTGGGCCACGGGCCCACAATGCTTCCACTATGCTACTTTGATTAATCCCCAAATCATCGAATTACGCCATAATCAAAACTCTAATCATGACGATCACTCAAGGAGTGGACAAGACTTTCAATCCTTACCCAGAATTCTCAAAATTCCGATCACTTAGTAACCTCAAGATCCCGTTGGCATATCAACAAGCCAACTGACCAAAACCGAATACGATTCTAACTTCCAACAAGAACACGACATTCTAACACCCAACCTTTTGGACTTACTAGCAGTTCATCTTTCATATCTTATCGGAGACCTCGAAGACATACAAAGTCCAAAGACTCGCAGCATCAATTGCTAACACTGATGCCTGCTTTCCCAAGGAAAACACCGAGGTTTACTTTCTCAACCTTTAAACAAATCTGATCACATGCAATACCATATGATCATCTTCCTCTAAGGAACAACTAAATGCCTTTCTCCGAAGACAATACCCTTGAGTTTTCAAAAGAAAATCTCAATGGCCAATTTCGACATACACGTGGGGGTAACACTAATCTGGACTCCTTCCCCACTTATCTCAAGGGTATTACATTCCACGAGAACTCATCGGACCCATTAGGGGTCAACCCAAATGTCACGAACATCAATCACCCTATCCGATTAGATCCAAGATAATTGCACACTTCCACAACACAAATCGGCCTCCTTAACCAGCCACGCTTAAAATCCTAAGTCCTCAAAATCATGCAATCACAAAGCCACAAGCTTAAGAAGGCATTTTCTCAACTAAATTCGCATTCCTTTCTCACTAGAACATGCGAATTATCAGCTATCCACAAATCATGACTCAATCCTTAAGCAATTGCATACACCATCAATATCTTTGAATTCCTTGATTATCTCATGAAGCTACCTCAACATCGACCCAGACGTGGTCGAAAGATCATCCCATAAAACTTCATGAAATGCCAACGATCCTACAAAACCCAAACGGCATTTTCTAGACTTTACAGTGACCATATTCTTGACCTGGATACCGTCGGGGCTACAACTCCTATTGATCCACAAATGTCCCGTTACGGACCCAGATCGATCTTAGAATTCATCAAGCCTTCACGACGGCCCACGGACTATGTCTATCCATCCCCAAGATCTAATCATCCAATCATTAATCTCCTAGCCATTTTGAAATTCATGAACCACATTATTGGTCCATCTATTTACTTCGAAGGTTCTGAAATATTCCACCACGATACCAAAGCCGATACTTCCACGGCTCTGCTTAGGATCAAATAAGGACTTAATACTTTACTATCTCAAGTTCATACCCAAAATTGCACAATTCAATTACCAAGCATAGTATACATACCCAATTCAGATCGACCCAACCAATCGGATCTACAAACCCAAAGAAATATCACAACCTCGACACCACTTGCTTCGAACTTAGATCCTTAATCCCAAGAATCACAAAATCATATATATAATCGGGATCCCAAAGATGCAAGTGTTATGACATCAAGATTGAGAACTTTTATCTTCTATCTCGACGATCCACATATTTCTCTCGTGCTTCATCAACACCAAACTCTGATCCCGAGGCACCGGATCTCTTCACTTCAAGATCAGAGGATACAACTATCATTAATCCAACAACCATACTATCTATAACTTAGATCATAGTCCCAAAGTCTCTTCAGGGAGACATTTATCTAAGATTCATCCGTGGACATCCACCTTAATATACCTCCAATCATCTCCCAGTTGCACATAGCTCAAATACACAACGCAACATGGGCTCGAATCCCCAAGACGACTCTAGGCTACGATATCAAGCCCAAAAGCATTACCTCTTATCACGACAGGTGACATTAACCCATTAATCTCAAACTTAGGACCTTGATACAAAACACTGAACCTTTTTACCACCTGTCCATGACTAAAGACATCATTAGATCTCATGATCGAACTAACCACTATTGAGACATGCTCCCAAGAGTCTCATCGACACAAAACGTTAATCCACGAAACTTCCATAACACATGGGATGTGACGGAACAATTTTTTTTTTTTTGATTCCGTCATTCATAACACAATTGAAAACCCAAACCAAACCAATTAGGAGCAACACAGGATCTCAGATGCCATCTAGGACCCATATACTTTTAACCATAATAAGTATAGCAGAAGTTATTCTAACACTTGCGGAAGCATTTATATTCATTCCAAAATATTCATTTCCAAGTAGATAGCCAAAAATGTTTAACCATAGAAGTCCATCAAGTCATTACAATAATATTTCTTCAAAATAAGCTTCCAAGGTCTTTAATAATCCTTCAGACAAGCTCTAATCACTCCAACTCGTCAGGCACAAGCTCTAAGGCTTCCTCTGTAGGGAAAAAATATAAAACAGTGAACCGAGACCCAATAAGGTACATGCACATGAGTAGTAAAACGATGATGAGAACGGTCATGTAACTGTGCATAAACAGAACGGTTAATCAGAATACAGTCCAAGAAAAATAGAGAAAACATACATTGACAGTACTATACTTCAAAAAACAGTAATCGGTACAGTAAACGGTAAACAGTAACATAACATATCGGTAATCGGTACGATAAATGGTGAACAGTACATATCATATCGGTAACGGTATTTCATATTCGATAATCGGTACTTCATATTCGGTAATCGGTACGTTAACATAACATATCAGTAAAACAGTAAACGATACTTCATATTGTATCGGTACAGACCCTGCCAGTATACCCTACTAGCTAAGGGGGCGAATAATCGAGGATAGATTGTGTTCACTCCACACAATCTAAGGCCGGTAACTGTCATATGTGTATCCCATCTGGCGGGATCGGTACGGTATGCCACCCGAATGTAGGCCGGTAACTGCTATATGGGTATCCCATTTGGCAGGATCGGTACGGTATACCACCCGAAGATAGGCCGGTAACGGTAGTTCTCTCTGTCCATAGCGCCCCGAGGGCAGGGCGGACCACAAATAACTTCATGGACAGAGTTATCCTCGATTACGACCGAAAAGTCCTAAGGCATGCCGGAGAACCTTTCCGGACTGTAGTCAGTCTTGGGTCCCAAAATAATTGTAACGGAAACCATTTCTTTATCAAAAACCCCTTTTTGAAATCAAACATTTGTAATATATCTTTAGCTATCTTATATGAAAATTTCCTCGGTACAGGTCGGCACATATTTTCGAAAACAATTATACTTGGGGCCGGTTTAGATTTTTATCAAGGAAGGGCCGGAGTTCTTTTTAGGGAAGCCAGTTTCATAAAAAGCTGAAGTTTCTTTTTCTCAAAATGTCGGAGTGCTCAAAAGCCGGAGTGCTTTTTGGACGGAGTGCCTTTTGGACGGAGTGCTTTTTACTAACGGAGTGCCTTTTGGACGGAGTGCGTTTTACTAACGGAGTGCTTTTCCTTCAAAACCGGGGTGAAAATTCCTTCTTAAAAACCGGAGTGACATTCCTTTAAAACGGGAGTGCAATTCCTTCTTAAAAACGGAGTGCATTTCCTTTTTAAAATCGGAAGTGCGTTTCCTTTAAAACCGGAGTTCTTTCTTTCATAATGGCTAGAGTGCGTAAACTCAAAGGCCAGAGTTCTTTCCTTCATAGTGAACTAACTTAAAAGCCGGAGTGTATTTTACATTAAGGCCAGAGTTCATTTTACATTAAGGCCGGAGTTCATTTTAAATTAAGGCCGGAGTTCATTTTAAAGCCAGAGTTCTTTTTCCAACCAAAGGATGGAGTTCTTTTTGACAAAAGGCGGATTCAAAAGCCGGAGTTTATTTCTCTTTAAGGATGGAGTTCTTTTTAAAAGAGCCGGAGTGCTTTTTACTAACGGAATAGAGTGCTTTTTACTGAAAGCCAGAGTATATTTAAAAGCCGAAGTTTATTTTTCTCAAGGGACGGAGTTCATTAAAAGCCGGAGTTCATTTCACATTAAAGCCGGAGTTCATTTCACATCAAGGGACGGAGCTCATTTTCTTACGCAAGGCCGGAGCTCATTTTTTTTTATATTAAGGTGGGAGTTCATTTCACATCAAGGGACGGAGCTCATTTTCTTATGCAAAGTCAGACCTCATTTTTATATTAAGGCGGGAGTTCATTTTAAGGCCAGAGTTTTTTTGGAGTACTTTTTCATCAAAAAGGACGGAGTTCTTTTTCTTAAACGGACGGAGTTCTTTTTCTTCAAAAACATGTGATTATCAGAGTTCGTATAATTTGGCAGATAATCATACTTCAAGCAGAATAAAATCTAACATCCTGAGTGTCAATGTTTCTTTTAAGCATGCGATCAACATAGCTGCATAAGAATATCAGATATACTTGCTTCGAGAACATGCATAATCTTAAAAACAGTGGTGAGTACTTTTGAACTTAAAAACGGAGAGTGCATCCGCAAACATTCTTAAATCCGAACTTAAAGAGAGTGGCGTCCGAGGTATACTTGCGATATATTCTTAAAGCATGAATTTAAAAGCATCATCCGAAGTACACATGCAATATTCTTAAAGCATGAACTTAAAAATAGTGTCCGAGGTACACTTGCCTGACTGTCCACTCCAGCTGCCTCAAAGTTCTTCCCTCCTTCTTCGCTGCTTATTCTTCCTTGGCGTCAGAAACTCACACTACCCCTCAACTAGAGTCCGATATATAAAGGGAGGGAGCAGGTAGGTAAGTGGAGGTAGGTTAGTTGCTCGGTACTTGCCTTCAGTGATTTGGTGGAAGTAGCAAGTTAGTTTACTTACCTCAGTACTTCTACCCAGGGTGTGATGAGGTAGTTTACCTACCTCATTTGGTCGAGCCCTAGTTGGATCCTAACTAAATAACAAAGTTTCTTTTGTCTTTAGTCGCCGGTTAACTTTTTGGTAAATTTTCTGGTCAGCGCCGGTCATCATCACAAATTTCGGTCAACCTTTATTCAAATCCAGTTAAAACTTCAAATCCGATCAACTCTTCAAATCCGGTCAACTTCTTCTTATTATTCACTCCGTCCATTACCTTCTCATCAACTTCAGATTTTATTCTCCTTGTACCCATAATTCTACTCCGGCTTTACTAACACACATGGCCGAACTTGATTTTAGCTTAAGTGAAAGGCCGGACTGCTTTTACACTAAGGGAGGATGGACTTCTTTTACACTAAGAGAAGACGAACTTCTTTTTCCTCACACAAAAGCCACTCCGGTCGTCAGGCCACTTCAGCCTCACTTCACACAATTTACGCCGGTCTTCAAATTCAGAAGACAAATTCTGATTTCAAAATATGCTCTAAAGCCTGGTTTACATTTTCCGAATAACCTTCAATTTTTCTTGATCCTTTGACTATTTTGATCGATGACTGGGACTTCTATATTTTTGAATCTGGGTCGTCACATGGGACCATATCTCTTAATCCTCAAGACCCAAGATCTTTCTCACGTGAACCAACCGAGGTTAACTTCACTTTCTATCACGGGGCAACACGCCATATCTTCTATCAGACATGGGATCACTGCAATGATATCTCAAATCTCAAAATCCACATCTCGCCGTACTAAGATCTAGACTGCCCAGAAGGCCAGACACCATAGTACCTCCAACTCAAAAACACTTATGGAGTGTCAGTCTAGAACTTCATATGCCAAAGCTTAACTCCACCCTAATCATCACGCTCCCTAGGTTGGCCTGGCAACTTTTCATAGCAAAATACCAACTGGAAAACTTCAACCAAGAGCTGATCACACTTAAACCTCAAACCGAGATTAGGTAACTTAGGCCTCGAATCAACTCTGATCAGTCCAAAAATCCAATTGATATTAATCAAATTTAATTACTCAAGTGTCTCGACGCACCATCCTCTCTCAACCTACAGTCGACAATCCAATACTAGTAGTCCCCATCCAGGAGCAACTACTAATATTCTCTTGAGGCTGAAGCAATTCGGCTGAAGCCACTCCTAGAACACAGGTTAGGATACAAGCTAGCCATTCGAACTAAGTTACCGCTTCTAACTTAGCGCTAGTCTAAGTTCTAGGATCGGGGTAACCAAAACTACTCGGACTAACTCAGTCCTCACATGCCTTTTTCACTTAATCGGTCAATCTTAATCAAACCTAAGCTTTCGCATACGATTCTGATCAAACCTAAGGCATCTCTCTTTTTCTCTGATACCAACTATGACAGACCGGATTATTCTCCATTGAATAACCTTCGTCAATAGCAACACAGCCCTAAGCCCATAATTAAACTATGGACACTACAGAAAATCCGGCAGAGTTTCCTCTACAACCGGATGAAAATCGAAATACAACCTATTAAATATCATCCTGTATAAGAACACATCTATCAAAAGGCTTACACACAAAGCCTACAACATGCTACATAGGATCACAATATGCCATATCATCATGGCTCCAATACAGTACTCCTAGCTACTATACTGGATCTAGAGAGATGCCATCTAAATAAAACAAAACTCAATATATCAATACAGACGCGGAAGAATACTAAATCATCATAAATGTGGAAACATAACAAAACCAAAAAACAATAACTATAACGAGCCACGCTCAACCCCGAGTGGCCATCCGCAATCCGATCCAACTCTAAGTCCAGAGCTTTCGCGCACTCGCTGTCCGGCCAATCTCATCAAGCAAGCCTCTCTCCTTGCTCTATCTATCCAGCGTCAGCTAAGTGTTCTCATCTGAAAGAAAAAATAACAACTGCAAGAGTGAGCTAACAGCTCAGCAAATGTAATCATAAACAATTCTCCAAGACCTGTACAAGAACTAAAACAAGGGAAGGAAACACATACTCTCCTACTTAAGAAACAGGAGAGGGAACAGGAAAAAACTGGAATCACTTGATTCTCACAGTTCACACGGTTACACTGATTGGTCACTATTTGGAATCACTAGCTTTCCACAAGTCACACGGTTCATCTCGAACCACAAGATTTACACAGTTCTCATGACTACATCTTGAATCACTGGTTTCACACAGTTCTCGCGGTTCATATCTTGAGCATTATTCATTTTCATTATTACATCATCTTTGTGGGCCCCGACTAGTAGGCCGTACTAACCAATGATGTGAGAGAACAGGAATGTGTTCACTACACATTCTAAAGCCACGGCTACTATTTTAGGTCGGTAGCACACAACCCTCGGTTGCATCCATGCAACAATCACCAAGACAACTACATCTCCATATGTAGCGTCGATCGACACGCCCCACACCCCCGGGGACCACGACAATCCTCGTTCTTCCAAAGTAGTTTCCTAAAGCGTACCACATACATCATCCACTCCCACGAGCGGCCGGAATATGTGGCCAAGTATTCCTCGGGTTCACACCGCGATGGACATGGTATACTAAAGAGCACTACCCATACGACTCAGGGTCCTAGTTTCAAGATTAGGTTCAACACTTGGAGAGGGAAATCCACATTTGCCACACACGTTTACAACTTGGGAAACCTCATTCCCATCACAAGCATCTCCAACCGGGAGATCATCTCATCACACACATCTCCATCCAGGAGATCACATCATCACAAGCACAATGTGGATTCCCTTCCATTCACTTCAAGGTTCACAACCTTCTGCAGGACTCAATTCCCTTAGTCCACAACAAAACATTACAAGTTCAATTCCACTTCCTGCGGGATCCAGTTCCCTAAGTCACAATAATCAATTCAAGTTCACAAGAGAGATCAGATTCTTACCTCCGATGATCACATACCACTTTGGAACCTTCGGGACTCATCCGCTTGCCTCAGCACATGGATACACGTTTCGGAGCTCACATTTACGTTTAATCAGTTAAACGTTACTTTCATTACAATTATGATCACATATCACTTTACATTTTTCATTTCATTTTTGGGTGAACAATATCAGATTTCTCCTTGACCACCCGAACGCCGTACACGGTTCGATGCTTGGGGATCGGCCCTCCGGTGGATTCGTACGCACAGTTCGTACACGAGATTTCACATTTGGGTTTAATTTAACTTATCACGATGATGGAAGTATGCAACTTCCCTTTCAATTTCGGATAAACAATTACGAAATTCTTTCAAGGCTCCCGGATGCTACGAACGGGTCAATTCTTGCGGGATTCGACATCCGGTCAATATATACACACAATTGAAACACCGGATTCACATTCTAGGGTCATTCCATCATTTTACGAAGGTGACAACGCGCAATTATCACCTCCGGTCTCGGGTGAACAGTAACAGCGCACGTTTAGAGGGCTCGGACGCCTCGAACGGGTCGAAGCATGCAAAATCGAACCTGCGGCCAACATATATTCATCAATGGGACGTGGGGATTCACATTTTGGGGTCAATTTCATGATACATGGGTGGAAAATAGGAAATCCCCAATTTTTCGTGGGTTAGGGTTTCGGTGAAACCCACCCGGACGAATAGGACAAACAACTACATTTTCCTCAGCCCATACTCATGGGTTTTAAGATTCTAACATCCACGGTGGATATCGACACAAAATACCCAATGAAAATACATAAAATATCGAAAGAGAATGAGAAGTGAGTATAAGAACACTTGCCTCGACCCCTTTCACTTTTATACCTGGCTCTCGGATGGATCTGGACTCCTGGGCCTCGTTCGCCCTCCTTCTCTCTCTAAAATTGGCGCCCTCTCTCACTCTAAAACCCTAGCCCCGAGCGAAATGACGAGGAGAGAAGGCACGACGCGTATTTATACTACGCGCACTGCTCGAGCTGCGCTCGAGCTGCAAGCGGGTGGCCAAGCCACGGGCTATCCGCCGCTCGAGCGCAGCTCTAGCGGCCAGCGAGCGGCCTCGCTTCTGGTTTTCTACCCGAGCGGACCAGAAGGCGAGGGGTGCCTGTGGCACCCGCGCTCGAGCCACGGCTCGAGCGCCCAGCAAGCACAAGCCTGCTGGCAAGGCTTCGCAGCCCTGAACCCGAATAATTTTCTCAATTTTTCTTCCGACACCAAACCTTAATCTTACATAGGATTAGTATTAATCATTAACATTCTAATTACCTCATTATTATCAAGTTCTTAAATCCGGAGCCTCACATTTCCCATGAACGGACGATTGATGAAGTAGGTTTGTGATCGTGGTAAACTGTTATGGGAGATTAGGAATTTGTCTTATGGTAAGGTTTCAATCCTAATTGAGAATCTAGATAATTCAATGGTTAAGGTTCTCTAAGAATAATCATCTTATCAAGAAAATGACTTGGAATGCTAGGAAGAAATCTGGAGAGAATACCCCTGATTGTTAAATTTTGAGGTCCGTTAAATTTCAATGACGAAATTTTTATAAGTGGAGGAGAAAATAATGTCCCAAATTTTTATTATATTTAATTGGGTATATATATTATTGTGGCTAATTTAGGAATGATAAAAAAATAATAAATTAAATATTATAAAATTTTGGAAGATATTTGGATTTGTTGGGTATTCAAAATCCGCTCGTTCGATTGCTCGAGTATTGATTTGGATTTTGAGATTTATAAAAAAGGAATAAGTATATATATATTATATTACATATATATATATATATATATATAAAATAATAATAATAATATATATAATAATAATAATAATAATAACATAGAAACAGAGGGAAAGGGATACAGGGGAAATCAGAGACTCGAAGAGATGGTTTCAGAAAGGTGAGGAGAGTGAGAGGATTTTGGTAGAGAGAGAGGGCAAGTGAAGAGAAAGAAACGGGAGAACAAGGCTCTCGGGTCCGATTCCGACTTCAAGCTAGTTGGATAAATTGTAGAACGAGTTGAGTCAAGTGCATCTATACCCCCACTTTCATTTTCTTGCACTTTTATTGCTTTTGATCGGGTATCCTCTTTCCGATACCCGATTAAATTTATATTTCATATTACCTATAATGTATGCATGTGTATATATTAATTTCATATCCAATTTGCGAGTTTTGCATGGCGTTTGGAGAAATTCTTGACTGGTGATGTCAAAATGACTGGTGATGTTTTGGTTTCCAAAATATAATAATTGGGAGGTAATTAAATTAAATTATGTGAATTGAGGTCAACAGGAACAAGATGAATAGGATTGAAAAGCCTAAAGAACCGAAATCGGTAAAATCGGGAACCGAAATTGTAAACCGTAAAATGTTAATCTGTAAATAGGGTTCCAAGGTGCCACTTGAGCACGAGTAAGAAACTAAGGATGCCGGAGGAGCGCCCGATGGGCGCTCAAGGTGTGGCCCTCTGGGTGCATTGACGCCTGATGACCGCTCGAGCAATAATTGAACGCCATTACGCGTAAAAGCCGCGTGCAGGCTTTTATAACCGTTGGCATGCATTTTAGGGCATTTTTTCCTCTGGTAGAGAGAGAAAGGAAGGGAGATAGCATGGAGACGAGAGAGAAATGAAGCAATTGAAGGCCCTTGGGGTGGATTCCGGCTTCGAGCTAGTTAGAGAAATCGAAGAGCAGGTCGAGGCAAGTGTATCCATACCATTTTCTTATGTTTTTTTTTTTATTTTTGTTCAATTTCTTTTGAATATTTTTGTCCCGATACTCAACCCCATATATGTATTTGTGAAGCCCATGACTCTAGCACGCATATATATGAATTTTATGTCCAAATTTGAGGATTTATACTGATTTCACACATAAATCCTAACTCATGTTCGCGAAACCCTAACCCCATGCCCGGGAGGTTTCAGCCTCTCATTTTTGGTGCTTTTGTATAAATTAGGACTAGAATATGATTACCCATGTCTCCCATAAGTTAATTTATCGATTGGATATGCAATTTTGTAGATATATGTGGATTTCCGTTTGCGAAGCCCTAGACCCAAGCCCGGACTCCATTTGGGCTTCAATTTGAAAATTGATGCATAAGTTAACTTAGGATTATGATTATCCATACCTCAAATTTGATAAATCAACCGTTGGATGCCCGAAATTTTGTGTATCATCCAAAATACGCACCAAGTACTGTTCACGACACTGTCCATACCGCCGGTACTACTCACCCGAGGCTCTGTGATGAATTTTGCTCAATTTTGTATTGCGTAATTGTTAATCAAGTTTCATATATATTTGTATATGTTAAATTGTTACTCCCAAAAATATGTTCGTTAACTAATTGTGAAGGAAATGTGATTCGGAGGCCTCTAAAGTTATAATTGCCCTTCGGAGGTAAGAATCTCTATTCTTCCCTATGTTTATAATATTCATACATGCAAAATAACTTATGAAAAGACTTAAATCTGAAGGAAAGATAATAATCAAATATGCAATAGGAGGGAAGTCACAATGTGATATGTGATTGAATCGTTCTCTCGGATGGAGACATTGGGAATCGAATTGTGGTGGACCTCCTCTCAAATGAATAAAGAACCATGAAATTTGGACCATAAAATTGTGATATAGAGGTAATACCCCTTGGCCTGCCCTTAGCATTATAGTGGGACCCCAGGATCATCTTGACTATACCGTGTAGCGGGTAAAACTCTTAGGCAAGCCTTCGGATGTTAATGTGGAAGGACGAGGACTGCCTCTGGACAACGAGAGGTTAGGGTAGCGGTTTATCAGCCCTGTATAACCGGGTGATAGGCATACCGCTATACCACGTGGTATTTGGCCTTTGTTAGGCAAAAATGAGTTATCAGATGTTGGATATGCCCTTTGACCTTAGATCATGTGGGATGTTATGATCCTTCCTCATCCTCCCGCACCTTTTGTTGGTAAGGTTTACTAATCCTTTACCACAAATACGAATAATTATACATAAATCATATTTCAAGAAAAGTAAACAACATATGCAAATGTAATTGATCATGTTCCCGCATACATATCTTTTTTGTGATTATATCTTCCTTCCCTACTTATCTCTGCATACATTGTCTATTGCTCGATGTTTGATGTACTTGTTGAGCTGTTAGCTCACCCTTGCTGCTTCTCCTTGCCTATAGATTAGCACAGGTCTGATATTTCCCGTCGAGACGAAGTAGAAACTAGAAGTGGACTAAACTTTGGATTTGGAAGACCATAGTGGAAGATTTATATTTCATAGATCTTATATATTATACTTAATTGTATTTATTCACATTTCAATTGGGTTTATTTATGTATATTGTACAAAATGACTAATGAACAGATAGTTTAGTTTTCGCTATCATTTGGATTTATTTATACTTTTACAGGATATTGTGATTTATAACAGGTACCTAGTGGCATTTCTCTTTGGCCAACGTTGTGTTTAGATATACCGCATTAGAGCCACGATTTGTATGTGGTATTTAGATCCTGTGTAAATGTGTGTGGTTGTTGTATATTGTCGGATGTTGAAAATTTTGAATGTATTCTATATTGTATAGGAGATTGTACAGGTTTTTGTATCAGTTCAACAGCCGTATTACAGACGAAATTCTGCTAAATTTTCGGTAGAAAAATATGATCCATCACAGTTTGGGACTAGAATATCATTACCCGTATCCTATATAAGTTATTTTATCGATTGGATACCCGATTTGATAATTTTATATGGATTTTCGTTCGCGAAACCCTAACCATTCTCCTGAGTAGTTTCGGGCTCCGATTTTTGGAGTTTTTGCATAAATTGGGACTAGAATATCATTACCCGTATCCTATATAAATTAATTTATTAATTGAATACACGTTTTGGTAGTTTTATGTATATTTTCGTTCACAAAACCCTAGACCCATGCCCGAACCTCGTTTAAGCATATATTTCGAGTTTTATGCATAAATTAAATTGAGATTATGATTACCCATGACTTGAGTTTGATCATTTACCCATTTAATGCCAAAATTTTTAAGAATCGTCTGATATACACAACCAGGCATTCCTCAATCGTGGTACTGTTCATTAGAGCTCATTCGGTAAATTTTGTATAAATTTTACATTGTCTAATTGTTAACTAAGTTGCATATATATTTGCATATGTTTAATTGTTATTCCGGAATCATATTCATTAATCAATTGTAAAGGAAATGTGATTCGGAGGCCTCTAAAGTTATAATTGCCTCTTGGTGGTAAGAATCTATATTTCTCCCTCTATTTATGATATTCGTATATGCTAAACCAATTATGAGAAGACTTAAACATGAAAGGAAAATAAAAATCGTTCAAGTATTCGGAGGAAAATTCATAATTTGTTATATGAACAAATTGTTCTCCCTGATGGAGAAAATTGTAAAAGTTTGGTGGACCTTTCCTCAAATGAATAAGAAATTATAAAATTATGACCACAGATTTGTATTACCGATCTAATACCCCTTGTCCTGCCATTAGTATTACAATAGAGACTCAAGGATTATCCTGATCACGTATTGTAGCAGGTAATATGTGATGGACCGACTATACTCCACCCCATATGGCCTCCATCAAGTTAGGCCTACAATATATACATTGCATAATACTATATAATCCGGTAAAATGTGGACTTAAATTTTTATTTTATTTTCTTTTCTTTTGCACGCACAGAATCAATGTCCATACTTCTCAAGCTAGCCACCAAAGGTCCACTGGTTAATGTTAAATTGACCGGCCAGAAACTAGGTCGGTCGGTCACATAACAAACCATGCACTAGTGAGATGCTACTAACATCAAAATTTCACAACCATAAAGTTTGACGGAAGTAACTAAACACTTGATTCATTACATAGCAAACACATAATACAAAAGTTTCCCAAAATTTGCAAAAATACGTCAACATTCTCTCTCTCTTTGTTTTTGTCCATGATTTAGCTATATTAATCCATCATGCCCGGTCAACCTAACTAGTCCACCCAGCCTTATTCCTTTTCATCTGCCATAAATTATTGTCCCACTAAAAGTTAGAAAACAACAAAGGGGGTGAGCAATGCTTAGCAGTGTACCATCAAATTAAAACATAAATAATTATAGCTTGAAGACAAACCCAACTAGATCAAATTAAATTATCATGCATGCAAAGCATCACTAGACCGAAGTAAATTCATGAAGACAAGTTGCCCTATTAAAACTTTAAGCTTAAGGTCAAACTTTTCCTTTCTTAAAACCGGCTACATTTTAGGCCTACAGCTACTCAGCCATCATGGTTCAAAAAACGGCTACATTTAGGCCTACAACTACCCAACCACCATAATCATAAATAGCTACATTTTAGGCCTGCAGCTACTCAGCCACCATGGTTCAAAAACGGCTATATTTTAGGCCTGTAGCTACTTGGCCACCATGATTAGAAACAGCTACATTTTAAGCTTGCAGCCACTCGGCCATCTAAACTTTGTTCTTCAAATCATAATCTTCTAAAAGCAATCATCAAAAGGCCGGAGGTCTTTAAAGCGTAAAAGTCTGGAGGTCTTTTAAAAGCATACTTATTAGGATAAACAGTTAACCGGACATCTCTTGCATAGAAATAGGTGGATGACTTTTTCATGTAAACAACAGGACTTCTTACAACAAAATCATAACCGGATTTCTTTAAACATGCAATATCTAACTTCATGCAAGTTAGCAATCAACCAGACTTTATGCATTTAAAGAAATAGCCTGGCAACATACAATTAAGTAAATAACCGGACATCTTTTAGTCATGCAATTAACTGAACTTCTTCCTTAATGTAATTTATCAAGGATTTTTAATGATACATTCAAAAGCCAAAACAATATGCAAAAATCAACTGCCTTATCGCAACAGAGAGAGAGAAAACATGAAAATGATATTGCTTAATAGTCTCTAAACATAATTTCGTTGAAAACTTAGGGTACACTTGTATCAAAACATTCTTAAAATCTGAACTTAAAAACGGAGAGTACATGTGAGATCCCAAAATCGAATGGCTCAAAGTGTTGACGGAAATACAAAATCTAAACCGGCCGCCTTAAGCCTCAATCAAGTTCGGCCTTTCCTTAGTACAAAATAAGTTCGGCACCACCCTTGTTAAATCAAGTCCGGCCATGTGAAATGACTTGCCAGTTTTGGAAGTGCAAGAGGCCGAAGTAAAATTTGACCGATTTGAAGAATTGACCAGGTTGAAGATATTGACCGAATTGGAAGAGTTGACCGGATTCGAAGATATTGACCGGATCTAAAGAGTTGACCGGATTCGAAGATATTGACCGGATTGGAAGAGTTGACCGGATTCAAAGATATTGATCGGATTGGAAGAGTTGACCGGATTGGGAGATGTTAACCAGAATTGAAGAGTTGACCGGATTTCTTGAAAGGTTTACAAAAATTGAAACCGCACTTGCATGTATTTGAACTCGGCTTAATTAGAAATATTGACAAAAAAGTTGACCGGATAAACTAATAGTAACAAAGACAAAAGTAAACTTTAGGATTTAGTTAGAATTCAACTAGGCGGCGACCAAATGGAGTAGGTAAACTAATCTAGTTACTCCCACCTACTGTCTGCAAACAAGTATGGGAGTAAGTTACTTACCCCACTTACCCCACCAAATCCCTCCTCTATAAAAACCTAGCGTTGGTTGGTTGATGTAGTCAACCAATACAAGCAGAAAGGAGAGAGTGAAGGAGAAACCTCGAAACGATGATACTGGGCAACTCTCAGGCAAGTGTACCTCGGACGCTGTTTTTAAGTTCATGTTTTAAGAATATTGCAAGTGTACCTCGGACGCTGTTTTTGAGTTCATGCTTTAAGAATATTACAAGTTACTTTAGACGCTACTTTTAAGTTCATGCTTTAAGAATATTGCAAATTTATCCCCTCGTTTTAAGATTATAATTTAATGTAAGTATATGCATATGTTTGCATCGCAAGTATATATGATTCTTGATGAGCATATGTTACGGTATGTATGATATTTGTTCTGATCATTGATTTAAAGGAGAATCTCTGTTAACCATGTTTAAAAGAAGTTCGATTTTCCTTGATGAAGAATCAAGTTCGGTTTTTCCCATAATGAAAAATTCAGTTCAACCTTCCCTTGTTTAAAGATGAAACCGGCCACCTTTGAAGATGAAAATGAAATCGGCTCCCTTAATGTGAAAGGAACTCCGGCTTTTGTTAAAATGAACTCCGGCTTTTGAACTCCGCCTTTTGTCAAAAAAAAACTCCATCCTTTTGTTGGAAAAAGAACTCCGACTTTAAAATGAACTCCAACCTTAATGTAAAATGAACAATGGTTTTAAAAAGAACTTGACCTTTGAGAAAATAAGCTCCATCCTCTGAGAAAAAGAACTTCGTCCTTTTGTTGGAAAAAGAACTCCAGCCATAAAATAAACTCCGGCTTTAAAATGAACTCTGGCCTTAATGTGAATGAACTCTGGCTTTTAATGAACTCCATCCCTTGAGGAAAATGAACTTCGGTTTGTAAAAGTACTCCAGCTTTTAGTAAAAAGTACTCCGGATTTATGAAACTTCAGCTTTTAAAAAGAACTCCGTCCTTTGAGTAAAAAAAGCACTCCATCCCTTTAAGTGAAAAACACTCCGTCCAAAAAGCACTCCGGCCTCTTTTAAAAAGAACTCCGGCCTTAATATGACGAATGAGCTCCGGCTTGTATCAAAAAATGAGCTCCGGCCTTAATGTGAAATGAACTCCGACTTTTGTTGATAAAGAACTCCGGCCTCTGTCAAAATGAACTCCGGCTTTGCGTTGGAAATGAACTCCGGCTTTGTATTGGAAATGAACTCCGGCTTTGTATTGAAAATAAACTCCAGCTTTGTACTGAAAATGAAACCGGCTCCCTTAATGAGAAAAGAGCTCCGGCCCTTCCTTAGTAAAGATCTAAAATCGGCCCTAAGTGTATTTTATGCCATGAAATCGAAACCGGCCTCAAGATTTTGAAATCGGCCTTAAGTATATATGATTTTCAAATTAAATTCTATGATTTGAAATCGGTTTGAAGTATATGATTTTTAGAACGGCCTTAAGATATGCTGAAGGGTAAATTGTGATGTTTCTGATTGAAAATGGCTTTCAGTAAGCAATAAGAAGGAAGTATTTCTGTTTCTGTTATTTTGGGACCCGAGACTGACTACAGTCCAGGTAAGTTCTTGGGTGAGGCCTTAGAACTTACAGTGGTAATCGAGGATAGCTCTGTCCATGGAGCGAGTCATGGTCCTCCCTGTCCTCAAGGGCATTAAGCTAGGAGGGACATAGGCCGACCTTTGGGTGGCACACAGTACAGATATTCCTCGGGATGGGATATATATGACATGATAGGTCTTGGATTGTGTGGACTGAACACAATCTATCCTCGATCATTCGCCCCTTCCGCTAGTAGGGTACACTGGTAGGGTCTGAAATTGTTAAGGTATGTCACAATAAAAGATTAAAATGTATTGTACAGTGAAAAGATGATAGAGTATCATCTAATAAAAAGATGATAATGAATCATATACAGTGAAAAGAGGACAGTGAATAGTATAGAGTATTGTTTTCAGCTTTACCATGCATCAGTAAAGTTTATAGTTATTATTTTACAGTCTATAGTGTAAAAATTTATAAAGCATGAGATTTAATATCGTTATAGTATGTCTTTACTATTTTTTTTAGATGATGTTTGATTAAACATTTTGTTTTTGTATGGTTATATGATCATTTTGGCATAACCGTTTTACAGTTCATATGCATGTACCTTGCTGAGTATCGACTCACTATTTTATGTTTTTCTCCCTATAGATGAAGCTTTAGAGTTTGTGCCTGACGAGTTAGAGCAATTGGAGCTTGTCTGAAGAATTATTAAAGACCTCGAAAGCTTATTTTGGGAGAAATATTATTGTAATGACTTGATGGACTTCTATGGTTAAACATTTTTGGCTATGTACTCGGAAATAAATATTTTGGAATGAATATGAATGCTTCCGCAAGTGTTAGAATAACTTCCGCTATACTTATTATTGTTAAAAGTATATGGGTCCTAGATGGCATTGTGATTTTGTGTTACACCTAATTGGTTTAGTTTGGGTTTTCAATTGTGTTATGAATGACGGAATCAAAAAAAAAAAAAATCCATTCCGTCACAGTACACTTTTTTTTTTGGTAAGTAAGTCACAGTACACTTGCCTAGAACGGATCTATGGATTTTCTTACTTAATTCTAGCTTGAAGTCCTCCGTGCTTTCACCCAAAAATTTGCCCAACCTCCTATCCTAATTCCTAGATTCCTTATTTATAGGCATTGGGGCTGGTGGTAGTAAGTAAGGCAGGTCAACCACTCGCACTTCTTTGCTCCCTCCCCTTTCCTTTGTAGAAGGTCAGCAGAGTAGGTAGGAAAAGTTTACTTACTTTAAATCGAAGTAGTTAAATCTACTCCGGCTGTTTAACAAAGTTGGCCTTTTCCAATTTCAACTACTTTGGTTATTAGCAAATTCAAGTAAGGTATTTTACTCCGGAAGAGTTACTTCAAAATTCGCTTAAGCATTTTATTTCAAAATTCACTCCAATTTTTAATGCCCTTAATTTATTCTGGTCAATATTTCTAAATTCGGTCAACAACACATCACCAATTCCAACCAGCCAACATTTTCTTCTTACTCAAACCGGACAACCTTTTTTCTCCATTCAAGCCAGCCAACATTTCATCTTCAACCTCAACTGGTCAACCTTTCACCACCAACTCTCAAGGCTACTCTTGCCACTACAACTTCACAAGGCTACTCCAGCCTCATATCACCTCACAAGGCCACTCCGGCCACCATCTTGCTTCAAAGTCACTCCGGCCTTCAAGATGGCACAAGGCCACTCCGGCCTCCATCTTGCTTCAAAGTCACTTCGGCCTTCAAGAGGCCACAAGGCCATTCTAGCCTTCATGATGTCACAAGGTCACTTCGGCCTTCAAGGGATCACAAGGCCACTCTTGCCTTCAAGGGGTCACAAGGCACTCTAGCCTTCAAGAAATCATAAGGCCACTCCGGCCTTTAAGGGTTCACAAGGCACTCTAGCCTTCAGGCTTGTCTCATCCTACTTCAGCTCTTATATGTTCATCACACCTTTTTTGCCTTACTAAATCATTACCATGTGCTTCCTATTTTTTATGTTTTTGGGATCGGGATCTCACAATTCTCCCTACTTAAAGAAATTTTGTCCTCAAAATTTAAATGAAGTTACAAACCTTAAGCAAACAAGTGGGGATACTTGCTTCATATTTCTTCTTCTCGTTTCCAAGTTGCCTCTTTAAGTGAGTAGTTCCTTCAAAGTACTTTCACCAAGGGTATTGTTTTCATACGTAACCTTTGACCCTGTTGATTCAAAATCTATACCAGCTCCTCAATGTTGGAAAAATCCTTGTCAATTGCCAAAAGCTCAAATTTGATCACGTGCGTGGGATCGTGGACATATTTTCTGAGCATGGATACATGGAACATATCATGTACCTCCGCCAAATTAGGTGGCAGTGCTAACCTGTAAGCCACTTCTCCGTTCCTCTCTAAAATTTCAAAGGGGCCAATGAAACGTGGTTTCAATTTTCCTTTTAGCCCAGACCTAGTCATCCCTTTAGATGGTGACACTTTCAAAAACACAAAGTCGCCCACATCAAATTTTAATTCTGATCTTATTTTGTCTTCATAGCGTTTCTGTCTACTCTGGGCAACCTTTAAGTTCTCGTGTATCAGTTTTATCTTCTCTGCCATTTCTTTAATGATTTCAGGGCCCAAAATTCTTTTATCTTCGATTTTCTCCTAATAGATCGATGACCTACATTTTCTTCCATATAGCGCCTCAAAAGGTGCCATGTCTATATTAGCCTAATAGCTATTATTATATGAGAATTCCGCCAAGGCCAAATAACTATCCCAAGTCCCTTTCATATCCAACACAGAGGCTCTTAACATGTCCTCTAGGATCTGAATCATACATTCTGATTGACCGTCAGTTTAGAGGTGATAAGCAGTATTGAACTTCAGTTTTATCCCAAATTCTTTATGCAAACTTTTCCAAAATCTTGAAGTCTGACTATTTCATTTACATACAGTTGGGCCAGCTTGTCACAAGAGTAAGTCGTCCTGATTGCGAAGAAATGGGCTGATTTTGTCAGCCGGTCAACGATAACCCAAACGGCATCATGTTTTCTCAGAGTCCTTGGTAGACCAGACACAAAATCTATAGTAACATCCTCCCATTTCCAACTTGGAATCGACATCAATTGCAATAACCCAGATAGCTTTCATCTTTCAGCTTTTACTTGCTGGCACATAAGGCATTTTTCCACATAATCTATGATGTTTTTTTTCATGTTCCTCCACCAAAATATTTTCTTTAAATTCTAATATATTTTATTCACTCTAGGATGGATTATGTACTGTGATCGGTGAGCTTCCTTTAAAATTTTCTCCTTCAACTCCATATCATCCAGCACACAGAGACGATCTCTAAACCTTAGCACTCCATCCGTTTGAACATTATATTCAATTCTGGCGTCTTTGTTTAAATCACCCACAATATCCATAAGAAAAGAGTCATTCACCTGCTTTTTCTTTACTTCATTTATCACCTCTGGCTATTCCTAAAGGTATGATAAAATCATCTGACCACCCCAAACATATCACTGAATATCATATTGCTTCAAATACTCCGTTGTCTCCTTTTTTTAATTTGTAACCTAGCCACATAGCCAGATCGGTAGCTCAAAGCATCTGCAACTATATTAGCTTTCCCTAACTTATACTGAATTTCACAGTCATAATCCTTTAGAAATTTCACTCATCTCCTCTGTCTCATATTAAGTTCTTTTTGTGAGAACAGATATTTCAAGCTCTTGTGATCATAGTAGACCAGAAACTTTTCGCCATATAGATAGTGTCTCCAAGTTTTCAAGGCAAATACAAACGCAACAAGTTCCAAATCATAGATTGGGTAATTCTTTCTGTGCTCCTTCAACTGTCGAGACCTAGAAGCAACCACCTTTCCATGTTGCATTAAAATGCAGCCCAGCCCAAACTTTGAAGCATCATAGTAAACGACCAGCCCTCTTGATCCATTTTGAATAATTTAAATCAGAGCAGAAATCAGTCAGTCCTTTAGCACTTCAACGCTCCATTCACATTCATCAGTCCGATCAAACTTAATATCTTTCTTTGTCAGTCGGGTGAGGGGCATGGCAATTCTGGAAAAGTTCTCCACAAACCTTCGATAATAACCAGTCATGCCCAAAAATCCCCGTACCTCAATCACAGAGGTTGGCCGACTCCAATTTACTACTGCTTCCACCTTTTTTGGGTCAATTGAAATTTCCTCCTTGGAAATGATGTGGCCTAGAAATTTCACTTCTTCCAACCAAAATTCACACTTGTTCAGTTTTGCAAACAACTGGTGTTCCTGAAGAGTTAGAAGTGCAATCCTTAAATGCTCCTCGTATTCTTCATGACTTTTAGAATAAACAAGGATGTCATCAATAAAAACTATCACAAACTTGTCTAAATAAGGCCAAAAAACTCAGTTCATTAAGTCTGTAAATGCGGCTTGAGCATTTGTTAACCCAAATGACATTACTACAAACTCAAAATGCCCATATTTTGTCCAGAATGCCATCTTTGCTACATCCTCCTTTTTGATCCGAAGCTGATGATAATCGGATCTAAGGTCGATTTTTGAGAATATACGAGCCCCTTGTAATTGATCAAAGAGGTTGTCTATTCTTGGTAAAGGATATTTGTTTTTAATAGTAATCTTATTTAATTCTCGATAGTCCACACACAATCTCAAGGTTCCATCTTTCTTCCTTACAAACAGGACCGGTGAGCCCCAAAGGGACTCGCTTGGCCTAATAAAACCTTTATCTTACAATTCTTGCAATTGTTGCCTTAACTCCTTTAGTTCAGCAGGCACCATTCTGTATGGCATCTTAGATATTGACGCTGATCCTAGCACCAACTCTATCTCAAATTCTATCTCCTGGTTAGGTGGCTACCCAGGCAATTCTTCAAGAAATAGGTCTTTAAATTCACATACTACTAGAATCTCCTTAGCTAGGATTCCTTGATCCTTTGTCATACTAATGAAGGATAAATAAGCCTGGCACCCATTAATCATCAAGTGCTAGGCATGAAGAGCCAAAATGAAGCAGGATGCTTCCTTCCGCTGGACTCCTTGAATATAAAAGGGTTCTTTTCCAGGAATAGTAAAATCTACTCTTTTTCGGAAACAGTCAATGCTGGTATAGTATCTTGCCAACCAATCCATCCCTAGGATTACATCGAAGTCCCTCATCCCCAACAAAACTAGGTTTACTCGGCATTTGGAACTCATTAACCTCAATAAAGCACTCTAGGTACATAACATTTAAAATCACCAATGATCCCGTGGGTGTCGCTACCATCAAAGGATAGTCAAGAATTTTGGGAAGTAATGTAAGATATTATACAAATCCAGGGGAAACAAACGAGTGGGTGGATCCAGAGTCAAAAAGTATATGACGAAAATTGCCACAGATAAAAAGTGTACCTTCCACCATCTTAGTGGACACCTCAAGCTCTTTTACAGAAAGCAGCAAACACTTTAGTCGGAATAGCTGACTCAAACTCGGGGGCTCGCTTTACATGGGGATAGTTTCTGATCATGTATCCATCCTAGCCACAGTTATAGCAAACTCCCAGCTTCTTATAGCAAGGCTTGCCCTCATTTGACCTTCCGCAATGAGAACATGGATTGTTTGATGCTCTTGATGTTTGTACAGATTAGCCGTACTCCTTTCCTGACCTTGGCTGCCTTGCCTTCTTTGAGGGCCCTTCTGGTCCTTCGCTAAAGTTCGCCGTTGAGCCTACCTGGTTAGAAGTCCTTCACCTGAAAAACTCCTCCTTCTCAAGCTCCTTTTCATAAATGATTACCCTATCCAATACTTCTCCATAAGTGACCAATTTCATAGTTGATAGATGTTTCCTAATGTCGTCCCTTAACCCCTGAAAGAACCTTCTAGCCTTTCTTTCTTGGTCTTCAACCATATATGGGGCATAGCGAGACAGCTCTACAAATTTTGTGTCATACTCCGCCAAAGTGCGAGTGCCTTGTCTTAATCATAAAAATTCGTCTTGCTTTTGCCTATGAAGGCTGGTAGAAAAATACTTCTCAAAAAATACTGCTTTAAATATACCCCAAGTGATTTCATTCTCCGGCATCCCAAACACCCTCTTATGTATTTCCCACCAGTGATGGGCCTCTCCTGCCAACTTATGGGCTGCAAGCAAAACCCTTTCTTCAGTAGGACATTTCATGACTATGAATACCTTCTTTAGTCATTCAATCCAGGTGTTAGCTTTCACTGGATCAAGTTCTCCTATGAATTCTAGAATTCGCTCATTGGTAAAATGGTCATACACTGACGTCTCCTGGTGAACAGGAATTGGGGCTGCCACCGAAGCCAAGTTTTGTGGTGCCAAGGTCTCTATGACGTTGGCCATCCTATCTAGTAGATTCAAGTATTTTGCCTTCGGGTCCGGAGGATTGCTAGTACGGGCAATCCATTTTCCTCTATTTGACATTCTTCTAGCTACACTTCGACTTCTAGAAACAAAATAGTGATTTGGTCAGATTACTGGCCCCACAGGTGGCTAGCACATAACGCTCACATACACCATGCCCTAGTCATACTTAGTGCTAGCCCTTGTGTCAAAACAGATGGCTAAGTCTAACAAGTCTAACATGTATCTTTATCTGCCCTTTTGTCAAACTAATCCTATACTAAGCTCCCGCACAGATTTAGACCAAACCTAAAGTATCTTAGTTTCTTTGATACCAGTTATGACAGACCGACCATACTCCACCCATACAGCCTCCGTCAAATTAGGCCTACCATACATACATTGCATAATACTATATAATCAAGTAAAAGGTGGACTTAAAAAAATTTTTCTTTTATTTTATTTTCTTTTGCACACACAGGATCCATGGCTAAACTTCTCAAGCTGGCCACCCAAGGTCTACTGGTCAATGTTAAATTGACCGACCAGAAACTAGGTCAGTTAGTTACATGACAAACCACGGACTAGTGAGATGTTACTAACACCAAAATTTCACAACCATAAAGTTTGACAGAAGCAACTAAACACTTGATTCATTACATGGCAAACTCATAATACAAAAGTTCCCCAAAATATGCCAAAATACATCAAATTTCTCTCTCTCTTTGTTTTTGTCCATGATTTAGCTATATTAATCCACCATGCCCGATCAGCCTAGCTAGTCTACCCAGCCTTATTCCTTTTCATCTGCCATAAATTCTTGTCCCTCTAAAAGTTAGAAAACAACAAGGGGGTGAGCAATGCTCAGCAATGTACCATCAAGTTAAAACATAAATAATTTTATCTTTAAGACAAACCCAACTAGATCAGATTAAATTATCATGCATGCAAAAGCGAATTTTAAGCTCAAGTTGATGAAGACAAGTTGCCATATTAAAACTTTAAGCTCAAGGTCAAACTTTTCCTTTCTTAAAACCGGCTACATTTTAGGCTTGCAGCTACTCGGCCATCAAGGTTCGAAAAACGGCTACATTTTAGGCTTACAATTACTCGGCCACCATAATCATAAACGTCTACATTTTAGACCTATAGCTACTTGGCCACCATGGTTCGGAAACGACTACATTTTAGGCCAGTAGCTACTGACCACCATGATCAGAAATAGCTACATTTTATACTTGTAGTTACTCGGCCATCAAAACTTTATTCTTCAAATCACAATCTTCTAAAATAAATCATCAAAAGTCTAGAAGCGTAAAAGTCTTGAGGTCTTTTAAAAACATACTTATTTGGATAAACAATAAACCGGACATCACTTGCATACAAATAGCCGGATGTCTTTTTCATGTAAACAACAGGACTTCTTACAGCATAATCATGACCAGATTTCTTTAAACATGCAATATCAAATTTCATGCAAGTCAGCAATCAACCAGACTTTATGCATTTAAAGAAATAGGCAAGCAACATACAATTAAGTAAATAACCAAACATCTTTTAGTCATGCAATTAACTGAACTTCTTCCTTAATGTAATTTATCAAGGCTTTTTAACAATACATTCGTAAGCTGTAACAATATGCAAAAATCGATTGCCTTATTGCAACAGAGAGAGAGAGAAACATGAAAACGATATTTCTTAACAGTCTCTAAACATAATTTCGTTGAAAACTTAGGGTACACTTGTCTTAAAACGTTCTTAAAACCTGAACTTAAAAATGGAGAGTACACTTACCTGGAACGGATCTATGGATTTTCTTACTTAATTCTTGCTTGAAGTCCTTCGTGCTTTCACTAAAAAGTTTGCCTAACCTCCTTCCTAATTCCTAGATTCCTTATTTATAGGCATTGGGGTTGGTGATAGTAAGTAGGGCAAGTCAACCACTCATACTTCTTTGCTTGCCCCCTTTTCCTTTCTAGAAGGTCAACAGAGTAGGTAGGGTAGTATACTTTGATTAGATTGAAGTAGCTAAATCTACTCCAGCTGTTTAACAAAGTTGGTCTTTTCCGATTTCAACTACTCCGGTTATTAGCATTTTCAAGTAAGGTATTTTACTCTAGAAGAGTTACTTCAAAATTCACTTCGGCATTTTATTTCAGAATTCACTCCGATTTTTAATGTCCTTAATTTATTCCAATCAATATTTCTAAATCCAGTCAACAACTCATCACCAATTTCAACCGGCCAACATTTTCTTCTTACTCAAACCAGACAACCTTCTTTCTCCATTCAAGCTAGCCAACATTTCATCTTCAACCTCAACTAGTCAACCTTTCACCACCAACTCTCAAGGCTACTCCAGCCACTACAACTTCACGAGGCTACTCTAGCCTCATACCATCTCACAAGGTCACTCAAGCCTCAAGGCCACTCCGGCCTCATATCACCTCACAAGGCCACTCCGGCCTCCATCTTACTTCAAAGTCACTCCGGCCTTCAAGAGGGCACAAGGCCACTCTAGCCTCCATCTTGCTTCAAAGTCACTCCGGCCTTTGAGAGGGCACAAGGCCACTCCGGCCTTCAAGATGGCAAAAGGCCACTCCGGCCTCCATCTTGCTTCAAAGTCACTCTGGCCTTCAAGAGGCCACAAGGCCACTCTGGCCTTCAAGAGGGCACAAGGTCACGCCAGCCTTTATGATGTCACAAGGTCACTTCGGCCTTCAAGGGATCACAAGGCCACTCCATCCTTCAAGGGGTCACAAGGCACTCCGGCCTTCAAGAAATCACAAGGCCACTCCAGCCTTTTAGGGTTCACAAGGCACTCCGGCCTTCAGGCTTGCCTCATCCTACTTCGGCTCTTATAAGTTCATCACACTTTTTTGGCCTTACCAAATCATTACCACGTGCTTACTAATTTTTATGTTTTTAGGATCGGGATCTCATATAATACTCTTGGCAAGCATTAGGATATTATTGTGGAAGGATGAGGACTGCCTCTGAACCACGGGAGGTTAGGGTAGCGTATTATTGGTCATGTATACTACATGATAGGTATATTGATATGCCATGTGGTGTTCAGCCTTTCTAAAGGCATTATATAGATGGCCGCTTCTCTAGGTCGATAATAAGTGCTCATGGCCTTAGAACATGTGGAATATCATGATCCTCTCCTCATTCTCCCGTACCTTTAGTTAGTAAGGTTTACTAACCTTATTCCATAAATATAAGTAATCATGCATAATTTACATCCCAAAGAGAAGATTATAATATGAAAAGTTAATTGTGTTCCAAAAGCATAATTGATCACATTTTATATTTTTGCATCCTCGCTATGCTCATAGATCCCTATCTTGCTTTATATTACTTATATTGCTTACTGTCTTAATTATAGTGCACTTGTTGAACTTTTAGCTCAGCATTGCTTCTCCTTGTCTCTAATTTAACACAGGTCTAATATATCTAATAGGACAACGTAGAGATTGAAAGTAGACTAAGTTTGGATTTGAAAGATCACGTTGAAGACTTAGAAATTATAGTTTTATTTATGTCATAGGAATTATATATGTTTATATTTCAATTGGACTCATTAATGTATATTATCCATGAGAATGATGATCTAATAGTTTAAATTCCGCTATAATTGGATTTATTTATACTTTTACGGATTATTGTAGTTTGTATCAGGTATTTAGTGGCATCTTTCTTTGGCCAATGTTGTGTTTAGATATACAGTGTTGGAGCCATGATTTATGTGTGGCAATTAGATCCTATGTGGTTTTGTGTGTTGTTGATTGTATGATGTCAGATGTGGGGATTATTGGATGTATTTTGTCTTGTACAGAAAATTATACGGGTTTTATATTGGTAGATGTTCGTATTACAGACAAAAATCTGTCAGATTTTTGGCAGAAAAATAAGGTCCGTCACAACATGCCTACATGAGCACGAGCCCCGTTTTCAGTACCATGATGCCCGCTATAAGCCCAATCCGTGCTCGTGCCCAGTTTCTAGTACGTTGGCACCCTCTGTGCACTCAAGCCGTGCTTGAGCACTGTTTCCAATGAGCATGCACTTGATACTCGCCCATCCTGTGCTTGAGCGCCAAAACTAGTAGATGACTTGCTTGAAGCTCGCGTGAGTCATTACATGCATTTCACAAACAGTCATATTTTTTATTTAGGTTTTTTAGCCTCCCTAAATATAGCTCTCTTATTTCATTTACGCTAACCTTTTGCATGAGCATTTGACGATCGTTTCAATGTGAATTTCAATCCTTCATACTTTTACATTGCTCAACTTGAGAAAACCAAAGTTCCACACTAGTGCTTCCTTGCCAAGGTTTTTCTCAACACCTTTACTTTACCCCTTGCACCTCTTCCCATTTGTTTATCTTCATTGGTGATGTTGGCGGTGTAGAAATTGGGTTTCAGTGGTGTATGGAAATTCAAATGGTTTGTGAGGAAAGATTGATGTGAAGATCAGAAGGCATCCAGTTTTGTTGCCACAGGTAAATCCAATGAGTTCCTTAGTAGAGATCACAAGACAGGATTAAGTAAGCTAAGTTAGTGCGTCTGTACCATCTAATCTGTAAGTTGATTTTCATAGTGCATATATTCTCTGATCGTTGAAACCCGGATGGTTTTACTCGATAGTTGTGGTTATCGAGGTTTTTCTTCGACAAAAAAAATATCATCTTTATTTTTATTACTTTTATTATGTACTGTTTATATTTGGATTAGAATATATTTTATGTATATTATATCTTTTGTAATTTGTATTCTACAATTTACTGAGGGGTCAAAGTATTATTGTAATTTGGAATAGCTAGTTCCTTTCACATATGATAAACCTTCAGTAACTATACCAAAACAATTAGGAAAACATACAATCAGATGATTTAAGTGTGAGTTAACAGAGCCCATAAGCTCTGAGTTTCTTTCCATTTTAAAAAGATGTTGTTTGTTGAAGCCTCTGATCCCATGTTTACTAAAATAACTAGGCAATCAAAAAATAACTAATTAATTAAATACACATCTAAATCTTTTGGCTGTAAGAGTTGTTGCCTAGCACTTGGCATATGTCATGCATTGTGGTATTCAGGTTAGAAATCAACAATAACTTATGCATCTCAAAGGCCCAAATTGTTGTATAATTTCAAGAATAGCATAATTGGACTTGATCACACAAATTGAAGCCAGTCTAGTCTTTATAACTCAAAATTTAGATCCTGCACACCACAATAAGACAAATAATAGGTAAGATGAATATAGGATTTGCTCCCCACTTTATCTTTCAATATTTAAATCAAAAATCTTTTTACTTGGACGAAAAAGATGGGAGGAAATGAACACGAGAATATAAGTGGATAGGAATGAGTGTTTGTTTGGAGGACTATACTTCATTTAGTGCACTTGACTAATGGAGTAATTTTGGCTAATGCTCTTGGCTGGTGGAGTGTCTGAATTTGGGAATTGCTCACTCGACTATTGGAGTATTTGACTTTTTTCTTCAGTTGACTGATTGCAACTTTCATCCCTTTTTTCTATAGGGGAGTAGATATATTTATAGGGAGAGACGCCATTTGGTTGGCGGACCCTTGAATTAATGTGTTGGCTTAGTGCCTCTTTAGTAGTGAGGGGCGTTACTTGTTTATATAACTGTCACCTTCATTCGATGGCAAAACCGCTTGGCTTTCTTCCATTGAGATCATCGTAGTTATAGCTGCTGCCTAACGCCGTTTATTCAATGCTCCATTATGATCCTTCAATACTTGGCGATTCGGGTCATATCCATTGGTTCAACCGTTGCACATTTTACTTTATGGGCTCAATGGCGTCTTCAAATAGGTCATCTTTATTTGGGCCTCTTATATTTCTGTGAGTTGGATTTGGGTTGGCTTGATTCTTCCCATACCTATAACTAGCACCATATGCAGAAAAGTTTGAATTTCAAATCCCAGCATTATTACGATGGGATGCTAGTTGTAGATTATTCACAGGTGTTCCCTTCCTAGATATTCTACCGATTTAATGTCTTATTTGGCAAGATTTGATTCTCTACCATCAATACCAAGATGAGCTATCTTTTGGAATTGAATGCTCATTGATCACTCCTCTTAGCTATAAATGGTGGGTCTCTCTTTGCTTTGCATCATAAAGTATCATTTGTCCTACCTAGTGGTATGACTATCTAGAGTTAGCAAGAAGACTTCGCTACCACGAGCAGGAATCGGAGGGAGCTCTTTTCTAATATTTGAAGTTGAGATCAGAGGATACACTTAAAGTCTGTCTTGGTTACCGTCTTTTATATAGAAAGTCGTCTTGGTTTTTCGCTTTTACATTCATTCCAAAACTAGGCCTTCATTGTTATGGCAAGGTCTCGGGTTTCAGAAAATGGTTTTCTTTTTTTGGTTTGATTGCCGCTCCATGTATTTTTGTCCCCTTCCAAGTTGTACTTTTATTACTATAAACTTTTATGTTGTGAAAGGAATTAATGAATGAAAATACCAAAATATTGTTTGTCTTCATTGCATGGCTTGAGTATTCTTATGTTCTCTAAATAATTGAAACATTTGAATGTTATTTTTATTATTTAATTTCTGACAGTATGATAACTTGAATTTCTGACAATTCGATCTTCTAACAATCTGACTTGGTATAATTTACATTAAATACTCTGTTAGACATTTGTAAATTAATTGAATTAGTCTTGAGAAATGTCAAGATCACCTGTCACCAATTTGGGGTCTTGGAAATCGACATGTCAAGGCATTATAACCTGCACTGTGCTGCAAATCACTAATCCAGGCATCAGTGTAATGTACTGGTTTTCCAAATATCATAATTTTAGGTAATTAAGAAAATATAATCAAGATTGGACTCAATTCATGTGAAAAAATTAAGTTCAAATGCGGCAAGAGGCGGCAACGGGGGACGCCTGTTAGGCACCCTTTCCAGGGGACACACGCCTCCCGAGCGCTCAAGCGCCATGGTGGGCGCTGGATCCAGGCATGCAGCTCGAGATTTAAGAACCCGCAAGGGTTCTGTTTCGTCATTTTTTAGGTCTTCCCACGCTAAGGAGTGAGAGAGAGAGAGTGAGTGAGGGAGAAGGGAGAAATCAAGGTTCTCGGGTTCGATTCCGACATATAGCTAGTTAAAAAAGTGTAGATCGGGTCGAGGCAAGTGCACCCATGCCCTCCTCTTTTATTTTTTTTCACTTGTATTTCATTTTTTTTGGATATCCTAGTTTTGATACCTGATTAAATTTATATTTTATATTACCTATGACTTAAGTATGCACATATGTGAATTTTATGTCCAATTTCCTAATTTTGATTGGTATTTCGTACCGAAACCATAACCCCATGCCCAAATGTTTTCACCCACCGATTTTTAGAATTTTTGCTTAAATTGGCTTTAAAAAATCATTACCCATACCTTGAATATATTAATTTATCAATTGGATATCCGATTTGATATTTTTCTACAGAATTGTGCTCACTGAAACCCTAACCTGCGCCCCCTTTTGGTTTTATCCAAATTATTTGTAATTTATATATGATTTGGCTTTAGAAATTCATAATCCCAACTTTGTGGACGTGGATACTCCGAAAAATTGGTATATTTTGTATGTGTAAGTTTTATGTATTCTGAAAATATTGTGGACGTGAATTATGATATTTGACCACATGTACATTGTATATGTTACCTTGTATATACTTTGAAAATTATATTGCATTGATTTATGAAGGGATTTGTTATCCGAAAGGTCTAAAGTTATGATCAGCACTTGGTGGTTAGAATTTTTCATTTGTTCCAAGCTTTATGATTATTTATGCATACAATTAAAGCATGTGAAGATATGAACTTATAAGATAATGATTATTTGTATCTATATCATGAAATATGAAAGTTATGCAAAGTATTTAAAGAAAACTCCACAATTTAATAAGTCTGATTAACCATTCTCCATAGAGTGAGAACTTCTATATATGTTTCTGGTGGAACCTTCCCTTAAGAATAAGTAAATAAGAATCTGGACTAAGGATTTGTATTTCAAATTGGGTAATATTTCCTGACATACCTTAAAATATTATAGTGGTAGGCCAAGGAATGCTCCTGCACCATTAGAGATATTCTCGTGGTGTATCTTTTATCTGGCTCTAAGTGTCAAGCACCATTAGCCACGAGCCATTAAAGTTGAGATTTGTGGGTAGCATTTTAGAATGTGTAGATATAAACACATTTCATTCCTCAATCGGCTACTCTATTTGTTGATAAGGCCTACTGGCCGTTGTCTGCAAAGTAAAGAAGTTCATATATGTTTTAGAAATTAAAGAAAGAATAAGTAAGACAAAAAAGATAATTATATTCCGAAAAGGGCATTTGATCACACTTCATGATTTATTTATTTATGTTATACTCTTATATCCTTTGTCTGTCTTATATTGCATATATCATTTCACTGCCTTTAATTTTATTACACTTATTGAGTATTTGGCTCACCCTTCCTATTTTTCTTCCTCCAAATGAGCACGCCCTTATATACCTGATGAGGCCAAGTGAGAGCTTAAGAGTTGATTAGGCTATAGATCTTGATGGAAGAATCTTATGGACATAGTTTTGATATTTCGTACCTTGTGCAGTATTTATATTATTTTGAGATGGTTATGTATATCATTGTATGTGCATGATGAAGATGATGTATACGTCACATAGTTTTCGCTATTTGTGATGGATGTATATATTTCTGTAGGTTATTTACGGTTTGTATGCAAGTAATTAGTGGCATCTCTCTATCTGGCATTGTATTCGAAAACATGACATTGGAGCCATGAATATATTGTAGCCATGTGGATCCTGTGTTCTGATTATTTTATTAAAAATTGTATACTGTATAGAGTTTTGTATGGGTTGTATTAACTTGACGGCTGTTTTACTACTAGAACTCTACCGAATTTCGATTAGAAAAAAATGTGGTCCATCACAATCAAGGCCGCTAGCTATTTGTTTGCTGCTGTGACGGAGCAGGGTTTTCTTGTACCTTCCGTCAATAATCATACAAAACAAACCTAAGAATAATCACATAATTTCTAAGAAGAAACAGACAGAGTTTTTACTAAAACTAGACAAAAATCCAATACAACAACCTGAATATTTCACAACTTGGGTAGTTATATAAACAATTAGACTTCCATATTCATTAATTTCACACACACAGGATCAACAAAATTGCCATATTCATCCATGGCTCAAATATGACATTCCTATCCACTATATCCTTTTCAAAAGGAGGATGCCAATTAGGAACCTGTACAAACCCAAAATCAAAATGCAGAAGCAAACTAGATCCATAAGGTAAATTTGCGGAAGCTTAACTATTGTTCCAACGAAATACATAATAAGCTACAATATGTCGTAGACAATATTCATCCACAAAAATCAGGTATTTACATGCAAAATTATCGATTTCCAAATTTTTCAAGATAACTTTGAGGCTCCAAATCTTCCTTGCTAAGCCTTGCCTACTCTTGCTCATCGGGAACCAATTTTACTATTTTATATGGAGGGGAGAAAAATTAACAGAGTGAGTCGAAACCTAACAAGGTACCAAAAACATGTAGTATAAATTTTTCTTGTAAAAACACAATACAATAAAGCATTTCATAGCATATAAAACATGAATGCAACAATACAAAGGTTATGGAAACATTTACAAAACATAATTCGATATATATATATATATAAGTGCCGAAGTTCATAAATTCAGTTCCAATTTTAATCGTTCTTCAAAATTTAACTTCAAAGGGACCAAAACTAGTAGACCCTACTAGTCGAGGAAGCGAATAATCGAGGATAAATTGTGTTCATTCCACACAATCTAAGGCCAAGATTCAAAATTTCACATCTGTGTCCAATAAATGTTCATGTTTCAAGGTTCAAATTTCTATCCTTTATTTATGTCCCGTGGAGGGGCAATCACGTATTACTCCATAGATGGAGTCATCATCGATTACCACTATAACGTTTTAAGACATATTAGAGAACTTTATCTAACTGTTTGACAGTTCTAGATCCGATTTTCATATTAGTTTCTTATCAAAATTCTTAACTGAAGGTATCCTTACTCTGATTTCCATAACTTAACTTACCAAGCCTCAAAGGCATATTCAAACTCTTACAGTAAAACCTACAGACAATTTCAGAAATTTCTTAACATTTCAACAATATTGTTCCATGTAAAATTCAAGTGCCAATAGTCTAATAAATTCAACATTTTATCAAATAACACATAATTTTCAAGCTTCAAGAATTTCCAGCACAAAATCCCTAATTTTTAAACCTAGGGTTTCCATGCGAAGCTTCCGGACGTAAATTGAACATAATACATGAACCAAGTTACAAAATCAAGGTCAAAAATCACAATACATATACATAAACATTGAATTTATACCAAAAATCATGAGAATCATACAACATTTATGCCAAATCTTAGGGAACATGGATTTTGAAGCATAAATAACAAAATGGAGATATTTAAAAATGGTAAAAATGAAAAACAAGGCCCGAGATACACTTGCCTTTTCCCAGATCTACTATTATTCTTACTCTGATCAAAGTGGAACGCCGCAAAAATCCCTCCTTTTTTCCTCTTCCCTCTCTTTTTCCTTCTCCTCTTCATGCTTTGGCTACCCATCGTGCTCTCTCTCTTCTAAAATCCCCAATTTCCTCTTGTAAAACCAATGAAAAGAGCAACACGTGCTAACCCCCGTTACTGGCGCTCAAGCGCCAATTAGACGCCAAGTAGGCACCACTCGCGCAAAATGCACGCTCGGTTGGCACCACCAGTAGCATCTAAGTGCCAACCGTCACACCTTTCATGCCCCCACTCCACCTATGCGCGCTTCAAGTGGAGCTGTTCTGTTATTTGCGCTTCCCTGACGCTCGAGCGTTGCTCCTCTTTTTCCTTCAACAAAGATTTATCTCTAATTTCTCTAGTTCATTTATCCTCAACTTACTTATTTTAACTTAAATACTCCATAATTATCATGTTTTGAAATCAAGATCTCACAACTGCACTGGGAGGCGTGGCATTACGTCATCATTATTGGCAAAGTGAAACTGACACACTTATTTTTCTACTTCATTTTGAAGCAATCTTGCTTCATATGGCACTTCTTGCTACACTAAAAGTACTCAATATCATGAATTTTGGACTGCCTATTGCTCTTACTCGACTTACAGCATCAGTCCCTCGATCTCATGTGCCCCCGACTGCTAGTAGGCACAATGACATTAGGCTCCTTTGAAACCTTAGTACTTCCCTTTTTTCTAAACTCGTTCATTCGTAAGGATAGGATAATCTCATCATGACTAAGCATATTCTTTTTAAATAGTAACATTGTGAAAATATAATCGCATAAGGCTAGTAAAAAATTCAACAATTTTAATACCTTATCTTCATCATTAATCTTCTCATCAATGGTCGACATTTGTACTAAAATCTAGTTGAATTTATTCAAGTGTTTCTCAAAATTTCCCCCTTACGATAGTCGAAAGCCATAGAATTTCTTCTTCACAAATAACTTCATTATCAAGTGCTTAGAGTTATACCGGTCCACAAGTTTCTTCTAGACCAATGACTTTTTGAAAAGTGTTATCCATTAGGTATAACTTGATTGTGGAATTAGTAAGATCGATCATATTTTACCACTTCTTATATTGTATTTTCTTCATCTTGTCTTCTCTATTTCATAGTACTTTAACTATTATTTCTTGAGTCAAAATATTTCTCATTATTTTTTACAAAAGAATGAAGTTATTTTATTCATTAAATTGCTCAACTTAGAATAGCAAACTCATTGACATTGATTCTATCAAATTATAATTTTCAGAACTTAAAAAATATACTTTCTAACACTACTTGTTAGGATTTGATGAAAAATAAGCACACAATTAGCGTGATGAAATAAATCTAAATTTTCTACCAATTATCAACCACTAGACCTTTGAGTACGAGGAAAACACTCAATCAAGTACATAAAGTTATAAAATAATATTTAATGTAAAAAATTATATGATAAATTCTAAATAAATCTACTATATAATAATAACTAGTTATAAATAATTCCTTTTTAGAGTTTTCCACTATAATTTGAGTAAACAATGATTGAATGCAATCTCTTCAACACATTTTACAACCTACTTGAAAGGAATCCACTAAGAATAAGAGTAATCGAAATGAAATTACATTCTAGAAATATATTAGAATAATATACCCAAATTTAACAAAAAAGAAAACTTAAATTGGACTACAATTAGATGTTAAAAATCTTCCTCATCTCTATTTTCTGTCATCTCTCTTTTTTTGCAATGCCATTGTGTTGAAATTACTCTTAAATGTTTTTGTGCCTTTGATCATGTCACCTTTTGCCCAATGCACAAATCCTAAAAAAGCAATAGAATACTTTATAGTAATGTCGGCTCACTTGTATCCCACATGTGTATTTGACATGATATTTCTAAACAATCTACACACATGCCCTTCAAGCATTGGTTCCATTGGAATCAATGCATAGGTACTCCTCTAGTACACATTAGGTGCAACTATTTTGTCATAAATGCATATGGCTATCTATCATACACCTACCAGTTGTAGGTACTTTCAATTTGTTAGAAATGACTTTTACTTATCTGCCACTCGCACAAACCTCACTCATACCTCTAGTGAACTCTGTCGCTCGGCTGACTCATGCACGAACCTTACACGACCCTTGCTTAACTTTTTCACTTGAATGCACCATGCATGAATGTTATGTGTCCTCTAGATAATCTGTCCAATGATTATGGTATGCACAAGTGGGTGGCCAAAAACCCAATACTAATTAGTCTTAACATGGCAATGAAAATCTCTGAAGAGATGCCTAGAAGAGCAATGTGCTATCGTATGCTTCATGAAAACCTACGTACCTAAACACCAAAAAACATTCATATCCTCATCAATCTGGCTCAAGATGTATTCATCAACAATGTGCAATTCTTGCTTTACATCTTCATCCGAGTGTGCGGCATGTGAACATTGCACTTTTTCAAGAAGATCTGCCCATTGATTATAGTACTCACAAGGGACCAAAAACCAAATACTAAGTAGTCATAACAAGGCAATGGAAATTTTTGAAGGGACATGTGGAGGAGCGATCCTATTGCATGCTCCATGATAGCCCACACATACCTAACCACCTACAAACAATTGTATATGCATCAATCTTGCTCAAGATGCATTCATCAACAAAGCCATCGTAACAGTGAATACCTTTCAATAGAGGGAAGCGAACTGATCAACGAGAAAGAGGCGCAACTCATTGGTATGGATAGAGACTAATGAGAGCGTAAAATGAGATTTCAGTTGCTTCACAGGTTAAGCCGTGTTTGAAGTTTCAAGAGGCGTGGCACAACCAAAGAAACAGTTGAAAGGGAAAAATTGTCCGTAAATTTGCCTTCTGTTTTGTACAGTTGAAAGCAGAGAAACTTTCAGGCTGTTTTGTTGAAAAAAATAAATTTTTAGTTTTTCTTGTTTTTTCTTCTATTCTTTTATTTTTTAAAAAATTTGTTAAAAATATATTTATTTATTTCTATTAAAAATGTGAATATTTTAATAAGTTAATATTTAATATTAATTGTCTGAAAAGTTTTAATAATCTAACGTATGATAAAATTTACTAATTACTAAATTATTAAATTAATTTATTAAATATATTTATAATAAATTAATTAATGAAACTTATTTAGTCATAACTAGCTTTAAAATCACTAAAAGTGGTAAAAAAAAAAAAATCTATATAATCCATAATTGCAAGTCGTCTAAGCTTTTAACTATCATTTTTTAAATAAAACAAAACATGTCTTATAATTTATATAAGTAATATACATATTTAATGTTTAATTATTAACTATTTTCTGTTAAGAATATGAGTTCAACTTATTAAAACTAACTAAATAAATTTTGTGTCAAATTTAAATTTAATTTTATCATTGTAAAATTATTTACATAAGTCTATGTATATTAATATATATTTTTTAAAAGGCTTTGTGTAACAACCCAACTTTTGAAGCATAGAAAGTCCCAATCATCAACTCAAAATAATCGAAGGATCGATGAAAAACTAAAGGTTATCCGGTCAACACGGTTGACCGGAAAATGTAATAAGAAGTTCAATCCGGCCTTAGAGCATATTTCAAAATCCGAAATTGTTTCCTGAACTTGAAGTCCAGCATGGTTTTGTGAGGCCGAAGTGGCCTTGAAGTCCGGAGTGATTTTGTGTGAAGTAAGGCCGAAGTGGCCTGACGATTGGAGTAGCCTTTGTGTGAGAAAAAAGAAGTTCGTCCTCCCTTAGTGTAAAAGCAATCCGGCCTTTCACTTAAGCTGAAATCAAGTCCGGCATTGTGTGTTGGTAAAGTCGGAGTAGAATTATGGGTGCAAGGAGAATAAAATCCGAAGTTGATGAGAAGGTAATGGACGGAGTGAATAATAAGAAGAAGTTGACCGAAATTGGAGATGTTGACCAGATTTGAAGGAGTTGGCAGGATTTGAGGGAATTACGTTGACCGGATTTAAGAAGGTTGACCGGACTTTGAAGAAGTTGACCGGCGACTAAAAACAAAAGCAACCTTGTTATTTGGTTAGGATCCAACTACGGCTCGACCAAATGAGGTAGGTAAACTACCTCATCACACCCTGGGTAGAAGTACTGAGGTAAGTAAACTAACCTACTGCTTCCACCAAATCACTGACGGCAAGTACCGAGTAGGTAACTTACCTCAACTTACCCCACATACTCCCTCCTCTTTATATAAGCTCAGGTTGAGAGATGAGTGTGAGTTTCTGGCACCAATGAAGAATAAGGAGCGAAGAAAGAGGGAAGAACTTTCAGGCAGCTGGAGTGGGCAGTCAGGCAAGTGTACCTCGGATGCCGTTTTTAAATTCATGCTTTGAAAATATTGCAAGTATACTCTGCTCTGTTTTGAAGTTCATGCTTTACTGCACATGTACTCTGTTTTAAAGTTCCTACTTTCTTCATTAAATATCGACCATCTGCATTGTAAAATGAACTTGGCTACATGAAAATTGAACTCGGATTCCTATATATGTAAAATGAACTCGGTTTCCAACATATAAAATGAACTCCAGCCCTTAATATGAAAATGAGCTCCGGCGTTGTATAAGAAAATGAGCTCCGTCCTTGATGTGAAATGAAGTCCCGCCTTAATATAAAAAAAATGAGCTCCGACTTTACATAAGAAAGTGAGCTCCGTCCCTTAATATAATAATGAGCTCCAGCTTTGTATAAGAAGATGAGCTCCGGCCTTAAATGAACTCAGGCCTTGACGTGAACTGAACTCCTGCCTTAATAAAGAAAAGGAACTCCGGCTTTAATATGAAAATGAGCTCCGACTTTGTATAAGAAAATGAGTTTTGGCTTTAATATGAAAATGAGCTCCGGCTTTGTATAAGAAAATGAGTTCCGGCTTTAATATGAAAATGAGCTCCGGCTTTGTATAAGAAAATGAGTTATGGCCTTAATATGAAAATGAGCTCCGGCATTGTATTGAAAATGAACTCCGACTTTTGAGAAAATGAGCTCCGGCCCTTGAGAAGATAAGCTCCGTCCTCTGAGAAAAAGCACTCCGTCCTTAAAATGAACTCCGGCCCTAATAAAGAAAAAAGAACTTCGGCTTGTAATAAGAGAAATAAACTTCGACTTTAATGAACTCCGGCTTTCAAAAGTACTCCGTCCGTTTAAGAAAAAGAACTCCGTCCTTTTTGATGAAAAAGTACTCCAAAAGAGCTCTGGCCTTAAAATGAACTCCCGCCTTAATATAAAAATGAGCTTCGGCTTTGCATAAGAAAATGAGCTCCATCCCTTGATGTGAAATGAACTCCGGCTTTAATATGAAATGAACTCCAGCTTTTAATGAACTCCGTCCTTAAAATGAACTCCGGCCTTAATGTAAAAAGAACTTCATCCCTTGAGGAAAATGAACTCCGGTCTTGTACTGAAAACGAACTCCGACTTTGTACAGAAAAATGAACTCCGGCCTCAATCTAAACTACAGCTGTGTATTGAAAATGAACTCCGGCTTTGTATAAGAAAAAGAGCTCGAGGCCTTAATGTGAAATGAACTCCGGCTTTGATGAACTCCGTCCTTTTATTGAATTCCGTCCTTTAAGAGAAATGAACTCTGGCTTTAAATGAACTCCGGCCTTTATGAAAGAAAGAACTCCGGCCTTAAGAAGAAAGCAAACTTCGGTTTTAAAGGAAAGGCACTCCGTCCAAAAAGAGCTCCGTCTTTTTAAAGTACTCCATCCAAAAAGAGAGTACTCCGTCCAAGATTTTTGAAGTCCGACATTTTGAAGAAAAAGGAAACTTTGGCTTTTTATGAAACCGCGCCAAGCAAAATTGTTTCCGAAAATATGTACCGGTACCGAGGAAATTTTCATGTATACTTAAAGATAGATACATTATGAAAGTTTGATTTCAAAAATGGGATTTTCGATAAAGAGATGATTTCCGTTATTGTTATTTTGAGACCCGAGACTGACTATAGTCCAGTTAAGTTCTTGGGTGAGGCCTTAGAACTTACGGTGGTAATCGAGGATAGCTCTGTCCATGGAGTGATTCATGGTCCGCCCTGTCCTCAAGGGCGTTAAGCCAGGAGGAACATAAGCCGACCTTCGGGTGACACACAGTACAGATATCCCTCGGGATGGGATATATATGACATGATAGGCCGACCTTCGGATGGTACACAGTACAGATATCCCTCGAGATGGGATATATATGACATGATAGGCCTTGGATTGTGTGGACTGAACACAATCTATTCTCGATCATTCGCCCCTTCCGCTAGTAGGGTACACTGGCAAGGTCTGAAATTGTTAAGATATGTCACAGTAAAAGATGAAAATGTATTATACAGTGAAAAGATGATAGAGTATCATCTAATGAAAAGATGATAGTGAACAGTATAGAGCATTGTTTTCAGTTTTATCATGCATCAGTAAAGTTTATAGTTATTGTTTTACAGTCTATAGTGTAATGATTTATGAAGTATGAGATTTAATATCGTTTGATTAAATATTCTGGTTCTGCATAGTTATATAATCGTTTTGGCATAACCGTTTTACAGTTCATATGCATGTACCTTGCTGGACACTGGCAGGGTCTAAAATTGTTAAGATATGTCACAGTAAAAGATGAAAATGTATTGTATAGTGAAAAGATGATAGAGTATCATCTAATGAAAAGATGATAATGAAAAGATAATAGTGAACAGTATAGAGCATTGTTTTCAATTTTACCATACATCAGTAAAGTTTATAGTTATTGTTTTACAGTCTATAGTGTAATGATTTATGAAGTATGAGATTTAATATCGTTTGATTAAATATTCTAATTCTGCATAGTTATATGATCGTTTTGGCATAACCGTTTTATGGTTCATATGCATGTACCTTGCTGGGCCTCGGCTCACTATTTTATATTTTTTCCCCTACAGATGAAGCTTTAGAACTTGTACCTGACGAGTTGGAGTGATTAGAGCTGTCTGAAGGATTATTAAAGACCTCGAAAGCTTATTTTTGGAGAAATATTATTATAATGATTTGATGGACTTCTATGGTTAAACATTTTGGCTATGTACTCGAAAATAAATATCTTGGAATAAATATGAATGTTTTCACAAGTATTAGACTAACTTCTACTATACTTATTCTGGTTAAAAGTATATGAATCTTAAATGGCATCTGTGATCCTATATTGCACCTAATTGGTTTAGTTGGCTTTTCAATTGTGTTATGAATGACGGAATCAAAAAAAAAAAAATCATTCCGTCACACTTTGCTTATGTATTTAATTATCAATAAGTCTAAAATATATATTAATAACATTATTTTTAATAGTTATAATCCTTTAAATTATTATAACATAATCAGTTTAATTTTTTTATCAAATCAACAATACATAAGATTTTATTAATTTAATTCAAATGAAAAGAATTCAAAAAATATAAATAAAATTGATTCAAAATTTTATTGTTTATTAAATGTATATAGTTATATTTTATAAACTTATAAAAGAATATTTTCATAATCATATACTTTTAAAATATTATTGTATAAATAGAATTTAAAAAACTATAAAAAAAACTTTATATTATGAAATTTCAAAAAATATTTTTTCTCATGCTTCTTGATTTTTTTTAAATTCAATGGGTTCTGCAGTTCATTAGACAAACCAAGAATCTGGCTTGCAGAAGAAGTAGTGGCCCGATAAAGGTTCCTCCGAACCCATGGCCCAAAAAGCACTGTAGAAGGCCCATACAGCACGACCCAAATCCACCTAACGACATATGGGCCATTGAAGTTGCTCACTGGATGGGCCCACAAATGCAGCTCAGCATCTCCAACTCAGCAAACAAGCTCCTGTGATCATTGCCAGCGTGTGACCCCACACACCTGCAAGCGTGTAGCTTATAGGTTGGGATAGCTAGCCTATCGCAATGTGCAACCCAATAGTTTAGAGCGCCAGTGGCAGGCACATGCTATCGGCCACTCATAAGTATAGAGTCGTAACCCCTAGAGATAGTTAGCCAATGTTCTCTCTCTACAAATACCTCCCCTCCACCTTAGTAAAATGGGGGGAGAGCTCGGGAGATGAGGAGGAGAGAAGACCTCTCTATCTAACCGATTCTAGAATCTATTCTCTAGAGACTCCTTGAAGGTCAAGTGACCTACATGCCATTCGAGTGATTGGTCCCAACACTAGAAATCTAGGAACCCAAAAATGAATCTCTTATTTCGGCATACACCAGCTGCCATATAAACCTTTATCTTAAAGTCGTTCCCTAACTAAATGCACCATCAAAGTTAATCCTCTATCTCAAAACAACTCACCAACCAAGCACATTACCGAGCTCAATCCTCTATCTCAAAGCAACTCTCCAATTTAGCGTACCACCGAAGCTTAATCCCCCATCTCTAATTAGCTCCCCAACCGAGCACACCATCGAAGTTTAGTCATTCGTTGCAAAGCTACTGCCCAGTTGAATACACCATTGAATTTCAGTGCTCCATCTCTAATGTGATGGACTGTATTTTCTGTCGAAAATTTGGTGGAGTTTCGTTTGTAATATGGATATCCATCATTACAAAATCTGTACAAATCCTTGTCTTACAACAACCACAATATACACACTACACATACACAGGATCCTAATTGCCACAAAGGATAACAACCACAATAAACACACTACACAAACACAAGATCCTAATTGCCACAAAGGATAGCAGGTGACACCAACGTCATAACTTCGGATACGACGTCAGCTCTGACAAGATACCAACTAAGTAATCAAATATAACCATAAAAGCCTGCGGAAGCAAATGCATCTATCATATACAATGAAAACTAAACTACATATCCATCAATACTATACAAATACATTGATATACATATACGTATCAAAATAATACAATGTACTCCATCACATACAAAAATCATAAACTAAGTCTCAAAAGCTCTTCAATGCAAGATCTGCAGCCTATCCTGCTCCTACATCCTACTCGGACTCGTCAAGTATAAGAGTGTACTCATCTGGAAAGAAAAAAGAAGTAAGGGTGAGCCAAATACTCAACAAGTGCAACATAAATAAATAATAAGTAATATATTCAAATAGGAGTGATAGGTAAAGATGCATGAAGATATGAAACATGATTTAATGCACTTTTCAAATTACATTGATCTTTGTGGATCAGGGCCAATAAGTCTTACTAGCTAAAGATGCGGGAGAACAATGAAAGGATCATGATATCCTACAAAATCTAAGGTCGTACGCTCCTATCTAGACCCAAAGGTGGGCATTTTACATATCATACCTATAGACGGGCCAAATATCATGTGGCATAGCGGTATACCTATCACATGATATATAAGGTTAATAAAACACTACCATAGCCTCCCGCGGTCCAGAGGCAATCCTTGTCCTTTCATGGTAACATCATAGGGATTGCCAAAGAGTATCACTTGTTATAATACATGGCTAGAATCTTCCTTGAATTTTCATTGTAATACCAATGGTATGCCAAGGGATATCACCCTCCAAAATCACAATTCCGTGGTCCTAGTTTCATGATTCTTATTCTTTGAGGGAAAGTCTATGAAATTTCTTTCACATAGTTCTCACTCTAGGACAAGAATCATACATAACAAATTGTAACATTCCCTTCGGTACGTGTATAATTTTTATCTTTCCTTTGGATTAAGTTTTCACATGACTTAATTTATATGTATGGACATTATCAAGTATAAGGAAGAATAGAAATTCTTACCACCGAGAAATAATTATAACTTTAGAGGCTTCTAGACAACATTTCCTTCACAATTGGTTAACAAACATGATTTTTAAAATATACAATTAAACACATAAAAATATATGCAACCTAATTAATAATTAAACAATGTGGTATCATGCAAAAATACCTAAGGCTTTGGGTGAATAGTAATCATGCAGTTTTAGGGTCCGAATTTATAAAATGGAGCAAAACTTAGAAAATCGGACACCCAAACGGTAAATAACCCTATTCAAGGTATGGATGTTCATTATTTAGGGCCAAATTAAGCTTGGAACTCAAATAAACAAGCAAACGGAAGTCGAGCGTGGGTCTAGGGTTTGGGCAAAGCTGGTCCGCTTGAAATGAATGAAAATTGGACATTAAACAACAAATAATTCATACAATAATCATGGGTCTCATGATTTACATGTTTTGGGTGGATACCGAAATGAAAATATCCAAGAGAATACGAATAAAAATTCAAAGAGAGAACAAAGATAGTATGAGTACACTTGTCTCGACCCGATCTATTACTTCTCTAACTAGCTCGAAGCCGGAATCAAACCGAAAAGCCTCCATTTCCTCCTCTTCTCCTTCGCATGATTCCTCTCCTCATTACCAGCTTCCCGCACATTGTTGTCACTGCTCAACCTCACTGCGCTAGCCAACCATTGCCATGTGCAGCTGTCATCAACCACCGCCGACCACCCGTGCGCCACCTTCTTCCCCGGCGACCCCTCCTCTCTCTTCTCTTTGCGAAATCCTTGACTGCCCCGAGCCCCTGCACTTTTGTTCTTTCCTTCTGTTATCTAATATGTTATTATTATTATTATTATTATTATTTATTTATTAATTTATTTTTTTAATCCCAAAACCCAAGTCAAAACTCAAACAATCGAACGGGTGCACCTCGGATACCATTCAAATAAATCGAAATATCATCCAAAATTTTATAATATTTAATTAATTTTTATCATGCCATAATTATCCAAAATAATAAATAACCCCAATTAAATCGGATAAAAATTTAAAATATTACATCTAAGATGCTTTTCAACTGAATGTACTTGTCGGAGTCCCATCATCCATCTCTAAGCTGCTCCCCAACCAAACATATCCACCAAAGTCTAGCCCTTCACTAACACTCAATCTCTTGAAACATGTATATACATGTTATGCACTCATCCTACTATATTTCTATCTATCTGAGAAAGATTTTTTATTTGAGTATCAAAGAACATATCAAGAAGTAAGTCCTACCATCTTCTAACCTTGTATTTGTTTGTTGTAGCGTATAAGATTTAGGTTCAGAGTAATAAAGACTGGACCCACTTCATCTTGACCTACTAAGGTGTTAGGGTCATTTTTATGGTTGGAAAATTCCGTGACGCTATTTAGTTGTGTGCCGATGTCGAGATGTGTTTCATCGAAGTGCTGTATCAACAAATTTCCATAGTGGTTGTTCCCGGGCTCCAGGACCACCGCACCTGCCGTGCGCATGCCACCCACTCGAGCCTAGATTCTCGAAGCCCCATGCCTGCTATAAGCTCACCTTCCTCTTGAGCCCAAATTCCCAAGACACCCCGCTCGCTGCATGCATCCTCCAAGCTCGAGCGTAAAAAGCCATGCATGACCGCTCACTGCATGCCTTCTCCACACTCGAGCTTTGATAGGGTAGTCTGCAAAACCCTTCGTGCGCTCACTGCGCACTTGAGCCATGCTTGAGCGCTGCGACAATGGAAAAATATTTTAAAGAGTTATTTCGAGCCCTCTATAAATATACAACTGTTGCCCTAATACTTGATTGATGCATTTGGAGCCGTCCCATTTGAGAGAAAATCATTTTCCACTCTTTAATCTTTCTCTAAATTGAGAAAACCGATCTTTCATCATTGTGTCTCATGTACTAGTGGTTTTCTCACCACTTTCTCTTTATCGATTCATCACTTCCACCCTTCTACCTTCGTAGGTGTCGTCAGCACGTTGAAGAAGGGGATCCAGTCATGTTTGGAAATTCAAGTGGCTCAAGAGAAAAAATTGATATGAAAACTAGAAGGCGTCTGGTTCCATTGTCGTGGGCAAATCCAAGGAGTTCTTGATAGGGATTACAAGATGGGAGTAAGTTAGCTAGGTTAGCGCATCATTACCACCCAATCTGTAAGTTGATTTTCATAGTACATTTCTTCCCTAGCCATTGAAGTCCGAAGGATTTTTTTTTTATTACCATGGATATCAAATTTTTTCTTCATCACCAAAACGATTGTCGTTTTATTATTGTTTATTATCATATATATTTTTTATGCTTATTGTTATTGTTGGCATCTAGAAATAAATATTCATTGCGTGTATCAAATATTTATTTTATTACTACTTCTGCTATTGTTGCACGAGGTTAAAACATTATTGTATAATTTGGGATGAAACGTTCCATTTCATACGGAGATTAAGCAACTATCTAGTTCATTCGAGAATTTGAATCCATGGATATATAATTGGCACCATTTATGGGAACGACAAAAAAATTTAACCACCACGTTTGCGAGAGTAGACATGGCAAATATCAGGGCACAAGCCAATGTGTCCGTCATAGACATCATCTCCTGTGGGTGACGCCCTTTTGCAAATAGTCATGAGGATGAACGATAGGTCCCAGACATGCAAATGCTCACTACTTCAATGGACGTCACGTCCCAAGCAGCCCTAGACCATTTGTACCTACCAAAAGGTGCTACGCTAGGAGTTGCACCCTCTAACTCCCAAACCTCGGCATCCAAAAGGAGAAACTGGAGAGAAAGACAACCTCCTCAAAAGATTTAGTGGCTTGACGATCTCGCAGCCTAGGCAGCCATGAGCAATAGGACTTAGACGTGGCTGGAGGGCCAACCAAGTCATGAGATGCGGGATGAAAAGCTCAGAGCGATGTGACCTATACAATGCCAACAAGTTCTCTACTGACCTAAAGAGGTCACCATTCATGAGGGAGGTCTAGACGCAACCACTACCTCGTAGGATCAAGATGCTAAACCAGCCCTGCATTTGAAGTTCCAATCTAGTGCCCCACCTAGATCACTTCTGTGCTTTGCTGGGATCCCAGGGCCTTGTGAGCATCCAATGCAACATAGATAGTAAGCTGGAATGCCCTCAGGGGCGGTATAGTCCTCAACCCCTCACATGCAGCATTTCATGCCAGAAGACGCTGACTACTCGCCAAGTGAGGCCTACCCTCGGTACCGACAAGTTGCATGTCTGCAATAAAAGCCCGATATCCTAAATAGTGCATCCAGTCGGCCATTGGCTGACAGTGAAAAGGCAAGAGAATGCCAATTCTGCATGACAGATCCAATTCTTCGGAGTATAGAGGCTACAGCCAACTAACTATGTAATATTCCAAATATTTTTATTATCTTAAGAAAATAAAATAAATTAAGTTTTCATAATTATTTTTAATTACTTTTAGGTTTAAATATCTAGACTATTAATTTGAATTTAGATTAGTTAGTGAGTTAGATTAAATTAATTACAAACCAATCTAAATGAATTAATATTAGATAATTTTAGTGTATCAAAATTTATTGACTAAAAATAAAATAAATGAATAAATATTTATATAATTAATTAAAATTTTAAATACTATGATAAGGGTAATGAGATAATTAATATCTGTAATAATAGTAATAAATATAAATAATAATAAGTATTATTAATTATAATGAGTGATAATAATAAAATTAAAAATAATAATAATAAATAAAAATGATAAATGATTATAAATATATACATATTAATATAATATTAATATATAATAATAAGTAAAAATAATAAATCATTATAAATATATATAATAATAATAATAATAATAATAATTATTATTATTATTATTATTAGGAAAACGAAGAACGAAGAAGAAAGGGAGAGGAAAGAAAAAGAAGGAAAGAAAAAGGGAGGAAAGAAGAGGGAAGAGGAAGGAAGGAAAGGGGAACGATGGCGCGATCGGTGAGGAGGGAAGGATCGATCTCCAAATGAAAATTTTGGGCCAACTCTAACTGGCCCTCTCCTTATTTAAGATGGCCGTAGGGTTAGAGAAGGAAGGGGGAGAGAGGACGAATGGAGGAGGAGAACCGAGCACGAATCGAAGCCGCCATCGATCACAAATCAAGGCAAGTAAAGTTCTCCATCGCAAGACTTGTTCTCCCTTCATTTGTTTGACGTTGAACCTTCCATTTCATGCTTGAATTATTGGGAACAATTGGCGAATTTGAGGGTTCCAAATCTGAGAACCCATATGCAGGGCCACGGCTTTGTGAGCAACCGGCTGACCTCTTGGTCTCGATAATGAATGGGGATTTGGTGAATTGCCTAATGAGGTTGTAAAGCATAAATTTTATTTATTATTCTCTCTGATTTGGGGATTGAAATAGGACACGGAAACAGAGCACCGTGCTCTGTTTTCGGATTCCATTCGGGTCCAGTAACTTGACGGTGATAGGAAGGGTGAAACCCGATGTGAGGTTCCGGGTTTAAGGGTATGGTAGTTAAGAGGTAATCGTCGTATTGGTAATTAATAATAAACCTATTGAACGGTGTGGGGATGTGTATCTGGTGAAAAGTTAGAAAATAATCCAAAATTTCTTCTGCTGACGTGTGGGGCCAACAGCTCGCGCCCATTGGCTGCTCGAGCGGACCAGAACCTCACCCGCCTGCTGGCCACTCGAGTGGAATTCTAGAATAGGTGCTGCCTGATGCTCGCTCTAGCCGCGCTCGAGCGGTGGCGCGTTATAAATTCGTGCCTTGCCTTCTCCTCTTCATTTTCTCACGGCCCTAGGGTTTTTTAGAGAGAGAGAGAGGGGCGATCCTAGAGAGAGAAAAGGAGGAAACGAGGCCCGGGAGTCCAAATCCGTCCGAGAGCCAGTTATTAAAGTCAAAGCACGCATCGAGGCAAGTGTTCTCATACCCACTAACTTTTCTCTTTCGTTAGTTTTTGTTGATCATCCGGTATTTTCGTCTTGATACCCACCCGTAGCTTAGAAAATATAGTACCCGTGTCTTGAGACTAAGGATGGTATGGTTTGTTGGTTGATTTGCTCACCGATTCGTCCGGTGGAGCTTCGTGAAACCCTAACCCATGAAATTTTGGGGTTTTCCCATTTTCCGCCCATGAATCGTTAAGTTGACTTCAAAATGTGAATCCCCACATCCCTATTGTATATATATGTTGGCCGTGTGAGAAATCTCACACATTTGACCTATTCGCGGCCTCCGAGTCCTCTAAAAGCGCACTGTTACTGTTCATCCGTGATTAAAATGTGTAATTGCACGTTTTGCTTCTATTTAATTGTGATGAGACTCATGTTATGTGTTAATGTGAAAGTGTAAGTTTTGAAATGTATAATTGTGCATCGGAAGCATGGGAATGTGTTCCAGAGGCTTCTAAGATGGTGGTTGTCCACCGAAGGTAAGGAATTTCAAATTCCTTGTGAATTTGAACTAAATTGTTATGAAAACTAATTCCAAAGAAGGAATAAAGTTATGTAAATAAATGGAGGAAACCCACTAAGTATGTCGCGGTGAACGTGATCTCCCAGATGGAGACATGTGATGGGATTGGGATATCCCAGATTGTGAATGAGTATGTTGAGTAGTGGGTCCTTCCTCCCAAAAAGTTGAACTTTGAAACTAGGACCATGGTTGATAGGAGTGGTGTCCTCTAGCTTGCCATGTACATCATGGTGGGAACCCAAGGAATACTCTAGCCGCCCTTGGGGGTGGGTGATGTTCATGGTACGCTCTAGGACACTACGATGAAAGAACGAGATTTGCCCTGGTCCCCGGGGGATATGGGGCATGTTGGCCGAGTGCTGAAGGCCTAAAATGTAGCCGTTTGGATGTTGCATAATAGAGATGCAATCGATGGTTGAGTGCTGCAGACCTAAAATGTAGCCATGGCTTTAGAATGTGTAGCGAACACATTCCTTTCCTCGTTCTCTCGCCTCGTTGGCTAGTGTGACCTACTGGCTCCGGGTCTGCAAAGACAAATGTTAAAATGAAAATGAATAAAATGTAACTGACATAAGTAAGTGAATCGGACAATCCAAGTGTTCTTCTCCCTCTCGCATTCCCTTGTATTGTTCATGTGTTCTCTTTCGTTCCAGCTATTGTTTATCATTACCTGTTGTTAGTTAGTGGTATATGATTTCATTTGCTGGGTTTTATGCTCACCCTTACTCTATCTTTTTCGGATGAGAACTCCTTGATGCCTGACGAGGCCAAGTAGATCATAGAAGCTCAGTAGATAGTTGTTTTACGCACAAAGCTCAAGATTTGGACTTAGGCTGATTAGATGTATAACAGGGATCTTTTTGGGTTTGACTTTTGTAACTGATAAAACTTGTATGGAGATATCCTATGATGGTGGATGATGGATGACATATATATTTATTAGTCCGCTGTGTATTGTGGTCTTTATGTGCTTCCACAGGTCTTGCCTTGTGGTGAGTTTGAGGTTCCTAGTTAGCATCCTTCTTTGCCGGTGTCGTCTGGATCACATCGCCGGAGCCACCTCGGTTGTTGTGGCGTGTAGATCCTGTGTGGTTTGTCATTGAACTTTATGAATTTTCTTGTGAATTTCCTTGGATTATTGTGCGTAGGGTTGTATTTCAGGTGTTTGTATTTTGAAAATGTCCAATTTACAGACGGAACTCTCCCTAATTTTTTGTAGAAATTTTTCATTGTCTTTTTGCCTGCCTGTCTTATCTTTCTAACGGAGGTTATTCGAGGGAGAATAATCTGGTCCGTCACACCCAACATTCTTGGCTAGCAAACCTTCCTATTGTTGCGAGAAAACCGTTACATGTCTTAAATTGGGGGAATCAGTGGCTTCCTCCAGTAGACAAAAACTTTGGGGGAAAACAGAGTAACAACTGTGGACGATGGAGGCATAGTTGCTACAGGGGACTTAGGCTAAATTGGAACTCAAGAGTTGATGAATTGATACTATGTAATCTATTGATTTTATATGTGAATGATAAAACTCGGAGATTTCTCATCGTTAGTGATAATCGGCTTTTAGCCGAAAGAGCAGACCGTTCTTTTCCTTTTGAGCCACCGTGAGAGTTCGGTGAGGGGGTGGTGTGAACGCCGTCGCCGTGTGGTGGGCCGGAGGCAACACTGCTGCCGTTGCCGATCTGGTGGCCGGCAGGGAAGAGAGAGGCTGCCGTGTGAAACGTGTGTATATATATATATATATATATATGAATAAAAAAACAAATAAACAAATAAATAAATAAATAAATAATAAGAAATATATATATATCTATTCATTTAATTATTCTTTAGTTATATTGTATTTATGTAATTAGAAAGATGTGGAGGTATTGTTTATGTGATTATTATTTATTTATATTGGGTTGATATGCTTATAATGATGAGGGGTATATGAATATATACATATATAGTTATTTATTTTAATTATTTGTAAGGACGAAAGGTGTAAATATATATAATTATATGGGATGGTAAGAAATGTATACGTGAAATTATACACAAGTGGGTTGGTATATTTATAAGTGTCTGGTGAGTTCAGAATAATGTTAGCCTATTAGCTGATTATTCCTATGCCGCATCGATGAATTTCGATGAAATATTCTCCACAAAAATTTCATTGGCATGTGTACATTTTATTGGCACTCTATGGATAGGTAAAGGAGAGCATATGAAAACTCCACGGTAACCGGGCGTATGGGAGTCCGTGGGACCATAGAGTAGTCTATATTTTTCCAATACTGATTCCATTCTAGAGGATTGAGGTCATTGATATTAAGAAGGGATGCTTATAACCTAGTGGCCATCATAGAGAATGATATCTAGGATATTATTGGCAAGGGGTATCGGAGATGGTATGAGCATGCTACGGGTACAGCCTCTGGGAGGTGGGGATACCGTGGATACTGTAACATCGTGGTACTCAGGGGTAAATAGTTTGGTTTACTATGGAATAAGGTCCAGGAGATTTTTATTACCTCGCATACAATACCTCAAATTGTTTATTCATTTTTATTATCTCGTATAGTTAGTCGAGAGGGATGCTTATAACCTAGTGACCATCGTACTGACCCACCGGTGAGGGGTACGGTGATGGTATGAGCATGGGGGAAGACGTAAGTGGGGATACTATGGATACCAGTCTTTTCACCCAACCGTTGTCCACTATGGTAGAATAAGGTCCCTGGAGACTGCTGTCGTTCATACAGTTGTGACATCGTATTGAGCTGATGATCGAATTCGACGGAATCCATGTTGCTTCATTGATACTTATCCTTTCATGTGGCCTTCGAGTTGTGGATATGACATGTTATTGAGTCTCAGACAGTGATAGATCTATTACCTGCGATTATTGATTTTTGTTTATTATTTTATTGTCAAGGATGCTTAATTGTACTTATCTATTGTTGATTATATTTACTTGCTGGGCATTCGGCTCACTCTTGTGTTTTATTGACTCCAGAGTAGACATGTTGACGCCAGAATAGAAGTGATCGCATGTGTAGACTCCAGGTAGAGGTGATCTCAAAGATTGAGACTCTCAGGAGAGATACTCAAGAATTTGTTAGTTCAATTACTGTTTAGCTGTTATCAGATTCATTTATGAGGATTGATATAAATGACATTGATGGCATTTATTGAGTTATTTATCATTATTTTGGATATTTATGTGATGATACATTTATGATGAATATGGATTGTGTCTTAAATGATATTGTTGAGTTCATTAAAGTTGTTTGATGACGTGTAATTGATGATTTTAGATGACTTAAGATTTTCACCGTGACGGTCCAGGTCTGGTTCGAGAATCCGAGCTTGGATCGTTACAATTAATGGTATCGAGAAATTATGGTTCTGTATGAATGGTTAAAGATTTTAATAATAGTTGAGGATATTCGTTGATTAAATGAGATGTGAAGATTTATTAAGTTTGGGTAGAGAATGGTGTATATTTTGAAGGACTTTCGAGACTTGATATTTTGAAGCTTAGATTGGTTAAATGATTCGAAAACTTAATATATTAGTGATTGTTCTAGGTTGAAAGAAAATTTTATGGCGCTTCCTTTAGGACTTAGAAGATTGTTGACCATTTTCAGTCTTGACATATATTATATATTTTTGGTTTAGGATCGAGAATATTTTAGATTATGTAGGAATGGATAGGCCAGAATATTAGAGTAGCTCAGCTCATAGTACGAACCTTGACTTGCGGATCTTAGGCGTTGAATACACAAACTTCTATCATTCTCCTATTCGGAAGAAGAGGACCACAGGGCCTACTACTACAGATCCCAGATTGAACCATTAACTTTCTTAACGTATGAGCAATAAAATATTAGTGGGTTCATCGTAACCTAGGACTATGCATGTGCATTGTCATATGTTGGAGAGGAAGATGCGAGCTTCGTTCAACCGACAATAATCGTAGAGTCAAGTAGAACTTCCACTATTCTTGATCAAGAGAGTTTCGACTCCGACCATTGTAGTGTGGCACGTCAGCTGTATACTCTTGGAAGATTTAGGGCTCTCACATCTACATTGGAGTAGGATGAATTATCAAAAAGAGGTGTCATTATCAACTCAAAGATTTTCAAATGCGTTATGACCATATTGCTAGTTCAAATACTACGTAGAAAATCCACTTCCCTATCGAGCTAATTTGAATAATCGCATCGACTTCAAAGACCTCATTGGATGGTACCAATGGAACTTAAAGAGTTAAGGTTACAATCAAAATGACATTTGTGTTACATCGTCATCAAGCCAAATCATTTACCCTGGAAGAATTTAAGGCATAAGAGTTGTTTGTTAAAGAAATGACGTTCTAAAATGTTCATGTGGGAAGAAAGTAGCATTTGTTTTAAATAGTTACAGTGGACAAATTAGGGAAATCGACTCATATAGGAAAGTATATCGCAACTTGAGTTTGAAAACCGATATTGGTAATTAGAGGGAAATATTTATCAATAGGCTCGGATTGAATATTATAATAAAATGATGATACAATTTAAATTTTTAGTACACTTAATGAGTGTTCAATATTAATATTAAAGTTCCATTAAAAAAAACAAAAAAAAAAACATTGAGGCCGGGATTCCTTGGTTCCCTTTTCCCACTTGTCCTCGTCATTGTAGCATCAGATATCCCATTCTAACGAGTACGTGGTTTCCTCTATCTTTTCTCTTATTATTGTATATGTGCTATCAAACTTATCATTATCACTAGTACCCATTGATAAATTATTTTGATACTTCATGTACTATGCTGAATTTTAAAATTTGACATTCGTATTTCAATATTATTCAACCTTCCATCATACTCACTGTAATATCTAACTAGGATTTTTACATGTGACTTTTTATTCAACTTCGAATATAATACCCCAACCTTTTTATTTAAATTGTTCCTTTAAATGTTAGGATGAATTTTTCCAATATCATAAATTTTGTCCATTAACTCTTGTAACTATAAAAAAAAATTAATTTTTATCCTATAAATATATAGAATAACATGACATATGAAAATAATAAATAATAATAATAGTAATAGAATAAATGAGAAAAAGTAACAACTATTATAGAATATTTACGGGCAATGACTTCAAGCAGTAGAAAATACGATTTGTTGAGTATTAACATAGAATCAATTAACCTAAGTTACTAAGATGGAACTGCAGTATCCTAGAGAAAATTGTATGGACAAAATAAAAATATTATATACATGATTTATTTTTGAGATTTATTAGGACATGGGTTTAAATTAATTAAGGACTTGATGAATATATATATATATATATATGTGCGAAAGAATTGGAAGAAAAATTTAGAGATAAAATGTCCGATGAGTGTGTTAATTTTCGAGGACAAAAATCTTTTAAGGGAGGAGATTGTAATATTCAAAATATTTTTATTATCTTAAGAAAATAAAATAAATTAAGTTTTAATAATTATTTTTAATTACTTTTAGGTTTAAATATCAAGAATATTAACTTGAATTTAGATTAGTTAGTGAGTTAGATTAAATTAATTATAAATCAATCTAAATGAATTAATATTAGATAATTTTAGTATATCAAAATTTATTGACTGAAAATAAAATAAATGAATAAATATATATATAATTAATAAAAAGTTTAAATATTATGGTAAGGGTAATGAGATAATTAATATCTTTAATAATAGTAATAAATATAAATAATAATAAATATTATTAATTATAGTGAGTGATAATAATAAAATAAAAAATAATAATAAATAAAAATGATAAATAATTATAAATAAATATATATATTATTATATTAATATTATAATAAAATAATAATAAAAAAATAATAAATCATTATAAATATAAATATATATATATATAATAATAATAATTATTATTATTATTATTATTATTATTATTATTAGGAAAATGAAGAACGAAGAAGGAAGGGAGAGGAAAGAAAAGAAGGAAAGAAAAAGGGAGGAAAGAAGAGGGAAGAGGAAGGAAGGAAAGGGGAACGACGGCGCGATCGGTGAGGAGGGAAGGATCGATCTCCAAATGGAAATTTTGGACAAACCCTTACTGGCCCTCTCCTTATTTAAGATGGCCGTAGGGTTAGAGAAGGAAAGGGGAGAGAGGATGAACGGAGGAGGAGAGTCGAGCACGAATCGAAGCCGTCGTCGATCACAAATCAAGGCAAGTAAAGTTCTCCATCACAAGACTTGTTCTCCCTTCATTTATTTGACGTTGAACCTTCCATTTCATGCTTGAATTACTAGGAACAATGGGCGAATTCGAGGGTTCCAAATCTGAGAACCCATACGCAGGGCCACGGCTTTGTGAGCAATCGGCCAACCTCTTGGGCTCGATAATGAATGGAGATTTGGTGAATTGCCTAATGAGGTTGTAAAGCATAAATTTTACTCTTTATTCTCTCTGATTTTGGGGATTGAAATTGGACGCGGAAACAGAGCACCGTGCTATGTTTCCGGATTCCGTTCGGGTCCACTAACCCGACAGTGATAGGAAGGGTGAAACCCGAAATTCTTGGCTAGCTAACCTTCCTATTGTTGCAAGAAAACCATTACATGTCTTAATTTTGGGAATCGGTGGCCTGCTCCAATAGGCTGAAACTTTGGGGGAAAACAGAGCAACGGCTGTGGACGATGGAGGCATAGTTGCTACAGGGGGCTTAAGCTAAATTGGAACTCAAGAGTTGACGAATTGATGCTATATAATCTATTTATTTTATATGTGAATGATAAAACTCGGAGATTTCTCATCGATAGTGATAATCGGCTTTTAGCCGAAGGAGCGACCGTTCTTTTCCTTTTGAGCCACTGTGAGAGTTCGGTGAGGGAGGTGGTGCGAACGCCGTCGCTGTGTGGCAGGCCTGAGGCAGCGCTGCTGCCGTCACCGAACTGGTGGCCGGCAGAGAAGAGGGAGGCTGCCGTGTGAAGCATGTGTATATATAAATATATATATATTTTTATATTTATATATGAATAAATAAACAAATAAATAACTAAAAACAAATGTATATATATATATATGTATATGTATATCTATTCATTTAATTATTCTTTAGTTATATAGTATTGATGTAATTAGAAAGATGTGGAGGTATTGTTCATGTGATTATTATTTATTTATATTGGGTTGATATGTTTATAATGATATGGGGGTATATGAATATATACATATATACTTATTTATTTTAATTATTTGTAAGGATGGAAGGTGTATATATATATATATATATAATTATAATTATATGGGTATACATGGATGGTAAGAAATGTATACGTGAAATTATACACAAGTGGGTTGGTATATTTATAAGTGTCTGGTGAGTTCAGAATAATGTTAGCCTATTAGCTGATTATTCCTATGCCGCACCGATGAATTTCGATGAAATATTCTCCGCATAAATTTCGTTGGCGTGTGTATATTCCATTGGCATTCTATGGATAGGTAAAGGAGAGCGTATGAAAAATCCACGGTAATCGGGCGTATGGAAGTCCGTGGGACCATAGAGTAGTCTATACTTCTCCAATACTGATTCCATTCCGGAGGATTGAGGTCGTTGATATTGAAAATGGATTCTTATAACCTAGTGAACATCGTAGAGAATGATATCTGGGATATCATTGGCGAGCGGTATCGGAGATGGTATGAGCATGCTACGGGTACAACCTTTGGGAGGACTGTAGGGGCAGTGGGGATACCATGGATACCAGGTAATCTCGTTGTACTCACCCAGCCATTGGGGGAGTAAATACACGGCCTTTGGTTTACTATGGCAGAATAAGGTCCAGGGAGATTTTTATCACCTCGTACAGTGGTGACCTCAAATTGAGCTGATATTCAGATTCTTGTTATCTCGTACAGTTAGTCGAGAGGGATGCTTATAACCTAGTGACCATCGTAGATGATGATATCTGGGATATCATTGGTGAGGGGTATTGGAGATGGTATGAGCATGCTACGGGTACAACCTCTGGGAGAACTGTAGGCGTAGTGAGGATAGCATGGATACTAGGTAACCTCACGGTACTCACCCAGCCGTCGGGGGCGTAAATACGTGACATTTGGTCCACTATGATAGAATAAGGTCCCTGGAGACTGCTGTCGTTCATACAATTGTGACATCGTATTGAGCTGATGATCGGATTCGACGGAATCCATATTGCTTCCTTGATACTTATCCATTCATGTGGCCTTTGAGTTGTGGATACGACATGTTATTGAGTCTCAGACAGTGATAGATCTATTACCTGCGATTATTGATTTTTGTTTATTATTTTATTATCAAGGATGCTTAATTGTACTCATCTATTGTTGATTATATTTACTTGCTAGGCATTCGGCTCACTCTTGTGTTTTATTAACTCCAGAGTAGACAGGTTGACGCCAAAATAGAAGTGATCGCATGTCTAGACTCCAGATAGAGGTAATCTTAGAGATTGAGACTCTCAGGAGAGATACTCAAGATTTTGTTAGTTCAGTTACTGTTTAGCTATTATCAGATTCATTTATGAGGATTGATATAAATGACATTGATGGCATTTATTGGAGTTATTTATCATTATTATGGATATTTATGTGATGATGCATTTATGAAGATTATGGATTGTGTCTTAAATGATATTGTTGAGTTCATTAAAGTTGTTTGATGACACGTAATTGATGATTTTGGATGACTTAAGATTTTCACCGTGACGGTCCGGGCCGGGTTCAGGAATCAGAGCTCGGGTCGTTACAAACTACCGACTGGAACAAATTGTTACCCTGCTGATGGGGACCACTCCCAACCTCAATAATCCTCTGAAACAAGGCATACGTGATACACATTCGGAGAAACAAATTGATCCCATGAGTACAAAATGCCCTCATCCCAGAAGGTGTTACCAACAATTTCTCGCCAAACGCAGGTAAATCAAGTGTATCCATGTGAGTTGCTTGAGTGTTATAAATATGTTTATTTTCTTATTCCATTCATCATTCCAACCATATGAATGCTTATGTCTTTGTATTAATTCAAAGACCGAGACTACCCCTAAGTTGAGTGAACACCTTCACCTTCTCCTTGACCAGTTATCACCCGGTCAAAAATCTCGGTCCAGGTTAACTGAGCAACCCAAGAGAGGTCAAATCCTAAACTTCGGTTTCAGCAATTGAGCAGACCAGACGAGATTGAACATCATGGCCTAATGAGCTCATGGACTAAGAATCGGACCTTCCCACAAGACAGCTACTAAAACCTTAAGGGACTTTTTAGCACACATGTGACAATTCCCTCCAACAAGAACAAGCACCATCAGTTTGTGATAATCAAGCATAGACATCCCCCCACTGGAATCGAGCACCAATGGTTCTATGCAAATGATGCCCTCAACTCTGCCAAAGCTTGACAACTAAGGCAACCATACCTAGTCAACCCTAGTAAGGCTCACCCATAGACGTGCCATGACCTCCTCACAGGAGCGAGCACCGCTAGATAGATACATCCATCCAAACCCAAAAATGATAGTTGCAAGGCTTAGTTGGCGATCACATTTTCTCAATGTCATGACCTCTTCATAGGAGAAAGCACAATCGAATAAATGCGTCCATCCAAGCCTGGCAAAGACAACAACAATGCTTAGTCGGCAAATAGAATCAATGTCAGATAAAGACATTAATATACACTCAAAGATATCAGTCACAATGATTAGAGAAATCTAGTTATTTATTAAAGAGACAAAGTGTATATTAAAAGTATCAACTTGCCTCAAAAATATATACAAAGAGTTGCCTATGCCCACTGCTCGAACAATTATCCTAGGGTTGGGGGCCTTCAATGTATGTGGCGTAGGCCCCCCTCTTGCCTTTGGAAAGTCCACTAGGTCGGTTCACTATCGAGCTCCAGCATTTCTTGGGTTAAGAAAACCAATAGGGAAGCCCAAGGCCACCAAGAATGCAATTTGCTTACTAAAAAAAATGCCGTCTCGAAACCTCTCATCCATGGTGTGGTTGATATTGTGAATACAAAATCAAAACCTCATCTCTCCTTCAAGCAAGGGGTACTCAATTCGGAGATCGACAAGTTGCTACTATGTCTTCTAAAGCTCGTTCTTGAGTGGGGCAATCTGATCCAGAGCTTGAGCATTTGCCTCTGAGAGCTCTTAGGATCTCACTTCCAACTTAGACCATGCCCGATCAATATTGGCAACCCGCTCTTCACTTTGTAAAACCTTGGTGACAGCAACGTTCATTAAGCGCTCTACATTTGCCAGCATAGTAGGATCTACACAAGCTCGGGATAGCCATAAGATCTCGATGTCCTTCCCATGTAGTGCCCTCTCCACCACTCGGAGTGCCTCCTGAACCTGCTACACAACAAGCTACAATTAGTCAAAAATGATGGCAAAGTGCATAGCAACTGAATTGAGAAACTCATGACACAGTACCTCATGGTAAGACTCTTCCTCCCTAGTGTGACAAGTCGGGAGAATCCTTAGTTCCAATTCTAGTAGGGATCATCAAGGATCGTAGAGGCAATGCACTACGGGGATGAGGCACCACGAAACCCTGAGGAGGAGCAAGTCCACCCAAAGCCCTTGGGGGCTCAGACATTAACTCTCAAGGACAAGATGCCCTAACCCCGTTTCTTCCTCCGTTCGAGTGCTTCCAGCACCCTCCTCGGCAAAAACAGTGGGAGAAGTAGATGCAAACGTTCTTAGAGAATAAGCCACCAAGATCGAGATCCCCCACTTAGCCGTTGCTGTAGAATTGATTCATTTGCCCAGCCCGTTAGCTAAGGGGTATCCTGCTCCAACATTAGAGTCCATTGGAATCTCCTCACCCTCAATCCATCTAGACGACTCACTGAAATGCTAATCATCCAATGAAAACTCATCCAAGCCTAACCTCCTCGATGACTCGTCAGCACCAAAGCAGGCACCCTTACACAGGCCATGTCAATCTGTTGGTATTCCTCAGAGAGAGTAGGTGATAGAGGAGCCACCTCGTTAGAGGCCAGCTTAAGAGAGTCTCAGGAAAATAGTTCCCTATGTCTCCTCTTGGGAAGAGTACCCAGTGCGACAAAGGTGTCACCCTTCTCCGTTCGAACCTCCCACAGCACTCCATCTAGTGCATCCTAGAAGACCCAATGATTAACATTGTACAGGATGTCGGCATGCTCCTCGACCAATGATTTCAATAGCCGCACCATCTGTTCCTCACCAAGCAAGACATCACCGCCGTAGGCGTTGTTGACCTTGCCCCAGTAATTCAGGACTCTCAAATTGGCATCAACCACCATGAAGAAGCATGCCTTCCAGCCCTTTATTGAGCCTAGATTTTCCCGCTTATCTCAAAAGTCATGTGAGGGGTGAAGGAAACCTAGTCAACCTCTTGGTTGACCCGGAAGATCACCTTAAGGGATTGGACATCAAGGGCAAGCCCTTTGGTGAAAAAGAAGACGCATAGATTCACTAGATACCGAATGGGGTTTAGGTGAAGATGAGCAACAAGGATCTCCAAAGCCCTCAAAATCTCATGCAACTCCCTCGCAACCGGAATACGGAGAATGACTTCCAAATACTTCTTATAGATGGTTATAAACCCTGGAGGAGAGCTAGTCACGTCATCAGTGCTAGGCACAACATACTGAACGACACTCGGGATGTCGTACTTACTGCACAAAGACTCCATCGCTCTATCAAAAAGGATGGATGCGACATTGGTGACATGTCAAGGAGCCATTCATCGGATTGTGCCAACCAGTAAGGAGAATAGTAAACTAGGTTAGAGATATTTAGAGAGCAAAGAAGTTCAGAAATGGCTGAGCACCAACATTTAAATTGTCAATGCCTCAACCCCATAGAGGTGTCATTTATGGGATTGTGACGGAATGAATTCTTATCCTTTAAAGACCTTCCATCAATAAACAAACAAAACTAATATTCACAAAATCTACAGAAATTTTGATAGAATTTTCTCTACAACTGAACCGAAACCAAAATTTACAACCTGTATAAAAAGACCTGCATCAAGCACACAATTAAGTAAATATCACCATTTATCCTACAACACATACATATAGGATCACAAACTGCCATATTATCCATAACTTCAACACAGTACTCCTAACTACTACATTGAATCTAATTAGAGATGCCATCTAAGTCTAAAACAAATTAAAACGTCGGAACAATGCAGAAGCAACTATACAACCAATATTTATCGTAATACAAAATTTTTACAATATTAGAAGATACAATTTGTGCTCTAAGGTAATCATATGCATCTAGAATCTTTCAAGGTCTCCATACTCTTCAAAAATTTTCAAGCCCATCGAAATGTTCTTCCTTCTAATTTAGTCCTATCTTCAAACCTTATCGGATTTCAGCGTATCTGGAGGGGGAAAAACAAAAGAGTGTGCCAAAGCCCAACAATGTACCATAAAAGTATGCAATTTAATTAGCTCCATATAAACATGAATGTAACTGAAGAATAACTGAGCAGATATCAAAGAACATGTAATATATAAACATAAATACCACAGAAGAATATTTATGCGAATATCAGAAAATTAGAGCAAATGAATAACATTTAGAAAAACGAATATGAAAAGATGTTAATTTGTCCTGAAAGCAAATCAAATGTCTTAAACTAAGTTCAAACTTTACTTATTCTTAAAATCCAACTTTATGGACTGAAGAGGTCCAAACTAGTAAACCCTAGTAGCCGAGGGAGTGATAATCGAGAATAGATTGTAATTACTCCACACAATCCAAGGCCTGAACTAAAAATCCCCTCTGATGGGATTTATATATCAGAATACCTCTCAAAGGTATATCTGATTCTAAATTGAACTGAATCTACCCTCCGCATTTAACACCCCGAGGAGAGGCGGACCATGTATTACTCCGTGGACGAAGTTATCCTCGATTATCACTATAACGTTTTAAGATATGCCGAAGAACCTTACCTGACTAACTAATAGTCCTAGGGCCAATTTAAGATTAATTGAAAACACAGCGCTGAAACATTTATCTGAAATTCTTACTAAAATGCTCGTCTGAGACATTTAACTGAAAGACATAACTGAAACACTAAAATACTTATCTGAAGGAATTCTTACTCATTTTCTCTTAGCCAAATTTCATCACATCTGAAAGCTAAATTCAAATTTATACAATCAGCCCTTCAGATAAGTTTAAAGGAGTTTTCAAAATTCGAATATACAATTCCATACAAAGTTTTCAAATACAAATCGTTTAATAAACCTTAATAAAGTACCAATTTGCATTTAAATCTCAAAATTCCAAGTTTCTAACATAATGTTCCAAATTTTTATTCTAGGGTTTTCATGTGAAGCTTCCGGACGAAATCGCACCTAAATCTTGAACCAATTCTCAAAAGCAAAGTCATATGTCATAATATATATACAAAATCATCCAATTAACCAAAAAACCTTCAAATTTTTGAATTAGAGTTTGAAGCAAATCTGTCCGGACAAAATCGAATGCCAAAACATGAATTAAACATGAAATCGAAGCCACAACTCACAATAATCATGCATAAATACAAGGTCTAACCATAAACTTATAGGGAATATGTATTATTTGTACAAAACTTGGAGAATGAGGGTTTTTAAACATGTATAACAAAATGGAGATATTTAAACAGAAAACAAAGTTAGAGGTTCACTTGCCTTCACCCGATTCACCGTTAGTCTTACTTGGATCGGAGTGGAATGGCCAAAATCTCTCTTCTTCTTCCCATTTCTCCTCTCCCTCCTTTGGTGGTCTTCGTTCGTTGGCCTCTAAAAATACCCCCCTCCCTTTTTAAAACAAAACAAAAGTAGGTCGATGGGGAAAAGTCAGGCGCGTGCTTGAGTGCCCAGCAAGAGCCTGATAAGCGCGCCTATGCGGGATTTTCTTGCTTGCTCGGTCGATCGACCGTGCGGCGAGTGAGCCATCCTTCGGGCCAAATTTGGAATTCGAACTCGCTGCTGGGCTCGAGCCAACAGCGAGCGCAATTCTGCTACTTGCTGTACTAAGGCCGATTTTCCACTTTTCTCAATTTTACCTATCCCAAATTTAATTATACCAATTCAATTACTAGAATTATTATATTTTGGAAACTCGGGTTGTTACAAGTATCCTAGAGGTGCGTCTCCATAATGATCATGACATGTACCCTCCCCCATAGGGTGCTACGGTGTGACACCCTGGTAATTTTCGGTCAAATTTTTTTAAGTCCATTTCTGGCAGTGGTTATAAATTAAATCAAACAACTTAATTTCAAAATGTGTGGATAAGATATTAGTATTACCATAAAATTAATAAAATACTTATGGTAGTAAAATAATTATAAAATCATAAGAAATAATAATAATAATAATAATAATAATAATAATGCCACCTCACCCCCTCGATTCTTCTTCACTCATCTCTTCATTTGTCTCTCCCTCTCTCCCAAGACCCCTCTCTCTCTCTCTCGATTTGCTCTCTAAAACCACCTCCAACATGTTCTCTCTCTCTCTCTCTCAAAGCTTCCTCAAACCACGTCGTTATCTTTCTCCTCTCTCTCCCTCTCTCAGCATCATCTAACAAACTTGGCCATTATTTTCCATCTATTTCAACAGCCTGATTTCATCTGTCTCTCTACAATTTTTACTCTATGGGTCTATTTAAACACCATTCCAGTGGGACCGTGGGGGTGGAAAAGGGGAGTCAAGCAAGGAGTGAGAGCAGAAAGGGGTTTTGCTATTAGGCGTCCATAAGTTGCCACCGAGGAGTGTCACGAGGACTATTTGAAATTGCTTCCATCGCTAATCCTCTTCGTTGTTATAGAGTCTTTGCAAATCAGGCAAGTGAATCCTCTTTTTTTCACTTTTCCTCTATTTGTAAGTAAATCCTCCTCTACTTTGCAAATGACCTGCTCCTCCTATCTCAAATTTCATCATATCTCTTCCTAATTATGCTATTGGTAATGTTTGCCAAGAGCCTTGTTTAAATCGATTAAAAGGTGGAATTGAAATCAAAGTATTCGTTCCCTATTTACATGTTCGGCCGTATCAAGAAATTAAAATTGTGAAATTTTGGTTAGAGTTTAGTGGCGTAAATGGGTAATAGGAATAATGTTTATGGGTATAAATATACATAGTTAAACAGTGAATATAAATAATGTGTGCATTGGTTGAGTGCGTATGTATACTGGGTGTATAATGTATGCTTACTGTATGAAAGTTATGAGAGCATTACACATGCACAGCCAGCCATATGAGCATTTATCTATGTTTATGATAGTATATCTTTTCGTGTGGTTCTATATATATATATATAGATGCATACCGTAGTTGTGTTTGTATATATATAAGTATATTTATGTGTAGCCTATGTGGAATGGTAGAATTAATCAGTAGAGGTGGAGAATGTAAATTTACAGTGTCTGTGTGTGTGTGTGCGTAGCTGTGTGCTGTGTGTGTATAGTCATGTATGTAGATGTAGGGGTGTGTTGTTGTTGAAGCCGTGTGTGTGTGTAGCTGTGTGCTGTGTGTGTATAGTCATGAGTGTAGATGTAGGGGTGTGTTGTTGTTGAAGCCGTGTGTGTGTAGCTGTGTGCTGTGTGTGTATAGTCATGTGTGTAGATGTGGGGGTGTGCTGTTGTGTGTGTGTGTATTAAAGTGTGTGTGGTGTGTGTTGGTAGTGTGGGTATAAGTGTTGACGGTATGGGTGTGTGTGCTAGCAAGGTGTGTGTTGATTACTATGAATGGATTGCGTGTGGGAAAACCACGTGATATGACCATGAATATTTAACTTTAAAGAGTGAGGTTGAGAACATTTTCTAATTTCATGTATAATATGTTAAATTAAAAAAATATTATATATATTTGGGATCAGTTGATTTTTTTGTAGGTTTGTCTATAAGTGATCATTAAATTTTGACATTAATAGTAGGTTTCGCATATTGGAATAGAATGGGAGACTAGTTGAATAGATAAATTAATTAAAATAAATTATATCTTATTTTGTTTTTGTCTTTTCTTCGTTCTGTGATAAATTCCTTTGAAATCTTAATCGCATGAGTACGGTTCTTATCAATACCGAACAATATTTCTATCATTGTAATTGTAAAGATTTCTTTGTGTTACACTCGATTGCATGAGTATTTAGATTATTGGCTTCTTATAGTCAAGGTTGAGGAGAGCATATGAAAATATTAGGATATTTGGTCCAATAGGAGGTTACGGTACCTTAGTATAGTCTATGTTTATCCAATACTGATTTTAGTATCATGGTAGTGATGAGGTTTATTACCTAGTATGGCCGGATGTTTATGGTCATATGACCATTATAGATTATGATATCAATGATATCATGGCGGGAGATATTAGGTTTAATGCCTTCTGTACCATGTCGAGTCGGAAGATGAGCATGTTGATGAGTTCATTTGTACCTGGTTGAGTCGGATGATAAGCATGCAAGGGAGATCTTCCGTACCTAGTTGAATCAGATGATGAGCACACTGGTGAGACATCTATACTTGGTTAGGCAGAATCTCTTGGGACCATGGATTTTTGTCGGGGGTCAAACTTGCGTGTATTGATTAGCCATGCAAGTATCAAATTTTCGAGGGATATATCCGCCCTTTGGTTTACAATGGCAAAATAAGATCTCAGAAGTTTTGTAGTGATATTTTGTTATTATTAATACCTCATGAGTTGTGTTCGGTAGGATCCATGTGTCGGATTCTATGATAGCAGGGTTCAATGGAATCCATGTTACTTATTATCATTGATATTTAGGTTGTTCATATTGATATTTGGACCAAAAAATCCCTATTTATCTTTTAATATTAGACTATGGGGGAATTTCTACTAGTTTATTAATACTAGTTTATGATACGTGGATCAAATGCAATCTATCTTATTTTGAGTCATGTTTACGACATATTGTGAATTCCCGGATGTAGTTAGAGATTGTTATATTAATGTTGCGACATTTATATTTTTAATATCCAAGATATTTATTATTTATTAAGCGTCTTTTATTATTATCACTTGTTGGGCTTTGGCTCACCTTGTATTTTCTTAACTCTAGATTGAGTTGATACTATTTATCTAGGTGGGAGAACATCCGTTATAGCAAAAAAATTTAGGCAGAGGAGAAGGTTCTAGTGGCCAGTAGACTTTATTCCGTTAAGTTAATTGAATTTAGATTGTTGCAGGATTTGATGTATATTATTTTTAGTTATAATTTTATGGATGTTCAACAATTCTATCACTTTGATAGTTGATGAATGATGAGATAATCAAAATAGATATATATCATATTATGCCTAGATTTTTTTACTTTTAAGTGAGTGATTCGAGTCGTGTTTGATGGTTAGGGCTTGGGTTGTTCACATACGGCACATCTATTCATTGGCCTCATTGATGATGATTAACACGATGCCTCCTTGTGCAATACATTGATAGCTAGCGGCCTTGACTCTCATATTAGCGAGTCAGTGGCGCAGAATAAGCGATGATGACCTAACACACCATTTTCCTAGATTACCAACTAGCTACGCACAATCCTAGCAAGCTTGATGCCGATTCAATCAGCTCACATCCCAACTGAGTGTTCGGGATGAACATCCATGAGTCAAATTGTCAGAAGATCGAACAGTCAGCAGTCCGAAATGTCATATCATGAGTAATCAAGTAATGGAAGACACCATTCAAGTGCTTTAACTATTCACACCAAACAAGAGTATTGGAGCCATAGAATGTGCAAATAAAAAAAGCTCGGTAATTCCATTCATTAATTTATTTTACAAAGTATAAGATTACAATAGTAGATGTACAATTCAGAAGGAAATAAAAATACATGGAGTAACGACCGACTATATTTTTCTTGACCAACTTTCAGGATGGACAACTATAAGAGCAAAACACCCGGGTTGACTGCCGTGGCATCCAACCCAAGAAGTTAGCATAGCAGGAAAAGCATGCAGAAGCCCTTCTCTACAAGAATGAGGCACAAAGCACCAGTTCTCATTTGAGAGGCGACCACTAAAAGTCATCCATCAAAATCGGCCATAGCTGCGCAGTCTGTAGGTCTTTGTGGCCACACTAGACGCAACACGGCGATGATAGCCTAAGGTTTGATGTGGACTTGAGGAAGCTCTTCCAGCAGTCCCCAAAGCAGTCCTCCTATGGGCAACAGAGGATGGAGTCGCTCACTCGGAGGGGATAGGGTTTTACCCACTCCCATCAGAAGGGCAGAATCACCACTCCTTTAAGGCTTCCTTGACAAAGACCACTGGTCACCACCTAAGAGGAGAGGAAACCGGCTACCGAAGTTTGGACCACGTTTAGTGCAACAAGAGGTTGGTTCAAGCCAAGTCCAAAAGAAGGTAACCAAGGTAGATTTTAGATACATCCTTGAACTCTAGCTTTGAACGATGGGTAAGAATCTTTGTCGATCCAGATTTGTGCTGCATAGGTTCCATGTTAGCTCTGAACTTTTACACCACTTAGTTGGTGAAGACGATTTGTGAAATAAGGTATAGAGAGCCCCTCCATTTATAACCGGAGTAGGGGATCGACCAACATTAAACTAAGAAGATTGCGCTGATGCCAAAAGATTGCCATCGGAAGAGAATCGCTAGAAGTAGAGAATTAAATCGGCACCGAATCTTGTTGAACAGAGCAAAAATCTATAGAACACTTGGGAAAGGAACACACGTGAAGACAGGCACTTTCCTCATGACTTATGCCGTGGTCTCAGGGGACTCCCTTGCTACTATGTTCTTACTCCAAGTTGACAAAACACTTAGAATAGAACATAGAATTTGTACTTTCATTTAATTTTAATGCAATTACTTACTTACCCAAAAAAAAAGTGAAAACAGGCACAACGACATCCCATCATGATATGACGGGAGTTAAAAATTCAAACCTCTCGGCATAAAGCCTAGTGATGTGATTGGCAAATTCATTAGGCTAGCCTAAAATCTGACCTGCTGGAGAAGTAGCGGCCCGATAGAGGTTTTTCCGAATCTAAGGTCCAGAAAGCACCGCAAAAGGCCCATACAATGCGACCCAAATCCACCAGCGACATATGGGCCATTGGAGTCGCCACTAGGTAGGCCCACAAATACAACTTAATAACTTTAACACAACAAACAAGCCTCTGTGACTACTTCCAGCATGTGACCCTACAAACCTGCAAGTGCACAGCTTGCAGGCGGGGATAGCTAGCCTATCACAAGGAGCAACTAGACAATTTAGAGCGCCAGTGGCAGTACATGTTGTTTGCCACTCATGAGTGAAGAGCCATGACGCCTAAAGACAGTTTACCAATGCTCTCTCTCTCCACAAATACCTTCCCTCATCCTCAGGAAAAGGGGGAGAGCTTGGTAGATGAGGAGGAGAGAAGACCTCTCCCTCTCAACCGGTTCTAGAATCTATCCTCTAGAGACTCCTTAAAGGTCTAGTGACCTACATGTCATTCAAGCTATCGGTTCTAACATTAAAAATCCAGACACCCAAACAACGAATCTCTCATTTTGGCAAGCACTAGTTGCCCTATCCACTCTGGTAGTGCATGCCACTGAGTAGAGCTCAGTCCTCCATTTAAAAGCCACTCTCCAACCGAGCGCACTATCAGAGTTCAATCCTTTATATTGAAGTCACTTCCTAACCAAGCATACCATCAGAGCTCAATCATCTATCTCAAAATCTCTCCCCAACCAAGTGCACCAATAGTGTCCAGTCCTCCATCTCAAAACCGCTCCCGAACCGAATATACTACCAGAGCTCAATCCTCCATTTTAAGCCACTCCCCAACTTAGCACATTTGTCGGGGTATAATCCTCCATCTCTAAATCGTTTTCCAACCAAGTACATCCACCAGAGCCTAACCCTCCACTAACACTTAATCCCCTTAAATATGCATCTACGCATTATTTATTCATCGTCCTATTTTTCTATCTACGTAAAAAAGATTTCTAATTTGAGCGTCGGAAAATATATAAGGAAATGAGTCCCCCCATCCTCTGATATTTTATTTATTAGTTGTAATGTGTAAGATCTAAATTTGAAATAATAAAAATTAGACCTCAACTTGACTTACCGAGAAAATTAAGTGACTCCTAATTCATTCATAATTCAGATCTAGGGACGAATCAAAATTACAATAAAAATTTTAAAACTAAAAAAAATTCTACTTTTTAATTTTTTTATGTAAGAAATAGATAATTTTAAACACATTTTTGAATTTTTTTTATTTTTTTAAAAGAAAATAGTACTAACTTTTTTGCAATACTAAGAAAGCCCTAAAAGATTCCCTGCAGGCAAAGTAGGGCATGAAAGCGAATGCTTGAAACGCTACTACTTCGATAGAACCGATAACTTCTTCAAAAGCTCGCCGTTAGAAAATTCACTTTTTTGTTTTTCCTTTCTGTGCTACACATTGCAATATTTACAACTAACGCTTCGTTTAACGACACTAAGGTTTTTAAGGTGATTGCAATTGCTCGAACCAATTAAACAAGTAAAAGTTCGGGTTTAACTAATTATAATAACATAAATAGCCATTTAGTAAGTCAGATTATGTTACTTTTAAAAAAGTAATAAATAATTTAAAAATATGTTTACATGTGTATGTTTACTAATTTTAAGCTGAAATTCAAAAATTTCAAAAATCATCAAAATATATATTTTTTCAAAATATGTGATTATGAACCTATTATTTCATGAGTTTATAAAATATAAATAAGTGTATTTATAAATAATAAATTTTTAATTTAACTTATAACCCAATTTATTTATACACTTAAGATATATTTTTTTTTATTTGAGTCATCTAATATTTTTATACAAACAACCAAATTGATATGATTACACATTTGAACATATGATCTTATTTATTAACGTGAAAAACTAAAAAAATATGAATTTCTAATAAATACTTACGCTATTTAAGAATGATAATATTTAGACTATCATTTGACATTTTATATGATTAACAAACATTTTGCATTATTAGTCTAATCAAAATAGTTAAATCATATTACAATAATTTATAGTGATACGTCCTGGATCCAAACTTGAATAGATTCAGGTCAAGTATTCCGTTAGATTTTGGTATCAATTTTTGGGTCTTGGAAACCACAACTTTAAACAAAAGGTCAGGTAACGGTGGGATTGGATCCCACCGAAATTTATTTTTTTAAAATAGAAAATAGTGCGAGGAGTGTGTTTCAAAGTGGGAGTACACTCTTAGGATGAGTGGCTTTTGTAGTTACCCATGAGGAGTAGTTCCTCTGAGTACTGTGTTCACTGGGAACTAGTAATAGAGAATGAGCGTAGGATGCTCGAGAGAGTAAGAGAGATTCCGAGAGTTTTGTGATTGCTTGAGAGCTTTTGTGGGTAAGAGAAGGCGTGATCGAAAGCGTCAACTTCCACAGCCTTTTATAACCATGGCCACGAGATGCCTTTCTTATATAGAGGGACTTGATACCCGCGCTCTGCTGGAGATCGTTGCCTTTCTGTTACACCTTTCTAAAAAACGGTCACTTTTCTTAAGTTTTTAATCATTTTTCTGTGCTACACACCTTGCAATTGACCGTTTAAGATTGCCTTCTCTAACTAACCATTGCTTCGTTTAACGATCATCTTAGGTTTTTTTTGGTCAATGAAGTGGATCTTCCTGGTCAAATTGGTCTTAGGCCTTGCTCGCTTTTCAAATGATCCAATCCAGAGATAAAATGGGCCACTGAGTATTTAGATTGTTTCCTCCTTTGGGCCAGCAAAAACCCCCATGTTGGTGGCTAGGTTTGACCTCCAACATGTTCAATGTATATCTTGCTGCATAACACAAATAGCCAATGGCTTTAGTAAGTCAGATAATGCCAAAATCCGGAGAGCAAAGTTAGAGGAGACGTTTTTCGTTGAAAAAATCCAAAGAACTTGGTCAAGGGAGTATTGATAAATAAAATTAAAAATAAAGGGAGCGTTGATTTACATTCGATAAGAATCAAGAACTAAGTTTGACCATCCAGGTAATTTTAGGAATTGAAGCATGAAATTCAAAAAGTTTGCCACACAACATGCAGTGAATTTTCAATCTCGATAATTAATTTACTAGAAGACCTGATTCGACTGCGTCCTTTATGGAGGTGACACATGTCAGCGATGATGGGTGCACCTTTTCAATGGGTTGCCTTTCTCCAATGGCTGCGTTCCTTTATGTGATTTGGACATCCGTTTAAATTTCCCACGCTTTTCTTCTGAAAATTTCTAAGTCCCTAGTATTCTTCTTGCTCTCATTTTCATGGCTCCTTCCATTCTTGATATTGCTTCTGTGATTTCTCCTAATGATGTGAGAGAGTTATAAGTTGAGTTTAATATCCTAACTTATCCATGATGCCTAGCGAATTCCCTCTTATTTGCTATATATGAGGCCCACATAAGATATGCCTCCCCATTTTTTGTTAACCATCTTTGAGTTCATCTCATATATTATCATTAATATTATTATTATTATCAAACAGGATCCTAACATTAGCCATAATTTATATGATTCACATTAATCATTCATGATATTAGTCTAAATTAAGGAAGATGCTTATAAACATCCATATAATTTAAATCGTGCATAGATTCTATATCAACTAATCAAAAATACAACATATCTAAGAATTTCAATACAGTACAACATATGTGTCATGACAAAATTATGCCATCTCATTTTTCCTAAGATCATTTCTTGAGACTAAAGGAAAGTGAAAATAGCAAGCGAGTGAGCCAAATGCTCAGACTAACTTACAAAGGCATTTTTAACATTTTATATGATTAACAAATTTACATTTTATTGACCGCATTTATTTTCTTTATCTTTAGGGACCAGGGCCGGTGGGCCTCTAATCATAAATAGAAAGGATTAAACACAATCATAAATATCCTAGCAATAGGATAGATTGTGCTTATTCCACAATCGTTGTGCTTAATTCCACAATCCAATTCTTGTCCTCCTTACACCCCGAGGCGGGCGGTACCCTATAATCCCGGTTGAAACGGAGAAATGTACAAAAACAATTCTTCGATTTTCCACTTTATAATATCCTAAGGCATGCAAGTAATATCACCATCTGAAAAAGATCCATGGTCCAACTTTTCTTTTCAACTTTGAAGGGATCTCATATAACCAAACTTTAGCAAAACTTAAGCGACGTCATTGGAGTTTTGGGTTTTCATATTTTCATAGAGTCCCTTCCAAACTTTCATGAATGCAAACATAGTAAATGATATCCAAATATAACATTTCATAGGCCTTGAACGTCAGAAAAATGCATATAAAACTTTATTCCATACTTAGTGTCTTTCAATCTACTTGGCGGCCAATTAATTTACCGGAGCTTAAATAATTTAATTCAATTAGTAAGTCAAGTTGGGAAAGGTCTTGAATATTTTATTCGTATTCCGAAAATCTCCGGGTTCATGTGAACCGGTTCGATTAATGCTTGGGATCGGATTTCATAATTATTTTTCTCCTGAATTTGTTTATAAGTATCCCAATATCCTTCTTAGGTCTATTGGTCCTTGAGGGCCCGGTTCGACCCTTTGAATAAAGGGCTCAAATTACCATTTAAGGATGTTTGAGCGACGGTTCACTAAGTTATATAGCCCATTTTCAAGAAAGGGTCTTAGCTATTTCGTGACAAACTTTGAGCTTTGGTGATCGGATGGGGCGGTTCAGTCTGGACTTTTGGGTTTCAGCAGAACTGTCCAGGATAGTTCTTCTTCTCTAATTTTTTTATGGTTCACTCGGGCCTATTTTTGATCAGTTCTGGGCTTCATCTTGTAGCCAAGGGACTTAAGTTTGAGAATAAAATTGGTTTAGAGCCGGCCCAAGTCAAAATATTGACTGGTTCAGATCAAATTCCCAGAGCAGATTCTGCATCAGCATCAGCTGATGCAGACAGATTTTGTTCCAAATTTGAGGGTCCGAATCATATTTAATTTGGTTCCGATTTTTATGAGGCGACACTTGAATATCACCTCCAAGGCCTTAGCTAACTTCTGGCACCGATTTGGCCCATTTTGGGTTTCGGGTGTATTTTATTTAAAATTATTTTCCTAACTGCTCAAAGGGTAAGACCCTTGAATGGGTCGGTTCAGTATCCGACCCATATTTTATTGGGCCGCCGATTTACATGGTGACTTCACACCTAATACTAGCAAATCGAGTTTGGACTCGGATCAATCCATTTTGGGTGGTGTGAGGTTCCCAAATCAAAAATAGAATGAACATGAGACCTATTTCTTTACATAATGGATAATTAAATACATGTATCTTGGAATTTTAGATGTTAAAAACACCACCCAAAGCTTTCCCGCTCAACACACGCTCGAATTCACCCAAAAACAGCCGCTTGATGCATGCTCGATCCCCGCTCGAGCCTTAATGCATGCTCGAGGCGGCTCGAGCGCCTTTCCTCTAGCGCTAAGCGGGTAGTCCCAGAACCTTCCGAAAAAATCCGCCCACCAGCCGCTCGATCTTCATTTCTCTGGGCTTTATAAGCTCGATCTAGAATCGCCCGCTTCCAAGACGCCTATATAGGCAGCGAGCGGGCGAGCGGCGGCGGGAGAGAAGAGGAGAAGAGGAAGAGAGAGAGGAAGAGAGAGAAAGAGAAAGGAGGAGCCACGTGAAGAAAAAGAGGGAAATGGAGGCTTTGAGTCGATTCCGATCAAGCTAGTTGGAGAAAATATGGATCACATCTATTCTCTACTCACTAGTCGGTCTTGTGATCATTAATAGAATTATCGCAATATCCATCCAAAACGATGAAAATCACATAGCCCATGATTAATGATGAAAGAATATCCTAAATGAAAGTCTAAGAAATAGATCACCACATCCCGACCATGCATACGTAATAGCTTCTAACAATCGACCTCATGAAATTCTATCCGTTCCAATGATCTTAACAAAATGCTATTACTGTTCACATGGAATAAATGAAAAGTAAATGGGAAATATGCATCCCCTTGATGTGAAAACTATGACTAACATTTGAAATTGTAAGATTCGGAAATGGGCTTTGGAGGACCCCAATGAGACATTCATCAACGATAAGGACCAAATCTAGGAATACTATCAAACATGCTTATGAACTATAAAAATGCCAAAATCTCCGTAAAGATGAGAATGATGAGAACCTATGAGAAGATGAAACGGAAGGAAATCCACAATGAATATATGATTGATGAAACCTCTTTTGTGAAACCTCCCTTGAGATGGGAGATGTGAGACACGGTGGACTTTCCTTCAAAGGAATGATGAAAAGAAGAATCATGAAACTAGGGCCATGGATTCTCGGATGGGTAGTATTCTTTGGCTTGACCGTCCATCATGGTATAAACCCGAAGAATACTCACTTGCTTTGTGTAAACGCCTTAGGATACTATTGTGGAAGAACGAGGGCCCTGACCAATGGGGCGATACGATATGGCAAATGGGACCCAACGGAGGGTCGTTAAAGATAATCCCTCACGGCCTTAGATCATGTATAATCATGATCCTTTCCTTTGCTAGGACCTACTAGCCCTGGTCCACAAAGATGAACATAACAATAGAAAGCATGATTCAAAGCAATAATTGCATGTTTCAAGACATAAACAACGAATCAATACTGCTAAATGTTCCTTCCCACATGTCTCAAATGGTGACCCTCGCCATTATCATGATTCACGAACTCTTATACTTGCCTCCAACATGTTCATGATGTAAAGGAACAAGGAAGGGCTTGCATCTTGGAGCCGCATTTGAATATCGAGTTTGTTATGGACAAATCACTCGATTAGGTATGGTTCGATTTTTATGGTTTTATGATGCTTCCAACATGGTATTATAGTATGCTTCCGCACTTTGTTTTGATGTTTCACGGTTGAGGTTATTAGATGGCATCTCTCTAGGTCTAATACGATCGATGGTTGTATTGAAGCCATAACTAAAGTGGCAAAATTGTGCGATCCCCGTGAACAAGTATGCTAAGCCTATTTTACCAAGTTGTAAATCGGTCTTTTGTCCAAACATGAAGAAAACTCGACATTAATGAAGTTTTATTGACGAAGGGTTATTTAAGGAAAAATAACCAGTTCGATAAATGGTATCGAGAAAAGAGAGATGCCTTAGGTTTGATCTCGAATCATATGCGAAGCATAGGATAGAAGAAGATCGGTCGATGAAATGCCTAAAGGTATTTGACGATTTAGTCAGTCCAGGTAATTGGGTTACCAACTATTGGCCAAGGAAGATGGTGTGTTGTGACACCTTAGTACCGAGATTTAATTCACATTAATTGGGTCTTTGGACTAATTAGTGATGCTTGAGGTCTAAGCTATCTAATCTTGGTCTGAGGTTCAAAGATTAATCGACCCTTGGTTAAAGTTCTTCGGTTAATATGTGGCTCTGGAAGATTGTCAGCTCAACCTAGAGCGTGTCAGAAAAAGGTGGAGCCATCGGCTCGAGACTTGAAATGATGAAAACTATTTGGGTATATCATGTCCTAGGATAGCAATCCATAAATCATTTTGAAAAGAGGACGGGCATTTGGGAAGCCCAAGTCATATTATGGTTAAAGACATTAATTTTGAAAACTTGGGAATGCCCTGCAATCACCTCCATATTATTTGGCGTTCTGCCCTTGATAGATAAGGAGTCAAATTGATCGTAATTGATCGAAGTAAGTAAGACCATTAAGTCTCAAGAATTAAGTCTTATGGTCCCATGTATTAGGAAAGTTTCGTGGAGGGTTATGTCTCAAAAAGTAGTAGTTCAATCACAAAATATAAGAATGTTTTCCGTTATGAAAAGGTTTGGTATTTTATATCGTCTCTAAAGTTAAGCATAAGAGTCACCTGTCAGAATTCAACATAAGGATCTCGGGTTCGGTGATAATTATTGCCCGAGGATTCCGAGCCGTGCATGACCTGTTTGAATTATATGTAATTAGGCTCAGCAATAATAATCAAGATAATTAAGTATTCTAAGAAGGACATATCAAAGTGAATGAAAACTTTTGGATACAAACCTTCCAAAGAAACTTTGGGACTATGATCTGCGTTTCCTTTGGTTGTATCCTCTAATCTTGAGAAAAGAAATTCAATGCCTTAAGATCAGAACTTCGGTTGTTGTAAAAGAGAAACATGAAGATCGCCGAGATAGAAAATAAAATTTCTCAATCTTGGTAACACAACCCTTGTATCCTTGAGATTCAATTATATAAATATGTGGCTTTGGGAGTTCGAGGTTTTCTTAATCATAAACTCTAAGATCGATACAAGTGGGTCGAGGTTGAGATATTTTTAGAAATTATGGATACTAATGGGTGAGTTAACTTGCTCTTGCATTTTCATGGCTCCTTCCATTCTTGAATAATTTTTGCAATTTTAGGAATGAACTTGGGATAGCTCTAACTTTAATAAAAGTTCGATGAAGAAACAACAATCTTTGATAAAGGATAGCATCTTGTAATCCGAAGGATTTGAAACATAAGTTTGAATCAATCGAGCTTAGTATCATCATTTTTGTAGACAATTTGATCAAGGACGTTGTCAAAAAGGAAGATTGTAAATATCTTTGGATCATGATCATAACGAATCAATGAAAATTTTAGCCCAACGATATTTAGGTTATGGATATGGCCATTAAAAGTCCAAAAACAATGGTTGGGTTCATCCACTCATTGATGTTTTATAAAATTTTATGGGATTGATCTTTTAACCTTATCTTAGGGGAGGTAACTACATTAAGGAATTCAAGGTATTCATGGTATGTGCAAACTTCTTAAAGATGGAATCATAAATTATGAATAACTAATAACTCATATGTTTCAATAAGAAAAGAATAAGCTTGTTAATCTTGCTCTTTGACAACATAATTCTAGAGATCAACAAGACTGAAGAGATGGATAATTGTTGATTAGTGTCACCATCAAATTTCCGTTACCAAGGCTTTCGCATAGGAAAGATTTGTAACAAAAAGATAAAAGGTAGCTAACCGGATATAGTGATAAACATGACAATTGGGTTGATCTTTGATGGGTTTGGCAAGATATCATGAGATGTAATAGCTTTAAGAAATCAATGTCATATTAATCGTACCCTTGAAAAGTTGGGGCAAGGTCCATAATTAGTATATCCTTCCACGTGTAAGTTGGAAATTGGCCCTGAGGTTTTCTCAAAACTCTTCCTTCAAAATTGACTATCTTACATATGGTCGAGATAATTAAAAGAGAACCTTGGTATTTTGAGAATGTAGACAATGTTATAAGTCTTTGGTTTGAATGACTTTTTTCATAGGTAAATAAGAAAGATGAATCACCTAAGTCCAAAAGATTAGACAATAGGATGTCATAGGAAGACTCCAAATTATTCAATCGACTCATTGATATGCGATTCTTGAGGTTGAAGAATCGACTGGGAATGGATATTGATTGAAGGTCCACTTGTTTTTTTGTGATGATCACATTAATGAAATTTTACAAAGTGACCCTTGTCCCCTAAGAGATCTGGAATAAGATTAAGATTCCAATAACCAATTTTCTTTTAAGCTCGGAATGCATAGAAGTGAAACTGCCCTATTAAAAATATCAAAAAGAGTTCAAATACGAGACACTATGATTGGTGACTTCTAAATATCTAGAAATCGTTAAAAAGATCATTACCAATGGTCGCAAAATGGGTAAATATCTGAGTTGATGAAATTAAGGGACAAAACAACTCTCTTAAGGTTTCCAAAGTAAGTCTTAGGAAAATGATTTCAGGATACACCTCGGATTTAGGAATTTAAAGATCGTTGAATTTCGAGGAAACTTTTAATAAGGGGGAGAGTTGTGAGGTTCCCAAATCAAAAATAGAATGAACATGAGACCAGGCATATTTCTTTACATAATGGATAATTAAATACATGTATCTTGGAATTTTTAGATGTTAAAAACACCACCCAAAGCTTTCCCGCTCAACACACGCTCACACCCAAAAACAGCAGCCGTTGATGCATGCTCATCCCCCGCCGTGCAGAGGAAAGCCGGCACTATCCCCATGGAAACCTCTAGCGCTGTCGATGCAGAACTTTCCACCGAGCGAACCTTCCGTCCAGCTCGCTCGAAGCGGAGCTCGAGGGATCTAGAATCGCCCGCTCGATAGTTTCCTTTTCATCATCTTCCATAGAGCCCCGGAGAGAAGAGGAGAAGAGGAAGAGAGAGAGAGAGGAAGAGAGAGAAAGAGAAAGGAGGAGCCACGTGAAGAAAAAGAGGGAAATGGAGGCTTTGGTCCGATTAGAGATCAAGCTAGTTGGAGAAAATATGGAGCACATCGAGGCAAGTATTCTCATACTCACTAGTGCTCTGTGATCATTAATAGAATTATCGAGATGAAAATCACATAGCCCATGATTAATGATGAAAGAATATCCTAAATGAAAGTCTAAGAAATAGATCACACATCCCGACCATGCATACGTAATAGCCGAACAATGTTGAAATTCTATCCGCACAATGATCGGGCCCCTTAACAAAATGCTATTACTGTTCACATGGAATAAATGAAAAGTAAATGGGAAATATGCATCCCCTTGATGTGAAAACTATGACTAACGGGCATTTGAAATTGTAAGATTCAGAAATGGGCTTTGGAGGACCCCAATGAGACCATCAACGATAATTCCAAATCACCAATACTATCAAACATGCTTATGAACTATAAAAATGCCAAAATCTCCGTCAAGATGAGAATGATGAGAACACAAGGAAATCCACAATGAATATATGATTGATGAAACCTCCCGTGAGGTGGGAGATGTGATGAAACCTCCCTTGAGATGGGAGATTCTACTTTCCTTCAAAGGAATGATGAAAAGAAGAATCATGAAACTAGGGCCATGGATTCTCGGTTTATTCTTTGGCAACACGTCCATCATGGTATAAACCAAAATACTACAACCGGCTGCTGCTCAAATACATTGTGGAAGAACGAGGACTGCCCTGGTACAATGGGGCACGACATGGCACGATATGATGTGCAACCAAAATAAGATAATCCCTCACGGCCTTAGATCAAAATCATGATCCTTTCCTACAACGACCTACTAGCCCTGGTCCACAAAGATGAACATAACAATAGAAAGCATGATTCAAAGCAATAATTGCATGTTTCAAGACATAAACAACGAATCATCCAAATGTTCCTTCCCCTACATGTCTCAAATGCATGTTGACCCTCGCCATTATCATGATTCACGTTTGTGAGATCTAGAGTCAAGCTCACTATTGCTATCTGCCATTTAAAAGCATGTAAAACAAAAGGGCTTGCAAAACATCAACAAATGCAAATTTGAATATCGAAAGTTATGGACAACACTTATTTTTAATCTTCCCATGAAGTTAATTATAGTATGCTTCTTTGTTTTGATGTTTCACGAATTAGCATCTCTCTAGGTCTAACACAACCGTAATATACTAACAAAGTGGCAAAATTGTGAGATCACCAAGTATGCTAAGCCTATTTAACCAAGTTGTAAATCGGTCTTTTGTCCAGTCATGAAGAAAACTCTGGACATTAATGAAGTTTTATTGACAACATTTAAGAAAAAATAACCTGACCAAATTTGCCGAGATTTCAACATCACTTGATTCGCAGCCGAGTTTGGGTCCAATTTTGAACCCCTTCTTAAACGTTTTAGAGGCTCATTTTTTCCCACTTTTACTTCATTAAATAAGGATCATTTGACCAGTTTTGGTCATTGGCTAATTCTTTAGTGGTCTAAATGAAGCAAACATCAGGAACTGCCACAGCAGAACCCGATTTTGGACACTATCATGTGTCCTCACCCATTTTTAATTTTTTTCTTGCAACTCCTCATGAATTTATGATAACTAAGGAAGCATATGTAAGTATTGGATCAACAATACTCAAGAGAAAGTAGCCAAAAATTGCTCAACAATCAAAGAAAGGGTCGAAGTACACTTGCAGCCAAAGAAAATGTAATACTCCTTGCATTTTTCTCTCTATTTTCCTTTCTGTTTTTCCTTCTTCTCTCCACGTTTTCCTCTCTTTTCTTCTTCTCTTTTACTCACATGTTTCTTATAGTAGGAAACTTAAGTGGCTGAGTCATCATATCATCCTTGCTGTTTATTCCCCCTCTTCCCACGTTTCTTCTTGGGGCATACTGCTGCCACCTTCCCCTTCCCCTAATTTAATAGTCCAAATATTAGGGAGGTAGACAGCTGTAAATCTCTTACTAAAATATATGTATATTATGTTAATTGGATGGTGAAATGAGGTTAACGTGGACCCCTCCTTGCTGAATTGGGCCTCTACTTTGTGCTGATTTCATGCTAAATTCTTAGGATTGAGCTAAGTATAAGGCCTCCTTGGTTGTTGAATATTTTCCATTTTGCGATTATCTTGAAGGATTTATTTCAAGGTGTTCGGGCATGTGTTTGTGGACATTTAGGACATTATATAGACACTAAAGATTATCTAATATTAATTTTGTCCCAAATCAAATTTCTTATCATCTCCCGATTCACATCCTCGGCTTTGGGTTTGAATAGAAATTTAAAAGATTGGGTGTCGGGGTTTTGGGAAATGACTATATGGGAAGTTAGTCTATCTATCAATGATCAATAGATTATTTACCAAAATCCGAATTGCCTAACACATCTAGAATGAATTCGCTTTTAGGTTTAAAACTTAAATTAAAGGAATCAGCTTGAGTATAAAGAAAACTAAGACATAGGGGTTTAGTATATTTGTCAAAGACTATTTTGGATTAATTCCATCATAATCTGAATTACATAAGTCATCCCGAATTACTTTCCTGGTTTTCGGGATTGCGGTCTTTACAGTTCCTATCACACGGTTCCATACCAATGTCATACGGTACCTCTGCTTGCTGTGCATCTTCCTTCATTACTATTCACGAGGCTGATGGTAGAGACAATTAGGGTGATGTTTTGATTCACCTAGAGTGGGGATTGGATCTCCTTATTCCCCAGATACGATTCCTTGAAGAATTGGAATGACCACTTCTTCTTTGTGCACATTAATGATACATGGCCCTTGTCCCAAGATTGGGGCAAGGTTCCCAGTGCTCTCATCGGGATGCCCAAGAAAGAGGAGGTGGCTACTGTGGAGCCATTGTTGCGGCTAATGAGGGACCATCTCTCCGAGTTTAGGAGAGATCACCTGGTTTCCACAGAGGAAACTAGGAAAGCTCGTTGGGGACCTTCTTCTTTATTCTGAAAATCCACCCCGCTCCCACAAGAGGAAAGCGGCCCATGGATGCATATTTCCACCAAATGTCCCAAGTCTAAGGCGAAAGAGGGTTGCAACAATAGTTTCCTTTTCATCATCTTCCATAGAGCCGTTCATAGCAGCCGCGTTGGAGTGGACATTCCGTAGAGCTAAAGTAATATGTTGTTGCTTGTTCTTTGTGCTATCCCTAGGAGGACCGTGAATTATTTTCCATCGAATAACCTCCGTCAATGGTAACACAAACTAAAGCCTATAATTAACCTTGTTCTCAAAGTTAGTTTTCCTCACTTGGAAAATAAAAAATACAACCTGTTCAAATACATCCTATACAAGCACACATCTAACCAAAATAATCAATACAAAGCCTACAACACAATAGAACACATAGGATTACGACATCTACCATATCATCCATCTCCACATACATCTATCCATTAGATCTAGAGAGATCATCTAAAATAAAACAAAGCTCAAAACATCAACATAAATGCGAAAGTGTAACTAAATCATTAAAACCTATAGAAGCATAACAAAACCATAATATAATAACAAGCCACTCTCATCCATGAGTGGCTTTAAATTACAACAATTGACCAAATCTTGATGCAACGTCAATCCTCCTCATTCTCTCCTTGCTCTACAATTCAAAGTATTCTCATGTTAAATAGTAAGAGTGAGTGTACAGCTTAGCAAATGTAATCATACCTTCGATAATCAACGGAATGGGGGGATACATAATCTCAATAATCATGAATCGGAGAGGGAACTAGAAACATCAGAAATCCTCTCACGGTTACATCGATTAGGCATTATTCATTTTTATCATTATATCATCTTTGCGGACTGGGCTAGTAGGCCATACTAACCAACGATGCGAGAGAATGAGGAAAGGAATGTGTTTGCTACACATTCTAAAGCCATGACTACATTTTAGGTCTTTCGAACAATTCTCCACTATGCAACATTTAACTTGAGACGGCTACATTTTAGTCACTTCCATCTCAATAATATCCCCCAACCAAGGCAATCCTCGCTCTTCCAGGTAGTTTCCTAAAGCGTACCACAAACATCACCCGCTCCCATATTTCTCATTTCCTTTCACACCGCGATGGACATTGTAAGCTAAAGAATACTATCCCTATGAATCATGGTCTTAGTTTCAAAGTTAGTTTCCACACTTGGAGAGGGAAATCCACATTTGCCATACGCATTCACAACTCAGGAGATCCCATTCCCATCACATACATCTCCATTCGAGATCATTCCATCACAGTACACAACCTGGATTCTCTTCCATTTACTTGCTCGGTTCAAAACTTTCTATGGAACTCAATCCCATCATTACAATTCAATTCATGTTCATAAGAGAATTCTGAATTTCATACCTTCGATAATCACGTATCATTTTAGAAGCCTCCTGGACTCGTTTCCTTGCTTCGGCACATGGATACATACATTTACTTTCAAACAATTAGACGTCACTTCCATAATAATTAAACGAGGGCATAACATGTATATTTCTCATTTCATTTCGGGTGAACAGTGTCAGGTTTCTTTTTGAACATCCGGATGCGGTGAACGATTCAATACTTGTGAGATCGGACGTCCGGTGGATACGTACGCATAATTGGGACACAATGTTTCATATTTTGAGCTCAATTTAACATAATACGATGATAGAAGCATGCAATTTTCCCATTCATTTTCGGATGAACAGTAACAGGGGACTTTTAAAGCTCCCGGATGCCGCGAACGGGTCGAATCTTGCAGAATCGGACATCTGGTCGATATATACATACAATTGGAATGCGGGCATTCATATTCTAGAGACATTTCAACATTTTATGAAGGTAAAAGCATGCAATTTTTTCCTTGGGTCTTGGGTGAACATTGTCAGCGCCCGTTTAGAGGGCTCGGACGCCGTGAACAGGTCAAGACATGCAAAATCGAACCCACGGCCTACATATGTACATCATTGGGACGTGGGATTCACATTTTGAGGTCAATTTCATGATACATGGAAGGAAAACGGAAAATTCTCAATTTCGTGGGTTAGGGTTTCGGTGAAACCAAACCGAGTGGATCGGACACGATTCGAACAAATAACTACATATCCCTTGGTCATTAATCATGGGTTTCATGATTCTAACATTTATAGTGGGTATCGACACAAGAATACCCAATAAAATCAAGCAAAACATCCAAAGGGAACGAGAAGTGAGTATGAGAACACTTGCCACGATGGGTGCTTTCACCTTTATAACTAGTTCTCGGACCGATTTGGAATCCACGGCCTCGATCTCTTCTCTTCTCTCACAAGAAACGGTGATCTCTCTCTCTAGAAGCTTCTGGGCTCGTGGAAAAAATGAGAAAAAAGAAGCATGATACGGCTTTAAAATGAACTTGCGCTCGAGCGCGCGGCGAGCCCTCCGCGAGCGCAAGCATTCAGCCATGGTCGGCTCAAGCGCGCGGCAAGCGCTGGCAAATCTAGATTTTGGGCTTGATAGGTGGGCTCGAGAGGACGGAGGGCGCGGGTCTTGCCCGCGGCAAGCCTGTAGCAAGCCTACGTCGCGTTTTCACCGTTTGGGACCCGTTTTGACATTCTAACCCAATCTTTCACATCCTTGGACCTTATTTTTTATTATATAACCTTAATAAGTCATGATTATCATAATTTAAAACCCAAAACATTATTTACAAAGTAACATTTCACGGTTTACAGTTTTCGTTCCCAATTTACCGATTCCGGCTCTTTGAGCATTTTAATTTGATTCTCCCACACCTTTTGACCACAATACACCTATATTAATTTAATTACCTTCTAATTATTGTAGTCTTAACCCGGAACCTCACAACTCTCCCCCACTTATAAAAATTTCATCCTCAAAATTTAATGAATCTCAAATTCCCATAATCACAGGTAATCTTTCTCGCATCTAGAAATCATCCCCTCAGACAATGATTATTCTAGGAACCTCAAGCATTGAATCATTCTAATTCTTATCACAAAACAAATCCTTAGCCTCTCAAAATGGCTCAACCCAGACACTTACTGATTTTCTTAACCATCGATACAAGGAAAACCTTATAACGATCCCTAGATATTCCAAAAGCGACCTACAATCATGCCGGATATTCTTCCAATTCAATCTGATACTTCAAACGGACCAATGAACTTTCACTTCAATTCATTCCAAGCGTCGAAAGAATTCGATCACAGGGACCTCAACCTTATTTAGAAATCTCTGGGCCATGGGCCCACAACACTTGCGCTGTGCTACTCTGATTAAAACAATTCTAGGATAGCCATACCATGAAGATAAATCCCCCAATCATCCAATTACGCCACATTCAAAACTATAATCATAAAGATCACCCAAAGAGTTAACATAAATTTAAATCATTATCCAGAATTCTTAAAATTTTGATTACTTAGTAACCTCAAGATCCCGTTGGCATATCAATGAGCCAACTGAACCAAATCCGAATACGTCTTCCATTGCTACGATAAGTGGGTCATTCTAATTGTCCTGAAACAGAACCACAAGGACTTCACATTCCATAAACCCGTAACTCCCATAAATGAATATGATTCTATCTCCCAACTAAGAACATGACATTCTATCACCCAATCATTTGGACTTGCTAGCAATTCACCTTTTACATCTCCTATGAAAATTCAAAAATATGAAAGTCTAACAACTCACAGCATCAATTGTCAACATTGATGTCTGCTTTCCTTAAAAGCACCGAGGTTCACCTTCCTATCCTCTAAATAGATCTGACCACGTGCAACACCATATGATCATCTTTCCTTTATAATACAACTATTTGGGCTCTTAAAACTTTTTAGATAATGGCTATCATCAAAACAATACCCATAGGTTCTCAAAGTGAAAACTTCAATGGCTAATTCCAACTTACACATGGGATAACTCTAATCATGAACTTTTCCCCCACTTATATCAAAGGTATCCACCTATCATGACGTGAGAGTAACATAACCTTAACCTTTCTTAAAGTATCACATTCTACAATAACTTATCAGACCCATTAGGGGTCAACCCAAATGTCATTAACATCACTTAACCCTTTTTCAATCCTCGGAAACTACCATTTAACTTTCATTCTAGCAATTACAAATCTCTCCTATGCTGAACGTCTCACTTGTGTCAGATCACTTAACAACTTCAATTAGACCCAAGATGATCATATGCTTTCACGACACTAATTGGTCTTCCCAATAGCCACTGCTTAAAATCTTATGAACCCCAAAATCATGTTACGGAAGAGCCACAACCTTAACAAGGCATTCCCTTAACAAAACTTGCACTCCCTTCACAATGGGGCATACGGATTATCAGCCGTTCTTAATCCATGACATGATCCTTAAACAAAGTGCACACACCCTTATTCCTTTGAATTCATCAATGGAGTCACCTCAACATAGACCTAGATATGGTCGAGAGACTCAACCCATAAAATTTCATGAAACGCCAACGATCCTACAAAACCCAAACGGCATTTTCTGGACTTTATAGTGGTCATAGCCTCATCCAAAATACCGCTGGGGCTACCACTTCCATTGATCCACAATTAACATGCTATGGACCCAATTCAATCTTAGAATTCATCAAGCCTTTACAATGGTCCATGTAATTCACCTATCTAATCACAAGGTCCGCTTATCAAGTCGTCAATCTCTAAGGTAACCCTGTTTTTTAAAATTCACAAACAACCTTATCGGTCCGTCTTATTTACCTCAAAAGTTCTGGAGTATTCCACAACAATACCAAAGCTGATACTTCCACAGCTCTGCATGGACCTCTCAACAATCGTCATTGATTTCGACACAACCTCGACTTATCGGTCAATAGATAAGTCAACCCAATCTTCCTTCTATAATCATTCTCAGATAGTCACATGGCTGAAGCCTCTCAATGACCACAAAATAACTTCTAGATGTGGTCACACATACGAGTGAGACTTAGCGCAGATTCTCATTAGACACTCTATAGGAAGGACGACATAATCTCTTGATACCTCGATCAATTCAACTCATGTTTCAAATCCCACAACCTGATTGCCAGATGTTATCTTTTACCAATCCAACCATATTAGCACTGCAATTTGCCCACCGAACAATTATTAAGATTAGGTTAAGACTTAATACCTTAGCCGGCTAAAGTTCATACCCAAAATCGCACAATTCAATTGCAAGGCATAGTATGCTTACCCATACAATTTAGATCGACCCAACCAATCGGATCTACAAACCCAAGAAAATATCACAACCTCGATACTGTCTGTATCAAACTTAGATCCTAGTTTCAAAGTCTCTTCGAAAAAGCATTTGTCCAAGATTCATCCATGAACAGCCATTTTGATATATCCTTTGCCCTTCCGAATACTAAGTCACCTTTGTCATTACTGCCAAGCCTAGGTCCTCCCAATTATACATTATTCAAAACAAAATCGCAACATGGGTTTGGAATCTCCAAAACGACACCAGGCTACAATATCAAACCCAAGAGCCTTATCACGACAGATAACACTTAACATCTTGAATTAATACCTTGAAACCCTAATTTAAACACCGAACCTCTACACCGTCCGTCCTTAAATAAGGACATCCTTAAATCTTACGATCAACCAACCACTATTGAATTATGCTCCCAAGAGTCATACCGACACTAGGCACTCATTCATGAAGCCTCCATAAACGCATAGGACAATACCTCCTAATCTTCGACACCCATGATCTTTCTCATGTCAACCAACCAAGGTCGACTTCACCTCCTATCTAACCTGGGTCACATGCCTTATCTTTTACAAGACATGGGATCACGTTTACTAGGCTGATCAAGCAACCATTCTTAACAAATTAATAACCTAAGGACTTCAATTCATAGCCGATCAAACTTAAACCTCAAACCGAGATTAATTAACCTAGGCATCGAATCAACACTGATCAATCCAAGGATCCAATTGATACCAATCAAGTTCCAACACTAAGGTGTCTTGACACACCATCTTTCTCTTGATCCTATAACCAGCCACTAATATTAGTAGTCCCCATCTAAGAGCCACTACTAATAATTTCTTAAGACCTAGAAATTTCGCATTAAGTCACTCCTAACTTAGTGCTAGCCTAAATCATTAGGATTGGGGTAACAAAAACTACCCGGACTAGCGTGATCACCCAACGTCTTCGTTAACTTAATCGAGCAATCTTAATCCAACCTGAGCTTTTGCATACGATTCAGATCAAACCTAAGGCATCTCTCTTTTCTCTGATACCAACTGTGGCAGACCGGATTATTCTCCATTGAATAACCTCCGTCAATGGTAACACAAACTAAAGCCCATAACTAACCTAGGATTCTACAGAAATTTTGGTAGGGTTTCCTCTGCAACTCGACGAAAACCAAAAATACAACCTTCTCAAATACATCCTGTACAAGCACACATCTAACTAAAATAATCAATACAAAGCATACAACATAATACAACACACAGGATCACGACATCTGCCATATCATCCATGGCTCCAATAAAGTACTTCTATTTATCGTATTAGATCTAGAGAGATGCTATCTAAAATAAAACAAAGCTCAAAATATCAACATAAATGCGGAAGTGTAACTAAATCACTAAAACCTTCGGAAGCATAACAAAACCATAATATAATAACAAGCCACCTTCATCCATGAGTGGCTATTACATTCCATTACAACAATATGACCAAATATTCAATACACTTGACGTCCAGCAACCTCTTCAAGCAAGTCTCTCTCCTTGCTCTAACTAATCTGGCGCAGGCTAAGTGTTCTCATCTGGAAAGATAAATACCAAGAGTGAGCATACAACTCAGCAAATGTAATCATATTCAATACTCATAGGCAAATAATAGAACAACTGGAATGGGGGGGATACAAGTAATCTCAATAATCATGAATCAGGAGAGGGAACAGGAAACATCTGAAATCACTAGATTCTCATGGTTACATTGATTAGGCATTATTCATTTTCATCATTGTATCATCTTTGCGGACCCGAGCTAGTAGGCCGTACTAACCAACGATATGAGAGAACGAGGAAAGGAATGTGTTTGCTACACATTTTAAAGCCACGGCTACATTTTAGGTCTACAGCACTCGACCATCGGTTGCATCTCTACTATACAACATTTAACCAAACGGCTACATTTTAGGCCTCAACAACTCGGCCATCTCAACACACCCCATATCTCCTGGGGACCAGGGCAATCCTTGTTTTTCCACAATAGTTTCCTAAAGCGTACCACAAATATCACCCGTTTCCATTAGCGGCCAGAATACGTGGCCATGTATTCCTCGGGTTCACACCGTGATGGACATGGTAAGCTAAAGAATACTACCCCTATGAATCATGGTCCTAGTTTCAAGGTTAGTTTCCACACTTGGGAAGGAAAATCCACATTTGCCATACGCATTCACAACTCGGAAAATCCCATTCCCATCACATATATCTCCATCTGGGAAGATCATTCCATCACAATACACAATGTGGATTCCCTTCCATTTACTTGCTCGGTTCACAACTTTCTGTGGGACTCAATCCCGTCATTATAATTCAATTCATGTTCACAAGAGAATTTTGAATTTCATATCTTTGATAATCACGTATCATTTTAGAAGCCTCCTGGACTCGTTTCCTTGTTTCCGGCACATGGATACACATTTTCGGGGCTTACATTGACGTTCAAACAATTAGACGTCACTTCCATAACAATTAAATGAGGGTATAACATGTATATTTCTCATTTCATTTTGGGTGAACAGTGTTAGGTTTCTTTTTGAACATCCGGACGCCGTGAATGGTTTGATACTTGTGAGATCGGACGTCCAGTGGATACATACACACAATTGGGACACAATGTTTCATATTTTGAGCTCAATTTAACATAATGCGATGATAGAAGCATGCAATTTTCACATTCATTTTTGGATGAACAGTAACATGAGACTTTTAAAGCTCCTGGATGCCGTGAACGGGTCGAATCTTACGGAATCGAACATCCGATCGATATATACAAACAATTGGGATGCGGGAATTCATATTCTAGAGTCATTTCAACATTTTATGAAGGTAAAGGCATGCAATTTTCCCCTTGGGTCTCGGGTGAATAGTGTCAGCGCCCGTTTAGAGGGCTCGGACGCCGTGAACGGGTCGAGACATGCAAAATCGAACCCGCGACCATCATATGTACATCATTGGGACGTGGGGATTCACATTTTGAGGTCAATTTCATGATACACGGAAGGGAAACGAAAAATCCCCAATTTCGTGGGTTAGGGTTTCAGTGAAACCAAACCGAGTGGATCGGACACGATTCAGACAAATAACTACATATTCCTTGGTCATTAATCTTGGGTTTCATGATTCTAACATTTATAGTGGGTATCGACACAAGAATACCCAGTAAAATCAAGCAAAACATTGAAAAGGAACGAGAAGTGAGTATGAGAACACTTGCCTTAACGCGTGCTTTCACTTTTATAACTAGCTCTCGAACGGATTTGGACTCCACGGCCTCGATCTCCTCCCTTCTCTAACTAGAACCGACACTCTCTCTCTCTCTAGAAGCTTCTGGGCTCGTGGGAAAAATGAGAAAAAAGAAGCACGACGCAACTTTAAAACGAACTTGCGCTCGAGCGCACGGCGAGCCCTTGGCGAGCGCAAGCATTCGGTCATGGTCGGCTCGAGCACGCGGCTAGCACTGGAAAATCTAGATTTTCGGCTCGATAGGTGGGCTCGAGCGCACGGAGGGCGCTGGTTTGGCCCGTGGGAAGCCTGCAGCAAGCCTACGTCGCGTTTTCGCCGTTTGGGACCCGTTTTGACCATTCTAACCCAATCTTTCACATCCTTTGACCTTATTTTTGATTATATAACCTTAATAAGTCATGATTATCATAATTTAAAACTCAAAACCTTATTTACAAAGTAACATTTCACGGTTTATAGTTTTCGTTCCCGATTTACCGATTCCGGCTCTTTAAGCTTTTTAATCTAATTCTCCCACACCTTTTGACCACAATACACCTATGTTAACTTAATTACCTTCTAATTATTATAGTCTTGACCTGGAACTTCACAAGGACTTAGCGAAGTAGTTGGAGCTGCCTATAGAGCTACCAGCTGAGCCGGAGGAGCCAGCCATAGAGCCATCTTCTACGCCTGATGAGCTAGCTGCCAAAGAGCATTTTGAGGTGATTGACATCAGTGCTGAGTTGGTGGAGGAGATTGCTAATGAGGCCTTAGAGGAGAGTGTTGAGGAGGCTATCGCTCCTAGTCCTCCACCATCAAGCCCAAGGTCACGAAGCAGAACAGTAAGGGGGCAACAAAAATTCAGGCAAGTACCTTTTTGAAGCTTCGCTTCTTTTCTTCCTTTGCTGTTGTTACTTAACTTCTTTGATTTCTTGTCGAAGGAAAAGATTCTAGGCACCATGAGCAAGGGATTGCATCAACAGAACATGGTGGTCTTGGACCGTGAAGAATAGACCACCCGGTTTAAGGAGGAGATAAAACTACTGAGGGCCCAGCATCAGGTGGAGAAGGCCGCTCTCTAGTCGGAGTTGTCTGAACTAAAAGCAAAAACTGCAAGACTAGAAGAGGAGGTTGCCTAGGCAGTGGGGCATACCGATGAGCTCCTGGGAAAGATAGCTTCGTTAGAGAATGAGCTATCTACTTGCATACGTCCACATGAGGTTTCTTAAGCACTGTGGGCATAGTTATGGGAAGGTATCAACATTAGTTACCGCATTGCTGAGCTAGTGGACCCTAGTTTTTCCATTGGTATCCTTGACGCAGTGAACCGCACTGCCAGGCGACGTGAGAGCCTTGTGGTCTAGTCCAAGAGTGAACAAGGGCCTCTCCCACCTCCTACTAGGAGCTCTGCTCCTTAGTAGAGATTTTGTATCCCTTTCTTTTCCGTTTTTGGATGTAACTGTAAATACAATTTTGTCATCAATAAAATAATCATTTTACTAACATATTGCATTCCAGGACATTGCTTTCATTAGCTGTCCCTTTTGTTTCTTTTTCTTTGTATCAGTTGGCCTGCTTGGTGTACCTTGCACAAGTTGGCAATCTATCTCGCAACAGTAGAGACATTTGTTGTGCTCTCAGATGGACTTATGTCCTCAATGAGACATTAGGGTGAATCTTGATATCATATCAAGCCGATTTTATACTCAAGCATGAGTTGAGGCTTAGGTGCACTGCCCATATATGATCTTGGGTGGCCAGTTTTTGGACGGAGCACTTTTCTCCTAAGGTGTTGACTGTCATAGATTGATAGTGCTAACTCCTATTAGAGGTGGTCATCATGTGTACCATTTAAACCCCCTAAGGTTTAGAATTAGACCGCGAACAAGCCACTTAAATGACCAAGGTTTAATTCAATTGCTTATGGCCACCTGGATGATCAGGGATTAATTCAACCACTTACGGGCCACTTGAATGATAAGAGTTTAATTCGACCGCTTACGGGTCGCCTGGATGACCACAGTTTAATTACGAAGGGGTGAAAACTTGCATGACTTAGGGGCAGTCAATGTTATTTATTTCGTATAACCTGCAAGCAAGTATTCACATGGAAAAGAAAAAAAAAAGAAAAGTGATACATGACACAATGAAAATGGAAAATAATTTTCTTTTATTAATGACAATAAATGTTATAAACATGCTCATATCATATAGATGACCAACCTGGGTCTTCACTGGAAGTAACGTTTTAGGTAGACCGCGTTCCACGTCCATAGGACCAACTTGCCATTCTAGGTTCGGAGTTTGTATGCTCCATTCCTCAGAATGGCTGAGACTAAAAATAGGCCTTCTCAATTCAAAAAAAGCTTGTTCAAATTGGTGGTCTTGCCCATAGCCTCTATGTTTAGCAAGACAATGTCTCCAATTGCAAATTGTTGTGCTTTCACTTTCTTGTTATAATAGTGGGCAACTCATTGCTGGTAGGCTAATGTCCGCATCCTTGCTGCGTCGCAGGTTTCCTCTAGCAAGTCTAGGTGTTCCCTAATCTTCTAGGAGTTACCAAGTGGATCGAAGGCTTATACCCTAAGAGTTGAGAGCCCGATCACAACCGAAAATACCACTTCAGTCTTGTAGCAGAGACCGAAGGGTGTCTCACGAGTTGGTTCTTTTAGAGTCGTCAAGTATGACCGTAGGACGGAAGGAAGCTCATCGACACAGGAGCCCCTTGCATCCTCCAGCTTGGTCTTCAGATCATGGAGTAGTGTACGGTTGGTGACCTCTACCTACTCGTTCACTTGGGGGTATGCTACTGAAGTATGGATCAATCTAATGTCAAGACTGGTGTAATATTTTGTGAAGCGCTTCACTGAGAATTGGGTTCCGTTGCCGGTCACGATGACCTCGAGAATGCCAAATCTACTCACTATGCTTTAGCGGATGAATTCCAAGGCATTGTACTCGGTGATCTTGGCCAGTGGGGCAACTCCAACCCATTTGGTGAAGTAGTTTATGTCTTTGACGATGAACTTCCTTTGTCTGGTCACGATGGGAAACGGGCCTAGAATATCGAGCCCTTATTACACGAAAGGCTAAGAAGCTTGGAGGGATCTCAACTTCGCGGCGGCGGTGGTGAATATTGCCATAGAGGCAATTCTCGCACTTCTTCATGAACTGCAGGGCGTCTTTCTTCATTGTAGGTCGAATATCTCTAGCGCATGACTTTGAATACTAAGTTCTTTTCGCCAATGTGTGACCCACATATCCTGAGGTGGACTACGCTCAAGGCGTAGTTGGCTTCCTCGGGAGTAAGACACCGGAGGTACAGAGTCAAGTATCCACGGTAGTAGAGCTGTCTGTCGACAATGGTGTATCGGCCGGTCGTCTTCTTGATCCACTTAGCTTCATCTATGTTCTCTGGTAGTGCTCCATCTTCCAGATATCTCTAGTAAGGTTCATCTAGTTTTTGATGTCGGAGACTTGCTTTGCTTCCTGTTCCTCTATACTGGGAGCGCTCAAGACTTCTCTCATGTCCCTCGAGTACTGTTCTGGGTTTTCGGCCGCTACTGCTCTAGCAAGTTGGTTGACCTTCCGATTCTCAATTTTGGGAACGTGGACCGGGTTGAGCTTGTCAAATCTCTAGATTGCATCTTTTGCCTTGGCCAGGTATTTGGCTAAGAGAAGGTTACATGCCTAATGCTCCCATTGAGTTGGTTAACGACTAGCTCTGAGTCATTGTAGACAATTAGCCGTCTAGCTGAGCACTCTTTGGCTAGTCGTAATCCAGCTAATAGGGTTTCATACTTGACAACATTATTGGTTGCCAAAAAATCGAGTTTAAGGGAGTACTTTACCTCAAACCCATCTGGGATCCTTAGAACCACTGAGGCACCACTGCATGAGTTCATATATGAACCATCCACATTAGGGTCATAGTCTCGATGATGAAGTCCACCAGGGCCTACCCCTTGATGGCTGGCCTAGGTTGAAATTTGATATCAAACTCTCCCAACTTGATGGACCACTTAACCAGCCAGCTAGATACATCAGGCTTCTAGAGGATACTATGAGTTTCCGGGTATAAAAGCATAATAAAGATGAGGTAATCTATATGTTAATGATCAATACTATACCTATGGGACGAATAAGTATGTGTATCAGAAGAAAAATCAGGAAGATGAATCGGGTTGTGGACTGCTGATGTGCTGCCAGCAGGGTCACGCTAGCTGTGCACTCAAGCTTGGGCTCGAGCGTAAAAAGCAGTAGTGCCAGCAGCAGGTCATGCCTACTGCACACTTGAGTGCCAAAAACCAGTAGCTCCCAAGCCCGCTGAGCGCCTGTGTGCGCTCGAGTGCAGGCCGGCAGCGAGGCCGCACTTGTTGCTCGCTCACCTGGCGCTCGAGCACCCGATGATTTTAATCGCCCGACCTACTTCGTGTTTTCTCATTTTCCATGAACCAAACCCTTCTAGAGAGAGAGAGTGCCGATTCTAGAGAGAGGAAGGAGGAGATCGAGCCCGTGGAGTCCGAATCTATCGGAGAGCTAGTTATCAAAGTGATAGCACGCACTGAGGCAAGTGTTCTCATACTCACTTCTCGTTCTCCTTTGATATTTTGCTTGATTTTATTGGATATTTTTGTGTCGATACCCGCTATAAATGTTAGAATCATGAAACCCAAGACTAATGACCTAGGAATATGTAGTTATTTGTTTGAATTGTTGTCCGATTCACCGGTCTTGTTTCACCAAAACCCTAACACACGAAATTGGGGATTTCCTATTTCCCTTCCGCGTATCGTGAAATTGACCCCAAAATGTGAATCCCATGTCCTAATGATGCACGTATGTCGGTCATGGTTTCGATCTCGCACGTTTCAACCCGTTCGCGGCGTCCGAGTTCATTCATCCAAAAATGAATGGGAAAATTGCATGCTTCCACCTTCGTATTATGTTGAATTGAGCTCAAAATATGAATCATCTTGTTCCAATTGTGCATATGTATCAACCGGATACCCGATCTCACAAGTATCGGACCGTTTGTGGCGTCTAAATGCTCTAAAAGAGGCCTGACACTGTTCACCCGAAATGAAATGGAAAATTTACATGCCTTGCCATCGTTTAATTGTGATGAAAGTGATGTCTAATTGCTTAAACGTAATGTAAGCTCCAAAAATGTGTATCCGTGTGCCGGAAGCAAGGGGAATGAGTCCCGGAGGCTTCTAAGTCGATATTTGGCTAACGAATGTAAGAAATTCTAAACTCTCTCGTGAACTTGGTTTCAATTGCAAAATGGGATTGAGTCCCATAGGAAGATGAGAACCGAGCAAGTAAGTGGACAGGAATCCACAAAGTGCTATGTGATGGAATGATCTCCTAGATGGAGATATGTGTTGATTTGGTCTCCCAGATGGAGACATGTGATGGGAATATGATTTTTCGATTTGAGAATGTATATGGCAAATGGTGAATTCCCCTTCAAAAGATTAAGACGAATTTTGAAACTAGGACCATAGATCATAGGGATAGTACCCTCTAGTTTACTATGTACATCACGGTGGGAACCCAAGAAATACTTTGGTTGCCCCTGTGGGTAGGTGATGTTCAAGGTACGCTTTAGGATGCTATTGTGAAAGAACGAGGATTTCCCTGATCCCCAGGAGATATGGAGCGATTGAGATGGCCGAGTGCTGCAGGCCTAAAATGTAGCCGATGGTCGAGTGTAGCAGACCTAAAATATAGCCGATGGTCGAGTACAGTAGACCTAAAATGTAGCCAATGGTCGAGTGCTACAGACCTAAAATGTAGTCGATGGTCGAGTGCTGCAGACCTAAAATGTAGCCGGCCTTAGAATGTGTGACAGGCACATTCCTTTTCTCGTCCTCTCACATCATTGGTTAGTACGACCTACTAGCTCAGGTCTGCAAAGATAATGTAAATGATGAAAATGAATAATGCATAACCGATGCAACATTGTGAAGCTAATGATCCCAGATGTCCCCTGTTTCCTTTCATGATTTATGATTGTGAGAATACATGTTTCCTCCCCTTCCAATTATTACTTTTACTGTTATCTATGATAGTTAGTGATATGATTACATTTGCTGAGCTGTACACTTACTCTTGCTATTTTTCCTTCCAGATGAGAACACTTAGCCAACACTTGATAGTTAGAGTGAGGAGAGGGACTTACTTGAAGGGATTAGCTGGATGTCGAAGGCTTGAAGATTTGGTCATATTTTATTGTAATAGAATGTAAACAGTCATTCATCAATGAATTTGGCTTGTTATTATATGATGGTTTCATTATGCTTCTGCATGTATTAATGATTTAGTTACACTTCCGCATTTATGTTGATATTTTAGACTTTGTTTATTAGCTGGCATCTCTTTAGACCTAACATGGTAGATAGGAGTACTGTGTTGGAGCCATGGGTGGTATGGCGATTGTGATCCTGTGTATTGTGTTGTAGGCCAAAATGTTTATTATTGGATAGATGTGTGCTTGTACAGGTTAATGTTGAGCAGGTTGTATTTTTGGTTTTCGTCCTATTGCAGAGGGGACTCTGCCGAAAATTCTATAGAATCCATAATTATTAATTATGGTCCTTGGTTATGTTACCATTGATGGAGGTTATTCTAGAAAAATAATCTAGTCCGTCACAGTTATTGTGAGGTCCCACATCAGATGAGGAGGGGAACGAAGCGTGTTTTATAAAGGCGTGGATACCTCTTCCTTGTGGATGCGTTTTGGGGGTGGTGAAAGTCGTCTACTAAGAACAAAACTGTGCGCCTGTGTGGCAAAGCGGACAATATTCACAAGCGGGTGCCCGGGGATGTTATAAATGGTATCTGAGAGAGGACCCAATTCTGTGTGCCAGCGAGGACGCTGGGCCCCCAAGGGGGGATTGTGAGATCCCACATCGGATGGGGAGAAGAACGAAGCATTCTTTATAAAGGAGTGGATACCTCTTCCTTGTGGACGCATTTTGGGGGTGGTGGAGGCCGTCTACCAGGAACAAAACCGTACGCCTGTGTGGCAAAGCGGACAATATTCACAAGCAGGTGCCCGGGGACGTTACAGATACCCTTCAGTGGCTGGTCGATTACAATGACCATGTGATGAGCCTGAAAAAATGGTCTTAGCTTCTAGGCTGAGAAGAAAGGTTTCAAAGCTAGCTTCTTAGCGTGCAGGTAGCATGTTTCTATGCTAGTCAACGTCTTGCTCACATAGTAGACCGGCTACTAAGAGTTAGAGTCCTAGCATATGAGGACAGAGTTGAGAGCCACCTCTGCAACTGTCAAATAAAGGTATAGCTATTCTCCGTCCCTGGGTGACATTAGCAATGGTGGATTGGCCAAGTACTGCTTCAACTCATCGAAGGCTTCCTGACACTCCGCAGTCCACAGGAAACTATTTGCTTTAGTCCCCCCCAGAGCCTTAATGAAAGGCTGATACTTGTCCCCCGACTTTGCTAAGAAACGGGACAATGCTGTTGGTCATACGGTTAGCTCTAGACATCCTTGAAGCTCCGTGGTGGAGAGATATCCATAAGGGATTTGATCTTCTTTGGGTTTGCTTGGATCCCTAACTGAAAGACAAAGAAACCTAGGAATTTCCATGAGGACACTCTGAAGACACACTTTGAAGGATTCAACTTCATCTAGTGTGTCCTAGAGTACAAGGACTCAACTAGATCACGAATATGGTCATTGGTGGTCTTACTCTTGATGAGTATGTCGTCGATATATACCTCCATATCGCGGCCGATTTGCTTCTTGAACATCTTATTCATGAGCCTTTGATAAGTGGCACCTGTATTCTTTAGACTGAAAGGCATAACCTTATAACAGTAGGTGCTTTGGCCAGTCATGAACGAGGTGTGCTCCTCGTCCTCTATGCTCATCTAGATCTAGTTGCAGCCCAAGTACGCATCCATGAAGTTCAGCAACTCGTGTCCAGAGGTCGAGTCCACCAATAAGCCGATCCTGGGCAAAGGGAAGCTGTCTTTTGGGTAAGTTTTATCGACGTCAGTGAAGTCGACGCACATCTTCCATTTCCCGTTACTTATCTTTATCAAGATAACATTGGAGAGCCAATCCCAGTATTGGACTTCTCTGATGATGCCGGCGCCTATAAGGTTTTTCACCTCTTCCTGGATGGCTATGAGCTTCTCCACGGAGTTGTTTCTCTGCTTCTGCATGATGAGCTTACGGTCGGGATGGAGGCCCAGCTTGTGGACTATTACTCCGGCCAAAATCCCAGGTATATCATCGGGCGTTCACGTAAAGATATCAACGTTCTGTATCAAGAATGCTATTAGCTCGTCACGTACTAGTCCAGCGAGTGAGCCCCCAATATGTACACACCTCTCCGGGTCCTCTGGATTTAGTGGCACTAGGTCAGTGGCCATACCAGATTGTGCCTGCTGTAAGTTTACTTTGTCTCGATGGTCAAGTTCTCCTGTAGGCCGCCCACTGCTTCCTAGTGCAATCTGGAACATGTAACATGTCCGCGTAATTATTTGGTCACCTAGTACTTTACCAATGCCGCATACTATTGGAAACTTTATTTTTAAATGCGGTATTGAGATCACGGCTCCGAACACTACTAGGCACGGCCGGCCTAGAATAGTTGTGACGGAACAGGTTATTTTTCTCTAATAACCTCCGTCAATAATCACATAAAACTAATGCCCAACATTTATTTAATATAAAATTTATACAAAAAATTGGGTAGAGTTTCTTCTAAAAGTGAACGAAAACCATACATGGAAACCTAATAAATTAACCTGTACAAGCATATAAATATCGAGACTTCAGAATTTTCAACTATCACAACACATACACATAATCCACAATTGTCATATCATCCATGGTTCCAACACAGTATCTCTACTACTATATAAGTTCAAAAAAGAGATGCCATCTAGGCCTATACGAATAAAAAATCCAAATAAATGTAGAAGTAGAACTAGATCCATAAACAACATGTGGAAGCATGACAATGAACCATAATAATAAACATCAAGTCATGTCAAAATTTAAAACATAATATTAAACTGAATCAACTATTTACACAGCATTGTATCCATCACATTCTAAGTTCTAAGCCTTCGAAATCCGGTAAATCTCTTCTAGCCAAAATCCCCTTTCCTTGTTCTATCTAATCGAGTGTCAACTTGTGGCTCTTATCTGGAAGGAAGAAAAAGTTAAGAGTGAGCTAATAACCCAGCAAGTACATCATAACAAGGCATTGAATAATAATAATGAAATTAAACAGGAGAAAGATATATGATCAAGAAAGAGATGTATAAACGAAACTTAAATTGAAATTCTTAGGTACAATTTTCTTCTTTTCTTTGGAACATAAACATAATAAAATTATTCATCTTTGTGGACTTGGACTAGCAGACCCTACTAGCCATAGAAGTGAATAATCGATTATAGATTGTGTTCGCTCCACACAATCCAATGCTAATGTTCAAAAGTTCTTAATGTCCAAAGTTCAATGTTCATAATTCTTATCCTCTAAGATTAACGTCACGAGGAAGGGCGGACCACGAATCACTCCATGGACAAAGTCTTCCTCGATTACCACCGTAACATTCTAAGGCAGGACTATAGTATCACCCGCTACAACATGCGGGCGGGACAATTCCTTGATTCTCTACTATTATATTAGTAACATGCCTGAGGTTATTACCTATTAAAACATGAATCTAGGCCCTAGTTTTATGGTTAATTATTCTTATGAGGGAGGATCCGCCAAGATTAATTCAAATATCTCCATCTAGGAGATCAAATCCATCAAATTCCCAAGTGTGGAATTTCCTTCCAAATGTTCGTATACTTATTATATTGCTTGCAGATTTAAATCTTTTCACGACTTAACTTACATACGAATATCATATACATATCTGAAATTCAAAATTGTTACCATCGAGAAGCAGATTGGCTTTCGAATACGACTTTCTTTCACAAATGTACATGTCAAAGATTTCGGATTATTCGATTGAGCTTATTCACATATACATATCACTTAATTAGCAATTTGACATGGGAAATTATGTAAAATATCGTTCAGAATCTTCGGTGAATAGTGCATGCTTGAATAATGTCCAGATTCTCTTATTGGTCAATTCTTGAAATTTCGATCATCCAATCGACAAATTATCAAATCTATGGCAATGGCAATCATAAACCTAATTCATTTCATGTATCAAACTCCAAATCGAAGCCTAAAAGGGGCCTGAGCGTGGGTTCGATTTGCCTCAAATGGATTTCCACATAAATCCACAAATTCAAATACCCAATCAATAAATTAACAAGCCTAAGTCATGGGTAGTCATATCCTAGTCCCAAATCGAGCAACAACCCCAAAATTCATGGGTTTCATGTCCGAGGTGAGGGTTAGGGTTTTCCTTATCTGAAAACGTGTCAAACCTATAAATTTGGGCACCAAATTTACATATATGCATTCTTAGGTCTTAGAAGCTACAAAATATAAATTTAACCGGGTATTAGAAAGAGGATACCCGAAAAAATAAGACAAAAGTGTAGGAAATGGAAAGAGGAGAGTACAAGTGCACTTACCTCGATGATCTTTCACTATTTTAACTGACCCTCGGATGGATTCGGACTCATGGGCCTTGGATTTCTCCTTCTCTCTCTAACATCTCATTGTCTCTCTCTCTTAGTCTCCAAAATGCCGAAAAATAATGCGTAGGAACCATCGCACAATATTTATACCTCGACGTTCGCTGGCCGGGCACTTGAGCACCCAACAGGCCCAAGGCATTCTATTTTTGGCACCACCTGCCGCGCTCGAGGGCATGGCAGGCGCCATGCTACTGGCAATACACCAGCAAGTAGCAGCTCACTTTTGTCCAATTTTAATTTCCGATACATATTCTTCTGCATACATTAAGCCTAGTCTTAATCATTATAACACTAATTACTTCCTAATTATTGTGTTTTAAAAATCGGGACCTCACAATTCTCCCCCACTATAGAAATTTTGTTCTTGAAATTTAATGAATCTCAAATTTCCATAATCGAAGATAATCTTCTAAATTCTCCTAGCGTTCCCAAATTGCCTCCTTAATTAAACGGCTACCTCAAAGAACCTCAAGCATTTTAAACCCTCTTGATTCTTATTACCCAATGCGTTCTACCAAAATCTAATTCAACCATGTTCGAAGACATCCTAAATTCATTAACTTACTTAACCAAATTAGCTCAAGACCTCAAACGACTGAAAATTCTTACTTCAACCTACCCTTAGCCTCAAAAGGAACTCTTCCTTTTGAGCCTCAAATTAAACCTTTATATATGAGGGTTTGTCACATTTTTGCTATGCTACTTTGATTAATTATCTAACTATGAATCATCCAATCATAATTCACCACCGTATCTAATTTAACTTAATATCAAAAAATTTTTGTTCCGATCAAGTTGGCTAAGATTTGATAGAACCCTCAAACCGCAATCAAACCTCAAGGTTAGATTACTTTACATTCTCATTATTTCATTGGTATGTCGACAACCGACATTCCCCTAAGATATTTAATTCAAGTTGAAAAGAATAGGCGATTTATTAGCAAGCAAACAATTTTCTTCATATCCTTGAAATACATGGTCGTTCACTTTAAGCTTCAATCACATCTTGAGACCTACGGAAGTTGTGAGCGCACATTCACCCCCACTATTCTAACTTATCATTTATTTGCTGATTCAAGATGTTCTTATGAATTACATTCATTGGTTCATATAGAATACTTAGATTATTCAGTAGCCATAACAAAAGTCCCAAAATATCCATACCACAAAAGCAAAACCCACAAAACCTCAATTTACAACCAAATTAGAAACTATGATTATATCAATCACCTAAATTTTCACACAACCTTAGGCCATCACCCAAAATCTCAAGACCAAAATACTTAACAACTTTAAGATTCTCGTTGGCATACCAAGGAGCCAACTGATTCAAATCAAACGTGTCATCCATAAGTGCAATGAGTGGGTCACCCTAATCGTCCTAAAACAAACTATAAGAACTTCTCATTTCAAAATTTTCATAATTCCAATATGTTGAATACGATTCGGTCTCCCTATTTAAGCATATGATAATCGCATTTTCCAAGTATTAGAACCTACTCAAGACTTACCTTTTACATCTCATACGAAGCACCGAAAATGTATTAAGTCTAAGGACTCCCAACATTAATCGTCTATACTAATGTTCGCTTTCCTTAAAAGACACCAAAATTCCTCTTCACGGTCCTTAAATTGATCTCACCACTGGCAACATCATAAGATCATCCTTCCCTTGTAATACAATTATTCAGGCCCTTATGACTATTAGACAATAGTTATCTCTAAAAGTAATATCTATAAATCCTCAGAGCAAGGATCTCACCGGCTATCCCTCACTATTGGTGAAAAATTTTCAACTTATAGGTCTCTCCCCCAGTTGATTCGAGGGTAGCCACCTATTACAATATAAGAAAACATAATCCAAGTTCTTCCTCAAAAAATCTTATTCTACTACTGTGACGGACCGGGTTATTTTTCTAAAATAATCCTCCGTCAATAAAACAATATAATTTAATATCATAAATTTCTAGAGAAAATCGGGCAGAGTTCCGTTTGTAAATCAGACGTTTACCAAAATACAAACACCTGTACAAAACCCTACACAATATCCACATATATGGCCACCAAACTCCTATAGTGGCACCGACGTCATAACACATGTATGGCGTCGACCGAAGAACAGATGCCAACTAAAAGAATCCAATTAAGACCACAAATACAACCTGCGGAAGCGTGACAACCATAATATACAATATAAGAAAACAAAAATGATCCATCCATCCATATATATATATATATACCGACATGGCATGATGATATACAAAATTTCAGTGATGTACAAAAATGTACTAAATCTTCGAGCTTCTTACAAAAATAAGATCTCCTAACTTGTCCCTTTAGCCTACTCGGTTTCATCGGGCATCAAAGCATTATCATCTGAAAGAGAGAGAGCAATGGTGAGCTTATCGCCCAGCAAATGTAAGCATACATCACTAATAACATATGGATGAACAGTAAGATCAAGAATGGGATGGGGGACGCACATTTTTCTTCAAATAAAAGAGAAACATGAAAGAAAGGGAACCTTTGGGATCACGTGGTTTACAAATTAACATTTTATATGCTTTTCTTTACTTATTTATCATTTATCTTTGCGGACCAGGGCTAGTAGGTCGTACTAGCAATGATGTGAGAGAACGAGGAAAGGATCATGATACTCCTCATGATCTAAGGCCGTGAGGGCTTATTCTTAGACCCAGCCGGGGGGTTGTCTGCATATCATGCCAATACATAATGTCAGTAATCGTCCCATTCCCCTGGGGTACTAGGGCAGCTCCTCATTCTTCCACAATAGTATCCTAAGGCGTGACACGGACATCACCCGCTCACTCAAGTGACCAGAATATGTGGCCAAAGTATTCTTCGGGTTTCCACCGAGATGGACGTGTCAAACCAAGAAATACTACCCAATAAACATAAGTCCATAGTCTTAGTTTCATGATTCCATTTCCATTTCCATTTGAGGGAAAGTCCACCGTATTCCATTTGCCATAACTCCCGCCATTTGGGAGGTTCCATCATTCGTATATCACATTGTGCACTTCCCTCCATTTTGCTCGTTTGGTTCTCATTTCACTTTGGATTTTAAGCTTTTTAAGTGATTCAACAATACATATAATTATCAAGGTTCATGAAAGATCGGAGTTGCTTACCATTGATGAGCCATTATCAAATTGGGGTCCGTCGGAGCCCATTTCAGTACAATCGATGCACAAATTCATAATTTCAAGCTTGCATTCAAATGTAATCAGTTAGATATGCTTCTTATACCAATTAAATAGGATAGAGACATGGAACTTTTCCATTATACCTCGGGTGAACAGTGTCAGGAGGCATTTAGAGGTCTCGGATGCTGTGAATGGGTCGATTCTTGTGAAATTGGACGCTCGGTCAATAAGTATACATATTTGGGACGTGGTAATTCACATTTTGAGGTCAAAATAACATAATTTGAGGGGAGAAACAGTGAATCCCGAAATTGGGTGTGGGTTAGGGTTTTGCGATAACAAATCGAATGATTCGGACAATGAAACGAACAAATAATTACATATTCATGGAACATAAATCATGGATTATACATTTTTCTCATTTTAGGTGGGTATCGGAATAATAATACCCGATGAAGAACGAATAAAAATTAAAAGAGAACAAGAAGTGAGTATGAGAACACTTGCCTTGACGCATGCTATCACTTTGATAACTAGCTTTCGGTCGGATTCGGACTCTACACCTCGATTTCCTCCTTTCTCTCTCTAAGCTCGGTGTTCTCTCTCTCTCTCCTCTCCAGAATGCTCTGGAAAAATGTGGGAGTTTCAAGAATCGGGAAGCAGGTCCCGTATTTATACCCGTCGGGCCGCTCGCTCAGCCAGCACGGCCTTGCAGCCGGCCAGCGCTCGAGCGCACTAAGGAGATCAACAGGTGGGCGACCTACTGGCTTTTCGGCTCGAGCGGAGCTCGAGCGGGCAGCAAGTGAGAAGCTACTAGTTTTTCGGCTCGAGCGGGGCTCGAGCGTGCAGCAGGCGGGGAGCTACTGGTTTTTCTACTCGAACGGGCTCAAGCGTGCAGCAAGCGGGGAGCTACTGGTTTTTCGGCTCGAGCGGGACTCAAGCATGCAGCCCACCGGCGGCACTTCAACCACAATTCCAAAAATTTTTCACCAAGTTTCCTCCAATGCTCATATTTAGCCGTCCAATGAGTCTAGTATTATTTATTGTTATGTTAATTGCCTCATGTTAATTATATTTTAAACTTGGAACCTCACAACTGCAATTCACTTAATCCCTCAGGGATCGACCCAAATGACGTGGTAAATAATTTACCCATCATTCCTCAAGAGCTACCATCACATATCTCATTTGGACGAATACCAATCGCTTCTAATTCAATGCCCCATGGACGCTGCAATTCTCGAGAAATACTTGTCAGATCACCTAATAAATTCAGTTAAACCCAAGATGACCATACACCTCCACGGCACTAATTGGTCTTCCCAATTAGCCATTACTTAAAGTCCCATGGATTCCAAATCACAATATCAAAGAGCCGCATGCTCAATAGGGCTTTTCCTTGGACTAAACTCATGTTCTCTTTTTCAATTGGGCATTCGGTTAACAACCGTTCTCGATCCATGACACAATTTTCGAAGTACATATTTCCTATGTTCCTTTGGACCCATCAATAAGGTCATCTCAATATGGACCTGAATATGGCTGAAAGATCCATCTCATAAAATTTATGAAATGCAAACAGACCTTCGAAACCCAAACAGTGTTCCTAAACTTCATAGCAGCAATATTCTCACCCGAATGTTGCTACGGGCATAATTTCCAATTATCCACAATCAACACGCTATGGATATAGATCAATCTTAGAAATCATCTATCCATTCATTGTACCCGCTTATCGATTGATTAATCTTCCAAGTAACCAATTGTGCAATCATCCACAAATAACCTCATTAGTTAATTTTACTTCCCCAAAGGTTCCAAGGTATCCTTAACGGTACCTAACCAAAGCTCCTTCGATTCCATACAAGATCTTCAAAAGCTAGTGTTGATTCCAACACAACCTCAAATCACTCATCAGAGTCAATCAGCTTGATCTTTTCCTCCAAATGTATATCCTCAAGACTTACACAACTAAATTCCTTAGCAACCACCAAATGACTTCAAAGGGGTTGTCTCATTTACTAATTAGACTTAACACCTATCCCTAATTGGATCAACTTTACCTCTTATTCAAAATTTATAACCTAATTTCAAGGTATAATATCCTATCAATACAATTCATACCAACACCCATGAACACCTTTTTAATTCCTACAAGATTTCACATCACTCGAAATTCAAACACCCAATCATTACGAAATTGATCATAAATCGGCATCCTTAAATTCAGTATACCAAAGTCGACTCCAAGTCACATTAACTTCGAGCCATTAATTCTACTTTATTTGCCATACTTACAAGGTTGATTAGGCATCCCTTCTTAATGAATTACTGGTTTGAGAGCCTCAATCCATAAATGATCAAGCCTAAACTTTGAACCCAAACCAATTAACCTAGACCTTAAATCAAATCCAAATCAACTTAAGCACTAAATTGGCACCAAATCAAATTCGTACCTCAAGGTGCCTCCCTATAACTCCTCTCGACCTCATAGTCAACCACTGGCACGAATGGACCTTCACCTAAAAGCCGTAGTGGTTACTAATACCCTATCTGAAGGCAAAACAAAGCGCGATAGGCTTTTCTTAGGACACAATCTAAGCCACAGGAGCTAGATAACCAAATTCATTCTCTATCTCTAACTTAGTTCAAGCCTATGCTAGCCAACCGAAATAACTAGGATTATTCTGTTCTAATTTAATTTTTCCTACGCCTACATCAACTTATTTGATCAATTTTACTCTATCCTAACTTCTGCATAATATTCAAATCAAATCTAAGGCATCTTCTTTCTTTGATACTAATGGGGCCGGATTGGATTATTTTTCTCTAATAACCTCCATCAATAATTACATAAAATGAATGCCCAATATTAATTTAACATAAAATTTATGTAGAAAATTAGATAGAGTTTTCTCTAAAAGTGGACGAAAATCATACATGAAAACCTAATAAATTAACCTATACAAGCATATAAATATCCGGATTTCAAAATTTTTAACTACCACAACACATACACAGGATTCACAATTGTCGTATCATCCATGGTTCCAACACAGTATCTCTACTACTACATAGGATCAAAAGAGAGATACCATCTAGGCCTATACGAATCCAAAATCCAAATAAATGCGGAAGCAGAGCAAGATCCATAAACAACCTGCAGAAGCATGACAATGAACCATAATAATAAACATCAAGCCATGTCAAAATTTAAAACATAACATTAAACTAAATCAACTATTTACACAACATTATATCCATCACATTCTAGGTTCTAAGTCTTTGAAATTCGGTAAATCTCTTCTAGCCAAAATCCCCTTTCCTTGCTCTATCTAATCGGGTGTCAACTTGTGGCTCTCATCTGGAAGGAAGAAGAAGTAAGAGTGAGCTAACAGCCCAACAAGTACGTGATAACAAGGCACTAAAGAATAATAATAAAATTAAATAAGAGAAAGATATATGACCAGAAAAGAGATGTATAAACGAAACATAAATTGACTTGCTTGGGTGTAATTTTCTTCTTTTCTTTGGAACATAAACATAACAAAATTATTCATCTTTGCAGACTCAGGCTAGTAGACCCTACTAGCCGAAGAAGCGAATAATCGATGATAGATTGTTTTCACTCTACACAATCCAAGGCCGATATTCAAAAGTTCTTGTTGTCCAAAGTTCAATGTTCAAAATTCTTGTCCTCCAAGATTAATGCCCTGAGAAAAGGCAGACCATGAATCACTCCATGGACAGAGTCATCCTCAATTATACCATAACGTCCTAAGGCAGAACCATAGTATCACCCGATACGACATGCGGGCAGAACAATTCCTTGAGTTCTACTATCATACTTGTGACATGCCTTGGGACATTACCCATTAAAATGTGAATCCAGATCCTAGTTTTATGGTTAATTATTCTTTTAAGGGAGGATACACCAAGCTTATTTCAAATATTTTCATTTGGGAGATTAAATCCATCAAATTCCAAATTGTGAAATTTTCCTCCGAATGTTCATACACTTATTATCTTACTTGAGAATTTAAATCTTTTCGTGACTTAACTTACAAATGAATATCATAGTTGAGATTCAAAATTTTTACCATCGAAAAGTAGATTGGCTTTCGGATAAAACTTTCTTTCACAAATGTACATGCCGAAGATTCCGGATTATTCGATTGATCTTATACACGTATACATATCACTTAATTAGCAATTTGACATGGGAAATTACACAAAATATCATTCAGAATCTTCAGTGAATAGTGCATGTGTGAACAGTGCACGTAAACAGTGTCTGAATTCTCTTATCAGTCAATTCTCAAAATTTTGATCATCCAATGGACAAATTATCAAGCCTAAGGCATGGGCAATCATAAACCTAAGTCACTTCACGTATCAAACTCCAAATTTAAGCCTAAAAGGGGTCCGGGCGTGGGTTCAGTTTGCCTCGAACGAATTTCGACATAAAATCACAAATTCAAATACTCAATTGATAAATTAACAAGCCCAAGTCATGAGTAGTCATATCCTAGTCCCAAATTGAGCAAAAGCCCCGAAAATTCATGGGTATCGTGTTTAGGCATGAGGGTTAGGGTTTTTCTTGTCCGAAAACACGTCAAACCTACAAATTTGGGCACCAAATTTACATATATGCATGCTTAGGTCTTGGGAGCTACAAAATATAAACCAAACTGAGTATCGGAATGAGGATACCTAAATAAAATAAGACAAATGTGCAAGAAAATGAAAGATGAGAGTATGAGTGCACATGCCTTGATCCGATCTATCACCTTTCTAACATGCTCTTGAATGGATTTAGACTCGTGGACCTTGGATTTCTCCTTCTCTGTCTATCATCTCGTGCTCTCTCTCTCTCTTGGTCTCCAAAATGCCAAAAAATAACACGCTGGAACCCTCACGCGATATTTATATCACGGCATGCACCTGCCAGGCGCTCGACCGCCCGACGGGTGCAGGGCATTCTATTTTAGGCGTCGGCTCGAGCACCCGGCAGGACCAAGACATTCTATTTTCTACACCGACTATCACGCTCAAGTGCACCACAGGCGCTATATTGCTAGCCGAACACTAGTAAGTAGTAGCCCACTTTCATCTGATTTTTACTTCTGATACATATTCTTTTGCATACATTAAGCTTAGTCTTGATCATTATAACATTAATTACTTCCTAATTATCGTATTTTATAAATCGGGACCTCACAATAGCATTGTACATGGAAGGTAGGTCAACGACCAGAAAGGTGAGTGTATGACTCGCCATTCTGGGGTACGTTCTAGGGTGACCTCTAACTATTTTGTTCTTTGGACAGCTATAGGCTTGTTGTCTAGGCTATATAGTGGCCCTTCGGCAAATTTCAATTGATTCTTTTTAAGCCCAAGTTTAAAGAAAGTATAGTGATAGAGTAAATCCTTGGAGCTTCCATTATCAATGAAAACTCATTTCTATTGGTATTCTACGGTACCGTTTGAAACAAGTGTAGATACAACAAGATGATCAACATGTGGGGAAATTATATGATTCATATCACTATCACTAAAGCTAATGATATTCTCTTCCACTCTCTCTTCTGCTCAGCTTGCTAGTCCTTGTGATCTGCTTGGGTCTTGGCTGGCCGGATCATGATCACGTTGACCATACTAGCCGTGACCCAATTCCATGGCTAGGACAAATCCGATCCTTCCCTGCTTGAGGTGCCGGCACTCTACCTAGGGTTCCTGATTAACCTGGTGAGATGGTCCCTCCGAATGAGCTCCTCAATCTCCCCCTGGAGCATCTAACAATCCTCCGTGGTGTGACCCGGAGATCAATGGAAATTGTAGTATTTAGATGAATTTCTTCCATTTATGTTCTTCAGTGGCTTTGGCCACTTGAGGAACTTCTCCCCATGGATCTGCATGAGGATATTAGATCGTGTATCGGTTAAAGGAGTCAGGTTGATTAGCCCATACTCCTTACAGTCCTGTGCTACTTCCGGTGGGGATTATCGCCACCACCGTTCTTCCTCTTTCCCTCGGCCGAGAAAGAGCGAGGCTGATCGGTCCTCTCAGAATACTTCACCTCATTGGCTTCTTCGGTAGCTGCATGGGCCCTGGTGATTAATTACACTTTCCGGAAGGTCTGCAGATTCTTGTGGGCTAGGTGTTAGAAGAAGTCACCATACATCAAGGCAGAGATGAAACTTCCAAGCTTCATCTCCTCGATGAACGTGGGAATCCTTCTGGCCTCTGCGGCAAAGCGCTCCAGGAACTTTCTTGAGTTCTTTACCTGTCTGTGCTTGATGTCGCAGAGATGCCACAACTACTTCTCTTCCCGGCAGCTGGAAGCGTACTGAGTTAGGAAGAGATCAGTGAGCCCACGAAAGCTTCGGACTAAGTTTGATGGGAGCCGGTGGAACTAGATCTGGGCATCTCCCATCAAAGTGAGAGGAAAGCATTGGCACATTGCCAAATCTTCCAAGCCCTAGAGACTCGGATGGGTGCGGAGAGATCCAGGTGATCCATGTGATCAGTGCTCCCATCATAAGAATCTAATGCTTGCATTTTGAACTTGGCCGGCAATTGATGGTTTAAGATCTCAGTAATGAAGGGACATCTCTCCAGATTAGTGGCGTGTTCATCGTCATCTTTGAACACACAGTTCCAGATCTTCTCAAATTTTACCTCCACTCGGGAGGTGTTTCCAGATCACTTGGAGTTGAGGTATGTCCTCAACTCTATTCTTTTAGTAGTGCGGCGTGTACTCGGCCAGCTACTGTCCCTGGTGAATCGAATGATCATGGAGGCTCCCTCCTGAGCCTGAGGCCTTTGCTCTTCTCAGGAATATTGAGGATTCCTCCGCTCTAGACTCTCATCTGGAGTCCTGTTGTCCAAGCGCCCTTCAAGCCTTAGACGGCTCTAGGTGTAGGAGGCCTCGAGAGCATAAGAGTTGTTTGGCCTTAGAGCCTTCTTGGCCGGCTTCTTCTTCCTCTAGCCTCCTCTCTTGGAGGCTAGAATAGGAACTGATGAGGGCAGAGCCCCCCCATTTCTTCTTACCCTTGCGGGTGTAGAGCTTCTGGACCATTCTAAACATATTACACATTTGATCTGCCAGGTTTTAGAAGAATGGTCCGGGTGCCCCTGCAACCAGGTTACTAGTAGAGTGGTCCTTGTCATGGGAGGTAGCATCACTAGCAGGCATGCTAGCTTAGGCTCTGGTGTTCACCATTTTGATTGATGGTACTAACTCTAAAGATGAGAGTGGTTGTGAAGATGAAAGTGGTCAGCTTTTCGTTAGCTTCCCATAGATAGCGCCAATGATGCATCCTAAATCCAAACTTGAATAAATTTGGGACAAGTAGTTTGTCAGGTTTCGGTCTCTATTTGCTGAGCTTTGGGTCCCACATACCACAACTTCAAACAAGAGGTCAGATGATGGCGAGATTTGATCTCACCGAAAATACTCCGATACTCAAGTCAATAATTGGCCTTCTGAAATTAGAAGGTGGATGCAATTGATGCATAAATAGATGTAAGGAGTGTGTTTATAAGTGGGAGTGCACTCGTAGAATGAGTGGCATTTGTAGTTGCTCATGAGGAGCAGTTTCTTTGAGTACTAAGTTCACTGGGAACTAGTATTAGAGAGAGTGTGAGCATAGGATGCTCGAGAGAGTAGGAGAGCTTCTGAGAACTTTGTAATTGCTTGAGAGCTTTTGTGGGCAAGAGAAGGCGTGATCAAAAGTGTCAGCTTCCACGGCCGTTTATAGCCCAGGCCATGAAATGCCTTCCTTATGAAGAGGGGCTTGATACCCGTGCTCTGCTGGGAATCATTGCCTTTCTTGCGTAGACATGAGTGCCTTTCTAGTTGTAACGGTCAAAGAGGCTAATCTCCTTCCTTCTATTTTTTGTAACGGTTAGGGTTTCTAGCAAACCATGTATAGATTTTGATGCCTTCCTCCCTAGATATGCTTTGATTTTGGAGGTGATCGTTACAGTGAATATTACCTTCTCTAGAGATGCAAAAAATTTGGGTAGATGACCGTTGCGGCTTGAGGATGGACAAGTGGACCAATCTATGCTTGGGTTGTGCGCGTACTGGGCCTCAACCGATCTACTGGCTGCTTTTTTGGTTAACAAAAGTGTGGACCTTCCTGAGCTCAAATGGGCTATCCTGGTCTTGGGACTTTGTTGGCTCACTCGCTTTTTGGATGATCAATGGCAGCGTTAACCGTCAAGATAGAAATAGGCCACTGAGCATTTGGGTCGTTTCCTCTTTTGGGCCAACTCTGACATTCCCATTACAAGCCCCCCATGCTGGTCGCTGGGGACTCTGGCCTCTTACATGTTCATGATGGGTCACATCTTGCTGGTAACTTTGAGACAGTCTGATGAGTGAACTAGTAGTGGCTCTTGGTCTGTTAACTGCATTGCTCATGATTGTTGACCATAACACCGAAATTCGGAGAGCAAAGTTGGAGGAGAAGTTGACTGGATTCATTCACCATCCTAATAGGAATCTAGAGAACTAGCTGAAGGGAGTATTTACAAAATTCGTTGACCATCCTGATAAGAATCCAGAGAACTTGCTGAAGGGAGCATTCATTTGTTTCATTGGCCATTCTAGTAAGAATCCAAAGAACTAAGCAGGAAGAGGAGTGTTGACTGAATTAGTTGACATCTAGGTAAGAATCCAGAGAACTAGTGGGGATTGAATTGATGCGCCATCATGCCACCGGATTAGTCAAAAAGTTTGCCACGTGTCAATATACAGTGAATTTGTGATTCCGATAATTAATTTACTAGAAGACCTGATTCGACTGCGTCCTCTCTAGAGAAAACACATGTCAGCAATGATGGGCGCACCTTTTCGATGCGTTGCCCTTCTCCAATGACTGCATTCCTTTATATGATCTGTACATCTGTTCAAATTTTCCACGCTTTACTTCTAAAAATTTCTAAGTCTCTAGTGCTCTTTTTGCTCCCATTTCCGTGGCTCCTTCCGTTCTTGAGATTACTTTCATAATTTCTCCTGGTGAGGTGAGAGAGTTATATGTTGAGTTTAACATCCCACGGAAGATTGTATCCACGATGCCCAGCGAACACGACAAGGCCTACTTCCCTCCTAGGGGTCACATTGATGTATATGAGGCCCACCTAAGGAGTGGGCAATGCCTCCCTGTACTAGAGGAGTTGCTCACCATCTTTGCAACACTCAGAGTTCCTATCGCACGGCTCTATGCCAATGCCGTGCAGTACCTTTTCTCACTGTGCATCTTCCTTTGTCACTATTCATGGTGGCTAACGGCAGAGACAGTTAGGGTGAAGTTTCAATTCACCCAAAATGGGGACTGGATCTCCGTGTCCCCCAGAGATCTTCACATTATATATGCCATATATGATTCTCTGAAGAACTGAAAGGACCACTTCTTCTTTGGGCACATTGATGATACATGGCCTTTGTCCCAGGATTGGGGCAAGGTTCCCAATGCTCTCACCGGGATGCTCAAGAAAGAGGAGGTGGCTGCTGTGGAACCACTATTGCAGCTAGTGAGGGACCATGTCTTCGAGTTTAGAAGAGATCACCTGGTTTCTAAGGAGGAAACCAAGAAAACGCGTTAGGGACCTCCTTCTTTAGTCCAGAAGGTCAGACCACCACCACCAGCGACCTCACACCACAAAAGGAAAGCCAGCGCTATCACCATTGATGCGGCTGGTGCACTTTCCACCGATGATGCTCCCAGAATTCTAAGGCAAAAGTGGGTCACAACAATAGTGCCTTCTTTGTCATCTTCCACAGTGCCAAACTAAATAGCAGTCGGATGACTCGTTTGAGCCAGAGAGTGCTCTGGTAGATGCTACAATGGAGGAGTATGAGGCCATGCTGCACGCTGCTGCAAGTGGCGTTGTTGCTGTGCTATCGTAGTAGAAGGACTTGGAAAAGCAATTGGAGCCGCCTACGAAGCTATAGCTAAGCTAGAGGAGCCAACCATGGAGTCATCTTCTGCGCCTAATAAGTCAGCCACTGGAGAGCTTTTTGAGGCAGTTGACATTAGTGCTAAGTTGGCAGAGGAGATTGCTGCTAAGGCTTCAGTGGAGTGTGTCGAGGGGGCTGCCGCCACCAGTCATCCACTATCAGGGCCAAGGTCGTGGAGCAGACCAATAAGGAGGCAACAAAAGGTCTGGCTGATAACTTTTCGAAGCTTCCCTTCTTTTCTTCCTTTGTTGTTGTTGCGTAACTTCTTTGATTTCTGGTAGGAGGAAAAGATTCTAGGCACCGTGAGCAAGGGATTGCATCAGCAGGACATGGTGGCCTTGGACCGTAAAGAAGAGATCACCTAGTTTGAGGAGGAGATGGACCTACTAAGGGCCCAGCACTAGGAGCAGAAGGCCGTTCTCCAGTCTTTGTTTGAACTAAAAGTGAAATCTGTGAGACTGGAACAGGAGGCTACCCAGCCGGTGGGGCATATTGATGAGCTCCTGGAAAAGATAGCTTCATTAGAGAATGAGCTACCTACTTGCATACGTCCACATAAGGTTTCTCAGGCACTGTGGCTATGGTTATGGGAAGGAATTAGCATTAGTCACCGCATTGCCCAGCTAATGGACCCAAATTTTCTCGTTGGTGTCCTTGATCCAGTGAACCGCACTGTCAGGCGACGTGTGAGCCTTGTGGTGCAGCCCTTAAGTGAACAAGGGCCACCCCCGCCTCCTCCTAGGAGCTCTACTCCTTAGTAGAGATTTTGTATCCCTTTCTTTTCTATTTTTTGATGTAACTGTAAATACAACTTTGTCGTTAATAAAACAATCATTTCTTGACATGTTGCGTTCCATGATGTTGCTTTCATTAACTGTCCCATTAGTTTCTTGTTCTTTATATCAACTAGCTTGCTTGGTGTACCTTGCACAAGTTAGCCGTCTATCTCGCAACATTAGAGACGTTTGTTGTGCTTTCATATGGACCTAAGTCCTTGAGGAGACATCAGGGTGAATCCTGATATCGTATCAAGCTAGTTTTATACTCAAGCATGGGTTGAGGCTTGGGTGGCGCAGCCCATGTATGATCTTGGGCAGCCAGCTGTTGGATGGAGCACTTTGCTCCTAAGGTGTGGACCGTCGCAGACTGACAGCGCTAACTCCTATTGGACGGGGTCATCACGCATGCCATTTAAGCCCCCTAAGGTTTAGAATTAGACCGTGAATGGGCCACTTAGATGACCAAGGTTTAATTCAACGGCTTATGGGCTACTTAGATAACGAGGGTCTAATTCGATAACTTACAGGCCGCCTGGATGACTAGAGTTTAGTTCGACTAGTTACGGGTGACCTGGATGACTAGGGTTTAATTATAAATGGGTAAAAATCCGCCCAACTTAGAGGTAGTCTAGGTCATTTATTTTGTATAACTTGCAAGCAGGCATTTACAAGGAAAAGAAAAAGAAAGAAAAGAGATATAGGGCACAATGCAAATGGAAAGGAATTTTCTTTTATTAATGACAATATATGTTACAAACATGCTCATGTCAAACAGATCACCTACCTGGGTCTTCACTTGAAGTAACATTTTAAGTGGACCGCGTTCTATGTCTGTGAGACCAACTTGTCATTCTGAGTTCAGAGTTTGGATACTCCATCCTCAAAATGGATGAGACTAAAAACGGGACATCCCAATTCGGGAAAGGCTTATTCCGATTGGTGGTCTTACTTGTAGCCTTTATGCTTCGCAAGACCAGGTCTCTAACTTCAAATTGCCATGCTTTCACTTTCTTGTTGTAATTGTGGGTGACTCGTTGTTGGTAGGCTGCTATCCGCATCTTGGCTGTGTTGTGGGCTTCATCCAGCAAGTGTAGGTGTTCCCTAATCTTCCGGGAGTTATCAAATGGATTGAAGGCTTTGCCCTAAGACTTGGGAGCCCGATCTCAACTAGAATCACCGCTTCAGTCCCATAGCAGAGACTGAAGGGTGTCTCCCGAGTTGGTTCCTTTGAGTCGTCTAGTATGACCATAAGAGGGAGGGTAGCTCATTGATCTAAGAGCCCCCTACATCCTCCAACTTGGTCTTCAAACTGTGGAGTAGTGTATGGTTAGTGACCTCCACCTACCTGTTTGCCTGGGGGTATGCTACCGAAGTATGAACCAATCTAATGCCAAGACTGATGCAATACTTGGTGAAGTACTTCTCCGAGAATTGGGTTCCGTTGTCAATTACAATGACCTCGGGAATACCAAATCTTCTCACTATGCTTTGGCAGACGAATTCCAAGACATTGTGCTCGGTGGTCTTAGCCAGCGGGGCGGGTTCAATCCATTTGGTGAAATAGTCTATAACTGCGATGATGAACTACCTTTGCTCAGTCGTGATGGGAAAAACGTCAAGAATATTGAGCCCCCATTGTGCAAAAGGCCAAGGAGCTTGGAGGAATCTCAGCTCCGTGGGTGGCCGATGGTGAATATTGCCATGGAACTGACAATTCTCGCACTTCTTTATGAACTCTGGGGCGTCTTTCTTCATTGTAGGCCAGTAGTATCCCAAGCCCATGACTTTGAATGCTATGTTCTTGCCACCAATGTGTGACCAACAAATCCCGAGGTGGACTTCGCTCAAGGGATAGTTAACCCCCTAGGGAGTAAGACACCAGAGGTACGGAGTTGAGTATCCACAGTGATAGAGCCGTCCGTTGACCATGGTGTACTAGCTGGCGATCTTATTGTTCCACTTAACTTCATCCACGTTCTTTGATAGTGCTCCATCTGCTAGATATCTCCAATAAGGTTCATCCAGTTTTCAGTGTCAAAGACTTACATCGCTTCCTGTTCCTATATACTGGGAGCACTCAAGACTTCTCTCCTGTCCCTTGAGTACTGTTGTGGGTTTTTGACCACTGTTGCTCTAACAAGTTGGTCGGCTTTTCAGTTCTCATTCTGGGGTCATGGACCAGGCTTAGGTTGTCAAATCTCCGGATTGCATCCTTTGCCTTGGCCAGCTATTTGGCCAAGAGAAGGTTAAACACCTCGGAACTCCCGTTGACTTGGTTAACAACTAGCTTTGAGTCGCTGTAGACGAATAACCACCTAGCTGAGCACTCTTTGCCTAGTTGTAATCCAGCTAACAGGGCTTTGTACTCGGTAACATTTTTGGTGGCCAAAAAATTGAGTTTAAGGAAGTATTTCACCTCAAACGTATCTAGGGTCTTTAGAACCACTCAGGCTCCACTGCCTAAGTTCGTAGACAAACCGTCCATCTTGAGAACCCATTTCGGCTCCTCTGGGTGGTGATTCGCATCCTTTGTGGGGTGCTCATCGATGATGGGGTTCATGGTCTCAACGATGAAGTCCACCAGGGCCTGCCCCTTGATAGCTGGCCTGGGTCAGAATTTAATGTCGAACTCTCTTAACTCGATCACCCACTTAACCAGTCGGCCGGATACATCAAGCTTCTGGAGGATACACTTCAGTGGCTAGTCGATCAGAATGACCATCGATGAGCCTGAAAATATGGTCTCAGCTGTCGGGCTGAGAAGACAAGTGCCAAAGTTATCTTCTCAACGTGCGGGTAGCATGTCTTTGCACCGGTCAATATTTTGCTCACATAGTAGACCGTCTAATGAGAGTCAAAGTCCTGGTATATGAGGACGGGGCTAAGAGCCACCTCTGATACTGCCAAGTAGAGTTACAGCTCTTCTTTGTCCCTGGGTGACGTTAGCAACAGTAGATTGGCCAAGTACTGCTTCAACTCATCAAAGGCTACCTGGTACTCCGCAGTTCACTTAAAACCATTTGCTTTAGTCCCCCTCAAAACCTTAAAGAAAGGCTAATACTTGTCCCCCGACTTTGCAAATAAGTAGGCAGTGCTGCTAGTCGCCCGATTAGCCTCTGATCATCCTTGACGCTCCGTGGCGGAGACATGTTCATGAGGGCTTTGATCTTCTTTGGGTTTGCTTCGATCTCTCACTGAGAGATGATGAAACTCAGGAATTTCCCAGATGACACTCTGAACACACACTTTAAAGGATTCAACTTCATCTGGTGTGTACGGAGTACCTCGAAGGACTTAGCCAAATTGTGACTATGGTCGCTGGTGGTCTTGCTCTTGGTGAGCATGTTATCAACGTAGACCTCCATATTGCGGCCGATCTGCTTCTCGAACATCTTGTTCATGAGCCTTTGATAAGTGGAACTTGCGTTCTTTAAACTAAAAGGCATGACCATATAACAGTAGATGCCATGGTCGATCATTAACGAGGTGTGCTCATCGTCCTCGAGGCTCATCCGAATCTGGTTGTAGCCCGAGTATGTGTCCATGAAACTCAGCAGCTCGTGTCCAAAAGTCGAGTCCACCAACAAGTTAATCCTGGGTAAAGGAAAGCTGCCTTTTGGGCAGGCATTATTGACGTCGGTGAAGTTAACACACATCCCCCATTTCCCGTTGCTTTTCTTTACTAGGACAACGTTGGAGTGTCAATTCAGGTATTAGACTTCTATGATGAAGCCGACATCTAGAAGCTTCTTCACCTCTTCCCGGATGGCTACGAGCTTCTCCACTGGTGGTTCCTCCGCTTCAGCCTGATGGGCTTACACTTGGGATCGAGGCCCAGCTTGTAGACCATCACTTTGATCGAAATTTCAAGCATATCAGCGGGTGTCCATGCAAAGATATCAACGTTCTGTCTCAAGAACGCTATCAGCTCATCACGCAGTGGTCCGACTAGTGAGTCCCCAATCTACACACACCTCTCCGGGTCCTCCAGATTCAGTGGCAGTAGGTCGGTGGCCTCGCCGGACTACACCTGCTACAAGGTTGCTTCGTCTCGATGGTCCAGTTCTCTTGTAAGTCGTTTCGCTGCTCCCTGGTGCAATCTGGGACATATGACATGTTTGCCCAATTATTTGGTCACCCAGTACTTTACCGATACCGCATGCTGTTGGAAACTTTATTTTTAAATGCAATATTGAGGTGACGGCTCCGAATGCTGCTAGACACGGCCAGCCTAAGATAGCGTTTTATACAGAAGGTAAGTCAACGATGAGCTCCTCTAGATTAGATGGCCCCTCCGGATGAGCTCTTTAATCTCCCGACTGGAGAATCTTGCAATCCTCCGTGGTGTGACCTGGAGATCGATGGAGATCGCAATACTTAGTTGGATTTCCTTCCTCTGTATTCTTCAGTGGCTTTAGCCACTTGAGGAACTTCTACCCACGGTTCTGCATGAAGACATTGGACCGTCTATTGGTCAGAGGAGTCAGGTTGATTGGCCCATACTCCTTACGGTCCAGTATTTCGGTCCTGTGCTGCTTTCAGAAGGGATTATCACCGCCACCTTTCTTTCCCTTTTCCTCGGCCGGGAAAGAGCGAGGATGGTTGGTCCTATCAGGACGCTTCACCTTGTTGGCCTCTTCGATGGCTACGTTGGTCCTGGTGATGGACTCCGCTTCTCGAGAGGTTTACGGATTCTTGTGAACTAGGTGCCTGAAGAAGTCATCGTACGTCAGGACAAAGATGAGACTGCCAAGCTTCATCTCCTCGGTGAGCCTAGGAATACTTCTGGCCTCTGCTGCAAAGCACTCCAGGAACTTCCTTGGGTTCTCTCCCTATCTCTGCTTGATGTGGGAGAGATGCCACAGCTGCTTTACTTCCTAGCAGTTGGAAGCATACTGAGATCGAAGAGATTAGTGAGCCCACAAAAGCTTCAGATTGAATTTGATGGGAGCCGGAAGAACCAGATCCAAGTGTCTCCCTTCAAAGTGAGAGAGAAGCACCAGCACATTGTCAAATCTTCCAAGCCCTAGAGACTCAGATGGGTGAGGAAGTGATCCATGGGATCAACACCTGCATCGTAAGAATCCAATACTGACATTTTGAACTTAGCCGACAATGGACGGTTCAAGATCTCACCAGTGAAGGGAGATCGCTCCAGATCAGTGACATGGTCATCGTCATCTTTGAACACGCGGTTCAAGATCTTCTTAACTTTTGCCAACACTTAGGAGGTGTTTCCAAATCTCTTGGAGTTGAGGTATGTCATCAACTCTATTCTTTCAGCAGTGCGACATGTAGTCGGCTGGCTACTGCCGCTGGTAGATCGGATGATCCTGGAGGCTCCCTCCTGAGCCTAAGGCCTTGGCTCTTCTCGAGGGTATCGAGGATTCCTCCTCTCTAGACTCTCATTCGGAGTCCTGTTACCCAAGCGCCCTTCAAGCCTTAGATGACCCTGGGTGTTGGAGGCCTCCGGAGCATGAGAGTTATCTGGCCTCATAGCCTTCTTGGCGAGCTTCTTCTTCCTCTGGCCTCCTCTCCTAGAGGTTGGAACGGGAATTGAGGAGGGTGGAGCCCCCTACTTCTTCTTGCTAAGACGGGTGTAGTGCATTTGGAGCATTCTGGACATATTGCTCATCTGATCCGCTAGGTTTTGGAAGAATGATATGGGTGCCCCTCCAACTAGGTTAGTAGCAAAGTGGTCCTAGTCAGGGGAGGCAGCGTCTCTAGCGGGCACTCTACCTTGGGCTCTGGTGTTCGCTATTTTGATTGATAGTACAAACTCTGAAGATGAGAGTGGTTGTGAAGATGAAAGTGGTCGGCTTTTTATTAGCTTCTCATAGACAATGCCAATAATGCATCTAGATCCAAGTTTGAACAAATTTTGGTCAAGTAGTCCGTCAGATTCCGGTCTCCATTCGCTGAGCTTTGGGTCTTACATACCACAACTTCAAACAAGAGGTTAGGTAACAGCAAAATTTGGTCCCACTGAAAATACTCCGACACTTAAATCAGTAATCGACCTTCTAAAGTTAAAAGGTGGATTCGAGGGATGCAGAAATGGATGCAAAGAGTATGTTTGTAAGTGGGAGTGCACTCGTAGGTTGAGTGGCTTTTGTAGTTTCCCATGATGAGCAGTTTCTCTAAGTACTAAGTTCCCTGGAAAATAATAATTGAAAGAGAGTGAGCATCGGATGCTCAAGAGAGTAGGAGAGCTTCTGAGAGCTTTGTAATTGCTTGAGAGCTTTTGTGTGCAAGAGAAAGCATGATCGAAAGTGTTAGCTTCCATGGCCTTTTATAACCATTGCCACGGGATGCCTTCCTTGCGTAGAGGGGCTTGATACCCGCGCTTTGTTGAGGATAGTTATCTTTCCTACGTAGGGATGAGCGCCTTTCTGGCTGTAGCTGTCAAAGAGGCTGATCTCCTTTCTTCTGTATTTTGTAACCGTTAGAGTTTCCAACAGACTGTGCGTAGATTCTAGAGCCTTCCTCCTGGGATATGTTTCGATTCTTGAGGTGGCCGTTACAATGAAGATTGTCTTCTCTGGAGATGCGAAAAATTAGGGTAAATGACCGTTGTAGCTTGAGGACGGACACGTGGGCCAATCTAAACTTGGGCCACGTGAGTCCTAGGCCTCAGCCGATCTACTAGTTGCTTTTTTGGTCAACGGAAAAGTGGACCTTCCTGGGCTCAAATGGGCTATCCTTGTCTTGAGCCTCTGCTAGCTCACTTGTTTTTTGGATGGTCAACGTTAGCATTGTCCGCCCAGACAGAAATAGGCCATTGAGCATTTGGGCTGTTTCCGCATTTGGGCCAACATGTTACTAGTGTTCCCATCATATAGTATTATCGTTGTTAAAAATATATCATCTACATATATTTTTAACATATTAGAAATTAAAAATATAGATAAGGCTATAAAAATTAGGCATTATTAGACATATAAGTTTGTAATGAATTTTTCCACGATTGAATTAAATTTAAGTGTAAGTCATTAGTTTAATAAGTTTAACTTAAACAATTGAGTCCACACTTCCGATAAAGCTATAGTAAATGGAAAGTGAGTATAATTTATTAATAAAATTGAGTCATATGTCATTTTATATGATATATTATTGTTGAGAATCATATTAAATATACAATTTACTATTGTACAATACATAATTTTTTTTGTAAATTTTAGTAACTATAAACTAAGTTATTATAAAATAAGCTCAATTAGTCAAGTTATTATAGCTGAATATAAATAAATTTATCGAACAATTTAATAATTAATAATTTTTACCATATGTAAAATGGTTCAAAGTTCAAAATAACTACTAATAAGTATTAACTTGTTAAAATTTTTACCTTTTTACACATAAATAGATGAACACAGTTTTCTAAAATACTATGAACAAAAAGTTGAAGGGGATGCCAGTAACGAGCTGGTCCACGAAGGAGGAAACGACCCAAATTCATAACGGCCCAATTCAACTGAGACTGTCAATGCTACCGTGGACCGAATAAAGAGAAAGTGGGCTGGCGGAGGCCCAAGAGCAGGACGGCCCACTGAAGCCAAGAACGGTCCACGCTTCCGTTTACCAGAGAGGTGGCCAGCAGACTGGTTGGAGCCCAAGATGTATGCGGCCCAAGTACTAATTGGTCCACGTATCTATCTCAGAGCCATAATAGTCATCTGCTCTAATTTCCCGCATCTCCAAGAAGCCAAGCTCCATTATAACGGTCACATCCAGAATCAGTGCGCATTCTGGAAGGAATGTGCCAAAATTTGTGCGATGTCTGCTGGAAATCATAGTAGTTACAAAACACAAAAGGAAAGAGATTAATCTCTTAGCTAGAAAGGCACTCACTCCTATGCCAAGGAAGGCAACAATCCTTAGCAGAGTACGGGCATCCAGCCCTTCTACGTAAGGAAGGCAGCCCAGGGCCATGGCTATAAAAGGCCATAGAAGCTCCCTTCAAAGGCACGCTCTTGCATACACTCCCAAATGCCTGCAAAAAACCTTCGAGTAATCTTAAGCGTTTAGAAGTTCTCTAACTCTCTCAAGCCTTCAAGCACTCTCTCTTTCAGCTACCAGTTCCCAACAAACTCTGTACTGAGAGGTCTTGCTCCTCATGGGCAACCACATAAGTTACTCATCCCATGAGTGCATTCCCACCTACATAAGAAGTCATCAGCATTTATACTGCATCCACCTTTTCATTTAAAAGACCGATTACTAACTTGAACATCAGAATATTTTCGGTGGGACCAAATTCTACTGCCACCTGACCTCTTGTTTGAAATTGTGGTGTGTAGGACTCAAAGCTAAGTGAACCGAGACTGGAATCCACTGACAGACCATTCGACCCGAATCTGTTCAAGCTTGGATCCATGATATATTATTGGCGCCGTCTGTGGAAAGCTAACAAAAAGCTGACCACTTTTATCTCTACGAACACTTTCTTCTACAAAGTCAATACCATAAGATAGAATTGTGAACTCCATAGCCTAAGCTAGCGTTCCAGCTAGAGATGCTGCTTCTCCAGACCAGGACCACTCTGCTGGTAACCTAACTTGAGGGGCACCCACACCATTTCTCCAAAACCTAGCAGAGCAGATGAACAATATGAAAAAAATACTCCTGATACTTTGTACTTGCTTGGGCAAGAAGAAGCAGGAGGCTCCTCCCTCCATAGCTCTTGCCCAGATCTCCAGGAGAGGAGGCCAAAGGAAGAAGAAGTTGGCCAAGAAAGCAACAAGGTCGACTAACTTTCATGCTCTAGAGGCCTCCAATGCCCAACACTATCCCAAGCTTGAGGGGTGCTTGGGCAATAGGACTCCGGAGGCGAGTGTAGAAAGAAGGAACCTCCGATACACTCGGGATGAGCCAAGGCCTCAGGCTCAGGAAGGAGCCTCCCGGAATGAATTATCCGTCAATGGCAGTAGCCAACCAGTAACACACCACAATGTCGAAAGAATAGAGTTAAGGACTTATCTTAACTCTAAGAGATTTGGGAACGCCTCCCAAGTGGAGGTGAAAGTTGACAAGATCTAAAACCTTGTGTTCAAGGATGACAATGAACATGCCACAGATCTAGAAAGATCTCCCTTCGCTGCTGAGATCTTGAACTGCCCATTGCTGGCTAAGTTCAAGATGACGACACTGGATTCTTACAATGGGAGCACTGATCCCATGGATTGCCTGGATCACTTTCGCACCCATCTGAGTCTCTAGGGCCTGGAGGATTCGACAATATGCCAATGCTTTCCACTCACCTTGAAGGAAGACACTCGAATTGGGTTCCACCGGCTCCCATCAAACTCAATCCGGAACTTCCAAGAGCTTACTAACCTCTTCTTGGCCCAGTATCCTTCTAGCTGCCGAGAAGAGAAGCAGCGATGGCATTTCTCCCACATCAAGCAAGAGACAGGGAGAGAATCTAAGGAAGTTCCTGGAGCACTTTGTAGCGGAGGCCAGGAGGATCCCTAGGCTCACAGAGGAGATGAAACTTGGCGCTTTCATCTTCACCCTGAAGCACGGAGACTTCTTCAAGCACTTGGCCCATAAAAACCCACAAACCTTCCGAAAGTGGAGTCTTTCACCAGGGCCTATGAAACAGGAGGCTAATGAGATGAAATGTCCCAGAGGACCGACCAACTCGCTTTTTTTCAACCAATAGAAAGAGGAAGAACGGTGGAGACGACAATCCTGCTTGAAAGTAGCATAGGACTGGAGCAATCGACCGCAAGGAGTGCAAGCCAATCAACCTAACTCCTCTCAACGATACATGGGCCAACGTCCTCATGCAGATCCGTAGTAAAAAGTTTCTTAAATGGCCGAAACCACTGAAGAACATAGAAGGAGGGAATCTAACTAAATACTATGATTTCTATCGATCTCCGGGATACACCACGGAGGATTGCAAGATGCTCCAGTGGGAGATTAAGGAGCTCATCTGGAGGGGCCATCTCACCAGGTTTATCAGGAACCCTAGGCAAAGTTTTGGCACCTCAGGCGGGAAAGGACCAGATCCATCCCAGCCACAAAATAGAATCGCAGCTAGCGTGGTCAACATGATCACAACTAGGCCAGTCAAGATCTAAACAGATCATAAGGAATGGCAAGTTAGGCGAAAGAAGCAGAAGATGGAAGAGAATGTCATTAGCTTTAGCGATAGTGACATGAATCATGTAACTTCCCCACACGCTATCCCCTTATTATATATGCACTCGTTTCAGACGGTACAGTAGATTACCAATTGAAATGAGTTTTCATCAATAATGAAAGCTCTAAGGATTTGTTCCATCTCGATGCTTTTTTTAAACTTGGATTAAAAAAGAACCAGCTGAAACCTGCCAAAGGGCTACTATATGACCTAGACAATGAGCCTGTGGCTGTCCAAGGAACGATACAGTTGGAGGTCACCTTGGGCACATACCCTAGAATGGCGAGTCATACACCCACCTTCTTAGTTGTCGGCCTGCCCTCCGTGTATGACGCTATCTTAGGTGGGCTATGCCTAGCAGCATTCAAAGCTGTCACTTCAATACCACATTTAAAAATGACATTTCCAACAGCATGTGATATCGATGAAGTGCTGGGTGACCAAGTGACTTGGCGGACATGTTACATGTCCCAGATTGCACCAAGCAACAATGACTGGCCTACAGGAGATCTAGACCGAGATAAGACAACCTTTTAGCAGGTGCAATCCGGCGAGGCAGCCGACCTAGTACCACTAAATCTGGAGGACCTAGAGAGGTGTGTGCAGATTGGAGGCTCACCCGCAGGACCACTACGTGACAAGTTGATAGAATTTTTAAGACAGAATGCTAACGTGTTCGCATGGACACCAGCTGACATGCTTGGAATTCTGGCCAGAGCAATTGTCCACAATTTGGGCCTCGATCCCAACCGTAAGCCCATCAGGAAAAAGCGAAGGAACTAGTCCGTAGAAAAGCTCGACGCCATCCGGGAAGAAGTGAAGAAGCTTTTGGACGCTGGCTTCATTAGAGAAGTCTAATACCCATATTGACTCTCCAATATCGTCTTGGTAAAGAAAAGCAACGGGAAAGGGTAAATGTGTGTAGACTTCACCGATGTCAATAAAGCCTGCCCAAAAGACAGCTTCCCTTTACCAAGGATTGACCTTTGGTGGACTCAACTTCTGGAGACGAGCTACTGAGCTTCATGGATGTATACTCGAGCTACAACCAGATCCTGATAAGCCCAAAAGACGAGGAGCACACCTCGTTCATAACTGATCAAGGCACCTATTGCTATAGGGTCATACCTTTCAGTCTGAAGAACGCAGGTATCACCAACTAAAGGCTCGTGAACAAGATGTTTGAGAAGCAGATCAACCGCAATATGGAGGTCCACGTCGATGATATGCTCGTCAAGAGCAAGACCACCAGCGAACATATTCGTAATCTGGCTTAATCCTTCGAGGTACTCCTCACGCACCAGATGAAGTTAAACCCTTCAAAGTGTGTCTTCGGAGTATCATCAGGGAAGTTCCTGGGTTTCATCGTCTCTCAGTGAGGGATCGAAGCAAACCCTCATGGACATGTTTCCACAGCGGAGTGTCAACGATATCCAGAGGCTAACTGGACAACTGGTAGCATTGTCCCACTTCATGACAAAGTCAAGGGACAAGTATCAGCCTTTCTTTAAGGCTTTGAGGGGGACTAAAGAAAACAACTTCCAATAAACTACAGATTACCAAGCAGCCTTCGATGAGTTGAAGCGGTACTTGACCAGTCTGTCGTTGCTAACGTCACCCAGGGACGAAGAAGTGCTATACCTCTAATTGGTGGTGTCAAATGTGGCTCTCAGCTCTGTTCTCATTTTCCAGGACTCTGACTCTCAGCGGCTGGTCTATTACGTGAGCAAGACATTAACCAACACAAAGAAACGATACCCACGGGCTGAGAAGCTAGCTGTGGCACTTGACTTCTCTACCCGTAATCTGAAACCGTATTTCCAGGCCATCGTGTGGTTGTTCTGACCAACCAACCACTGAACGAAATCCTCTAGAAACCTGACATTTTTGGACAACTAGTTAAGTGGGCTATCGAGATGAGAGAGTTCAACATTGAATTCAAGCCTGGGCTAGCCACCCAGGGGAAAACCCTGGAGGATTTTATCGTCGAGACCACGAACCCAGTTGACGATGAGCACCCCACTGAGGACACGGGTCACCACCCAGAGGAGCCAGAATAGGTTGTCAACGTGGATGATTCATCTACGAATTCAGGCAGCGGTGCTACAGTGGTCCTAAGGACCCTAAACGGATTTGAGGTAAAATACTCCATTAAACTTGACTTTTCGGCCACTAATGTGACGAACCGGGTTATTTACCCGAATAACCCTCCGTCAATAAACTAATATAGTTTAATATTTAATAATTTTTGTAGAAAATTGGGCGAGTTCCCGTAAACTTGAACGTTTACCAAAAATACAGGTACCTGTAAGAAACTCTGCACAACATCCACAGATATAATTTTAAAATCATCCGAATCTCACTAAACCTCGGTAGTGGTACCGGTGTCATAACTCGGGTATGACGTCGGCGAGATAAAGATGCCAACTATAGAACCCAAGCATAACCACAAACATAATCAAGGGAAGCGTTATAATCCATCATACAAAATTCAAAATAGTTTATCCACAAAAACTCCCATGCCATACATAAGCAAACTAGATCCTCGAGATTTCTTCAAAATCCACGTTGTCGATCTTGCTTCTTGGTCCTACTGCTTTCGTCAGCATCGTGGCATTATCATCTCGAAAAGAGAGTGTGCAAGGGTGAGCTTAGCTCTCAAAGAAGTATGATCATATCTCACTATCAAGCTATGGATAATATAACAATGAAAAGGGGTATCATGCAATCAAAATATCATGGAATATGGAAGGGGAGGAACATTCAATTAGCATTCAATTATCATTCAACTTATGTTTTCACATTTTTGCTTTAATCTTTGCGGACTGTGGGCCAGTAGGTCGTACTAGCAAACGATGCGGAGAACGAGGAAAGGATCATGATACTCCACATGATCTAAGGCCGTGAGGGATTATCTTTAACGACCCTCCGTTGGGTCGTGCACATCACATTGTGCCGTATATCGCCCCATTCCCCGGGGTACCCCGTGGCAGTCCTCGTTCTTCCACAATAGTATCCTAAGGCGTGACACTGACCATCACCCGCTCAAACAAGCGACCGGAATACGTGGCCCAAGTATTCTTTGGGTTCATACCAGATGAATGTGTCAAACCGTAGAATACTACCCATCTAAGAGTCCATGGTCCTAGTTTCATGATTCTTCTTTTTCATTTCCATTTGAGGAAAAGTCCACCATATCCATTTTTTCCTCAAGGGGGTTTCATCTCCCCCCCTCACGGGAGGTTTCATCATACATAAATCACCTTGTGAACTTCCCTCCATGTATTTGTTCGGTTCTCACTTTCTTTTGGTACTTAAGCATGTTGTCCACATTTTCATTTATATGCACCTTATCATAATTCATGAGAGGAATTTAGATTTCTTACCTTTTATAGGCCATTCACATCGAGGTCCTCCTGAGCCCATTTTGATACAATCAATGTACAAAATTATAGCATTAAGCTTACATTATACACATTTGGGGACGTGGCGATTCAGACCTTAAAATCAAATTAGCATTATTTGGAGAAGAAAATATAGTAAACTTAGATTTGTCATGAGATTAGGTTTGGTAGTACTGCACTGCCTCAATTTGGAGCTTTATTTAGACAATAAGTCATAGATTCCTTGTCGTCGTGCATGAGTTACGGACTATTTATATTTTGTGTGGGTATTGGAACAATAATACCTGATGAAGAAACGAATAAAAAGCATAAAAGAACAAATAGTGAGTTTGAAAATACTTGCCTCGACGCGTACTATCATTAAAAACTGGCTCTCGGCCAAACTCGGACTTTATACCGTGAGTTTCTCCCTTTCTCTCTCTAGGCTGGCGTTCTCTCTCTCTCTCCTGGCCTGAATGCTTCTGGAAAAGTGTGGGGAACAAATGGAAGGGCGTGAGAAAATCGTAGGCTGGCCGGGTATTTATAATGCTCGGGCCGCTCGAGCGCCTAGAGAGCGTCCAGCGAGCGCCAGAGTATTCTGGAGGCTTCGGGAAAATTCGCCAGGGCGGCTGGCGAGCGCGAGAAGGTTCTGGAAGCACCGCTCGAGCGGGCTTCGAGCGAGCATCGAGCGGGCTAGTTTCTGGTTCACTGGCTCGAGCGGGTGGCGAGCACGCATCGAGCGGGGCAGATTCTTGTTCTGTGGCTCGAGCGAGGCTCGAGCGGTTAGCTTGCCAACGATACTTCAACCTCAATTTTTGAAGATTTTCTCCCAAATTTCTTCCAAGACTCCTATTTAGGTATCCATTATGTTATTTATTATTTTACTGATTGACTTATGAATTCGGAACCTCACAACTCTCCCCTTCTTATAGAAATTTCGTCCTCGAAATTTAACAATGCTGAAAATTGAAAGAATTTTGCATACCTTGAAAGAGATGAGGATACTTTTCCGAACCTCGTCTTCTCTTTCCCATGTTGCCTCTTCACGGAATGGTTCCGCCATAATACTTTAACAAGAGGGATTACCTTTGAGCGCAGAGTTTGTTCCTTGCGGTCAAGAATTTCTATTGGTTCTTCCACATATGATAAGTCCTCATTGATAGCCAATGGACTATAATCAATCACGTGTGTGGGGTCATAAACATATTTTCTTAACATCGAAACATGAAAAACATTATGTACCTCGGCTAGGCTAGGTGGTAATGCCAGTCGATATGCTACTTCGCCAACTCACTCGAGGATCTCAAATGGTCCGATGAAACGTGGTTTTAATTTTCCTTAACACCAAATCTGAAACTCCCTTCCATGGTGCCACCTTAAGGAAAACAAAGTCGCCGACTTCGAATTTGAGCTCGATTCTCCTTTGATCGGCATAACTTTTCAGCCGACTGGGGGCAATCTTTAGTTTTTCAATAACTACTGCAATCTTTTCGATGTTTCACGGATTATATCAGGGGCCTAGCAGCGCCTATCTCCGTCTCTTCCCGGTGTATGGGTGATCGACACTTCCTTCCGTAAAGTGCCTCAAAGGGAGCCATTCCGATACTCGTCCCTAAAACCGTTATTGTAGGCGAACTCGGCTAGTGCTAAGTGATCATCCCAATTTCCTTTGAACTCCAATACCGAAGCTCAAGCATATCTTCTAATATTTGAATCGTCCGCCGATTGTCCATCGGGTTTGAGGATGATAGGCCGTACTAAACTTCAACTCCGTTCCTAATTCACGATGTAAGCTTTCCCAAAATTTAGAAACGAATCGTGGGTCACGATCTGACACAATTGATACCGGCACACCATGAAGTTTAACAATTTCATGAATATAAATTTGTGCTAGTCTATCACGAGAGTAGGTGGTCCGGATGGCGATGAAATGAGCGGACTTTGTCAGTCGATCTACGATAACCCAGATCGCATCATGGTTCCTTGGGGTTCTTGGCAACCCGGACACAAAATCCATCGATATATCTTCCCACTTCCAAGTGGGAATGGGTAAGGGCTGTAATAATCCGGAGGGTTTCTTTCTTTCTGCTTTTAATTGTTGACAAATAAGGCACCGGCCGACGAAGGCAACAATTTCCCTTCGCATATTTCTCCACCAGAACATTTTCCTTAGATCCTGGTACATCTTGTTTACTCCAGGATGGATTGTATATTTAGACCGATGTGCCTCTTTCATTATCTCCTCTTTAAGATCTTTGTCGTCGGGTACACATAACCGTTCCCGAAATCTTAAAATTCCATTAGCGCGTTTATTGAAATCAATACGGGAATCCTTACTGAGGTTGCTGGCAATATCTGTCAAGAACGGGTCCTTCTTTTGTCCTTCCTTGATCCTCTGGAGGATCTCGGGTTGCACTTGTAAGAAGGATACTATCATTCTATTTCCCTTCACGAATCGCCGAATGTCATAGGACTTTAAGCAGTCTAGTATTTCCATCTCCTTGACTTGTAAACTTGCTACAAAACTGGTCCGACGACTCAGGGCATCTGCGACCACATTTGCCTTCCCGTATTTATAAAGTATATCACAATCATAATCTTTAAGAAACTCGATCCATCGTCGTTGCCTCATGTTTAGCTCTTTTTGCGAGAATAAGTACTTGAGGCTTTGATGGTCGGAATATACTAAAAACTTTTCACCATATAGATAATGCCTCCATATTTTTAATGCGAACACTACGGCAGCTAATTCTAGGTCATGAGTCGGGTAATTTTGCTCATGGATTTTTAATTGTCGGGATCCATAAGCTATTACCTTACCCCTTTGCATTAGAACACATCCAAGGCCATACTTAGAGGCGTCGCAATACACCTCAAATCCTCCCGAATTATCAGGAAGGGCTAGAATAGGTGCTGATGTTAAGCAATCTTTTAGTTTCTGAAAGCTTTGATCACACTCGTCGGTCCAGACAAAGCTTACTTCTTTCTTTGTTAGACGAGTGAGGGGTAATGCTATCCGAGAGAAATTTTCCACGAAACGGCGATAATAGCCGCCATCCCTAAAAACTACGAACTCATCACAATGTGGGTCGACTCCAATTGACCATTGCTTCGATTTTCTCGTGGGTCCACCGAGACACCTCCATTATAAATTACATGACCCAAGAATACTACTTTATCCAACCAAAATTCACATTTCTTCAATTTTGCAAACAATTGGTGTTCCCGAAGAGTCTGAAGAACAATCCTCAAATGTTCCTCATGTTCCGTGTGACCCTTAGAATAAATTAAGATATCATCGATAAAGACCACCACAAACTTGTCTAGGTATGGTTGTAAAACCCGATTCATTAGGTCCATGAATACGGCCGGGGCATTGGTCAGCCCGAACGGCATCACAAGGAATTCATAGTGTCCATACCTCGTTCGGAAGGCCGTCTTTGCCACGTCTTCCTGTTTAACACGGAGCTGATGATATCCAGATTGAAGATCAATCTTTGAGAACACCCGTGCTCCTTGTAGTTGGTCGAAAAGATCATCAATCCGTGGTAGCGGGTACTTGTTTTTTATTGTTATTTTATTTAGCTCTCAATAGTCGATGCATAACCTTAAAGACCCATCCTTTTTTCGTACAAATAGGACTGGAGCACCCCATGGAGAAACACTAGGTCTAATGAAACCTAAATCCAGAAGGTCTTGCAATTGTTGTTTTAACTCTTGTAGCTCAGTAGGAGCCATACGGTAGGGTGCTTTTGAAATAGGTGCTGATCCCGGCACGAGATCAATCCCAAATTCAACTTCTCGACGAGGGGGTAGAGTAGTCAATTTATCAGGGAATACATCCTCAAACTCGCACACCACTGGGATGTCTTTAATTGACAATGCATGGCTTTCTTTTACCGTAACATAGGCCAAATAGGCTTGGCATCCACTTTTGAGCATATGACGGGTTTGGAGTGCCGAAATGAAGCTAGACGACTCCACCCGTCTGACTCCTTGAATGTGAAAAGATTCACATCCGGGGATCTCAAAATTAACCTTTTTATGAAAACAGTCAATCGTTGCATGGTTTTTGGACAACCAGTCCATACCCAAAATAACATCGAACCCATGCATATCAAGGAGAATCAAATCAACGTTTAGGGGTAATCCATTTACCTCGACTACGCATCCTGGGTAAGAAACATCAGTAAGAATGGAAGACCCCATGGGTGTGGATACTGCCAAGGTATAGTCAAGGTATACGGGTAAAATTGTAATTTGACGAGCTATTCGAGGGGAAACAAAAGAATGCGTAGACCCGGAATCAAATAATACTGAACAAGGAATTCCACAGATATAGAGCGTACCTTCTACCACGTCGTCTGATGCTTTAGCCTCATTTGCAGATACCGCAAAGGCTTTTCCTTGAATAGTGGGCTTCGAGGCACGAATTGCTGGCGGCCGAGGGCACTCTTTTGCTTTATGTCCTACTTGACCACAGTTAAAACAACCCCCAGTCATTTTAAGACAGGGTCTATTCCCGTGCATCTTCCCGCAATGTTTACATGACCCTACCGAGGCTTGGGAGGATGACGAGTTCTGTCCACTCTTTTGACCAAAACTTAGCTGCTTGGGCTTTTTGGATGGTCCCTCCGAACTTGCCCGTGAATTGGTGCTCATTCCAGCCTTACTCAATGATCTTTTCTTGAAAAGGTCTTCTTTTGCAAGCTCTTGTTCACAAATTAAGGCTCGATCTAATACATCAGCATATGTTGTCAATTTGAAGGGGGCCAATTGCTTGCGGATCTCATCCCGTAAACCCGACAAAAACTTTCTTGCCTTCTTTTCTTCATCATCCACCATATAAGAAGCAAATCGTGACAACTCCGTAAACCTAGCATCATATTGTGCCACAGACTGATTACCTTGTCTTAATCGAAGAAATTCCTCCTCCTTCTGGATACGGAGGCTGGAGGGAAAATATTTTTCCAAAAATGCATCCTCAAACATCTGCCATGAAATTTCTTCCTCCGGAACGCCCAAGGCTCTCTTTTTCATTTGCCACCAATGATGGGCCTCGCCCTCGAGCCGATAAGATGCAAATAATACTCGATCTTCTTCTGGACATCGAATTACAGAAAATACTTTCTTTATTCTTTCTAACCACGTATCTGCTTTTACGGGGTCTGGTTCCCCCAGAAATTTCGAAACCCGTTCTTGAACAAAACGATCATATACAGATGGTCCAGGATTTGCAGGGGCCAGAATTGGAGCAGGAACAGGGTCGAGATTTCGTTGTCCCAAGGCCTCGATAACATCTGCCATTCGGCCCAAAAGATTCATATACTCAGCCTCCCGATCTTGAGGCTGGTTGTTGCCTTGAGATCTTCTACGTCTGGGTGGCATCTTTTACTTCTCGAAACGAAATCATTAATTAGAATCGACTAAAACTTTAATGACTAGGTTCTCTATCCTAAGCTTCCACAAAGGATTCGATTCAGTCCTATGGCATCTCTCTCTCTGATACCAACTGTGATGAACCGGGTTATTTACCCGAATAAGCCCTCCGTCAATAAACTAATATAATCTAATATTTAATAATTTCTGTAGAAAATTGGGCAGAGTTTCCTTTGTAAATTGAAGGTTTACCAAAATACAGGTACCTATAAGAAACTCTGCACAACATCCACAGATATATCACAGGATCTCCGAACCACTAAACCTCAGTAGTGGCACCGGCGTCATAACTCAGGTATGACGTCGGCAGAGATAAAGATGCCAACTATAGAACCCAAGCATAACCACAAACATAACTGCGGAAGCGTTATAATCCTTCATAGAAAATTCAAAATAGTTTATCCACAAAAACTCCCATGCCATACATAAGCAAACTAGATCCTCGAGATTTCTTCAAAATCCACGTTGTCGATCTTGCTTCTTGGTCCTACTCTGTTTCGTCAGGCATCAGGGCATTATCATCTGAAAAGAGAGTGTGCAAGGGTGAGCTTAGCGCTCAGCAAGTATGATCATATCTCACTATCAAGCTATGGATAATATAACAATGAAAAGGGGTATCATGCAATCAAAATATCATGGAATATGGAAGGGGAGGAACATTCAATTAGCATTCAATTATCATTCAACTTATGTTTTCACATTTTTGCTTTAATCTTTGCGGACCAGGGCCAGTAGGTCGTACTAGCAAACGATGCGGGAGAACGAGGAAAGGATCATGATACTCCACATGATCTAAGGCCGTGAGGGATTATCTTTAACGATCCTCCGTTGGGTCGTGCACATCACATTGTGCCGTATATCGCCCCATTCCCTAGGGTACTGTGGCAGTCCTCGTTCTTCCACAATAGTATCCTAAGGCGTGACACGGACCACCACCCGCTCAAACAAGCAGCCGAATACGTGGCCCAAGTATTCTTTGGGTTCATACCAGATGAACGTGTCAAACCGCAGAATACTACCCATCTAAGAGTCCATGGTCCTAGTTTCATGATTCTTCTTTTTTCATTTCCATTTGAAGAAAAGTCCACCATATCCATTTTTTTTTCCGTATCTCCCACCTCACGGGAGGTTTCATCATACATAAATCACCTTGTGAACTTCCCTCCATGTATTTGTTCGGTTCTCACTTTCTTTTGGTACTTAAGCATGTTGTCCACATTTTCATTTATATGCACCTTATCATAATTCATGAGAGGAATTTAGATTTCTTACCATTTATAGGCCATTCACATCGAGGTCCTCCGGAGCCCATTTCGATACAATTAATGTACAAATTCATAGCATTAAGCTTACATTATACACATTTGGGGACGTGGCGATTCAGACTCTAAAATCAAATTAGCATTATTTGGAGAAGAAAATATAGTAAACTCAGATCTGACATGAGATTAGGGTTTGGTAGTACCAGACCGTTCAATTTGGAGCTTTATTTAGACAATAAGTCATAGATTCCTTGGTCAGGCATGAGTTACAGACTATTTATATTTTGTGTGGGTATTGGGACAATAATACCTAATGAAGAACGAATAGAAAAGCATAAAAGAACAAATAGTGAGTATGAAAATACTTGCCTCGACGCGTACTATCATTAAAAACTGGCTCTCGGCCAAACTCGGACTTTATACCGTGAGTTTCTCCCTTTCTCTCTCTAGGCTGGCGTTCTCTCTCTCTCTCTGAATGCTTGCTTCGAAAAGTGTGGGGAACAAATGGAAGGGCGTGAGAAAATCGTAGGCTGGCCGGGTATTTATAATGCTCGGGCCGCCGAGCGCCTAGAGAGCGTCCAAATGAGCGCCGAGTATTCGAGGCTTCGGGAAAATTCGCCAGGGCGGCCGGCGGCGCGAGAAGGTTCAGGCGCCGCTCGAGCGGGCTTCGAGCGAGCATCGAGCGGGCTAGTTTCTGTTCACCGGCTCGAGCGGGTGGCGAGCACGCACGAGCGGGCAGATTCTTGTCCTGTGGCTCGAGCGGGGCTCGAGCGGTTAGCTTGCCAACGATACTTCAACCTAAATTTTTGAAGATTTTCTCCCAAATTTCTTCCAAGACTCCTATTTTGGTATCCATTATGTTATTTATTATTTTACTGATTGACTTATGAATTCGGAACCTCACAACTAACAACGTTGTCGAGTACAAAGCCCTGTTAGCCGGATTTAGGCTAGCTAAAGAGTGCTCAGCGAGGTGGCTAACCGTCTATAGCGACTCAGAACTAGTTGTTAACCAAATCAATAGGAGCTTTGAGGCATGCAACCTTCTCTTGGCCAAATACCTGGCCAAGGTGAAGGATGCCATACGGAGATTTGAAATGCTGAACCTAGTCCACATCCCCAGAATTGAGAACTGAACGGCCGACCAACTTGCTAGAGCAACGGCGGCCAACGATCAAGAACAGTACTCGAGGGATATGATGGAGGTTTTGAGCACTCCCATCATAGAGGAACAGGAAGCAATGCAAGTCTCCGATGCCAAAAACTAGATGACACATTACTAGCAATATCTAGTAGATGGAGCAATGCCAAAGAACATGGACGAAGCCAAGCAAATCAAAAAGACGGCCGGCTAGTACACCATAGTCGATGGATAGCTCTATCGTCATGGATACTCAACTCCGTTCCTATGGTAACTTACTCCCAAGGAGGCCGACTACACTTTGAGTGAAGTCTACCTTGGGATATGTGGATCACACATCGGCGGTAAGAACTTAGTGTTCAAAGTCATGCGTCAGGGATATTACTGGCCTATGATGAAGAAAGACGCCCTGGATTTCTTAAAGATGCGTGAGAATTGCCAACTTCATGGCAATCTTCACCACCAGCCGCCTGCAGAGTTGAGATCCCTCCAAGCTCCTTGGGCTTTCACGCAATGGTGGATCGATATTCTCGGCCCATTTTCCATCACGACTAGGCAAAGGAAGTTCATCATCGCGGGCATTGACTACTTCACCAAATGGGTTGAAGTCGCCCCGCTGGCCAAGATCACCGAGCACAATGCCTTCAAATTCGTCCACCAAAGCATAGTATGCAAATTTTGCATTCTCAACGTCATCGTAACCAACAACAAAACCCAATTCTCAAGAAAACGCATCACAAAGTATTGCACCAATCTCAGCATTAAATTGGTCCATATTTCAGTAGCGTACCCCCAAGCAAATATATAGGTGGAGGTCACCAACCATACACTACTCCACGGTCTGAAGGCCAAGCTGGAGGACGCATGGGGGCTCTTGGGTTGACAAGCTACCCTCTATCCTACGGTCATAGTGGACAACTCCAAAGGAACCAACTCACGAGACACCCTTCAATCTCTACTATAGGACTGAAGCGGTAATTTCGATTAAGATCGGGCTTCCAAGTCTTAGGGTTGAAGCCTTCAACCCACTTGGTAACTTCCAGAAGCTCAGGGAACACCTAGACTTGTTGGAGGAAGCTCATGACATGGTCAGGATACGGACAGTAGCTGTGAGGTTCCGAATTCATAAGTCAATCAGTAAAATAATAAATAACATAATGGATACCTAAATAGGAGTCTTGGAAGAAATTTGGGAGAAAATCTTCAAAAATTGAGGTTGAAGTATCGTTGGCAAGCTAACCGCTCGAGCCCCGCCGAGCCACAGGACAAGAATCTGCCCGCTCGTGCGTGCTCGCCACCCGCTCGAGCCAGGTGAACTGGGAAACTAGCCCGCTCGATGCTCGCTCAAGCCCGCTCGAGCGGCGCTTCTAGAACCTTCTCGCTCGCCAACCGCCTGGCGAATTTTCCCGAAGCCTCGAATACTCGCGCTCGCCGGACGCTCTCTGGCGCTCGAGCTGCCCGAGCATTATAAATACCCGGCCAGCCTACGATTTTCTCACGCCCTTCCATTTGTTCCCCACACTTTTCCGAAGCATTCGGGCCGGGAGAGAGAGAGAACGCCGGCCTAGAGAGAGAAAGGGAGAAACTCACGGTATAAAGTCCGAGTTTGGCCGAGAGCCGATTTTAATGATAGTACGCGTCGAGGCAAGTATTTTCATACTCACTATTTGTTCTTTTATGCTTTTATTCGTTCTTCATCAGGTATTATTGTTCCAATACCCACACAAAATATAAATAGTCCGTAACTCATGCCCCACTACCGGAATCTATGACTTATTGACTAAATAAAGCTCCAAATTGAACCCATCTGTACTACCAAACCCTAATCTCATGACAAATCTAAGTTTACTATACTTTCTTCTCCAAATAATGCTAATTTGATTTTAAGGTCTGAATCGTCACGTCCCCGAATGTGTATAATGTAAGCTTAATGCTATAATTTTGTACATTGATTGTATCAAAATGGGCTCCGGAGGACCTCGATGTGAATGGCCTATAAAAGGTAAGAAATCTAAATTCTTCTCATGAATTATGATAAGGTGCATATAAATGAAAATGTGGACAACATGCTTAAGTACCAAAAGAAAGTGAGAACCGAACAAATACATGGAGGGAAGTTCACAAGGTGATTTATGTACGATGAAACCTCCCAATGGCGGGAGATACGGAAAAAAATGGATATGGTGGACTTTCCCTCAAATGGAAATGAAAATAGAATCAGAATCATGAAACTAGGACCATGGACTTCTAGATGGGTAGTATTCTCTGGTTTGACACGTTCATCTCGGTGGAAACCCGAAGAATACTCTGGCCGCGTATTCTGGTCGCTTGTGTGAGCGGGTGATGGCAGTGTCACGCCTTAGGATACTATTGCGGAAGAACGAGGACTGCCCTGGTACCCCGGGGGAATGGGGCGATATACGGCACAATGTGATGTGCACGACCCAACGGAGGATCGTTAAAGATAATCCCTCACAGCCTTAGATCATGTGGAGTATCATGATCCTTTCCTCGTTCTCCCGCATCGTTTGCTAGTACGACCTACTGGCCCTGGTCCGCAAAGATTAAAGCAAAAATGTGAAAACATAAGTTGAATGATAATTGAATGCTAATTGAATGTTCCTCCCCTTCCATATTCCATGATATTTTGATTGCATGATACCCCTTTTCATTGTTATATTATCCATAGCTTGATAGTGAGATATGATCATACTTGGCTGAGCGCTAAGCTCACCCTTGCACACTCTCTTTTCGAGATGATGATGCCCTGATGCCTCACTTAAACAGAGTAGGACCAAGAAGCAAGATCGGCAACGTGGATTTTGAAGAAATCTCGAGGATCTAGTTTGCTTATGTATGGCATGGGAGTTTTTGTGGATAAACTATTTTGAATTTTGTATGATGGATTATAACGCTTCCATGATTATGTTTGTGGTTATGCTTGGGTTCTATAGTTGGCATCTTTACCTCCATGACGTCATACCTGAGTTATGACGCCGTACCACTACCGAGGTTTAGTGGAACGAAGATCCTGTGTATGATTTTAAAATTATATCTGTGGATGTTGTGCAGAGTTTCTTACAGGTACCTGTATTTTTGGTAAACGTTCAAGTTTCTGGGGGAACTCTGCCCAATTTTCTACAAAAATTATTAAATATTAAACTATATTAGTTTATTGACGGAGGGGTTATTCGGGTAAATAACCCGGTTCACCATGATTGGTATCGAGAGAGAGATGCCATAGGATGAATCAAATCCTTTCATGGAAGCTTAGGATAGAGAACCTAGTCATTAGTTTAGTCGATTCTAATTAATGATTTCGTTTGAAGTAAAAGATGCCACCCAGGGCGTAGAAGATCTCAAGGCAACAACCAGCCTCAAGATCGGGAGGCTGAGTATATGAATCTTTTGGGCCGAATGGCGGATGTTATCGAGGCCTTGGGACAACGAAATCTCGACCCCATTCTGCTCAATTCTTGCCCCCGCAAATCTGGACCATCTGCATATGATCGTTTTGTTCAAGAACGGGTTCCGAATTTCGGGAGAACCTGGACCCGTTAAAGCGAGATACGTGGTTAGAAAGAATAAAGAAAGTATTTTACGTAATTCGATGTCGAGAAAGAAGATCGAGTATTATTTGCATCTTATCGGCTCGAGGGCGAGGCCCATCATTGGTGGCAAATGAAAAGAGAGCCTTGGGCGTTCGGAGGAAGAAATTTCATGGCGAGATGTTTGAGGATGCATTTTTGGAAAAATATTTTCCCTCCAGCCTCCGTATCCGGAAGGAGGAGGAATTTCTTCGATTAAGACAAGGTAATCGATGTGGCACAATATGATGCTAGGTTTACGGAGTTGTCACGATTTGCTTCTTATATGGTGGATGATGAAGAAAAGAAGGCAAGGAAGTTTTTGTCGGGTTTACGGGATGAGATCCGCAAGCAATTGGCCCCCTTCAAATCGACAACATATGCTGATGTATTAGATCGAGCCTTAATTTGTGAACAAGAGCTTGCAAAAGAAGACCTTTTCAAGAAAAGATCATTGAGTAAGGCTGGAATGAGCACCAATTCACGGGCAAGTTCGGAGGGACCATCCAAAAAGCCCAAGCAGCTTAGTTTTGGTCAAAAGAGTGGACAGAACTCGTCATCCTCCCAAGCCTCGGTAGGGTCATGTAAACATTGCGGGAAGATGCACGGGAATAGACCCTGTCTTAAAATGACTGGGGGTTGTTTTAACTGTGGTCAAGTAGGACATAAAGCAAAAGAGTGCCCTCAGCCGCCAGCAATTCGTGCCTCGAAGCCCACTATTCAAGGAAAAGCCTTTGCGGTATCTGCAAATGAGGCTAAAGCATCAGACGACGTGGTAGAAGGTACGCTCTATATCTGTGGAATTCCTTGTTCAACATTATTTGATTTGGGGTCTACGCATTCTTTTGTTTCCCCTCGAATAGCTCGTCAAATTACAATTTTACCCGTATACCTTGACTATACCTTGGCAGTATCCACACCCATGGGGTCTTCCATTCTTACTGATGTTTCTTACCCAGGATGCGTAGTCGAGGTAAATGGATTACCCCTAAACGTTGATTTGATTCTCCTTGATATGCATGGGATCGATGTTATTTTGGGTATGGACTGGTTGTCCAAAAACCATGCAACGATTGACTGTTTTCATAAAAAGGTTAATTTTGAGATCCCCGGATGTGAATCTTTTCACATTCAAGGAGTCAGACGGGTGGAGTCGTCTAGCTTCATTTCGGCACTCCAAACCCGTCATATGCTCAAAAGTGGATGCCAAGCCTATTTGGCCTATGTTACGGTAAAGAAAGCCATGCATTGTCAATTAAAGACATCCCGGTGGTGTGCGAGTTTGAGGATGTATTCCCCGATAAATTGACTACTCTACCCCTCGTCGAGAAGTTGAATTTGGGATTGATCTCGTGCCGGATCAGCACCTATTTCAAAAGCACCCTACCGTATATGGCTCCTCTTGAGCTACAAGAGTTAAAACAACAATTGCAAGACCTTTTGGATTTAGGTTTCATTAGACCTAGTGTTTCTCCATGGGGTGCTCCAGTCCTATTTGTACAAAAAAAGGATGGGTCTTTAAGGTTATGCATCGACTATCGAGAGCTAAATAAAATAACAATAAAAAACAAGTACCCGCTACCACGGATTGATGATCTTTTCGACCAACTACAAGGAGCACGGGTGTTCTCAAAGATTGATCTTCAATCTGGATATCATCAGCTCCGTGTTAAACAGGAAGACGTGGCAAAGACGGCCTTCCGAACGAGGTATGGACACTATGAATTCCTTGTGATGCCGTTCGGGCTGACCAATGCCCCTACCGTATTCATGGACCTAATGAATCGGGTTTTACAACCATACCTAGACAAGTTTGTGGTGGTCTTTATCGATGATATCTTAATTTATTCTAAGGGTCACACGGAACATGAGGAACATTTGAGGATTGTTCTTCAGACTCTTCGGGAACACCAATTGTTTGCAAAATTGAAGAAATGTGAATTTTGGTTGGATAAAGTAGTATTCTTGGGTCATGTAATTTCTAATGGAGGTATCTCGGTGGACCCACGTAAAATCAAGCGGTGGTCAATTGGAGTCGACCCACGACCGTGACAAGTTCGTAGTTTTTAGGGATGGCCGGCTATTATCGCCGTTTAAGTGGAAAATTTCTCTCGGATAGCATTACGCCTCACTCGTCTAACAAAGAAAGAAGTAAGCTTTGTCTCGGACCGACGAGTGTGATCAAAGCTTTAAAACTAAAAGATTGCTTAACATCAAGACCTATTCTAGCCCTTCCGATAATTCGGGAGGATTCGAGGTGTATTGCGACGCCTCTAAGTATGGCCTTGGATGTGTTCTAATGCAAAGGGGTAAGGTGATAGCTTATGGATCCCGACAATTAAAAATCCATGAGCAAAATTACCCGACTCATGACCTAGAATTAGCTGCCGTGGTGTTCGCACTAAAAATATGGAGGCATTATCTATATGGTGAAAAGTTTTTAGTATATTCCGACCATCAAAGCCTCAAGTACTTATTCTCGCAAAAAGAGCTAAACATGAGGCAACGACGATGGATCGAGCTTCTTAAAGATTATGATTGTGATATACTTTATAAACACGGGAAGGCAAATGTGGTCGCGGATGCTGCGAGTCGTCGGACGATTTTGTAGCAAGTTTACAAGTCAAGCGCAGATGGAAATACTAGACTCGCTTAAAGTCCTATGACATTCGGCGATTCGTGAAGGGAAATAGAATGATAGTATCCTTCTTACAAGTGCAACCCGAGATCCTCCAGAGGATCAAGGAAGGACAAAAGAAGGACCCGTTTTTGATAGATATTGCCAGCAACCTCAGTAAGGACTCCCGTGTTGATTTCAATGAACGCGCTAATGGAATTTTAAGATTTCGGGAACGGTTATGTGTACCCGACGACAAAGATCTTAAAGAGGAAATAATGAAAGAGGCACATCGGTCTAAATATACAATCCATCCTGGAGTAAACAAGATGTACCAGGATCTAAGGAAAATGTTCTGGTGGAGAAATATGCGAAGGGAAATTGTTGCCTTCGTCGGCCGGTGCCTTATTTGTCAACAATTAAAAGCAGAAAGAAAGAAACCCTCTGGATTATTACAGCCCCTACCCATTCCCAGTTGGAAGTGGGAAGATATATCGATGGATTTTGTGTCCGGGTTGCCAAGAACCCCAAGGAACTACGATGCGATCTGGGTTATCGTAGATCGACTGACAAAGTCCGCTCATTTCATCGCCATCCGGACCACCTACTCTCGTGATAGACTAGCACAACTTTATATTCATGAAATTGTTAAACTTCATGGTGTGCCGGTATCAATTGTGTCAGATCGTGACCCACGATTCGTTTCTAAATTTTGGGAAAGCTTACATCGTGAATTAGGAACGGAGTTGAAGTTTAGTACGGCCTATCATCCTCAAACTGATGGACAATCTGAGCGGACGATTCAAATATTAGAAGATATGCTTCGAGCTTCGGTATTGGAGTTCAAAGGAAATTGGGATGATCACTTAGCGCTAGCCGAGTTCGCCTACAATATAATTTTGAGACGAGTATCGGAATGGCTCCCTTTGAGGCACTTTACGGAAGGAAGTGTCGATCACCCATACACTGGGAAGAGACAGGAGATAGGCGCCTGCTAGGCCCTGATATAATCCGTGAAACATCAGAAAAGATTGCAGTAATTATTGAAAAACTAAAGATTGCCCAGAGTCGACAGAAAAGTTATGCCGATCAAAGGAGAACTGAGCTCAAATTCGAAGTCGGCGACTTTGTTTTCCTTAAGGTGGCACCATGGAAGGGAGTTTCCAGATTTGGTGTTAAGGGAAAATTAAAACCACGTTTCATCGGACCATTTGAGATCCTCGAGCGAGTTGGCGAAGTAGCATATCGAGTTGCCATGAAGTTGGCAATTCTCACGCATCTTTAAGAAATCCAGGGCGTCTTTCTTCATCATAGGCCAGTAATATCCCTGACGCATGACTTTGAACACTAAGTTCTTACCGCCGATGTGTGATCCACATATCCCAAGGTAGACTTCACTCAAAGTGTAGTCGGCCTCCTTGGGAGTAAGTTACCATAGGAACGGAGTTGAGTATCCACGACGATAGAGCTATCCATCGACTATGGTGTACTAGCCGGTCGTCTTTTTGATTTGCTTGGCTTCGTCCATGTTCTTTGGCATTGCTCCATCTACTAGATATTGCTAGTAATGTGTCATCTAGTTTTTGGCATCGGAGACTTGCATTGCTTCCTGTTCCTCTATGATGGGAGTGCTCAAAACCTCCATCATATCCCTCGAGTACTGTTCTTGATCGTTGGCCGCCGTTGCTCTAGCAAGTTGGTCGGCTTCGATTCTCGGGCCTGGGATGTGGACTAGGTTCAGCATTTCAAATCTCCGTATGGCATCCTTCACCTTGGCCAGGTATTTGGCCAAGAGAAGGTGCATGCCTCAAAGCTCCTATTGATTTGGTTAACAACTAGTTCCGAGTCGCTATAGACGGTTAGCCACCTCGCAGCACTCTTTAGCTAGCCTAAATCCGGCTAACGGGGCTTTGTACTCGACAACGTTGTTAGTTGTGAGGTTCGAATTCATAAGTCAATCAAGAAAATAATAAATAACATAATGGATACCTAAATAGGAGTCTTGGAAGAAATTTGGGAGAAAATCTTCAAAATTGAGGTTGAAGTATCGTTGGCAAGCTAACCGCTCGAGCCCCGCGAGCCACAGACAAGAATCTACCCCGCTCGATGCGTGCTCGCCACCCGCTCGAGCTAGTGAACCAAACTAGCCCGCTCGATGCTCGTCTCGAAGACCGCTCGGCGGCGCTTCTGAACCTTCTCGCTCGCCACAAATTACGGCGAATTTTCCCGAAGCCTCCAGAATACTCTGGCGCTCGCTGGACGCTCTCTAGGCGCTCGAGCGGCCCAAGCATTATAAATACCCGGCCAGCCTACGATTTTCTCACGCCCTTCCATTTGTTCCCCACACTTTTCCAGAAGCATTCAGGCCAGGAGAGAGAGAGAGAACGCCAGCCTAGAGAGAGAAAGGGAGAAACTCACGGTATAAAGTCCGAGTTTGGCCGAGAGCCAGTTTTTAATGATAGTACGCGTCGAGGCAAGTATTTTCATACTCACTATTTGTTCTTTTATGCTTTTTATTCGTTCTTCATCAGGTATTATTGTTCCAATACCCACACAAAATATAAATAGTCTGTAACTCATGCCTGACCACGGAATCTATGACTTATTGACTAAATAAAGCTCCAAATTGAACTGTCTGGTACTACCAAACCCTAATCTCATGACAAATCTAAGTTTACTATACTTTCTTCTCCAAATAATGCTAATTTGATTTTAAGGTCTGAATCGTCACGTCCCCGAATGTGTATAATGTAAGCTTAATGCTATAATTTTGTACATTGATTGTATCAAAATGGGCTCCGGAGGACCTCGATGTGAATGGCCTATAAAAGGTAAGAAATCTAAATTCCTCTCATGAATTATGATAAGGTGCATATAAATGAAAATGTGGACAACATGCTTAAGTACCAAAAGAAAGTGAGAACCGAACAAATACATGGAGGGAAGTTCACAAGGTGATTTATGTACGATGAAACCTCCCAATGGCGGGAGATACGGAAAAAAATGGATATGGTGGACTTTCCCTCAAATGGAAATGAAAATAGAATCAGAATCATGAAACTAGGACCATGGACTTCTAGATGGGTAGTATTCTCTGTTTGACACGTTCATCTCGGTGAAACCCGAAGAATACTCGCCGCGTATTCTGTCGCTTGTGTGAGCGGGTGATGGCGGTGTCACGCCTTAGGATACTATTGTGGAAGAACGAGGACTGCCCCTGGTACCCGGGAATGGGGCGATATACGGCACAATGTGATGTGCACGACCCAACGGAGGGTCGTTAAAGATAATCCCTCACGGCCTTAGATCATGTGGAGTATCATGATCCTTTCCTCGTTCTCCCGCATCGTTTGCTAGTACGACCTACTGGCCCTGGTCCGCAAAGATTAAAGCAAAAATGTGAAAACATAAGTTGAATGATAATTGAATGCTAATTGAATGTTTCTCCCCTTCCATATTCCATGATATTTTGATTGCATGATACCCCTTTTCATTGTTATATTATCCATAGCTTGATAGTGAGATATGATCATACTTGCTGAGCGCTAAGCTCACCCTTGCACACTCTCTTTTCAGATGATAATGCCCTGATGCCTGACGAAACAGAGTAGGACCAAGAAGCAAGATCGACAACGTGGATTTTGAAGAAATCTCGAGGATCTAGTTTGCTTATGTATGGCATGGGAGTTTTTGTGGATAAACTATTTTGAATTTTGTATGATGGATTATAACGCTTCCGCAGTTATGTTTGTGGTTATGCTTGGGTTCTATAGTTGGCATCTTTACCTCCGCCGACATCATACCTGAGTTATGACGCCGGTACCACTACTGAGGTTTAGTGGAACGGAGATCCTGTGTATGATTTTAAAATTATATCTGTGGATGTTGTGCAGAGTTTCTTACAGGTACCTGTATTTTTGGTAAATGTTCATGTTTCTGGGGGAACTCTGCCCAATTTTCTACAAAAATTATTAAATATTAAACTATATTAGTTTATTGACGGAGGGGTTATTCGGGTAAATAACCCGGTTCGTCACAGTAGCTTACCAGCAACAAGTCACCGCTATTACAACCAAAAAGTGAAAGCATGGCAATTCAAAGTTGGGGACTTGGTCTTGTGAAGTATAGAGGCTACGGATAAGATCACCAACCGAAACAAGCTTTCCCTTAATTGGGAAGGCCCATTTCTAGTCTCAATCATTCTACAAAACGGAGCATACAAATTCCAAACCCAGAACGGCAAGTTGGTCCCATGGACATGGAATGCGATCCACCTAAAGCGCTACTTTCAGTGAAGACCTGGGTAGGTCATTTGTATGGCATAAGCGTGCTTGTAACATTATATTGTCATTAATAAAAGAAAAGTTCTTTTCCACTTGCATTATACTATGTATCTTTTCTTTTTTTCTCTTCTATATGAATGCTTGCTTACAGGTTGCACGAGATAAATGACCTAGACTGCTCCTAAGTTGAGCAGATTTTCACCCATTCGTAATTAAACCCTGATCATCCAGGTCACTCGTAAGTGGCCAAATTAAACCCTGGTCATCCAGGTAGCCCATAAGTGGTCAAATTAAATCCTAGTCATCCAAACGGCCCGTAAGTAGTTGAATTAAACCCTGGTCATCCAGGCGGCCCATAAGTAATCGAATTAAATCTTAGTCATGTAATACCCCAGATTTTATTTGGACCAAGTTAATATCAATTGTAATTTTGGGTATTTCAAACGTGGCAAAAATTAATTAGATTTTATGAAATTTGAATCAACATTTGGGTCAGTTAGGATGGCACCCGAGGTGCATCCGCATTATCACCCGAATATCGATTTGGATTTTGGAATAAAAAAAAACTAAAATGGAATATAATATATATATATATATATATATATATATATATATATATATATATAAAAGAAAAAAAAAGGAAGATAGATAAGGATTGGAAAAAAAGAAAAAAGAAAAAAAAATTCAGAAGAGGAGATAAGATTGGAAGAGGGGTTCGGGGAGAGAGAAAGGAGGTGAGAGAGGGAGCTAGGCTTTCGTCGGTGAAGGAGAAAGAAGAGAGGGAGAAGAGGGAGGAAGGCGGCCGTTCGATGGCAGCCGGTGATGGCAACGTGCGGCAAGGACGACACAATGCCGGTGGTTGTTGGCGGTTGGAAATTTGGCTGGTGGTGGCTTTGCGAAGAGAAAGCTGTCGAGGAAACCGACGATGGTTGTCGGCAGCATCAGTAGCATCGGCGCCGGCGAGGTGACATCGGGGAGGCCGGCGACGGCCGTTCAAACGGTGGTTGTTCGGCGTGGCGGCGTCATCATCGAGTAGCGGCAACAGTGGCAGAGGAAGCCGCGTAGCGAGAGAGAGAACGGCGCTCGGAGAGGAGAGGAAAACAGCAAGCGATGGCAGCGTGCAGTGCTGTCACGCGGCGACCGTTGGTGGCACATCGGCAATTGACGGTGGCAGTGAGTGGCCGGCGGTGTGTGCAGAGGCTGCATAGCGTGAGGGCAAGCCTTGGTTCACAGGCAATGGACGGCAGAGAGGAGAGGGTGCGGCTGAGGTGCAGGCAGCGCGCATGAAGGAGAGAGAAAGGGTGCCATTCGGGCACTTCGGGACATCTTTTCTTCAGATCTGCAAAGTATGAGGTTCAGGCAAGTATCTGTAAATCCCCTCTTTGGTCTAATTTAATCTCTGAAATATTTTAGACACTGTTTGGAATTTTTACTAACATGCATAAAATTTTATCTGCTTGATTTATTTAATTTGGACATGCATGCGTAGTTTATTAGCTAATTTGGATGTTTTCAATATGGGTTTTCAATTTTATGAATTTATTATAATTATTGAAAGCCCAAAAAATTTATTGGACTCGATATATATTTATATCAATATATGTAACGACAATATACACGAAATTTGCATTGACCGTGCATTTTCACATGCACGTGTTGGGTTGTGGTCACTACATTTGGATTTAAATTATTGGATTCTGGCCAGCTCCCGACGGGGAGATTATTTTGTTATTTGGAATTCCCTTTCCGCCGGCAGGAAAGGTTTGGAGTAGTGACCCTTTCCATTTGGATAATTTGATTTGACCTTAGAATATATTCGGACGTCCTAATATATATGACAAGTTTGAGGAATGCACCCAAAGCCGCGGGTGGCAAAACATAGTGAGCAACCTTATCTATGGGTACACAGTACATGGATTTTGGCCTAAGTTTACCGGGATTATGTGTAACCCTTCCTCAAGCTATTCTTTAAATAATGAGAACCCAAATTTGGTGCATAATTTGTATTTTCGCATTAATTGGTATTGGACTTTGATTTGGATATGGATTTTTGGACTTGGATTTGAGATTTGCCGATTTTTTGCCTATAATTGGGCTTGGTATGTCTCATACAAATGATTTTGATTATATGTTTTCATCCGAACCTTTGGAAGATCTGTCGCGGTGCTGCTTCGGTCTCTGCGCACGCTATTGGATCATCCGGCTATCGGATTCTGCCCCAGATCACAAGCTGATCGGGCATTGGATTTGGACTCAGACTTGGACTCGGATTCGGATTTGGACTCATATCGACATCGGTTTTGGAATTGGTTCGGATCACCTCTATTTTGGTTATATATATATATATATACGTCCCGACGAGGACCATTTTTGAAATTTGGACATTTGTTTGGACTTGGATATTTGATTTGAGTACGGAGCTACCATTGGATTTTAAAATTTGGATCTTGGATTTTGATTGAATTTGTCTTATCGGCGATTTAGATTTATTCTGAAATTGGATTGGATTTTTATCCATTTGACATTTTCTCTGATTTATTGGACTCCTTTTGACAAAATATAATACTTGCTGGGCATTACGCTCATTTTTCTGTTTTTTTCCTTCAGAGTAAAAGGTTCAGATGCAGTACAGAAGTAAAGATGTGATCGGTTAGATATTCGTTCGATTTGGTGAGTTTCAGTTTTATTATGGTTTATATTGATAATTGATGTATTTGGATTATGGAATTAGCCGGATATGAGCATATTGTTATATTTCGGGAATAGTTTGAATATTATGTTATATTTGATGATGATTTTTGGGTCGGATTATTACCTTCCTTACGATTATTGTAAAGCAGGTCACATTTATATTATTTGGTTGGTGGTTCGAAGAGGTCCTGTGAGGATTTTAATTTTGTTGAGGGTATATTTTAGTTTGTCACACCCGAATTTTGGGACTCAGTATTATTTGTTTAAAAATTATTTGAGATTTTAGATTTTAGAAATTATAATTAATCATTTAAATTGACCTGCTTGGTTCGGGTTTGTGACAGAAGTGGTATCAGAGAAAAGTCGTAAGGAGAGGTACTTTGTGTTATTTTGGATAAATAATTGGCTGAATATTTGGGTTTAATAATATTACCCTTGATTGATAATAGAAAATTTGAGTTGTAGAGATTTGGGTTTAAACCTGAAGGTCGAGTCGTAGGGGTTTGAGTATGGATTGGGAGGATGATCATCTAATAATGATTAGTCGCACAGGCGACGTAATGTATGATTTGATATAATAGTTGAATTAGAATTTTGTTTTGTTTCTGCAAATATGTAGAGATTTTGTTGAAATTTACAATTTTGGAAGAGCAGTGGTCTGAAATTGGAGCTGGTCTGAAATCTTGTGAAATAGAAGGAGAAGTTGGTCGACAGACGGGTAGGTGATAAAGTTGGTCGACTCGAAATCTCGCGTGGTAGAAGGAGATTTTTGGCTAGCAGAAAGGTTAGCGGTAAAAGTGGAGATGAATGAAGATTCTTCAAGATTGGATACCGTAGATAAAGATGAAGAAGTTCAAGTCAAATCAACTCGTTTCTCCTTGCTAGAAGATAGGACAATGAAGTGCAAGTCTGATTTCGTTGGCTGCCATGATGCTAATAGTGTAGAAGTCTGAAGTTATAGTTGGAGTAAGAGAAAGACTGAATATTGTTCATTCCCACTCATTGTTGTCATCGGGTAGATAGTCGTCCCTGCAAATCTTTCATCGCTGAAGAATCGAAGGACAAAGAGTTCGTGGTTCGATCTCCTAAAGCAAAGGTTGAAGAATTTGAAAGATTTATTGAAGCATGATAGTAGTTAAGGACTTCAAGACTCAATCTGAAAGTAGTTGGTGTCATTCGGACGCTAAACTTACGATGAGGAGCTGGATCATACCCTGTTGATCAAGCAGGAGTAGCTTCAGGAGAAGCGTTTCTAGAAGAAATCAGAGCATTGGAGTCAAAACTCGAAAGATGGATTTGTTTATTATTCAGATGACAAGCTAAAAGAAACTCAGGTGAAATAAAGTCATCTTCATTGAAATTTCAATTTGTGAAGTCAGCTTGCGAGTTTAGCGAGAAGAAGTTCGTGAGATGAGTTTGCTTCGTCAGAAATGAAGTATGCTTCAATTGCGGCCAGATAGGCTATTTGTCAAGAGATCGTTCAAATTTTTGGCATCTGGATTCCAAATGTTCTGATAGAAGACGGATGGTTCTACGCGAAGCATTTGCAGTTATGGTCCATGAAGTTAGAGTTGGATCCCTTGTTATGAAAGATTGTTTTGGCAAGCCCGTCCTATTTTGCATTCAGAATATGAGTTTTCTGAGCTCCAAGGAGGAATCAGTAAGAAGGTTTCAGGGTTGATCTTGGTGTGGCGAGTTATCTGTTGAGAGATGGGTGTTGAGTTCATTTAGTATATATGGTCACATTTGGGAGTCATTCTGTGATCATTGAAGATATTTTGATCATCTGCGAACTTGAAGATGTTCTTCCAGAGGATTCGACTAGATTGTTCCTAGATTAGAAGATCAAGTTTGTTATCGATGTTGTGCATGGATTTAAAGCTATTTCGAAGGCTCCGTATGGGGTAGTCTTGTCTGAGTGGAAGAAATTGAGACAGCAATTGCAAAACCTGTTGAGAAGGTTTTGTTCGGCCAAGTGTCTTGGCGTAGAATGCTTTAATGTTCTCTGGCGAATAAAATTGGATTGATAGATCCATGTTTGGATTATTGGGAATTGGATATGTATCAGCTCTCAAAGATCGAGGATTTGTTGAAACCATTTGAAGAACTTTGGGTTTTTTCGAAGATTGATCTGTGCTCGATGTATCCTTAATCGAGGTTTCAGTGGGAGGATGTACATAGGACAGCTTTCAGGTCAATGTGTGGCCATTACAAATTTTGATGGTGTTTTTGGGATTGCTAAATATGTTGGCATATTTTATGGATATTATTGATTTGATTTTTGACCGTATTTGGGTTAGCTATGATGGCTTTGTCAATGATATTTTTAATTTATTTGAAGGATTTTGAGAAGTATGAGACCTAATTGGAAAGTTTGCTATAGATTGTGAGAAAGCGTCATTTTGGGTCACATATTTCTTAAGGTGATATTTGGAAACCCGAAGAAGATGGCAGCATTGTCAATTGGAAAAGACCGTATGAGGTCTCAGAAGTGTGGAGTTTCTTGGAACTAATTGATTGTGATGGGTGATTTGTTAAAAGTTTCTCGAGGATTTTAGTGTCGTGGCGCCTTTGGAATAGAAGTGATTAGTATTCAAATAAAGTGATGCTGGTGAGGAAAGTTTTCGATAATTATAGAATAGATTGTCATCGGTGTCAATTTTGTCGATTCTTGATGGATCAGAAAGTTTAGCAGTGTTCAGTAATGCTCCTAAGAAAGATTTCGACATATATGGATTCAGTATGGTCGGGCACATTATTCAAAGAAAAGTCTAAGATGCGACACCGTTTGGTGGATTTTTGTGTGAAGTGCTCTGGCAAAGATGCCAGTGGGAAGACTTGGTCAGAAGAATTTCCTCTTTGCTAATAGGATGGGACTCTGAACGAAATTTCTATCTTTGGGAGAAGCTTTTGAGAAGATCGGAAATGAAGCCCTTTTGGATGAGTTATATTAAAGTTGAAAGCGATTGAGCAGGCAATCTCGAGTATTCTGTACCAGTGCTTTCCCTTTGCACGTTTGAGAGGAGGCATGTTTGCAAGAATTCTCTCATTTGAGTATTGCTGATTGGATGGAAGTTTGGAGGCAAATTAGGTTGTTAGCATCTATATTGAGTTTGGAGTTGTCCAAGTTCGATGGGAACGTCAAAGATTTTTTCACATTGCAGAGTGGAGAGAGAGAATTTGATGGTAGGTTGATCATGTGTCGAGGTTTGCAGGTAAAATATAAAGTGTGAGGTTGTGGCCTATGTGACAAGGTATATTCGTGCCTAAAGATGAAGTCGAGCAGAAGAAGAAGCCTCGAGATTTGTGTTTCAAGTCTGCCTTGGATGACTAGAAGATTGGTAGCAATTTGGACGATAATGGATGAGTTGATGGAGTCGGCTCTTTTCTTGCCGATCAGGATGTTGTTCCCGAGATTCACTGTTGGCATGTTGTCGAGGTAAGAAGATTGAAAAATATTTTGATTATGAGGCTTCTGATTTTGATTGGAGGCAGATGATCAATCAAAGTAGCACAGCGGAAGTGTGTAGACTTTTTGGCTATTTGTCACGAGATATAATTTGACGCTTCAAGCAGGAGACCGGATTTGCAGTCCAATTTGAAGTTCGATGTGGATGGTCAGATGTTTATGGAAGCACATTGAAGAGGAGAATTTTCAGTTGGAGGTCGTCGGGTAATTTGAAGATAAGATTCGTCGGAATCTTCCAAGTGTTCGGTAGGTCGGAGAGGCGGTCTGCATATTGGCCTTATTTCTGAATTTGATGTATGGACATGATATGTTTTATGTGATTTGTGTGACAAATATGTGAATGATCATTCGAATGTGCTTGGATCGAAATCGTCATCGATCGACGAGAATTTGTGTTGTGTTGAAGTTTCAATTCGAATTTTGGGATAGAAAGGATCTACTATTAAGAATCAGATTTTGGATGAATTATTCAATTGAGGAAGTGGCTTGAGAAGAGTGAAGATGAAGTTGAAAGAATATCCTCATGATATGATATTTGAGGTTAAGATTGATATGTGTAAATTTCGAGGCTGAAATTTTTATAAGGATGGGAGAATGTAATACCCCGGATTTTATTTGGACCAATTTAATATCAATTGTAATTTTGGGTATTTCAAATGTGGCAAAAATTAATTAGATTTTATGAAATTTGAATTGACATTTGTGTCAGTCAGGATGGCACCCGAGGTGCGTCTGCATTATCACCCGAATATCGATTTGGATTTTGGAATAAAAGAAAACTAAAATGGAATATATATATATATATATATATATAATGAAAAGAACAAAAGAAGGAAGATAGATAAGGATTGGAAAAAAGAAAAAAAAATTCAGAAGAGGAGATAAGATTGGAAGAGGGGTTCGGGGAGAGAGAAAGGAGGTGAGAGAGGGAGCTAGGCTTTCGTCGGTGAAGGAGAAAGAAGAGAGGGAGGAAGGCGGCCGTTCGATGGCAGCCGGCGATGGCAACGTGCGGCAAGGACGACACGATGCCGGTGGTTGTTGGCGGTTGGAAATTTGGCTGGTGGTGGTTTTGCGAAGAGAAAGTCGTCGAGGAAACTGACGATGGTTGTCGGCAGCATCAGTAGCATCGGCGCCGGCGAGGTGACATCGGGGAGGCCGGTGACGGCCGTTCACAGCGGTGGTTGTTCGGCGTGGCGGCGTCGTCATCGAGTAGCGGCAACAGTGGCAGAGGAAGCCGCGTAGCGAGAGAGAGAACGGCGCTCGGAGAGGACAGCTGAGAAGCGGCGATGGCAACGTGCAGTGCTGTCACGCGGCGACCGATGGTGGCACATCGGCAATTGACGGTGGCGATGAGTGGCGGTGTGTGTGCGTGTTTGCACGCAGCGTGAGGGCAAGCCTTGGTTCACAAGAAATGGACGGCAGAGAGGAGAGGGTGCGGCTGAGGCGCAGGCAGCGCGCATGAAGGAGAGAGAAAGGGTGCCATTCGGGCACTTCGGGACATCTTTTCTTCAGATCTGCAAAGTATGAGGTTCAGGCAAGTATCTATAAATCCCCTCTTTGGTCTAATTTAATCTCTGAAATATTTTAGACACTGTTTGGAATTTTTACTAACATGCATAAAATTTTATCTGCTTGATTTATTTAATTTGGACATGCATGTGTAGTTTATTAGCTAATTTGGATGTTTTCATTATGGGTTTTCAATTTTATGAATTTATTATAATTTTTGAAAGCCCAAAAAATTTATTGGACTCGATATATATTTATATCAATATATATAACGAAAATATACATGAAATTTGCATTGACCGTGCATTTTCACATGCACGTTTGGTGGATTTTTGTATGAAGTGCTCTGGTAAAGATGCCAGTGGGAAGACTTGGTCAGAAGAATTTCCTCTTTGCTGATAGGATGGGACTCTGAACGAAATTTCTATCTTTGGGAGAAGCTTTTGAGAAGATCGGAAATGAAGCCCTTTTGGATGAGTTATATTAAAGTTGAAAGCGATTGAGCAGGCAATCTCGGGTATTCTGTACCAGTGCTTTCCCTTTGCACGTTTGAGAGGAGGCATGTTTGCAAGAATTCTCTCATTTGAGTATTGCTGATTGGATGGAAGTTTGGAGGCAAATTAGGTTGTTAGCATCTATATTGAGTTTGGAGTTGTCCAAGTTCGATGGGAACGTCAAAGATTTTTTCACATTGCAGAGTGGAGAGAGAGAATTTGATGGCAGGTTGATCATGTGTCGAGGTTTGCAGGTAAAATATAAAGCGTGAGGTTGTGGCCTATGTGGCAAGGTATATTCGTGCCTAAAGATGAAGTCGATCAGAAGAAGAAGCCTCGAGATTTGTGTTTCAAGTCTGCCTTAGATGACTAGAAGATTGGTAGCAATTTGGACGATAATGGATGAGTTGATGGAGTCGGCTCTTTTCTTGCCGATCAGGATGTCGTTCCCGAGATTCACTGTTGGCATGTTGTCGAGGTAAGAAGATTGAAAAATATTTTGATTATGAGGCTTCTGATTTTGATTGGAGGCAGATGATCAATCAAAGTAGCACAGCGGAAGTGTGTAGACTTTTTGGCTATTTGTCACGAGATATAATTTGACGCTTCAAGCAGGAGACCGGATTTGCAGTCCAATTTGAAGTTCGATGTGGATGGTCAGATGTTTATGGAAGCACATTAAAGAGGAGAATTTTCAGTCGGAGGTCATCGGGTAATTTGAAGATAAGATTCGTCGGAATCTTCCAAGTGTTCGGTAGGTCGGAGAGGCGCTCTGCATATTGGCCTTATTTCTGAATATGATGTATGGACATGATATGTTTTATGTGATTTGTGTGATAAATATGTGAATGATCATTCGAATGTGCTTGGATCGAAATCGTCATCGATCGACGAGAATTTGTGTTGTGTTGAAGTTTCAATTCGAATTTTGGGATAGAAAGGATCTACTATTAAGGATCAGATTTTGGATGAATCATTCAATTGAGGAAGTGGCTTGAGAAGAGTGAAGATGAAGTTGAAAGAATATCCTCATGATATGATATTTGAGGTTAAGATTGATATGTATAAATTTCGAGGCCGAAATTTTTATAAGGAGGGGAGAATGTAATACCCCGGATTTTATTTGGACCAATTTAATATCAATTGTAATTTTGGGTATTTCAAACGTGGCAAAAATTAATTAGATTTTATGAAATTTGAATTGACATTTGGGTCAGTCAGGATGGCACCCGAGGTGCGTTTGCATTATCACCCGAATATCGATTTGAATTTTGGAATAAAAGAAAACTAAAATGGAATATATATAATATATATATATATATATATATAATTAAAAGAAAAAAAAGGAAGACAGATAAGGATTGGAAAAAAAGAAAAAAGAAAAAAAAATTCAGAAGAGGAGATAAGATTGGAAGAGGGGTTCGGGGAGAGAGAAAGGAGGTGAGAGAGGGAGCTAGGCTTTCGTCAATGAAGGAGAAAGAAGAGAGGGAGAAGAGGGAGGAAGGCGGCCGTTCGATGGCAGCCGACGATGGCAACGTGCGGCAAGGACGACACGATGCCGGTGGTTGTTGGCGGTTTGAAATTTAGCTGGTGGTGGTTTTGCGAAGAGAAAGCCGTCGAGGAAACCGACGATGGTTGTCGGCAGCATCAGTAGCATCGGCGCCGGCGAGGTGACATCGGGGAGGCCGGCGACGGCCGTTCACAGCAGTGGTTGTTCGGCGTGGCGGCGTCGTCATCGAGTAGCGGCAACAGTGGCAGAGCAAGCCGCGTAGCGAGAGAGAGAACGGCGCTCGGAGAGGACAGCTGAGCGGCGGCGATGGCAGCGTACAGTGCTATCACGCGGCAACCGATGGTGGCACATCGGCAATTGACGGTGGTAGTGAGTGGCCGGCGGTGTGTGCAGAAGCTGCACAACGTGAGGGCAAGCCTTGGTTCACAGGCAATGGACGGCAGAGAGGAGAGGGTGCGGCTGAGGCGCAGGCAACGCGCATGAAGGAGAGAGAAAGGGTGCCATTCGGGTACTTCGGGACATCTTTTCTTCAGATCTGCAAAGTATGAGGTTCATGCAAGTATCTGTAAATCCCCTCTTTGGTCTAATTTAATCTCTGAAATATTTTAGACACTGTTTGGAATTTTTACTAACATGCATAAAATTTTAACTGCTTGATTTATTTAATTTGGACATGCATGTGTAGTTTATTAGCTAATTTGGATGTTTTCAATATGGGTTTTCAATTTTATGAATTTATTATAATTTTTGAAAGCCCAAAAAATTTATTGGACTCGATATATATTTATATCAATATATGTAACGAAAATATACACGAAATTTGCATTGACCGTGCATTTTCACATGCACGTGTCGGGTTGTGGTCACTACATTTGGATTTAAATTATTGGATTCTGGCCAGCTCCCGACGGGGAGATTATTTTGTTATTTGGAAATCCCTTTCCACCGGCGGGAAAAGCTTGGAGTAGTGACCCTTTCCATTTGGATAATTTGATTTGACCTTAGAATATATTCGGACGTCCTAATATATATGACAAGTTTGAGGAATGCACCCAAAGCCGCGGGTGGCAAAACATAGTGAGCAACCTTATCTATGGGTACACAGTACATGGATTTTGGCCTAAGGTTACCGGGATTATGTGTAACCCTTCCTCAAGCTAGTCTTTAAATAATGAGAACCCAAATTTGGTGCATAATTTGTATTTTCGCATTAATTGGTATTGGACTTTGATTTGGATATGGATTTTTGGACTTGAATTTGAGATTTGCCGATTTTTTGCCTATAATTGGGCTTGGTATGTCTCGTATAAATGATTTTGATTATATGTTTTGATCCGAACCTTTGGAACATCCGTCATGCGTGTCTTTGCCGGTCTCAAGACGCTATTGGATCATCCGACTATCGGATTCTGGCCCGATCACAAGATGATCGGGCATTGGATTTGGACTTGGACTTGGACTCGGACTTGGATTTGGACTCATATCGACATCGGTTTTGGAATTGGTTCGGATCACCTCTATTTTGGTTATATTTATATATATATATATATATATATATATATATGTCCCGACAATGACTATTTTTGAAATTTGGACATTTGTTTGGACTTGGATATTTGATTTGAGTACGGAACTACCATTGAATTTTAAAATTTGGATCTTGGATTTTGATTGAATTTGTCTTATCGGCGATTTAGATTTATTCTGAAATTGGATTGGATTTTTATCCATTTGACATTTCCTCTAATTTATTGGACTCCTTTTGACTAAATATGATACTTACCGAGTATTAGGCTCATTTTTCTGTTTTATCCCTTCAGAGTAGAAGGTTCAGATGCAGTACAGAAGTAAAGATGTGATCGGTTAGATATTCGTTCGATTTGGTGAGTTTCAATTTTATTATGGTTTATATTGATAATTGATGTGTTTGGATTATGGAATTAGCCGGATATGAGCTTATTGTTATATTTTGGGAATAGTTTGAATATTATGTTATGTTTGATGATGATTTTTGGGTCGGATTATTATCTCCCTTACAATTATTGTAGAACAGGTCACATTTATATTATTTGGTTGGTGGTTCGAAGAGGTCCTGTGAGGATTTTAATTTTGTTGAGGGTATATTTTAGTTTGTCACACCCGAATTTTGGGACTTAGTATTATTTGTTTAAAAATTATTTGAGATTTTAGATTTTAGAAAGTATAATTAATCATTTAAATTGACCTGCTTGGTTAGGGTTTGTGACAAGTCATTCAAGTGGCCCATTCGCGATCTAATTCCAAAACCTTAGGAGGCTTAAGCGACACGCGTGACAAACTCTTCTAACATGAACTAGCACTGTCAGTTTACAATGGTCAACATCCCAGGAGTAAGTACTCTTTCCAAAAGTTAGCCGCCCAAGATCAAACATGGGCAGCACCACTAAAGCCTCAACTCACGATCTTCTTGACACCACTTTAGGATCCACCCTGATGTCTCCTTGTGGACTTAAGTCCATCTAAGAGCGCAACAAGCGTCTCCAATGTTGTGAGATGAATGGCTAACTTGCACGAGGTGCACCAAGTAGGTTAGCTAATACAAAAGACAAATAGCTAAAGGAATAGGTAATGAAAATAAAGTCATGAAAAGCAGTATGTTGGTAAAACAACTGTTTTATTAATGATAAAATTGTGCTTACAGTTACATCAAAAATAAAAAGCAAAGGATACAAAATCTAAGGAGTAGAGCTCCCTGGAAGAGGTGGGAAAGGCCCTCGCTCACTCTAGGGACTAGTCCAGGAGGCTCTGACATTGCTTGGCAGTACGGTTCACGGGGTTAAGGACACTAATAGGAAAATTGGGACCACTAGCTGGACAATGCGATGGCTGATGTTGATGCCTTTTCATAACCGTGCCCACAGCGCCTAAGAAACCTCATGAAGGTGTATATAAGTGGATAGCTCATTCTCTAACAAAGATATCTTTCTCAGAAGCTCATCAATATGCCTGCTGTCCAGGCAACCTCTGCTTCCAATCTCATAGCTTTTGCTCTCAGCTCAAACAACTCCGACTGGAGAACGACCTTCTCCTCCAATGCTAGGCCCTCAGTAGGTCCACTTTCTCCTCAACCAAGTGATTTTTTTCCTCACGATCCTGAATCACCACGTCCTATTGATGCAGTCCCTTGCCCACTACGCCCATAACCTTTGCCTCCTACCAAAAATTAAAAGAGTTAAACCACAACGGCAAAGGAAGAAGAGAAAGGAAGCTTCAAAAAGTAACCAGCCAAACGTTTCGCTACCTCCTTACTAGCCTGCTCCATGACCTTGGGGCTGATGTTGGAGGATTGGGAGCGACAGCCTCCTTAGCACACTCTGCTGAAGCCTCAGAAGCAATCTCCTCCGCTAACTCTACACTGAGGTCAACCACTTCAAAAAGCTCTCCGACGGCTGGCTCATCAGGCACAAGAGGTGGCTCTAAGGCTAGCTTATCCAGCTCAGCTGGCATCTCATCAGCCGACTCTATCCTGGCGGCTGCTCCATCGGCACGGCTTGCGCCGCCAAGCCCACCAGCTACGATAGCACAATGACCACGCCACTTGCGGCAGCGCGCAACATGGCCTCGTACTCCGCCACAGCTACCTCTACTCCGGAGCGCTCTCCGGCTCTCGCAAATCGTCCAACCATTACGTAATCTAACTCTGTGGAGAATAAAGAGGAAGACACTATTGTCATAGCCCTTTTCTGCCTTGGACTACTAGGAGCATCACCGGTATAAGATGCGCCGACCGCATCAATGGAAATGGCGCTCGCCTTCCTCTTGCACTGTGAGGTATCTGGTAGCAGTTGTCTAATCTTCCTAACTAGAGAAGAAGGTCCCCAACGAGCTTTCTTATCTTCCTCTCTGGAAACCAAATGATCCCTCCTAAGCTCGTCAAGGTATTTCCTCACGAACTCCAACAGTGGCTCCCAGCAGCCACCTCAGCCTTCTTGGACATCAAAGTTAAAGCACTAGGAACCTTGCCCCAATCCCAAGATAAGGGCCATGAGTCTCCAACACACACGAAGAAGTAGCGGTCCTTTCAATTCTTCAATGAATCGTAGATGGTCTTGCTGATGGGACGATTTCTGGGGGATAGAGAGATCCAGTTCCCAATCTAGGTGAATCGAAACATCACCCTAACCGCCTTCTTCATAGCATCCATGAATGGTAGCATAGTGAAAAAGGACTTTTTGTCCTAAAGGGTACAATAACGTTTCGACCCCGGTAAAAATAGCAGAAGCAGTATATAATAAATATCAAATACACGTAAAGAATATTATTTCTAGATGTTAGAGATAAAGACAAACATGCAAAATATAACCGAACATAAACAATAGTAAAAAAATACAATTTTTGGTGACGAAGGGAAAACTCGATACCTACGGTAGTCGAGAAAAATCCTCCGGGCTTCAATGGCTAGGGAAGCAATGCACTATAAAAATCAACTTATAGACCGGGTGGTAACAACGTGCTAACCTAGTCGACTTACTCCCATCTCGTGATCCCTACCAAGGAACTCCTTGGATCTACTCACGGTAATGGAACCATACTGTGAGGTTCTGGATTTAGGAACTTGATAATAATGAGGTGATTAGTATGATAATGATCAATACTAATCTTTTGGAATGGATAAGGTTTGATATCGGAAGAAAAATCGGGAAAGTGTTCAAGTTCGTGCAGTGGATGAGTGGACAGCACAGTATAAATACGCATCATGCCTCTCTCTCGTTCATTTTTTTGCATGGCCTAGGGTTTTAGAGAGAGAGGGAGTTTCGATTCTAGAGAGAGAAGGAGGGCGAATGAGGCCCGGAGTCCAGATCCGTCCGAGAGCCAGGTATAAAGGTGAAAGCACGCGTCGAGGCAAGTGTTCTCATACTCACTTCTTGTTCTCTTTCGATGTTTTATGTATTTTCATTGGGTATTTTGTGTCGATACCCACCATGGATGTTAGAATCTTGAAACCCATGAGTATGGGCTAAGGAAAATGTAGTTGTTTGTCTTAATTGTGTCTGATTCGTCCGGGTGGGTTTCACCGAAATGCTAACCCACAAAAAATTGGGGATTTCCCATTTCCCACTCGTGTATCATGAAATTGACCCCAAAATGTGAATCCCCACGTCCCATTGATGAATATAAGTCGGCCGTGGGTTCGATTTCACGTTTTGACCCGTTCGTGGCACCCGAGCCCTCTAAACGAGCGCTGTTACTATTTACCCAAGACTGGAGGTGATAATTGCGCGTTATCACCTTCTAAAATGATGGAATGACCCTAGAATGTCAATCCCCGTGTTCCAATTATGTGTATATATCGACCGGATGCCTAATCCCGCAAGATTTGACCCGTTCATGGCATCCGGGAGCCTTAAAAGTTCCCCATTGTGGATAATCCGAAAATGAATGGGAAGTTGCATACTTCCACCGTTGTGATAAGTTAAATCAAATCCAAATGTGAAATCTCGTGTACAAAGAGTGTGTACGAATCCACCGAACGTCCGATTTTCAAGTATCGAACCGTGTACGGTGTCCAGGTGTTCAAAATGAGAACCGATCATGATCACCCAAAACGAAATGAGAAATGTAAAGTGATATTCCTTCAAAATCGTTGTGAAAGTAACATTTAACTGATTAAATATAAATGTAAGCCCCGAACATGAATCCGTGTGCAGGAGGCAAGAGAATGAGTCTCAGAGGTTTCAAAGTGACTTGTGATCGTCTAAGGTATGAAATTTAATCTCTGTTGTGAACTTGGAATGATTTGTTGTGGATTAAGGGAATTGAGTCCCATTGGATATTGAGAATCGTGACGTGAATGGAAGGGAGTCCACATTGTGCTTGTGATGATTTAATCTCCTGGATGGAGATGTGTGTGATGAGATGATCTCCCGGTTGGAGATCTCGTGATGGGAATGAGATTTCCCGAGATGTGATTGTGTTTGGCAAATGTGGGTTTCCCTCTCCAGGTGTTGAACCTAATCTTGAAACTAGGACCCTAAGTCGTATGGGTAGTATTCTTTAGTATACCATGTCCACCACGGTGTGAACCCGAAGAATACTTGGCCACGTATTCCGACCGCTCGTGAGAGTGGGTGATGTATGTGGTACGTTTTAGGAAACTACTGTGGAAGAACAAGGATTGCCCTGGTCCCCGAGGGTGTGGGGCATGTCGATCGACGCTACATATTGAGATGTAGTCGTCTTGGTGATTATTGCATGGATGCAACCGAGGGTCGTGTGCTACCGACCTAAAATAGTAGTCGTGGCTTTAGAATGTGTAGCGAACACATTCCTGTCCTCGTTCTCTCGCATTGTTGGTTTAGTACGGTCTACTGGTCGGGGTCCGCAAAGATGATGTAATAATAAAAATGAATAATGCTCAAGATATGAACCACGAGAACTGTGTGAAACCAGTGATTCAAGATGTAGCCGTGAGAACTATATGAATCTAGTAGTTCGAGATGAACCGTGTGACCTGTGGGAAGCTAGTGATTCCAAATGATGACCAATCAGTGTAACCGTGTGAACCGTGAGAATCAAGTGATTCTAGTTGTTTCTTGTTCCCTCTCCTGTTTCTTGATTATGGAGAGTATGTGTTTCCTTCCCCTGTTTCAGTTCTTGTACACACCTTAGAGAATTGTTTATGATTACATTTGTTGAGTTGTTAGCTCACTCTTGTAGTTGTTGTTTTTCCTTTCAGATAAAAACACTTAGCTGACGCCGGATAGATAGAGCAAGGAGAGAGGCTTGCTTGATGAGATTGGCTGGACAGAGAATGCGCGAAAGCTCTGGACTTAGAGTTGGATCGGATTGCGGATGGCCACTCGGGGTTGAGCGTGGCTCGTTATAGTTATTGTTTTATGGCTTTGTTATGTTTCCGCATTTGTGATGATTTAGTATGCTTTCGTGTCTGTATTGATGTTTGGAGTTTTGTTTCATTTAGATGGCATCTCTCTAGATCCAGTATAGTAGCTAGGAGTACTGTATTGGAGCTATGATGATATGGCAGATTGTGATCCTGTGTGGCGTGTTGTAGGCTTTGTGTGTAAGCATTTTGAAAGATGTGTGCTTATAGATGATGATATTTAACAAGTTATATTTCGATTTTTGTCTGATTGCAAAGAAAACTCTACCGGATTTTCTGTAGAGTCCATAGTTTAATTATGGGCTTAGGGCTGTGTTGCCATTGACGAGGTTATTCGATGGAGAATAATCCGGTCCGTCACACGGACACCTTCCGGTCTTCACGCCAACCTTCCCTCTTAGGCCACTTAAATTGTCAAACACGATCGGAGCTCCTTCTTCAATGCACCGACGTCACCAATGAAGGTAGAAGACAGTATTTAAATGGTTAAGAAAAAATGAAGAGAAAACTTCTTAGAACATGAAGATTAATCTCGTAGCTTGTGGTTTTCTCAAGAGAAGCAATATCAATGAGGCATGAACAACTTTCTTCTCAAAGTGAGGCACGAAAATAAACTCTCCAGAGTCCTTTTTGACTTCTAAGGGTTCCCAAAATATAAGTCAGGTATTTATAGAAGACTCAAGGTTTGCATTTAAAAACATGCGCATTGCTAACGCGCTCGACTGCAGCTCGAGCGCACGGTGGGTGCACATAGGGTTTCTAGAGAAACCCTACATGCGCTCGAGAGTGAGGAGGCGCCCAGCAAGCGGGATCCATTCTGGAATTTGGGCTCGAGCGCGGGGGAGGCGCACAGCGAGTGGGGTTCATTCTGGTTTTTCGGATCGAGCGGGTAGCGAGCGCATGGAGGACGCGGTGGCTTTGGACGGACTCGAGCGACTGGAGGGCGGAAAGGACCGATACACTAATACATAAGGTCATAGAATATGCCAATTAGAAATATGACTCTAACAATCTTCCCCTTTGGCAATTCCGTGACAAAACCCAGAAAATAAATAAATGCAATAGAATCACAGGTTCAGACACCACCGAGATAAAACCCGTGTACATAAAAACCTACGGCTAGTGATACATAAGATGCAAAGAAAATATAAGCAGCTACACTAGAATAGCGGCGTCGAGGTGATGAGAGCAGCGTTGAAAATGTAATAGAATTTTCTGGTCAAAGCAAGGTTAGTACGAACAAGACAAAATATAATAAGGGAAAATAACACATGCACTGTAAATAAGCATGAGATACAAGCAGTTCTGAAATGTAAACAGTAATAACCTATAGCGAAAATAACAAGTCTCTCCCTAACGAAAATAACAAGACTCCCCCTAACAATAACAATAACCGAAATAACATCTCTCCTAAGCTCCCCCTATCAGAGGGAACCCAAAGAGGAACCAACATAACCCAAGATCTCCTCCTTTAAACATAAATAACAAAGCTCCCCAAATCTCCCCCTATCAAAAAGAATCAAGTCTCCCCCTTTTTGTCACGAATGGCCAAGGGATAATGTAGCTCACTTCTCTTAACCCAGACTTGTCTTACTGAATTCACTTTTACATTTAACCTTTTAACTTGTTCATCCAATTGCTGGATATAATCAACAAGTTTATGCATTTTTAGCCCTGGTCTTTGGTTGTGCAAAAGATTCATGGTGTAGCAACGAGGATGAATGTGACCAACTTTACCACCGTGTGACAGGTAGACATAAACTTTAGAGGTTTGTTCATGTCTTTTAGGCTATATAAATTTGTCAAATGATATGAGTTAACGTTATTTTCAACACGTTGAGTCAGTTGCTTAGTGAGTTTGAATTTGTAAGCGTGTTGGTGTGGAATTTTCGTGGTGGGAATAAAAGTAGTTTTAGGTCTCACGTCATTTTGGACAATCTACATAGCGTACCCCAACCATTGTTTATTTTCACCAATTTTTCCCAACCTGAGCATATGATCTAATTTTGTGGATCCATTTAAGAATTGTTTCAAATCTTTTTTGGTAACCCCAAGTTCAGATTCTAGAGTTGTGATTTGTTTAGTAAATAAGGTTGTCAGATTCTCAATTTCTTGGATTTTAGCATCTAACTCGAATTGTTGAGCTAATTTTTCTTGTTCCAAATCTATGACCCCATTGTTTAAGGTTTTATTTTGTTTCTTTACTTTCACGCATTCCCTAAATAGTTTGTCATATGCTTCTTGAAGGCTATCAAATTCAGTTTCTGACTAATCCACGGAGTCATCAGATTGATGAAAGTTTTCTACTGAATTGCCACACATGGAGGTCATAAAAGCCATGTACTTGATAGGGCCATCTTCAGAATATTTTTCACCCTCTTCTTCTTCATCATCACTTAAGGTCACATTAACTTTAAAGGCTTAACCTTGTTGGCGTTTAAAGTTTGGGCATTCAGCCCGATAGTGGCCAAAACCTTCACACTCATGGCATTGAACTCCTTGAGAATTTTTTGATTTGTAGTCTTAGAGTTCACGTCGGTCTTTGTTCTCAAATTGATATGAACGTTTTAAATCTACATCAAGTTTGTTTGATGAAGATTTATTTTTCCATAAAAACTTTTTAAAATTCTTAACAAATAAGAAAAAATCGTCATCACTATACGACTTTTCATCGGAATCCCGGTTTTGCTCTTCCCTACTTGATTTTAGAGCAAGTGATTTATTTTTCCTTGATTGTGGCAATGTGTGCTCATAAGTTTGTAGGGACCCTACAAGTTCTTCGATTTTCAATTTGTCTAAATCTTTGCTTTCTTCAATCGCAGTCACTTTTGGTCTAAATCGTTCAGACAAAGATCGTAGAACTTTTCTAACAATTCTATTTTTCGGGATGCGTTCTCCTAAATTAAACGTGAAATTTACAATATCATTTAATTGCGCATAGAATTCATCAAATGTCTCGTCATCCTTCATTTGTATTTCTTCGAATCTAGCGGTGAGCATTTGCAATTTTGAATTTTTAACCAGTTTAGTACCTTCATGAGTGATTTCTAGAATGTCTCACGCATCTTTAGAAGTTCCGCATAGCCATAACAATAGCATGTAACCCCTTACTATTTCAGTTACAAGCATCAAGTTCGTCTTTTGACCACAAAGACAAAGCTTTCGATTCATCACCGCTCTTGGGTGGAGTCCACCTAAGTTGGGTACTAGCCCATACACGCTCATCCAAGGATTTAAGGAAGGCTCTCATTCGGACCTTCCAATATGCATAATTGTTCCCATCAAAGAAGGAAGGTACGGAGAGCGATCAACTCGTATACATCTAGAACGGGGTCGTGGATCAGGGTGAGTCTCTGATACCAATTGAAAAAGGACTTTTTGTCCTAAAGGGTACAATAACGTTTTGACCCCGGTAAAAATAGCAGAAGCAGTATATAATAAATATTCAATACACGTAAAAAATATTTATTTCTAGATGTTAGAGATAAGGACAAGCATGCAAAATATAACCGAGCATAAATAATAGTAAAAAAAAGATTTGTAGTGATGAAGGAAAAACACGATACTCATGGTAGTCGAGAAAAACCCTCCGGGTTTCAACGGCCAGGGAAACAATGCACTATAAAAATTAACTTACAGACCGGGTGGTAATGACGCGCTAACCTAACCAACTTACTCCCGTCTCGTGATCCTTACCAAGGAACTCCTTGGATTTTCCCATGGCAATGGAACCGGACACCTTCCGGTCTTCACGTCAGTCTTCCCTCTTGGGCTACTTGAATTACCGTACACGATCGGATCTCCTTCTTCAACGCATCGACGTCACCAACGAAGGTAGAAGGCAGTGTTTAAATGGTTAAGAAAAAAAGAAGAGAGAACTTTCTAGAACATGAAGATCAATCTCGTAGCTTTTGGTTTTCTCAAGAGAAGTGATATCAATGGGACATGAACAACTTTCTTCTCAAAGTGAAGCATGAAAATAAACTCTCCAAATTCCTTTCTGACTTCTTAGGGTTCCCAAAATATAAGTCGGGTATTTATAGAGGACTCAAGGTTTGCGTTTAAAAACATGCCCGTTGCCAACACTCGTGCTCGAGGAGGTGCCCAGCAAGCGGGATCCATTCTGGAATTTGGGCTCGAGGGTGCAGGGGAGGCGCACAGTGCGGGGTTCATTCTGTTTTTTTGAGTCGAGCGGGTAACAAGAGCACGGAGGGCGCGGAGGCTTTAGACAGGCTCGAGCGATTGGAGGGCGGAAAAGGACCGATACACTAATACATAAGGTCATGGAATATGCCAATTAGAAACATGAATCTAACACATAGGAAGATGCATAGTGAGTAAAGGTAACGCACAACATTGGCATGGAGCCATGCGATAGGAACTCTGAGCACTGTAAAGATGTCCAATAGCTCCTCTGGGATGGGGATGCGAAGCCCACTCCTCAGATGAGCCTCGTACACAATGATGCAACCCTTAGGAGGGAAGCAGGCCCTGTCGTGCTCATTGGGTATCACGAGGATGATCTCATGTAGAATGCTAAACTCCATGTACAGCTCTCTCACCTTGCCAGGAGTAATCACAGAAGCAATCTCAACAACATAATGAGCCATGGAAACAAAGGTAAGAAGAGCAGTAAAAACTTAGAAAATTTTCAATGTGGGAAAGTTGAATGAACGAACTTGTTTTGTAAAGGCATGCAGCCGTTGATAAGATAACACCTCGAAAAAGTAAGCCCATTATGGCAGACACGTGTCACTTTCGAAAAGGGCATAATTGAATCAGATCTCTTCCATAATTAATTACTAGGATCGCAAATTCACTGTGTGTTGACACATGATAAACTATTCGTCTAACAGTTCGGCATCATGATGACACATCGTTTCAATTCCCACAAGTTCTCCAAATTTTGGTTAGAACGGTCAACGAATCTGATCAATGCTGCTTTCCTTTCAAGCTCTCCAAATTTTGGCCAGAATGGTCAATGAATCCGGTCAACGCTTCTCTTTCTGCCCAATTCTTTGGATTCTGGCTAGAACGATCAACAAATCCAGTCAACACTTCTGTTCCTACTGAGTTCCCCGAATTCCTACCAGAACAGTCAATGAATCCAATCAATATTTCCTCCAATTCAGTTCTCTGGATCTTGGTCTTACGATCAACAGTCGCAAGCGACGCAATCAGTAGACCAAGTGCCATTACCAGTTTCAAGCTGTCTCGAGCAATTTGTCCAACCAGAAACATCACATTATAAACATGCTAAAGGCCAGAGTCCCAAACCACTGGCATGGGGGGCTAGTGATGAGGACGCTAGTAATATGCTGGCCCACGAAGGAGAAAACGGGCCAAATCCACAATTACCCAATTCAGCCTAGACGGTCAACACTGCCATTGACCGGATGAAAACTAAGTGGGCCGGTGAAGGCCCAAGAGCAAGACGGCCCATTAAAGCCTAGAATGGTCAACGCTTTCATTGACCGGAGAGGTGACCAGTAGACCAGTTGGAGCGTAAGACGCACGCTACCCAAGCACTAATTGGTCCACTTATCCATCTCAGAGCCACAACGGTTATCTTCCCTAATTTTTGCATCTTCAAGGAGGCAAGCTCCACTGTAACGGTCACCTTCAAAATTAGTACGCATCTCAGGAAGAAGGCGTCAGAATCTATGCCCTGTCTGCTGGAAACCCTAATAGTTACAAAATACAGAAGGAAAAAATTAATCTCTTGGACCGTTATAGCCAGAAAGGCGCTCACGCCTAGGCCAAGGAAAGCAACAATCCTTAACAGAGTACGGACATTCAGCCCTTCTGCGTAAGGAAAGCAGCCCAAAGCCATGACTATAAAAAGTCATGGAAGTTTCCTTTAAAGGCATGCTCTCGAATACGCTCTCAAATGCCCGTAAAAAGCCTTCAAGCAATCTCAAGCTCTCAGAAATTCTCTAACTCTCTCAAACCTTTAAGCACTCGCTCTCTCAGCTACCATTTCCCAGTAAACTCTGTACTGAGAGGTCCTACTCCTCACGGGCAACCAAATAAGTCACTCATCCCACGAGTGCATTCCTACCTACACAAGCACTCATTAGCATTTATTTTGCATCCACCTTCTCATTTTAGAAGGCCGATTACTGACTTGAGCGTCAGAGTGTTTTCGGTAGGACCAAATCCCACCGTCACCTGACCTCTTGCTTGAAGTTGTGGTGTGCAGGACCCAAAGCTAAGCGAATGAAGACCGGAATCCATTGACGGACCATTCGACCCAAATCTATTAAAATTTGGATCCATGATGTATCAAAAGTAAAAAAAAAAAAAAAAACTATTTTTTAAACTAAATATGTCAAAAAATTGAATAAAATTCGTGCCATTCATTAAAACCCAAACTTCGAGATTTGTCAACATAAATATGACACGCATCACTATAAATTTAAGCAATATATCACATCTAAAATATCATGAACGAGTCATTAGAATCACCAAAGCTATGCCATATCCAAAAATAAATAAATAATCTTTTTATGATTTTAATGGTGAATTTTAATGAGGAAATAACCTAACAGTATTAAGCACCCTCTATTGATTTGTTACCAAATTAGAGTTGTCATGGGCTATGTAAGGCCCGAGATCTTCCAATCAAGTAAATTATAATTGATCGAGGTCAAGAGACATAAGGAAGTCCAACATTTGACAAAAAATTACTAAAAATAAAATGTAGGGATTTGGAGACTTTCACCGGTTTAAGGATTTCGAATCGAGATATATTATGGAGATTAGCGTGTAAACTTGGAAGCCGAAAATTTATCACGGAACATAACGTAACCCGAAAAACTATCCGATGAACCAAGATAATAACCAATTTGATTTCGGTTAATAAAAGAACAATTCGATTACCAAAATTGACCCGAATGGTAACCAAATTAATTATGGGATATTAAGAAGTTAGCTCGGGTACCAAATTAGTAATCAAATTTAATTCGATCGGCAAGGAACTTCACGGGCAGCTGAGGTAATAAATGTAATATATATATATATATAATATGGGAAATCAGCACACACACTACACGACGGCAGCTCACCACAAAACACCAGCACTCCACATCCACAGCAGCGTGGCAGCTGCCTGTTTCACCAAGTAACGCAAGCTGCTTCATCAAATTCAGCAGCACCACACGGCATCTCTTTAAGGTAACAAGTATAATAGTGATAAGGCAGCTTTAAGTTTATTTAAAGAGAGAAAAATAAAGAAAAACGTGGGAGAGGAGGAAAAACAGAAAGAAATCAGAAGGAAAGGGAGTAGGAAATCATGAACAGCAAGAAGGGAAGATGAGTGCTGAAATTTGCAAGTGTACTTAATTCCTTTCTTCTTTTAATGTTGTTTATTGTCAATTCCTTAAGTACAATCGTTTTAATACTTAAATTACTCTATGGTTTTGATCATGTCATTAATTTGGCATAAGATATACAAAGCTGAAATTCTGGAATAAGAACCAAAATTAAAACCAGCTTCTAAACTTCTGCTTGCACCGGCGATTAGATGGCCACCAAACCGGCCCAAATTTGAAAACCGCTTAAAATATTACACTGAATCGGTCACTGAACCGGGTCCAATATCAACAACTGGCAGAATTAAGAACCCAGATCAATAGCTAAACCCGCTACTGTATTTTCACCGAATCGGTGGTCAAATGACCTCCCAATGGGCCCAATTTCGATGTGAAACAAGTTAAGACCTTCCTGAACACTGTGTAAAATTCACTCATAAAAAAGAGATGAACCGGTTGGTGAACTGGACCCCACATTAGAACCGGACAGATTTCAGCAGTTCTGCTGATATATTTGCTGATATATGAATTTTGAGCTACTGAACCAGGCACGAACCGGGTTTTAAATGGGCTGAACCGGTGCTCATATTTAGTTAAGACCTTATGGTGATATTCAAGTATCATCCCATAAAAGGTAAGCCCGAATTAGCCTTGAACCGGGGCCCTCAAAATAGGACCAGAAGTTATCTGCATCAGGCTAATGCTGATGCAGAATCTGTCATCACAAAATGACCCAAACCGGCTTAAAATTTAACTTGGACCGGCCCTAATCCAAATTATTTCTAGAAGGTAAGTCTCTTAGCTATAAGAGGACCCCCTAAACCGATCAAAAATTGGCCTTGAATTAGTCATAAAAACTGAAAGTAGCAGAACTGTCCCAGGGTGTTACTGCTGCAGTCCAACTGACAGTTTGGAAAGAAAGGACTGAACTGGGCCCAATTTGGTTGAATCAGTAGTGGACCCAACCAACATATTTTGTACTAAGGCTGAATTAACTACTGGTAAAATGGCCATCCCAAAGTCTTTAGGATCGGCACTGAACTAGATCTTTGAATCAGCCCAGAACTGGCCCAGCTCCTAGGGGCTGATTTTCACAGTTTTGGAAAAGGGGCTGAACCGGCCCTGATTTAGAAATAAATTGACCGAACCGATACCTACTTAAACCAACAGGATAGTGGGATATTGACCGAAAAAGTCAGGCCCAAAATAAATAGTAAATTGGGCCCCAAACTATAACCGAACTGGTTCATACGAACCGGAAAATTTTTGACTTATGAATAAAATGTCAAATCGGATTAAAATCGACCCCAAGTCGACTCACTAACATATTTGGGTACTAAATTGAAATTATTTAAGTTTCGGGTAATAAATCAACAACTAAGTAAATTAAATACACTAAGTATGGAAATAATGTTTAGCATGCACTTTTCTGCATATACAAGACTTATGTTTTGTTCAATGTTGCATATTATCTATTTATGTTAAATTATGTTCAGCTATGTTCTCGAAAGTTTTGTAAGAACTCAACAAAGGTATAAGTTCAGTTATATTAAGTTCAGTTATAAGAGTTCCTTTTAAAGTTTAGAAAGGAAAACTAGACCAAAGACCTTTCTTAGAGGGTAATATTCTCTGACATATTTTAGGATATTACAATGAAAAATTAAAAAATTATTTTTGTTCCGTTTCGTTTCGGCCCCATCTACCGGGATTGTAGGTAGTACCACCTACTTCAAGGTGCAAAAGGAGGTTAAACCCGTGATTGTAGAAGTAAGCACAATCCATCCCGTCATCCGGATATATGCTTTAGATTGTATGGATTAATAGAATCCTTTCTTCGATTATCTACTCTGTTAACTAGTAAGGCCTACTAGCCCTGGTCCTTCATGATAAGGAAAAGTAAATAAAGTTCAGTAAAGGTTTCTTAAGATAAGAAAGTTATGAATAAAGTTCAGTAAAAGTTCAGTAAACAAGGAAAGATAAAGGCATTGCATTTCATGTATTCGATCCTTATATATATATTAAAGTATGTTCTTTGTAAAAATTACATGTTCTTGCATAATATATACACTGCTGAGTATTTGGCTCACTCCTTGCAATTTTCCTTCCCTTTAGATGGATCACAGGAATTCACGATTGATGAGAAAAGTAAGATGGAAGCTTAGAGACTCCTTACGTTTTGTGGTACTTTGAAATTATGTACAATTTGTATTTAGCATAGAAGAATAACATGTACCTAATAATGTTGTAAACTTAAAAATTATAATATGTTATTTTGATGATCTTAGAAATTGCTTCCGTTATTTTGGTGAATCATATATGTTTTTGCCAAATTTGAGAAAAAAATAGGTTATAAATGTTTAGAATGCATCTTCCTAATAAGACTAATACCGCAGTTTGATAATGCGATGTTAAAACATTATAATTTTAGCTGACATTTGGATTTTGTGTATGATAAGATTATTATCCATAAAAACATGGATACAAGAAATGCTCACGTCCCCATTATGGTATATATATATATATATATATCAGTATGTGGAACGTCACAGGCCAAACTTCATATGGAAAAATAACCTTCTTATAAAGCTCCATACGCCGCTCTATGTTATTTTGATGGAAAGCATATGGTCTGATTCATAGGCATTGTTGCGTACCTTAGAGTAATTTGAATATGAGGATAAAGGTTGATAAGCTTTGAGGCAGTTAATCCCAAACCATAACAGCAAGTCGAAGGATACCGAATTGCTTCTATAAGTAGCCATGTGGTGACCCAAACATAGTTCATGACCTCCGTTGGATCTAACCATGTAAAAAATCATAAAACTCAAAAGCAACATCCATGTCATATGATAATGATCAATATAATAGCTAAAGTTTCAAATATCTAAGACATCCAAATTATAAGGGAAAACCATAGCACCAAAAAACCATTAAAATAAATTACAAATATCTAAATATACCTCTACAATATAAAATAAATAAAGACATCTCAATCTAAGCTTCAAAAGGTGTGAATGTCCATAACTCTTCCTCTAACTCTAGAGTTAAACATTTCTATACTATGCTACTCTTGAAAAACAAGAAAAAGGTGAGCTAAAAATCTAATAAGTAACCCCGACCAAAATCAACAATAGCGAAAAATAAGCTATTGAAGGAACTTATTTATGAAAATAAGCTCCAAGACAATATAGAACATAGAGAGAGCAATAATTGTCTCCTTATATTAGTAAATCAACATGTATCAATGACATCAATAGATAGGTTAGAAAGGACAAGTCAATAAACGATATTCATGATATCAACTGTATAAACGATCTTGATATTTTGAATGATATCCACTAGATTCTAATGAATCCTAATAAATATAATAAGGCCTCAAAGTATCTCAAATATTAAAATTATTCCTTAGATTTACTAGAAATCTAACTCAATATGAGGTTGCAATAACATAAGATATCAATAAATTCTTATAGTCTTTATTCTACCACTATGACCAACTACTGTGTATTTTTATCCCAATTGGCTAAGTAAGTATTTTGAGGTTATTGATATCCATGGTATTCTCACTATCCTTATAGTCATCCTAAAAATTGTACCTGTAATATATTCATATTATATACAATATCCCTCATTTATGATATCTTGGATATCATTTTAATATGAAAATCACAAGGCTATAAGTATCCCACCTTAAAAATCAGTTAACCCCTATCACTAGAAATACAATGAGCATAAAAAAATATAAGTTACTCATCGACTCTGATTCATCTAAATACTAAAGAATCTTTATACACTCTTTTTATTAGCCACAAAATGCCAATAAATATAATCATGCTAATTGAAGGATAACACCAATAAAACCAATAAACAATAAAATCAAATATTTAATATCAGTACCCAAGTATCCCATGTGATCATTTACCACTAAGGTCAATAGGCATCCTCTAATATTCTAGCTCAAATTGAAATTACAATCTTAGGTCTCAAAACTCATGATTTCAGCCACAATTTTGAATATGCCACTGTGGCACCTGAATCTCAAAGATAGTGTTTGGATAGTGGCATCGAGCCTAAATATCCAAGAAAACCAAATCTAAATCTCCAACAAGGTTATTATTTCTACTACTAAGATCTCATAACAACTATTCATAAGGTCATACCTAAGAAAAACCAATCGGATCACTCAAATTTATGAAATTCCTCAATCTATTTCTTAGTGTTTAAACGTGCCTCCAAACTGTTTTCAAATGTCAAACTTAGAACCTCTATTCCAGATCTACCTTCACGCATAAAAATTAGTATAGATCTAGACACATCTATATAACTAATTAGCATATCTAAAACATGTATAATACCAAATAAAAGATCACATACCATAATAAAAATCAAGCAACATGTATGTAACAAATAATACTTGCGCAGGTTCGAATGTGCCTTCAAATGCCATGACCCGAAGAAGCCATGTTTAAACATTGCTTCTAACGCCAATCAAATGTTACTTCTGTCTTGAATACTATACTTATAAAAATTATGCTTGCAAGTTGTAAACTTTATCCTACAACAATATTCTACGATTCCTTACGATTAAAACTTAGAAAATAACATGGATTGAATAATGGAAGAATAATCAAGAAGATCACAAGTTAATTTGCTCTAGGACATTTGCTCTTCACATTTCCTCCTTTCTTCTCCACGACTGGCTCTCTCCCAATTTGGTTTTCTCCTTGTTACTCTTGAATTGTCTGAGCAAATTGAGGGTTGAAAAAATGAGGAAATACAAGGCTTGAAATAATAAAAAGTGAAGTGGTGACTTTTCCGCCCCTATCTATTTGATATATAGAGAAAATTGTGGTTGAGATATTGTACTCCAAATTTGCCGAAATCACCATTAAAAATAGCTAATTGACAACCTAATTTTGACTACCAAAGATTAAGCTAACTATCCAACAACTTGCTATTAAGTTGCACAAAAATGGGACAACTAGATGAGGGTTTAGATCGGAGTGGGTGGAGAATTTCCCTCATTGATAAACTGAAACATCAAAGTCTATTAAACCCTAAACACTTTTTGTTATATCCATTTTTTTAGTCCTATTATCCCACAATTAATAACAATAAACACCCCATATAACTCCCTTAGCCCAGCTCCCTAAGTTTAAGGCACCAATATCCCTTATATTTCATCCTTATGATAGTAATGGGATACAAAATTAGAGTGGTTGATTCACTCATATTTTTTCTCTTCCTAATTTAATGTAATCCTTGACTCATCATTTCTAAAGTAATTTCATTTAGCCGAGCCACCACATTTCCTCCTTAGTGATTCTATAACAATAGATAAAAGATTGCTAACTTATGTCACCTAACAATTATCCCTAGAATACACTCTACAATAACCAAGTCTTAAAGGAAGTCTAACTATTTAGAATTTGTTATGTGGTTTCATACAAAATTGGGCCTTCAAATAATTAACTATAACAAGTCACAATGTTTTTTTTAAAAAAAAGAAATGTTAAGTTCAATCTTTAATAATTAGCTAAGCCTTTAATGATTATTTACAACAAATAAACACTTCGTCAAATTTAAGATGAAATCTAATTGTAATTAATATTTTTCTAAAATGACCCCTTTAGTTATTTCATAGTGAACTGGCCCTTAAAATATGGTCCCAATCAATTCTTTTCTAAGTCCATAAGGTCCATGTCCTACACCAAACTAGATACATTGAACTTATTAAATTAATTTAATTTTCCTAATTAAAATACTAATAAATTATTCATGTGATTATCACATAATGCACATAAATATTATACCAAAAACATTTGGAATGTTACAAGTTGGCTCCCCATACTTAGCCAATATTTTACATCTTAGCCAATAATTCTTCAAAAGCATACGATCTGTATGTTCCCACATAAGAAACTCGCACTATGAACCATGACTCAAAACATACATGGTGGCAATTAATCTAAAAAGCCAGCAATAAAGCCCACTTCCTAGTCACGGCCGGTATCCCCACTACCCAAAAACAACTTATGAATCAACTTTTAAGTCTCAATAAATACCAAACCAATAATGCAGATAGGGGTTCATAATCATATCCATGGATTCAAAAAGATAATCATCTTGTATTTATTCAATCTAAGAAACCCTTAGAATATTTAATCATTAACTAATCATTACTATCTTTAAGGTCTAATGCCACAACACTTACCTTGCATAACAGAGATTTGGAGCATCATCCACTCGATGAAAATTTTTTTTGAGCTTAGTCCTCTAACTCTCCATCATCTTTATCTTCCTAACTTATTGTTTAGATGCCCTAATTGAATTGAATGTCGAAAGATAACCTGAGGGCCCAGTTAAAAATTTTTTGAGGCTCTCACTTTGGTTTTTGGTATATAGGGTCCATGTTGAAAACATCCAAGAGCTTATTACAAAATCTCTTAGGCTGGAATTCAAATTTAAGATAAACATTATTGGCATTGTTTGTGATAACAAATTAAAGGAACTTCTTACATAATCACACATCTGTGACCCTCTAACAAACTGCCATGTTAAATTGCAGAGCCCACAGCCAATCAAGTAAAGTCCTTCAAGATCATCCCTCCTGACAATGAGAGTCAATTGAGCACTAATTTACCAGTAAAATCGGACATGAAAACAATAGCAATATAATTATAGGATATGTTTTGAATGCTGAAGTCTCACTGGTACAGATTCAGAGACCAATCTTACCAAATTGAAGTACCACTCCCACAAGCTTCAACTTTAAGAAGGAAATCAAAGAGCAAAAAAATCTGCCTCCTAGAAAAACCAGACCAAGCCTAAGTCACCTATTGTCTGGAAAGCGCAATATTAATTTGTCTCGTTGTGTATTAGAGACTATTTGAACTTCAGAGACATGGAGAAAAACCCCAAAAAGGAAGAACCCCTAATGCATTTTGGATTACAAATGTTATCTCCGAATGAAGGATCATATAGTAGCACCCCATATATCCTCCCGACCAAGTAGGTATTAGGCATTATCTATTGACCACCCAGATCTAGGGACCTTTATCAATGCAATAAGTATAGCTTCTAGAGCTGAGGTGGAAGAAAAAATTGAAAGGATAAAGAAAAGGGTCTTCCAATGGGATACTTCCAACCATATGGCCCAAATGGTCTGAACCTCATTTACCTTTGACATATAGAGGTACACTCTTCCCTAAAAATTTAAAATGCTTACTTTAAAAGTGTACAATAGATGTGATAATCCCAGGGATCATGTTGACTAGTTCCACACCCTACTTGGCTTCCAAAACAAGGGAGATATCATCTTATGTCATTATTTTTCTTTTAACACTAAAGATAGATGCCATGATTTTGTTCTATAGGCTATAATCAAATTCGATTGAGACATTTCATGTACTTTTCAATTAGTTCATGTCACCCTTTTCCTCCAACTAGAGGGAAGAGAAGTAACCTTGACACTTTGTCAAGGTCAAGCAAGCTTCTACTGATAACTTCAAGTGCTTTCTCAACCACTCAAATGTAGAAGCCGAAGTATTTCAAAGCTTACCGATGATGCCAAATTGAATCCCTCCATGGTGATTATCTAACTCGACAAATTCTTCAAGTTGTTGGTCCATCAAGACTCCAAGACAATCTTGGATGCAGAGGCAATTACTCAAGTTTATATAGCTGTGGAGGAAGCTACTAATGCAAGGAGGACCTAGCAGCCAAATTATGAATCTCATCCAAAACAATTCAAGGGGAAAAGCCAAGGATCAATTGTGGTGACTTGAATTTGAGTCACCTAAATTAGTTTAGATTACTCACGCGTAACTTTAAATCATATAAATGACCAAATATCCATCATAAATTTAGACATTCATCAACATATAATCAACTTCTCATTTAAACAAAATAAACATAATAAACATAAGAAATAACAAACATCAAATGATGCAGCCCTAAAAATAGTCTCTATGTTTCCATAATAATAAATCCTATCATCACTAAAGAAATAAAAGATAATAGTCTATAGAATCCTCGCTATTTGTAAATCTTGTAGCAAATGAAAGATCTCCCAACTAATGCCATGTACTCTGTTCGAATTTGGAGTAAATAAAATATAATGTTGAATCAATAGCTAACAAGTGATAATAATCAACAACACATAATAATTAATAATTATTTCAAATAAATAATATTGAGATATGCAAAAGTAATAATAATATAAAACTTAATAATAAACTCTATCCGAAATTCTATCACTCGTCATAACTACAACTTAAAATTAATAACAAGCATAGTTCCCAACATATCTATATATTATGAACATAAAAAGATTTTATAGAATTTAGATCTCATCAATAACAGGCAGGGATCCTCTAAGTCTAAACATCACAAGAAATACAAAGATTCCCTAGTTGTGAGTATTAGCACAAACGTCACAATAAATGTGATAGATCATATTTTTCTGTCGAAAATCTGACTGAGTTCCTTCAGTAATACAGATATTTACCAAGATAAAAACTCAGACAATCTCCCCGTATAAAATAAAATACATCCAGTTGTGAGATTCCGGATTTGTGAACCCGACAATTATGAAGTGATTAGTATGTTAATGATCAATACTAATCTTATGGGATGATTAAGGTTTGGTATCGGAAGAAAAATCGAAAATCATTCGGGTCCCGGCATTGAAAAGCCAAAGAAAGAGCTTGCGCTGTTGGGCGCTCGAGCCACGGCTGAGCGGATAAAGGTAATCCGCCCGTGGCCTTGCCGCGCCAGCCGAGGCGCTGAGCGGCCGACGCGATATATTCGCACCGTGTGTTCATTTTCCCTCATTTCACGATCGGCCGAGGGTTTTAGAGAGAGAGAGAGCGCGCGACCGAGAGAGAGAAGAAGGGAGATCGAGCCCGGAGTCCGATTTCGCCCGAGAGCAGTATAAAGGTGAAAGCACGCACGAGGCAAGTGTTCTCATACCCACTTCTCGTTCTCTTTCGATGTTTTGTGTATTTTCGTTGGGTATTTTGTGTCGATACCCACGGGGAATGTTAGGATATTGAAAACCCATGCCTTGAGGTCCATGAAAATGTGGTTAGTTGTCTAATTCGCGTCCGATTCGCCCGGGTGGGTTTTACCGAAACCCTAACCTACGGGATTTTGGGGGTTTTCCGTTTCCCGGCCTTGTATCATGAAATTGACCCCAAAATTGGAATCCCCACGTCCCAATGATGTATATATGTCGGCCGCGGGTCCGATCTTGCACGTTTGGACCCGTTCGCGGCGTCCGAGCCCGTTAATGGGGCGTTGTTACTGTTCACCCGAGACCGAAGGTGGATTTTGCGTGTTGTCACCTTCATAAAATGATGAAATGATCCTAGAATATGAATCCCCGTATCCCAATTGTACGTATATATCAACCGGATGCCGAATCTCGCAAGATTTGACCCGTTTGTGGCATCCGGGAGTCTTGAAAGAATTTCGTAATTGTTTATCCGAAATTGTGGAATTTAATAGAAACTCGTTCGCGAAGCCCTTGACCCGCGCCCAGACACCGTTTGAGCTTCTATTTGGAGTTAAATGTATAAATTGATTTGAGATTATAGTTACCCATGCCTCGGGTTCTATAGATTACTCCGCTGATGTCCAAAATTCCGAAAATCAACCGATTCATGCACGTGTGCACTTTGTTCACGTGCACTGTACATGGGTACTACTCTTCCGAAAATATCGGACGATATTGTGTAATACTTCCTTGTTTAAATGCCGATTAAAGGATATGTGTTTGTAGAGAGAGAAAGTTGAGGCACAACAGCAATCACGAAGAGGAAGAAAGGGGAGAGACCACCGTTCCGATCCGATCTGGGTAAAATAATTGTAGAGCGAGCTCAGGCAAGTGTACTTCGGACGCTATTTTTCACTGTATTGATTTCTCGTGCTTTAAAACCGTTGAAAATGCTCTAAATGTTGATGATGCATGTTTAAAGTACATGAAGCATGTTTACTTTGATTACTCGGTTAGATTTGTGTTTATCCATATTTATTGCAAAATTTGGCTTCGATTTCGTGAAGGAGCATGAAAATGGTGTTCAATTTCTCTTGAAAAGTATGTGATGAAACCCTAGCTCGAAAATGTTGTATAGTTTGAGTAAATTACATGATTTAATGTATATGCATGGCATCTATGACATTAATTTCATGAAATATGTGCAAGTAAGAGACCGATTTGGGTTCAATGGTTTTGGCGAAGCCCCATGTACGAAAATGAAGAGGTTTTGATGAGTTTTAATCGTAGCTTCTATTATATGAAAGTTAATTGACATCGAAATGAAGCTTCTGTATAGTTTGTTTTCGAAAATATGTACTTAACGTATACCGACAAAATTTCCATGTAAATTTAAAGAAGTGCTGAAATTGTGTTGTGAAAGTTTGATTTCAAAATGGGATTTTCGATAAAGAGATGATTTCCGTTCAAGCGCTTATTTTGGGACCCAAGACTCGACTATGTACGGGTAAGTTCTTAGGTGAGGCCTTAGAACTTACGGTGGTAATCGAGGATAGCTCTGGCCCATGGAGCGATTCATGGTCCGCCCCGTCCTCAAGGGCGTTAAGCCAGAGGAACATAGGCCGACCTTCGGGTGGCACACACAGATGTATATCCTCGGGATGGGATATACATGATATGATATGACATGATAGGCCTTGGATTGTGTGGACTGAACACAATCTATCCTCGATCATTCGTCCCTTCCGCTAGTAGGGTACACTGGCAGGGTCTGAAATTGTTAAGATATGTCACAGAAAAAAAAAAGATGAAATGTATCGTACAATGAAAAGACGATAGAGTATCATCGGATGAAAAGATGATAATGAAACGTATACAGTGAAAAGATGACAGAGTATTATCGGATGAAAAGATGATAATGAAACGTATACAGTGAAAAGATGACAGCGAACAGTGTAGAGTACCGTTTTCAGTTTTACCATGTATCTGTATAGTTTATAGTTATAGTTTTACAGCCTATAGTGATATGATTTATGAAGCATGAGATTTAATATCGTTATAGCATGTCTTTACGCTTTCTTTCGTATGATGTTTGATTAAACATTATGGTTTCGCACGGTTATATGATCGTTTTGGCATAATCGTTTTACAATTCATATGCATGTACCTTGCTGGCCTCGGCTCACTGTTTTAGTATTTTTCCCCCTTCTAGATGAGACAGTAGAGCTTTTGCCTGACGAACAGGAGTAGACCAGGGAAAAGCTTCTGAAGGCTTTTTGAGGACTTAGAGCATTGTGAAGCCAATTTTTGAAGAGCTTGTGGGTGCAATGACCTAGCTAGAAATGTGATCTTGAATACCGATTTCACGTTTATTGATGTTATAGAACTTGTGAATTTTTGTAAAGAAAGCTCATGATATGTATGATAGTAAAAGAGAATATGCTATGCTTCGCAGTCAGAGTGTACTTCCGCTATACTGGATTTCTTGTGCAGGTCCTAGATGGCATCTCGTTATTTATCTGTTAGAATAGTAATTGCTTTGATGGATTTGTGCCATGGATGGCACATAGGATCCTGTGAATGATTGTTGTAGGATTTGTGAATGATGGATAGTTGTGTACTTGTTATGGATGAATATTACAGGTTTGTATTTTTGGGTTTTCATCCAATTACAAAGGAGACTCTGCCAAAATTTCTGCAGAAGTCTTGCCTTAATTAGATCGTTAATTATGATTATCTATTTGACGGAAGCTTTTGAGGAAAAAAAAAATATCCGTTCCGTCACACCAATAATCCCAACATTAGGTCATACAATCAACAATACACAAAACCACATAGGATCCAATTGTCACATACAACTCGTGGCTTCAATGTTGTATATCTAAACAGAATATTGGCCAAAGAGAGATACTATTAGGAACCTGTTATAAACCACAATAACTAACAGAAGCATAATAAATCAAACACAACGGAAACTAAACTATCTAATCATCAATTATATGTACAATATGCATTAAGATTTTCAAAAGAAATATAAATATATACAATTTTTCTATGACATAAATAGAGCTACAAATTAATGGTCTTTGATATGGTCTTCTAAACCTTGAGCCTAGACCACTTCGAATCTCTACACTATCCCATCGGGTATAACGGACCTGTACTAATCTAGAGATAAGGAGAAGTAAGGGTAAACCAAATCTCAGCAAGTGTAATAAAATCAAGACGGTAAGCAATCTAAGCAAAATAAAACAAAATAGGGATATACAAGTATAACGAGGATGTGTAACCATAAGATGTGATCGAATATGCTTTTAGAACACAATTAACTTTTTACGTTTTATCATTCTTCTCTTTGGGATGTAAATTATGTTTGATTACTTATATTTACGGATCAAGGTCAGTAAGCCTTACTAGCTAAAGGTGCAGGAGAACGAGAAAAGGATCATATCATCCATATGACCTACGGGTATAAGCTTCTATTATCGACCCAGAGGCAGGCCATCTATATATCATACCTATAGATGGGCCATAAATATATACTCCCATGTCCCTCGGGGTCCAAATGCAATCCTTGTCCTTCCATATTAATATCCTAAAACTTGCCAAGAGTATCACCTGCTATAATATACGGTCAGAATAATCTTTGAGTTTCTACTGTCATACAAATGGCACGTGTAAAAATATTACCCTCCGTAACATAAATTCATCGTCCTAGTTTCATAATTTCTTATTCTTTAAGGGAAAGTCCACCATACTTCTTTTACAATATCTACATTCGAGAGAGTAGATTAATCATATAATCAATTGTAAATTTTTTCTCCAAATACTTGTATAATTTTTATCTTTCTTTCAGATTTAAATCTTCTTGTGACTTAATTTGCATATACGAATATCATAATCATAGCGAGGAATAGAAATTCTTACCATCGAGAGGCAATTGTAAATGTAGGGAATCATGCAATTTTTATTATTGTCTCGGGTGAACAATGTCAAGGCCTATTTAGAGCCACCGGACATGTCGAACGGGTCAATTCTTGAAAAATCGGATGTCCCACCGATGCATATACACAATTAGGATATGGATAATATATAATTAAAGACAATTTATGGATGTCATTCGAATCAGAAGGGGAACGAGAGCTAGGCATCGGTCTAGGGTTCCAGCAAACAGGTTTTTACATAAAACCCTCAAATTAGATATTTAATCGGTAAATTAATTTATATAGTATATGGGTAATGATATTCTAGTCCTAATTTATACAAAAGTCTCAAAAATCGAAGCCTGAAACTATCCGACACAAGGTTAGGGTTTTAGGTGCAAAAATCAGTCGAAATCCACAAATTCATACATGAAATTCATGTATATATATAATCAAGTTATGGACATCACATATACATGCATGGTTAGATATCGGAACAATAATACTTGAAGGGGATCGAATGAAAATCAAAAGGATAGAAGAAAAAGATTATAGATGAACTTACATCGACCCAATCTACAACTTTTCCAACAGCTCGAGGTCGAAATCGGACCCGAAGGCTTCCATTTCCTCTTCTTTTCCTTCGCGTGTTCTCTCCCTACGCGGCTCCCTCTCTCTGCGTGCACCACCACCATTGCTCGACCTCACCGTGGCAACCAACCATTGCCACACACGACGGTCGCGGACCAGCACCAACCATCCGCGCGCCGCCGTCTTCCCTACAAAACCCTCCTCTCTCTCCTCTTTTCTTCTCAACCGAGACCCTTGTCCCTTCCTCCCTTTTCTTTCCACCTGCTTTTATTATTATTATTATTATTATTATTATTATTATTATTATTATTATTATTATTATTATTATTATTATTATTTTCATTTAATCCTAAAACTCAAATCGCTACTCGGGCGATCAAACGAGCGTATCTCAAGCACCAGCCCAACATATGCATACATGTTAAATTGATCCCAAAATATGAATCACCATGTCCCAATTATGCATATATATCAATCGGACGTCTAATTTCACAAGAATCGACATGTTCGCGACATCTGAATGCTTTAAATGTGTATTGTTACTATTCACCCGAGAATGAATGGAAAAATTGCATGCTTCACCCTCATTTAATTGTTATGAAAATCATGTCTAATTATTTAAATATAAATGTAAGTTTCGGAATAAGTGTTTATGCACCATTTGCAATGAAATGGGCTCCGGATGACCCTAAAGCGATATTGGCTCATCAGTGGTACAAAATTCCACTTTTCTCCATGAATTATGATATTCATGAGTGTAATTCGAATTGTTAGAAGATGTAAGACCTCAAGCAAGATAATAAGTTTTTGAATATTTGAAGGGAAATTCCACATTTGGAAATTTGATGGACTTGATCTCCCAAATGAAAATATTTGTGAAATAAGTTTGGTGGATTCTCCCTTAAAGAATAATGAATCTTGAAACTAGGACTATGGACTTTTGTTTATTGGATAGTATTCTCTGGCTGGCCCAATGGTTACTTTGGCTGTATATCCTGGCCGCTTATGTTAGCGGGTGATGTTCGTAGCATGCCTTAGAATACTACTGTGGAAGGACTGGGATTGTGTCTTGACCGCGGGAGGTTAAGGTAGGGGGTGATAGGCACGCCGCTATGCCACATGGTGTTTGGCCTATTATAAGCAATTTGTTTGGACATCGAATACAACGTTTGGCCTTAGATCATGTGGGGTATCATGATCATTTCCTCGTCCTCTCATATCGTTACCTAGTACGACTTACTGGCACTGGTCTGCAAAGACTAAAGTGAATAATAAATACATTAAAATATGTCAAATGGCAATTTGCATTCCTAATTGTTCTTTTCCCCTCATGCCCCTTTTGTAACTACAAATACATGTTGCCCCCATCCCATTATTATTTATCATTGTTAGTGATGTATGTTTACACTTGCTGGGCTTTCTAGCTCACACTTACTTCTCCTTATCTCCAATTTAGCTCAGGTCTGTTAAACCAAATGAAATAGCATAGAGATTGGAAGTGGATTAAGGTCGAGATTCGAAAGACCAGTTCAAAAGACTTATATCTTATAGATTGTAATTAAATGTATACTTTCATATTTCAATTGGGTTTATTAATGTATATTGTACAAATCTCTAATAATTAGGTAGTTTAATTTTCACTATCGTTTGGATTATTAGTACTTTCACAAGATATTGTGGTTTGTTATAGGTACCTAGTGGCATCACTCTTTTGCCAATATTAGATACACAATGTTGGAGCCACAACTAAGTAGTGGCAATTTAGATCATGTGAAATTGAGTTATTTGTGGTTGTAGATTATTGTACAGGTTTGATACAGGTGTTTGTATTTTGGTAAACATCTGATTTACAAATGAAATTCTACCCAATTTTTTGTAAAAATTTATAATATTAATTATGGGCTTTATTTATGTATTTATTGATGGATATTATTTAAGAAAAATAACCCTATCCATCATAACTTAAGGTGTATCAATAATTATAAGGATCACAAAAATCCCTTAAATTTTATTTTGTCACAATAAATCAAAAGCCACATATTTATGTTACCATCAGCTAAGTATATACATGATGTAACTGATAGGGGAATAACTATACGCATTCCCTCTGCCACAGAAGAGATGGGAATAACTATGCCCAATTTCCTTCTACCTACAAAGGGTACGAAAATATCACCACTCAAATTCCATTTGCCCTTAAAAAGTATGAAAATATTACCACTTAGATTCCCTCCTCATATACTAGGTATAGGAATATTATTACTTAGATTTCCCTGCTCACAAAACGTGCACAAATATTTCTCGATACTATACTATATAATGGTTATATATCTATAAGTATCCCTTCATACTAAATAATATAAATCATTACCACCATAATATGAAAATCAATATCAAATAACTATTTACCATATTAAGGTTTCATATATTTTATATTCCTAAATATTATAGTAATTTTATATAATCTCCTTTACCTTTTCATAAAAATTCTACAACATTCTCACCCAATTTGATATGACACAAAAAAGTTTTGCATCATTAAATCTCAAGCTAGTTTTAGTAATATTTTCTTTTACTAAGTTTTAGTAAATCTTAAGTGAAAACGAATACTTCTAAACTCATTTTTTCTTTTACTATTAATATTTTCTAAAATCTTTGACCACTTTATGTTCTAATATTCATGCATATGCTAATTTCTTACTTTAAATGATTTCATTTTACATGCATATAATTCTGTTCTCTTTTTATGAATTTTTATAAAGCACGTGTCTTACATTTAAACAATTTATATTTAAGTATTCAAACTTTTGCATAAATATTATTGTATGTTACCAAATTTCACTCCTTCGTTTGTGCATGTTATCAATTTGTACATATTTATTCCTACATATTTTCTATTTGTAAGAAATTGATGAAATTATATAAATTATATTGATTTCTTGAATTTTAGTATATTGGTTTTGCATATCACAAATTTTACACTATTATTCATGCATTTCTTATATTTGCAAAAAAAAAAAAAAAGTAATGAAAACTCTATTTTAACCTTAAAGAAAATAATTAGTTTCTCCAATATAAGAAAATATATATATTTGTATTTAGTGTAGAGTTTTTAAATTTGACTAAATAAGAATCATTGTAGAGAACATATTCAAACATATATAAGTATATTATTTGTAAATTAAATAGTTATCCTAATATCTATGAGTCAAAAAAATAATATTTTACCCTGACTATAAGGAATAATATGTAGTCGACTCCTATAGGTTGTGAATAGTAGTGTGTGGCCTTTAACTATGTGAAAATAATCATGACTCAAATTTTGATATTCGATCCTTGTTGAGATTATTACCAATTCTTAATTCTTATTTATTAGTACGATTTTGTATATTTCATATTTCCATAGGTATTATCTAATTTTCGTGTGTCACACTTTTTTTTTTGGTAAGTTTTCATGTGTCACACGATTTATGTACTTATACAATTTTGGCAAGATTTCAACATTTATACAATTTTTAGCATATTTGATTGCTAGTATGTGGATTCTGCATGTTTTGCAAAGATTTGAGATCATTGGCATTTTTACGTTTTAATCACAATTATCATTTCCACATACTTCATTCAATATATTTACACATAAAATTATATATATTTTATAAACTCCTAAATTCCTTGCCACTATTTGTTAATTTTTTAGATTAATAAGTTGGATAAACAGGTAGAGATTTTGAATCGAGAAAAAGATTTTTGAAGAATAGTCCTTAAGATGATTTGAGATGCTCAAATGTAATTTTAATGATTTAGATTGACCCTTTTTATTGGGTTTTTGGTTATGTTTGTTTATGGTTGTTAGTTGATAAAATTGCTAAATTTAGTACATTCGAAATTATTGGATGAATACTCTAATATTGATTGAGATATTTTTCCTTATGGTTTTAGTCGAGTAGTGTCGCGTTTTAAGCCACTTTTAGGTATAACTTTTGAATCCTATGATTTGATATTTATAGTATTATTTAGACCGTTTAATAATATTTGTTATATATTTATGTCCTGACTTATTGTTTTTGGTTTAATTAATAATATGATTTTTTAGTTAATTTTACATTATGAAATGAAGTCAAATCGGTTTTGGGATCAGGGGCTCTTGGCCGTTATAAAAACTACACCAAAATTCAATCAAGTTCTCTGGCATTTAAACAATCACTCGCACGTCGTCTTTTACACCAACTCATACATGTTTTCCTAATTATTATTGAAATTAATATTTTGTTTATATTATTGATAAAATCATTATGACATCTCACATTCTCATTTATAGTTGATAAGACATCATATTGTGTATAAACTTATAAATATATCATTATTATATACAGAATCCATATAATACCATATTAAGTGGCTCCAATCCTATATGATTTAAATACGACGTCGGATTCTTTAGAGATACTATTAAAAATTCAAAATTTTTATCATAAAATTTTGTAAAAGCACAAATAATATCTATAATAATTTACGAAGGTATAACTAAATGATCAATATCAAATATTAATATGGTATATACGTATATTTATTTTTTACAAGATGAAGTATAAAACTTTCTAATATATTACAATCCATCAGCATTTGATCCTAAATATCTTCTGACTTCACTCCTGATTCACCTCATACCAAATCGTGTCTTACATTTGAGGGGTTAAGAAAACAGTAAGTAAACAAGTTAAATACTCAGTAAGGTACAAATAAAAATAAAGACATGTATATTTATACTTAAAATAAATATATAATTTAGAGAGATAGGAATCATTTATGAATATGTAAGAACTTTTTTATTTCTTTAATTTTTTTCTTTTTTGATTTCTTAATTGTCATTTGTCCTTTTATTATCTATCATTAGGGACTAGAAATAGTTGACCTTACCAACTAATGGAGTGGTCAATTGAAGAAAAGATTATATTAATCCACACAATTTAAGGCTATATTTTTCTTCTTTACATCCCAAAGATAAGATGAATTGTACATATCTCCACGATCTAAGGCCTTTACCTCTATTGACACACCGAGGTGGATGGTACTACCTTTATTACCAGGTAGACAGGGCCAAAAGTCGACATCGTGTAGCTGTTTTACCTCTTTTTACACCCCGAAGTGGGTGATACTACTTATATCACCCGATAAACGGGGTCAAAAGCTGTCATCCTACAGCTCTTTAATTCAAATTTTTAATTTTTATTATAATATCTTAAGGTGTGTTAAGGAATATCATTCGCTATAATACGTGCCTAGGATGATCCTTGAGTTTTTACTGTAATATTTATGACATGTTAGAAAATATTACCCACTGAGATAATTCGCTAGTCTAGTTTCATACTTAATTTCAAAACTTGAAAACTTCTTACAAAAACTTTTATTTTATTCTTAATTGTGACGGAACGGATTTTTTTTTTTTTTTTGTTCTCAGAAATTTTTGTCATTACAGAAAATAGAAATTGAAGCCCAAATAATATCCTAAAGTTCTAAGAAAAAACGAATAGAGTTTTCCCCAACGTTGGGCTAAACCGAATACAAGCAACCTATATATAATAACCTATACAAGCACACAACAATCCAAATGCCACAAGTTCTCCTACAATACATATACATAGGATCACAATGGCCATATCCATACATGACTTTAATTTATCAATCTTATCCACTATACCAAAAACATACGAGGGATGCCATCTATGACATGTATAATTACAAAAAACATATAGCGGAAATAACTAAATCCATAATATAAACTTGTGAAAGCATAATTTCTGTTTCAATAGTATACAGAGCATATCATAACTATTAATATACAGTTTCCTCCATAATTTTGACATTTACATTAACAATATCCAAAATCCCAAGTTTTCAAAAGCTCTGGGAGTCTATCCAACTCCTTGCTAAGTTTTAATCACTTATGTTTATCTTGCATCATCTCTATATCCTATCTGGAGAGGAAAAAATAAAATAGTGAATCGAAACCCAATAAGGTACCAAAACATGTAGAATATAATACTCAGATACAGAATATAAATGCAGAAGGTTATAGAAACTGTCAAAGAACGGGAACATATACATAAATTATGAGAAAAGCCTAATTTGATATAAACAAGTTTCGATAATCATAATTCATATTTTCATACAAAACATAATTACTCTAGAACAGAAAAACCACGATAATATCATAAGAACAAAATCGTTCATGGAAAACAAGAAGAAAACACAATTCTATTTAAACACGTATCGAATCCATAAAATAGTTCTAAATCTCATTTGTTCATCAAAACTCTAGTTCGATATCCTAAGGACCCAACTAGTATACTCTATTAGCAGATAGGTGAATAATCGAGGATAGATTGTATTCAATCTACACAATCAAAGGCCAATTGTTCAATAATATATATATTTTAATTCAATGGTTTGATGGTTCGATAGTTCAATAGTCATCCTCAATTACTATCATAACATTCTAAGGCATGTCGGAAAACCTTATCTAATTGTTCAACAATTCTAGGTCCGTTTTCAGTGTTGATTACTTTAATTTAAAGCATTTTCTCAAAATTCTATAATCAAATCCATCATATTTCAAAACCAAGTCTAAGTTTCAATCAATTACTCTTTTAGACGATTTCAGAAGGCTTCATAGTTTGGTAATATAGTTCCATATAGAGTTTTCAGATACAAATCATTTAATAAACTTTACAAGGTAGCAATTAACTTTTAAATCATCAAACTTCCAAGTTTCTAAAAATATTTTCCAAATTATCATTCTAGGGTTCGATACAAAACTTTCGGATTTAAATCAAGCACTAAATACATATTTATTCATGAAATCAAGACCATAAATCCCAATACATATAGAAAATCATGCATTCTAACAAAAATCCTCAAATTTCGAGCTAGGGTTTGCAATATACAATCCGGACATGAAACGAAAATAAAACGCGAGCTAAATCATAAAATCGGAGTTATCGATCACAATATATATACATAAACATGAACTTTAGTCCAAAAGTTATGAAATTCATACATTATTCATGTCAAATCTTAAACAATGAGGGTTTCAGAGCATGAACAATAATATGGAGATATTTAAAAACGGTAAAAATGAAAAATAAGGTCCGAAGTACACTTAGCTGAGCCCGATCTACTATTATTTTTACTCGGATCGGAGTGGAACGATCGGATTCCTCTTTCTCTCTTCTCATTTCCCTCTTCTCTCCCTCCATTCTTTGCTAAAACTATCGCAAAATGGCCAAGCAAAACGTGCTCAGCCTTTTATAATCAGTTGGACGTTGGTTGCACAAATGTACGCCTGGGTGGCGCTTGAGCAATCCTCGAGCGCTACCCGTCATAGCTTTCTCACCCCCGCCTGGCCTCGAGCGGTTTTTAGGTGGCCCTATTCTCAAATTTGCACCGATCTCATTTTCTTCCTATTTGTTCCTTTTCGCTTTGGTATTCATTTGTCCCTTATTCTTAAACCTAATTATAATTATCATCAACTTAATTATTCCGTATTTATCACATTTCGGGATCAAGATCCCACATTAATGCTTCTTTACTTAATTTTTTCATTCTTGGAGAAAATACTTATCATTCTACAAAACTTAAGAAACTTCTATAAAATCTCTCCTTGAACATAAAATCATATATTATGTTAATAAATAATAAAAACCAATACAATCGTTATGCAAAGTTCTCATGAAAATTTCCATAATATCGAAATTGGTAATCATAACATGCGATATTTAGTAACAAACTATAAATTGTAACAAAAATCAATACGTTATCCATTTTAGTGGCATTAACCTTAATTTTTTGTTTATATTATTATGTAGATTTAACATGTGATAAATTCAGCTAACTCTATTGTTGGTTCGGTATTTGACTTTGAGGCTAACTCTGTTAATTTCTTTAGTCAATTTTTAGTACAATTTTCTAAGGACATGATTTTCGCTTCAACACTGAGTTAATGGTTGGTCTATGGTTCGATCCTATTTAACTTTTCTACACTTATAAGCTAGCTTGATGAACTAGTTCGCTATGTGTGAATTAAATTTCATCATGCTAGCCAATTCATTCAGCTGGCTCGGGACTTGGTTCAATTCTTAATTTTTTTACCGTGAATATTTTATTATTATCTTATATTATCCTAATAAATTTTTGAGTGCCAATTTATCTGATTTAAAATCCGAAATGAACCAGTTCAAACCTTAATTCCAACATGTGCTAGAAAGCTGATAGAGGGACTTGGCAGCTTCTAGGGCCCGATGCAACATTATTTCGAAGGTATTTCTGACATATCATATTTTTAACCGAAAATCTGGCAAAGTTTTGACTATAATACGGACATTGGTCAAATACAAAAACCTATAAATATCCTGTATAATACAATATACAAATCCATAGTATATAACACAGGATCCAAAGGCCACAAAACTTTATATAGCACCAACGTTATAACTCCGATATGACGTTGACTCAGAATAGATGCCACTGAGTACCCAACTATCCATAACAAAATCTGCAAAAATATAAATATTTATTAATATAGCAAAAACTATACTATGATATATTATCATCATTATCATCACACAATCATATATAAAATCTATCAGAATATAAAATATTTCATCAGAAAGCTCAAGACTACACAACTAAGTCCATAAGGTCATCTTCCAACGTCTTCAATGCCTAGCTGACTCAAACCTCTACGCTCCCTCATCGGGTATAAATCATGCTCCTTTGGAAGAAGAAAAATAATAATGGTGGGCCAAAACTCAACAAGGCACATATATATATCCAGAATATGTAAGATTTCATATTCAAAATTATAATAATACCTATATGAAGGAACAATGATACATGTGAGACTATAAATCATAGTTCAAAAAAGAATGTTTTCATTATTCATTCTATATTTTTTTAGTTCATTTCCTTTGTCTTTTCCTAGTCATCAAATCATGTCAAAAACTTATTTCGATTGGAGGTCAGGGGTCAGTAGGCCTTACTGACAAAGGAGTGGTCGATCGTAACTTGGATTGTGTTTGCTTCTACATAATCAAAAGCCATCTTCTCCTACTCAAGACCTAGAGGTGGGTCATCTACATGCAATCCCTATAGACAGAGCTAATAGCCACAAGTGGTACCAAAATAGACAATGGCCTTCCACTATAATATACTAAAATATGCCAATAAATATCACCCACTAGAAAACACGGACAGGATAATCCTTGAAATTTTACTGTAATATCTATGGCATGCCAAAATATACTATCTGCTGAATAATTATTAGTCCATATTCTTAGTTCTTATTTCATCAGGGAATCCTGTTCTTAAGTACAAAATCTTTTATTCCCACTTTGTTAGAGAACAGTTCATAAGTCAGTCAATTCTTACTTTTGAAGAACAATTTGTAAATCCATCATTTAAGTGTAGAATATCCCTTCTTGGTTCTTTTTCATAAAGTTTGCTCAGATTCATATTTTCATATTCCTCGTGAGCTTAAATTATCATATTTTTTAATTTCACGCATAATTTTCCTTTCACATTAAGCCAAACATAACTTTCAAAATTCTTTGATACGAATGCGGATAATTAGTTCTCATGCTTATGATTTTATACATAATTTACCATAAAACTTGAGGCATATAAGAAATTCTTACCGTAAGGAGCTATATATAACTTTAGAGCTTCTGAATGACAAATTCCTTCACATATGCATATAATATAATTTCTAAAGCATATACAAGTTGATACATTTAACATACATGCGATTAAATATCATTGTTCTTGTCCAATAATATTTTTAAAATATGTAAAATTATTATATATAATTTCATGGGCATAAATATCAAATATACGGGATTCCCGCGTCCATAAAATAAGAATTTTAAATTTTTAAAACCAAATCACGCATAAATTACGATTAATTTGGGTAAAATGTAAAGGGGCATAGGTTAGGGTTCCAGTGAGTATAAAATAGTACAAGACTATAAATTGGACACCCAATTGATAAATTAACATTTTCATAATGTGGGTAATAATATTCTAAAACTAATTTATGCATAAATACCAATTTAATCGGTAAAAATCAGTAAAATCATCCAGGGTGCAAGGTTAGGGTTTCAAACTTGAAAATCGGTCAAAACAACGAATTCAGGCATAAAATTCACATATGTGCATGCTCAAATCATGAGTTTCAATTATCTAAAGCCAAATCATGCATAAAATGCAAAATAACATGTGAAATTGGCCCAGGCACGGATTAAGATTTTCGGGTGCGAAAATTCACACAAATCTTACAAATCGGATATGAAAACAAAATATTTTCATACTTAGGCTATTGGTAATATAAAATATAAACTTTTTTAGGTATTAGAACGATGATACCTGAAGAAAATGAAATAAAAGTGTAAGAAAATGAAAGATAAAAGTATGGGTGCACTTGCCTCAATCCGATCTAACACTTTTCTAACAGGCTACAAGTCGAATTCGAACCTCAAGACCTTGATTCCTCCATTCTCTCTCTTCTCTCTCTCTCTTCCCGTGCATGGAGGCCGAAAATGGGCTAAATGAAACCCTCGCAGGTTTTTATACTCCGAACCGACATGGGCCTACTAGATCCCACACCCACCATGAGCGCTCGAGTGCCCGACAGGCACGGGTCCACTGTACTTGACGCCACGGTGCCACCTCAGGCACCTAACAGGCCTTCTCCTTGCCGACTCCACGCATAGTCCCGAAATTTAGTTTTTTCACATGAATTAAGCCCAATTTTGATCATATTAACTTAGTTACCCACAATTACGATATTAAAAAATTGGTATATTATAATATTTTTTGCCACAATTTTATAGGTGGACAGTTTAACCTTAGTAATTGATAAATTGGTCGGACCGGGTCCTAGTTCAACCAGTTTCGGGCCGATTTAATTTATTTCTTCAAACTGCCTAGTTTAGCATCAAAGATACTGAAACCAGTTTAGTCTAGTTTAGGAGGCCGGTTCAATACTTATCTCCGAGAGTTTGAGGTAGCCAATTCACTGGTAAATAGTTTGGTCTTAGTAGATTATACGTTGGTTGGGTCAGCTGCTGTTTCAGCTGAATTGGGTCCGGTTCAGTCTATTTCTTCCAACTTGCCAATTCAGAATAAGCAAGGGTGCTCACGAACCAATTCTACTATTACTGATTTTATGGCCAATTCTAGGCCAGTTCTTGGTTGGTCCAAGGAATCCTATTATAGCTAAGAGACTCATGTTTAACTTTATATTTGGTTCTTGGCCGGTTCAAGTTGATTTTTTAGCCGGTTTAGGTCATAATTTACAGATAAGGATTCTGCTTCTGCATTTTCTAATGCAGCCGATTCTAGTAGTTGTTTTGGTGACTAGTTCATGACCAGTTCGGGTTTAAATTTTATAAGATGACACTTTAACATCATTAGAAGGAATTTAAGTTTATATGATCGATGGTTGGGTTAATTTGGGGTACGGTTCATAGGCTACAAATTTGGATATCAGCATAACTACTGAAACTGGGTTTATTACTAATGTGGAAACCAGTTCAGTGACCGGTTCAGCTCTTTTTCATAAACCGTTTGACCACAATATAGGTAAAATATTAAGCTTATTATACACAAAATTTGGGCTTATTTAGAGGTCATTTGGTCACCGATTAAGTCGAATTATAGAGGTTATTCTGTCTTTAAATTTTGCCTCCAACATACAGCTGGGTATATCTCATGTTATCATGATAATATGAGTAAGAATATAACACAAGGCAAGTATTAGAACAATAATACCTGAAAGAATAATCAATAATCAGTACCAAAGAAAGAAAGAAACCAAATACACTTGCCAAGTATTCAGCTAAATTTTCTTGCTGTCTTTGGTTTCCCCTCCTCTGCCTCCTAGATTAGGTTTCTACTTCCTCACGGTTTTCCTTCTTTTCCTCTTCATTTTCTCCCTTATTTCTTTTACTTTTACCTTATATATTAAGGTGGTAAAATAGATGAGTCATCCTTAGTTAAATATACGGCTGCCACCTATTATTTTTCTCTGAATTTTCCTTTGATGTGCAGTCCTGATTTAGTTGCTTCTTATTTTGCTGAATCATCTAAATATTTTTTGTTGATATTTATCTATATATTGGATCATTTTTATTCCTAAAATTAGTTAATGTTGCTACTTGTTTAAATTCCCAAAGTGCCGTGTCCTACTTTTCTTTCTTTTCCTCCTAATTTTGCTGATTTTCCTTCCTTTGCTAAGGCAGCTGTTTGGCTGCTGATTTAGCAGCTTGACCGGCCCTTTCTCTTCTCCTTATGTGACGACCCAGATTCTAAGTCATAGAAAGTCTCAGTCATCGAGTCGAAATAATCAAATGATCGAGAAAAATTGAAGGTTATTCGAAAAATGTATTAAGAAAATCCAAACCAGTTTTAGAGCATATTTTGAAATCAGAAATTGTCTCCTGAACTTGAAGTCCGGCGTGGTTTTGTGAGGCCGAAGTGGCCTTGAAGTCGGGAGTGCATTATGTGAAGTGAGGCCAAAGTGGCCTGACGACCAGAGTGGCCTTTGTGTGAGAAAAAAGAAGTCCGTCTTCTCTTAGCGTAAAAGAAGTTTGTCCTCCCTTAGTGTAAAAGCAATCCGGCTTTTCACTTAAGCTGAAATCAAGTCCGGCCTTGTGTGTTGGTAAAGCCGGAGTAGAATTATGGGTGCAAGGAGAAGAAATCTAAAGTTTATAAAAAAGTGATGGACGGAGTAAATAATAAGAAGAGTTGACCGGAATTGAAGAGTTGACCGGATTTGAAGATGTTGATCGGAATTGAAGAGTCGACCGGCAGCATTGGCAATAAATAAGGAGCAGTTGGCCAAAATAAATTAATATAACTAAAGAAAAAGGTAAACTTTAGGATTTAATTAGAATTCAACTAGGCGGCGACCAAAAAGGAGTAGGTAAACCAATCCAATTACTCCCACCTACCGTCTACAAACAAGTACGGGAGTAAGTAACTTACCCCACTAAATCCCTCCTCTATAAAAATCCAGCGTCAGTTGGTTGATGCACAGGCTAGCAGAAGGAAGAGAGTGATGGGGAGAAAGTTTCAAGACGGTAAAAATCTAGGAATCAACTCTCAGGCAAGTTACTTCGGATGCTATTTTTAAGTTCAGTTTTTAGTTCATTTGCAAATATACTGCACCCTGTTTTGCTGCAAGTATTCGGACGTTAACACGATTTTAGTTTTCGTTTGAATCTGTTCTGAAGTTCATGACGCCTGTTTTCCTACTTTCTGAACTTACATGAAATACGGACCAAAGGTTACAACCGACATTTGACATGTAAAACGAAACCGGCGCTTGGCATATAATACGAAACCTGTATTTAGCATGTAATATGAAACCGGCATTTTACATGTAAAACGAAACCGGCATTTGGCATGTAAAATGAAACCGGCATTAGGCATGTAAAATGAAATTGGCATTTGGCATGTAAAATGATACCGGCATTTGGCATGTAAAATGATACTAGCATTTGCTTGAAATTGAACACGACCTTTTATATGAACTCCGTCCAAAATGAACTCCGGCCTCAATGTAAAATGAACACCGTCTTTGTATTGAAAATGAACTCCAACTTTTGAGTTTACGCACTCCGCCTTTATGAAAGAAAGAACTCCAGCCTTTAAGTTTATGCACTCCAGAACTCCGGCTTTAAGGAGAAAATGAGCTCCGTCCTTCGAGAAAACGAGCTCCGTCCCCTTAAGAAATAAGCACTCCATCCCTTTTGAGTGAAAAAGCACTCCGCCCGAAAAGCACTCCGGCTTTTTAACTCCGGCCTTGTATTAAGAAGATGGACTCCGTCCCTTGAGGAAAATGAACTCCGACTTTGTACTGAAAAACGAACTCCGACCTCGATCTAAAATAAACTACGGCTTTGTATTGAAAATGAACCAGCTTGTCCGTCCTTTTGTTGGAAAAAGAACTCCGGCCTTAATAAGAAAATGAGCTGACCTTAATGTAAAAAGAACTCCGTCCCTCTCCGACTTTGTATAAGAAAATGAGCTCCGGCCTTAATGTGAAATGTAACTCCGTCCTTAAAATGAACTCCGGCCTTAATGTGAAAATGAACTCCAGCTTCTAAGTTAGTTCACTCGGCCTTCATGAAAGAAAGAACTCTAAAAGGAAATGCACTTCTTTTTATTGAAAATGAACTTTTTTAAAGGAAAAGCACTCGAGAAAGAACTCCGTCTCTTTAAAAGTACTCCGTCCCAAAAAAGAACTCCTCCTTTTAATGAAAAGAAAATGAGTCCGTCCCTTGAGTGAAAACACTCAAACCTTTCAGCACTCGGGTTTTGAACACTCCGGCTTTGAGCACTCCGGCATTTTGAGAAAAGAACTCCGGCTTTTTGCACTGAAAATGAACTCCGAGCTTTGTATAAGAAAATGAGCTCCTCATGCGTAATTTGAAATGTACTCTATTTCGGCTTTGTTATTTTGGGATGAACTCCTCTTAGTAAGTTCTTAGGTGAGGCCTTAGAACTTAAAATAAACTCCCATGGAGTGATTTGTCCCGCCCCGCCTCGGGCGCGCGCATGCCCCGCCTTCGAGGCACTCTGCCTCGATCCCTCGACGAGATGGGATATCACACGAAATCCCCGAGATGGGATGAAGGCACTCGCCCCGATCCCTCGAGATGGGATACTTCTATTACCGCCCGGGGGAGGCACTTAGTTCACTCCGGCCTTCATGAAAGAAAGAACTCCTCGATCACTCGGGATGTGATACTAAAGGAAATGCACTTCCGATTTTAAAGGAATGTCACCTACCGGTTTTAAGAAGGAATTTGCACCTTCGGTTTTAAAGGAAAACCTTCGCACTCCATTCTCGAGAAACCCACGGCACTCTCCTTTGTGTGGAGTAACACAATCTATCCGATTAAAGTAGGGGATATTGGCGGAGTCTACACCGTCCCATTAGTAAAAGCACTCCGTCCTTTACTAATGAATAAAGAGGAGCTTCGATTACGCATCATTATAATGATAGTGATTTCTAACTATTGATTTACGATTCGCAAAGCATGATTTCTCTTTTGCTAGAGTATATTCGATTTCCGCTCGTGAAAAAGCTTTAAATTATTTTGCATCACGCACTATTCATGAGCACTTGGCCTTTACTATTTTAATTTTTCACCCCCGAAGTTTTAGAGCTTGTGCTGACGAGTTGAGCATCTCCGGATTAAAGACATTTATTTTGGAGAAACAAAGAACTTCGGTTAAACATTTTATGTACTTAAATAAATATCTTGAATGAATATGAATGCTTCCGACTAATAACTTCCGCTATAAAGAGTATATGGGTCCGATGGCTTCCTTGATAAAAAAATGTAATTGTGTTTCCCCAAGTACAAAAAAAAAAAAATCCATTCCGTTATTTGAAATTTTTTACTGATTTATTAGGCCATTTGGTGGCTTTAGGAGGCTGCCAAGTGTCTGTAAAATTTTGAATTATATTGACTTTTATGGACTTTTGGTGAGGTATGCATGAAATCAGCACCTTGCTGATTTTCATGTTGTTTCCGTGGGGGTGTGTGTGTTTTTGCTGATTTCTTTGATTATTTTGATTGAATATGATGTGGCCATGTGTGTGATCATGTATGTGTTGAGTTTCTTGTTGAATTATTGGAAATATCCAAAGTATACAGATTCTGGCCAGGTCCTTGCTGAATTTTCCTAAAAATTCAGCTTATTTACAAACTGCCATGATGGCCTTGTGTAGGGAATCCTGAGGCTATATTTGGATTAAATAATTTACAAATTTTTGTAAAATTGGATGGAAATGGGCTGCAGTTTGCTGAAGCTGGTTCTTCTTGCTGAATTTTGTGAAATTCAATTTTGTGTGTAATTTTATGTATTGGGATATATATAATTTTTGCTTAATTAATTTAATTTATATAACATTTGATCAGTCGGTCTAAGTTTGGTTATTAATCAGGTATAATTTTAATAATCGGGTCATCTTATAGTCAATCGAAATCAATTTAGTTATTAATTAATTGAAAATTTATTAACCGAATTAATTTCTTGTCATTTGTTTTATCTTTTATTAATCGGGAGGCACAATTAAATTTTTATAGTATTTGAGTTTATAATTTCACCTTCATTAATCTTAATTTTTCATATATTAATTTAGTTTATCAAATTATGAGTTATAAAATCTTAATCACAACCATAATTATATAAACACATTTTATGTTATCGCCACCAAATAACTCATGAAATGCCATTGCTGTTTGAACCCGACCTAACACTTGAACGCCAAATCATTCACTCAGTGGTTCAACTACAATCCATAGGATAGCATAAATTTTAATGAATTAAACTTAAAATTAATGCACCATGACTCGGCACATTTAGCAGCAACATGTAAGGCAGATTCAATGATCATCGTCCATTCTTTATCACTCCATCGAATCGGAACCGCATTTCCTCAATAAAACATTAATTTACGCATATCATAGTGCAAAAACAATAGTTAAAAATATATAAATACAAGAGCTTAACATATAAACAATTAGCCCAAAATCATCAACAGTTTCAGCAAGGCATGATTAAAACAGATTTTACGATCATTGTCCTGTCTTTACTTGATTTTGATTTCGGGAAATCGAACTCAACTTTTGGTAATATGATATTAAAATAAGCATTTTATAGGCACTAATAATACTATCATAAATACGTTCATTTACAATATGAATAATTAGCTCGAAAGCAACCATCTGTGAAATAACATATATAAGTGTCTTTTAATCCACTTTCGTCATTTGATTTTTTTAATTTTGAGACATTGAAACCAAAATTTGTCAATGTAATACTATATTATGTATTTTATAGCATGAGAACATCAATTTTAAAAATATGAATAAATTGATTAAACTTATAAACAGTTTGCCCGTTAAGAAACTGAATCTTCTCTCTCACTGTCACTGTTCATCGTTTCCTTTATTTTGAAGTCATAGTTCACAATTTGCAGGGACACGAAATTTGCCTCAAATCTCATACAAGGAAGGCCAACTTAATGCAAACCACTAATTTCTATTATATTCAAGTAATTAACAATGACTAATGGTGCCTTCGATATGGTTTTACAACAAAGAAACCATACTCTGTTTTTTCAACCAAAGAAAATTTAAATTGGTAGGCATAAACTTGGATTTCAATGGAGATTACTAAGAATGAGTAGCGTATGAAAAATAAGATGGGAATATACTTGTAAGAAGGTTGAACTCTTGAGAATGAGGAATATCACTTGCCTTGGTTTCTTTCTTTTTCGGCTGGAACAGAGCTCGCTGCAACAATGATATGGCAGTAGCGGCAAAAATATAGCACCACAGCGCAACAACAGCAACTCGCAGCAACACACCGATCCCAGTACACAGAGCTTCTGCACCCGTACACTCTTCGATATCTCTATTTTGTCCTCCTCTCCTCCCTTCTCTCTCCTCCAAACTAAATTCTTTTTTTTTTTTTTTTTTTTTGGCTGAACCGAAAGCAAGTGAGGGCTGATGAGGTGGGAGTCTCGTTATATAGAGAAGGGAAATACCCAATACCATCAAACTTGGAGGGCAACTTTCGCAATTGCCAAATAGCATACTGGCTTGAAAGAGTAACGAAGTGTGGTTGAGGAGAGAAAATTTTGATTTCTGATATAATTTAATTAAGAGGGCTCATAAAATTTAGCATATTAGTTATTAAAATATTACCTACCGAATTAATAATAAACTAACCTAGGATATTTTCTTAGCTGGTAATTAAATATCAAATGAAAAGTTGACTAAGATAAAAATTATCAAATTTCTTTTAAAGGATTATACAAACTTGATATGTTTAGACCTTTTTAGAAGATTAGTTTAGGCTCGATACAATATCAATTTTAAAGGATTTAATTAGTATAATTTAATTTTATAATTAATAATTCCTACTAATGTCAAGTGTAATATGTCTAAACTGAAATATCAGCATATTCCAAAGAGACTCGTCTAACAAAGTTTAAACTATTGATTTTGTTGATGCTAATTTTGCAATGAACTTTGACATCAGTAGATCAACTACTAGATATGTGTTTATTCTTGTTGTTGAGGCTATTAGTTGTACACTCCGCGGAAGTTCTTAGGACTCTGGACAGCAGCAAAATGTCTTTGGAGGAAGGAATTTCGGTCGCATGGTCAACTCTTCCAATCATTGTTTTGTCAACAATAAAAACGAGGAGTTTCGATTTGAAGATTGCGGATTATAAAAATGATTTCTGGTTAGTAGAAGTCATTCTCGAGACTCCAAAGGCGATTTTGCAGAATAGGCATATTAGCACTAACCACCAAGTTGGGTTATGAGGGGCGTGTATATATGTATGTACACTCTGCGCATATAGTAGTGCAAAAAGGAGAGAATAAGAAGGAGAAGATACCGGATATTGAGAAAAAGTATGAAAGAGAGCTGTGAGTGAAAATAAAGTGTGCGAATTTTTGTTTACTTTTACTCTATTCTTATTTTCGCCTCCTGTAATTTTTCTCATATTTAGTGATTTTTTATGGATTTAGTGTTCTGTAGTTTTTTTCTTATTTGAGAAAGGTTTTCCACGTAAAATTTGGTGTTCATTATTTTCTTGCCTCACGTGTGTCTTATCACTTATTTCATTCCGTAAAGAAAATTATTCTTATACTGTATTACCCGTCAACAAGTGGTATCGAACTCTTCCGATACCAACAAATTTTCCTTAAATAACCCTCTAAATGACGCCATAAAACTTCATTAATGTTTAATAGGCCAGAGCAACTTCATTTAAAGGTGATGAACATCTTAACTAGAGAAGGAACAAAAAGACCGATTTAGGAATAAGGAAGATAAAATAAAGCCTAAGGAGGACTAACAAGATAAACGAAATCTTACCAATTACACTATCAAACTATGCTTGGTGGACAACACGCTCTCATTGGCTTGGCCGATCTAAGGTGTTTTAAAGCCAATTTATTTATGGTTCAATTAAGAAATAATTCTATGGCCTGCATGGCAACTTTGAGAAGCATTTGTACTTTAATCGGATAGAGCTAATCAAGGAGAGGATGCCATCTAATAACCTTACCAATTGTTGTTTGGGAAAGACATCAAAACAAAGTGCGAAGCCTCCTCTAATAATACCATGAAGTCGAAGCCGAAGAGAAGGGACATCATAAAACCATAAGAATAAATGGAAGCGCGGAACGCCAAAAAAAGAAGAAAAGGACCAAGTACATGTGAAGAAAACTAATCCCAAGTGGCTGTTGATTCCACCTTACACATAACAAAACTTTGATATTCAAAAAGAATATCCCAAATTTTTAGCAAGGGCGACGTTGTTTGATCACCAATAACGGATCGAAACTGATGTTAAAGGACATTCAACACGCAAGCCTTTCCTTGATGTTTAAGGTTTACATGCTTTCAAGGTCTCGTGAGGAAAAAGGTGCTCCGGCTTGTATATCATGAAGACGTTCGCAGCAAGAGATGAAATGCTTTTCGAGAACTTATGGCACGGGAGGTTGGGCCAAGTGATAATCATACGTCAGTGAAGGAGGATGGATTAAGGGCGTGTCCTCAAATCATTTTATGAAGTTCGCGAGGACAGTTAACATCTACATTTGATTCAAAGAAAAGTCATTTAGTTGAGCTTAATATTTTATCTCTTTTATTGATGGAAAGAACATTTATCCATTGAAACCAAGGAAAGTCCTTGGTGTATTTTAGCAATTTTACGCCCTTGTTTATCATGTCTTTAAACATGTAATTATTGGTATTAGGTATCAATCATGCTTTCTATTTCTAAAGAGTTCATGCTTTCGGAAGGGACCTCGAGGGCCTACATTATAAACAGTCATCGTAAATCCTAGCAAGAAGATATGGTCGAACAAGGAGCCATCTTAGGATCATTTGCGGGTATTTGGACGTCTACCCCAGAGATGAAAGGACAAAGTTGGAGCCAAAGGCCGAGCTATGAGGGATAAATATAGATTTTATAACCCAGCTAGAAGAAGACTTATCCTCCGTAACCTTTGAAAATGAAATAATCAAGGATATTGGTTTAAAGTCAAGTACCGGACAAAGCAAGTGTCAAAATTATCAATATCTCTAGATGATGGGGACAATGGTCTTGAGGAGTCGATCACAACGGAGAGGAAATAATAACTCCCGATTAAGGTCGTGAAGTCATCCTCAACTGGCCGAGGATCAGTGCTCGATCCTCACGAAATGCGACCATCCGTCTTCCACCTAGTGAGTATGTTATGCTCATTGATATCTTGTGAAGAGGCTATAAAGGATGAGAACAAGGAGAAGTGGTCCTATACCTGACGGACACCTGCTTACACACAAGCAGCGGAATACACGTGGGCCCAAGTATTCTTCGGGTTTATACCATGATGGACGTGTCAAGCCAAAGAATACTACCCATCCGAGAATCCATGGCCCTAGTTTCATGATTCTTCTTTTCATCATTCCTTTGAAGGAAAGTCCACCGTGTCTCATATATCGTATCTCCCATCTCAAGGGAGGTTTCATCACATCTCCCACCTCACGGAGGTTTCATCAATCATATATTCTTTGTGGACTTCCTTCCGTTTCATCTTCTCATAGGTTCTCATCATTCTCATCTCGCTTGGAGATTTTGGCATTTTTCATAGTTCATAAGCATGTTTGACAATGTTCCAACGGATTTGGAATTCCTTATCGTCGATGAGTCAATCTCATTGGGGTCCTCCAAAGCTCATTTCTGAATCTTATAATTTCAAATGCCTGTTAGTCGTAGTTTTCACATCAAGGGGATGCATAATTTCCATTTTCTTTTCATTTACTCTATATGAACTGTAATAGCATTTTGTTAAGGGGCCCAATCATTGTGAACGGACAGAACTTCATGAGATCGATTGTTCGGCTATTACTTATGCATGGTCGGGATGTGGTGATTCATTCTTTAGACTTTCATTTAGGATATTCTTTCATCATTAATCATGGGTTATGTGATTTTCATCGTTTGGATGGATATTGGAATGATAATTATATTAATGATCACAAGACAACAAATAGTGAGTATGAGAATACTTGCCTCGATGTGCTCCATATTTTCTTCAACTAGCTTGATCTCGAATCGGACTCGAAAGCCTCCATTTCCCTTCCTTCTTCTTTTCCTCTCTCTTTCCCTTTCTCTTTCTCTCTCTTCCTCTCTCTCTTTTTTCTCCCCGCTCGCTCCCGCCCGCTCGCCGCGGCCTTTATATAGGCATCGGGCCGCTCGAGCGCCCGTCGAGCGAGTAGCGAGCGGCCGAGGATTTCTCGAGGTTCTCGAGAGCGGGCGCGAAGGGATTTTTCCGAGAAAAGGTTCTGGAATTTCCGCTCGAGCGAAAGCGAGCGCTAGAGGTTTCTAGAGGATCCTGGAAGCTTCGCTCGAGCGGGCTTCGAGCATGCATCAGGCGGTTGGGCTTTTGTTGTTTCGGCTCGAGCGGTGAATCGAGCATGCATCAAGCGGTGGCTGTTTTGAGCGAATTCGAGCATGTGTTGAACGGGAAAGCTTTGGGTGGTGTTTTTATCATCTAAAAATTCCAAGATACATGTTTTTAATTATCCCTTTTGTAAAGAAATATGCCTAGTCTCATGTTCATTCTATTTTTGATTTGGGAACCTCACATGTATCTTGCTGGGCCTCGGCTCACTGTTTTATATTTTTCTCCCCCACAGATGAAACTTTAGAGCTTGTGCCTGACGAGTTGGAGTGATTAAAGCTTATCCGAAGGATTAAAGATCTTGGAAGCTTATTTTGGAGAAACATTATTGATGGACTTCTATGGTTAAACATTTTGGCTATGTACTCGGAAATAAATTTCTTGGAATGAATATGAATGCTTCCGCAAGTGTTTGAATAACTTCCGCTATACTTCTTATGGTTAAAAGTATATGGATCCTAGATGGCATCTGTGATCCTGTGTTGCACCCAATTGGTTTAGTTAGGTTTTCAGTTGTGTTTCTGTTTGACGGAAGCTTTGGGGACAAAAAAAAAAAAGAATCCATTCCGTCACACCTTATTTGCTGAATTTTTTACTGATTTATTAGGCCATTTGGTGGCTTTAGGAGGCTGCCTAGTGTCTGTAAAATTGGGTTGAATTATATTGACTTTTATGGACTTTTGGTGAGGTATGCATGAAATCAGCACCTTGCTGATTTTCATGTTGTTTCCGTGGGGGTGTGTGTGTGTTTTTGCTGATTTCTTTGATTATTTTGATTGAATATGATGTGGCCATGTGCGTGTGGGATTCTAATGCCATGTATGTGTTGAGTTTCTTGTTGAATTATTGGAAATATCCAAAGTATACAGATGCCCTGCAGCTGGCCGTGTGTCCTTGCTGAATTTTCCTAAAAATTCAGCTTATTTACAAACTGCCATGTGTGATGCAGCATGCTACCGTGTGTGTAGGGAATCCTTAGGCTATATTTGGATTAAATAATTTACGAAATTTTTGTAAAATTGGATGGAAATGGGCTGCAGTTTGCTGAAGCTGGTTCTTCTTGCTGAATTTTGTGAAATTCAGTTTTGTGTGTAATTTTATGTATTGGGATATATATAATTTTTGCTTAATTAATTTAATTTATATAACATTTGATCAGTCGGTCTAAGTTTGGTTATTAATCAGGTATAATTTTGATGATCGGGTCATCTTATAGTCAATCGAAATCAATTTAGTTACTAATTAATTAAAAATTTATTAACCGAATTAATTTCTTGTCATTTGTTTTATCTTTTATTAATCAGGATTGAAGTCAGTTTTATCAATTAAATTTGTATAGTATTTTGGGGTGAGTTTATAATTTCACGGTTCATTGATCTTAATTTTTTATATTTTAATTTAGCTTATCAAATTATGAGTTATAAAATCTTAATCCTTATAACCATAATTATATAAACACACTTTATGTTATCGCCACCAAATAACTCATGTAATGCCATTGCTGTTTGAACCCGACCTAACACTTGAACGCCAAATCATTCACTCAGTGGTTCAACTACATATCCATAGCAACACATGTCTTAGCATAAATTTTAATGAATTAAACTTAAAATTAATGCACCATGACTCTCGGCACATTTAGCAGCAACATGAGTAAGGCAGATTCAATGATCATCGTCCATTCTTTATCACTCCATCGCTACATTTTCAAGTAATCGGAACCGCATTTCCTCAATAAAACATTAATTTACGCATATCATAGTGCAAAAACAATAGTTAAAAATATATAAATACAAGAGCTTAACATATAAACAATTAGCCCAAAATCATCAACAGTTTCAGCAAGGCATGAGATTAAACAGATTTTACGATCATTGTCACGTCTTTGCTTGTTGATTTTTGCCATTTCGGGTAATCGAACTCAACTTTTGGTAATATGATATTAAAATAAGCATTTTATAGAGTAAAAACACTAATAATACTATCATAAATACGTTCATTTACAATATGAATAATTAGCTCGAAAGTACAACCATCTGTGAAATAACATATATAAGTGTCTTTTAATCCACTTTCGTCATTTGATTTTTTTAATTTTGAGACATTGAAACCAAAATTTGTCAATGTAATACTATATTATGTTTTTTATAGCATGAGAACATCAATTTTAAAAATATGAATAAATTGATTAAACTTATAAACAGTTTGCCCGTTAAGAAACTGAATCTTCTCTCTCACTGTCACTGTTCATCGTTTCCTTTATTTTGAAGTTACAGTTCACAATTTGCAGGGACACGAAATTTGCTTCAAATCTCATACAAGGAAGGCCAACTTAATGCAAACCACTAATTTCTATTATATTCAAGTAATTAACAATGACTAATGGTGCCTTCGATATGCTTTTACAACAAAGAAACCATACTCTGTTTTTTCAACCAAAGAAAATTTAAATTGGTAGGATGAGAATAAACTTGGATTTCAATGGAGATTACTAAGAATGAGTAGCGTATGAAAAATAAGATGGGAATATACTTGTAAGAAGGTTGAACTCTTGAGAATGAGGAATATCACTTGCCTTGGTTTCTTTCTTTTTCGGCTCCAGGAACAGAGCTCGCTGCAACAATGATATGGCAGTAGCGGCAAAAATATAGCACCACAGCGCAACAACAGCAACTCGCAGCAACACACCAATGCCAGTACACAGAGCTTCTGCACCCGTACACTCTTCGATATCTCTATTTTGTCTCTCCTCTCCTCCCTTCTCTCTCCTCCAAACTAAATTCTTTTTTTTTTTTTTTGGCTGAACCGAAAGCAAGTGAGGGCTGATGAGGTGGGAGTCTCGTTATATAGAGTAGAAGGGGAGTTAAATCAGTTGAGGCTAATCCGACAATACCATCAAACTTGAGGGCAACTTTCGCAATTGCCAAATAGCATACTGGCTGGCTGAAAGCAGTAACGAAGTGGGGTGGTTGACGGAGAGAAAATTTTGATTTCTGATATAATTTAATTAAGAGGGCTCATAAAATTTAGCATATTAGTTATTAAAATATTACATATAAGCAACCGAATTAATAATAAACATAACCTAGGATATTTTCTTAGCTGGTAATTAAATATCAAATGAAAAGTTGACTAAGATAAAAAATTATCAAATTTCTTTTAAAGGATTATACAAACTTGATATGTTTAGACCTTTTAGAAGATTAGTTTAGGCTCGATACAATATCAATTTTAAAGGATTTAATTAGTATAATTTAATTTTATAATTAATAATTCCTACTAATGTCAAGTGTAATATGTCTAAACTGAAATATCAGCATATTCCAAAGAGACTCGTCTAACAAAGTTTAAACTATTGATTTTGTTGATGCTAATTTTGCAATGAACTTTGACATCAGTAGATCAACTACTAGATATGTGTTTATTCTTGTTGTTGAGGCTATTAGTTGTTAGGATCACTCCTGTGTGGAAGTTCTTAGGACTTGGACAGAGCACAAATGTGCTGGGAGGAAGGAATTTCGGTCAATAGAGTTGACTGGAGTCTTCTGGATGGTCAACTCTTTCGATCAATATATTGACCATTATAAGTTGTAAGTCGCCCGAAGAAGCGGGACAGACTACTTCAACTAGTCAACAGTGTGGTTGACCAGCTAATATGAAACGACGGATAACAAAGTTGACATGCTATATTTCGAAGACCTGAATGACTGTCATATCCAAAAATTATACAGTTGACTAACCCTTTTCGGTGGTTAGTAGAAGTCATTCTCGAAACTCCAAGGGCTGATCGGTTTGCAAGAATAGGTATGCACCGCCTGCTACAGAATAGGGCGTGCGCATGCAAGCAAACCTTGGAAATTGAGCACCAACCACCAAGTTGGGTTATGGTGAGGGGCGTGTATATATGTATGTACACTTTGCATATAGAGAAGTGCAAAAAGGAGAGAACAAGAAGAAGGAGAAGATACCGGATAAGTTGAGAAAAAGTGTAACAGATGAGTGAAAGTAAAAAGAAAGAGAGCTGTGAGTGAAAATAAAGTGTGAGAATTTTTGTTTACTTTTACTCTATTCTTATTTTCGCCACCTGTAATTTTTCTCATATTTAGTGATTTTTTATGGATTTAGTGTTGTGTAGTTTTTTCTTATTTGAGAAAGGTTTTTCACGTAAAATTTGGTATTCATTTCTCTTCTCTTGCCTCTGCTTCACGATGCTTGTGTGTCTTATCAGTTAGCTGTCTATTCCAACCAATAGAAGAAAATTATTCTTATACTCTGGTCTGTAGGCCGCCCGTTACCCGCCAACAAGTGGTATCAGAGACGGTTAAGTCTCTTCTGATACCAACAAATTGTATCAGAGAGAGGTTGACAATTCCGTCTGAATGGCGTCATCATCCTCAAAGAACTTGTCATTCAGTGTGGAACAATTTAATAGGCAGAGCAACTTCATCCTCTGGCAGGAGAAGGTGATGAACATCTTAACTAGAGAAGGAACAATCAAAGCACTGAGGAATAAGGAAGATAAACCGGAAAGCCTATCAGAGGAGGACTAACAAGATAAACGAAATCTTACCAATTGCACTATCAAACTATGCTTGGTGGACAACACGCTCCAGGAAGTCATTGGCTTAACCGATCTAGCGGAGGTGTGGGAGAAGCTTAAAAGCCAATCTAAGTCCAAATCCTTGACAACCAGGCTTCATATTAAGAAATAATTCTATGGCCTGCAGTTGTTAGAAGGTGGCAACTTTGAGAAGCATTTCAACGACTTTAATCGGATTGTAACACAGATATTCGCCCTTGATAAGGTAATCAATGAGGAGGATAAGGCATTGGTGTTGCTGGCCTCTTTGCCAGCTTCTTATAATCATATTGTTACCACATTATTGTTTGGGAAAGACACTCTTAAACTGGACGAGGTCATCGCATCCCTACTCATGAATGAGTCAAGGCGGTCACAAGGAGCTTCGACGTCTCCTCATAATAAAATACTTGTGACTGAATCCAGGGGACAAAGTAAAGGTCGAAGCCAGAAGCTTGGAGAGAAGGGACGGAGCAAATCTTGTTCAAGATATCAAAACCTTGAGTGCCATTACTGTGGCAAAAATGGTCATATTAAGAAACAGTGCTTCAAATGGAAGCGCGAGAATGTCGAGAAAGAGAAAGAAGAAAAAGGACGTAGTGAGGACAAGTCCTCCGTCTCAGTGATCACAAGAAGCGATCTCCGATGACATGTGAAGAAAACGTGGCAAACCTGATGGACAAGGAGTCCGGTTGGGTGATTGATTCTGGTGCCACCTTACACGCCACGTCAAAAAGGGGGTTGTTCACGTCCTACACTCCAGGAAACTTTGGAGTGATAAGGATGGGTAATGAAAGAATATCCCAAATTATTAGCAAGGGCGACGTTGTGTTGATCACCAATAACAGGACGAAACTGATGTTAAATGACGTTCGACACGTTTCTGACATCAGGCTTAGTATCATCTCAGTTGATCGTTTGGATGTTTAAGGTTATTGTTGCACTTTCTGTGAAGGTGAGTGGAAGCTTACCAAAGGTTCTCTGGTAGTGGCAAGAGGGAAAAGGTGCTCCGGCTTGTATATCATGAAGACGTTCGCAACGGCCAGAGATGTAAATGCTGTTACAAGGAAGGAAATTGAGAACTTATGGCACAGGAGGTTGGGCCACATAAGTGAACGCGGACTGAATCATTTGGCCAAGAAGGGCCTTATTGCCGGAGTGAAGGAGGATGGATTAAGGGTGTGTCCTCACTGCTTGGCCGGCAAACAAAGGAGAGTCTTATTTTATGGAGGCTTGTTCGCCCGAAAGACAGAACTGCTTGAGCTCATCTACACATATGTGCGTGGCCATTCAAAGAAAAGTCATTGAGTTGAGCTTAATATTTTATCTCTTTTATTGATGATTGTTCCAGAAAACTGTGGGTTTATCCATTGAAAACCAAGGATCAGGTCCTTGGTGTATTTTAGCAATTTTACGCCCTTGTTGAGCGACAGATGGGGAAGAAAATGAAGAACGTTTGAAGCAACAACGACGGTGAATACATAGGGTCCTTTGATGCCTATTGCCGATCACATGGTATTAGGTATCAAAAGACGCCTCCAAAGATGCCACAGTTAAACAGAGTAGCTAAACAGATGAACCACACACTTCTAGAAAGAGTACGATGTATGCTTTCGGAAGCTGAGCTCCTCGAACGGTGGCCTACATTATAAATAGGTCATCTAGTAAATCCTAGTGCCGAAGAAGATATGGTCGAACAAGGAGCCATCTTATGATCATTTGCGGGTGTTTGGACGTCAAGCCTTTGTCATGTCCCAAGAGATGAACGGACAAAGCTGGAGCCAAAGACGATGCAGTGCATTTTTCTGAGCTATGAGGAAGATAAATTGGGGTATAGATTTTATAACCCAGCTAGAAGAAGACTTATCTGATCAAGGGACGTAACCTTCGTTGAAAATGAAATAATCAAGGATATTGACAGAAAAGTCAAGTGTGATGACGAGCGGACGGACAAAGCAAGTGTCAAAATTATCTGTCTAATATCTCTAGATGATGGGGACAATGGTCTTGAGGGAGTCGATCACAACGGAGAGGAAATAATAACTCCTGATTAAGGTCAGGATGAAGTCATCCCTCAACCGGCCGAGGATCTGCCTGTCAGACGATCCTCACGAAACAGACGACCATCCGTCCGTCTGTCACCTAGTGAGTATGTTATGCTCATTGATACCGGAGAGCCTGAAACTTATGAAGAGGCTATAGAGGATGAGAACAGGGAGAAGTGGCTGGAAGCTGGCCTACTGTCACTGGAAAAGATTGACACTGAAGAGAACAGGACAGATATGATGACCAAGATTCTACCAAAGAGGAAGAATGAAGCATGTTGCAGGCTGGCCGGGATGATGGATTTAACTTCCTCACGGTCATGAGAGGAAGTTTGTTGGGATCACTCCCGTGTGGAAGTCCTTAGGACTTGGACGGAGTACGAATGTGCTAAAAGGAAGGAATTTCAGTCAACAGAGTTGACCGGAGTCTTCTGGACGGTTAACTCTTTCGGTCAATATGTTGATCGTCATAAGTTGTGAGTCGTCTGAAAAAGTAGGACGAACTACTTTGATCGGTCAACGGTGTGGTTGACCGACTAATATGAAGCTATGGACAACAGAGTTGACATACTGTATTTGGGAGACCTGAATGACTGTCGTACCCAAAAAGTGTATAGTTAACCTATCATTTTTGGTGGTTGGTAGAAGTCATTCTCAGGACTCAAAAGGCTGATTGACCTGTAGGAGTAGGCATGCGCCGCCTGCTGCAGGATAGGGCTGCGCATGCAAGCAAACCTTAGAAGTTGAGTACCAACCACCAAGCTGGGTTTTGGTGAGAAAAATTTATATATGTATGTACACTTTGCATATAGAGAAGTGCAAAAAGGAGAGAACATGAAGAAGGAGAAGACACCAGATAAGTTGAGAAAGAGTGCAATAGAGGAATGAAAGTGAAAATAAAGAGAGCTATAAGTGAAAACAATGTGTGAGGATTTTTGTTTACTTTTACTCTATTCTTATTTTTGCCTCCTGTAATTTTTCTCATATTTAGTGATTCTTTATGGATTTAATATCCTGTAGTTTTTCTCTTATTTGAGAACAGTTTTTCACGTAAAATTTGGTGTTCATTTCTCTTCTCTTACCTCCACTTCACGGTGCTTGTGTGTCTTATCAGTTGGCCGTTCATTTCGGCTAACAGAAGAAAACTGTTCTAGTACGCTAGTCTGTAGGCCGTCCGTTGCCCACCAACATTGGTTGAGAGTCTATGCTCTCTTTAATGGTTGTCCTTTCTACCACCAAAGGTAAGTACATGTTAGGAGCTGATGTCGGAAAGGAATCTATATTATTGGCTGGTTTGTTGGGTGCTTTTGGACTCAAGTTAGGTTGTACGCAGATTTTTTGTGACAGTTTGGGTGCCTTGTATCTCACTAGGAAACAAGCTTACCATTTAAAAACCAAGTATGTTCGGGCTTAATATCATTTTTTTCTGGTGTTATTAGTAGAGAATGAAAGTTCGTTATTGAAGATCCATACGAGTGAAAATCCTACAAACATACTCAAGAAGATAATTTTTGGTGTGAAATTCAAATTTTGATCAGATTTTGTTTGTGTTCGTCCCATAAATTAAATGTGTCATAATAAAGATTTGTTAAAATGAGATGTTATTATGATCAATATTACTCTTATTAAAGTGGAGAATTATAAAGCTATCACTCATATTACTCTTTATCAATGTAGTTTATCCTAGAAAATGTGCTGCACCTACATGATTATCAAGTATGAAATGTTGTGTTGTCGTTAATATCTATCATGGAAAGTGAGAATGTTGATCATGACCTTGAAGACAAGAGAATGAATCGTAAGTCTAAGGTTATGCCCCACTAATCACTCCTAAAAGTTCTACATTTATAATAGGTAGGTAGATGTCATCTGTCTGTATTTATAATTAATTACGCTAGTGATTTTAGTGCATTAAATACTACCAGACATAAAAACAATTAAACAAAACTATTAGGACAATAAATATACTGAGCTTGTATACTATTTTTGAGGTGATCTAGATTTAGATTGTTCGGTTATTTTACTAAACAATTGAATATTTTTGATAAACAGTGGGTGATCGAATGATTTTCATTGGATGTACTCTTTTGATTATAGAAGTATTGAATGTTGTGTGTGTAGACATCACTCTTATTCTAAAAGTAAATCACATAAATTTATTATTTTATATATATTTAAATTTTTATCTTAATTTTATTGTTACTTACAATAATAATAAGGATAATCATTGCTGAACTAGGGATATTAAAGAACATTTATTATTGAAAAGATCGTTTCAGTTCAAGTTGCACAATAAATATTTCAACCCCTACAATAAATTAGCGAAAATAGTATATAATCAAATATTTAATACATATAAAAATATTTGTATTTAGATATTACGAGCAATCCTAGTATAAAAATAAATTAATAATAATAATAATAAGATAAATTTTTTGATGACAAAAGAAAAATTCGATACCCACGGTAATCGAGAAAAAATACTCCGAGTTTCAACGGCCAGAAAGAAATGCACTATAAAAATCAATTTACAGATCGGGTGGTAACGACGCACTAATCTAATCGATTTACTCTCGTCTCATAATCCTTACCAAGGAACTCCTTGGATTTACCTGCGGCAGCGAAACCGGACACATTCCGGTCTTCACATCAATCTTCCCTCTCGATCCACTTGAATTGCCGAACTCACTGGATCCCAGTGTTTACGCCACCAACGTCTCTACGAAGGTTAACAAGCGGGGATATAAATAGGAAACTACGATGAGTAGAGAAAACTTTGTCAATAGAGAACCAGTATTGGTATCAAGTTTTCTCAACAATGGAATATATGAAAGATGGCTTTACAAGAGAGAACAGCTCCTCAAAATTCTGCTTGCTGGAAGAGTTAGGGTTTTAAAAATATAAGGCATATATATATATGGAGCCAAAAGGAATTTCAAAAATAATGAGCCATTAGACACAAAGACCCACGCCGCTCGAGAGCGCGGCGAGCGTGGGTTAGATTTTGGAGAACCCGGGTGCGGCACTCGAGCACACAACGAGCGCTCGCTTCTATTAAATGCGCCGCTGTGTGCCTCAAGCGCTCACGTAGTGCACGCGGCATGGCGCGCCTAGATGGCGCATCGGCACTCGGTGGGCGCCGACTTCTGGAGGAGCAGAAATAGAGAGTAATGCGACATCCGCTAGCATGAGGCAAATGAAAGTCTTCCAAGCACAAATAATGTTGCAGATAATCGAACGCCCCCACGAAGTCACGAAATGTGCTGATACACAAGGCAACTAACAATCTCCCATTTTGGCAATTCCGTAACAGAATCCCATACAAAAAATATAAAGAAAATACAAGAAAATTACGGGATCAGATACTACCGAGATAGAACTCGTGTACATAAAAATCTACTCCTAAAAAATATAGAAAAACATAATAAAATACGAGATGCCTTGAGAGTCCAAACTTCAAAAGTGATCGCCTACTGTGCACCAGGGAAGAGTAGCTATTCCTGGACAGACACGGTTAGTGCAGAAATGATAGAAATATAATAGTATAAATATAATAGAAATATAAAAGAAAATAAGATGGAAACTCCCCCTAGCAGAAATAGTACATTCTCCCCTTTCAAGAATAACTTCCCCCTATCTATTTTCCCCTCAAACCACATAGTGCTACTCCCCCTTTTTATCACGAATGACCAAAGGGTGATGGAGCTGATTTTTCTTGATCCACAATATCTTGCCACATTTTATGGCATTGTATAAGTTCATCACTTGATTATTTAGATATTAAATGTAATAAATGAACTGCTTTATCTTAGAGTTTTGACGTAAAGATATGGGACAGTGGGGACGTATATGCCCAATAATTCTGCATCCATGACATGTTGGAATGAATTTAGTATGGCTGTCAAAAGTGCACATGGCCTTCTTAGTATATTTAGGACCAAATTGTTTCATACTCGTGAAGTTTTGACGGTTTTGTACATTTGCACTCTTATTTGGGGAACCTCTAGACTTCTGATCAATATGGTTAGACAAGGTGCTACTTTGTCTTGGTGTGAAAGTGGGTCGAACAAATACAGTTCTAGAAGTAACATTTGCATGTAAAGAATTTTTAGAGTAATCCAATCCGATTTTATTTCCTCTAATTTTTCCCATCCCAACCCAACCATATGGTCTAATTTTGAGGACCCATTTGAAAATTCTTTCAAATCTTTGCGAGTATCAGATTCAAGAGTTATGATTTTTTAAGTAAAGGAGCCTTTTAGGCTCTCAAATTCTTGAAATTTTGTGTTTAACTTAGATTTTACAGCTAATTTTTCTTTTTCCATTTTTGTCAGTTTGTACTTGAGAAACACATTCGTTTTCTTAACTTGAAGGCATTCTTGAAATAGTTTGTCATAAGTATCCTGGAGATCACACAGATAAGATTCTGATTCATTCGTAGAGTTATTGGATAGTTTAAGACTAACCTCTAAGCGATCATTATTTTCACATATTGAGGTCATAAAGGCCATGTGCTTGACAAGGCCATCTTCAGAGCACTTATCAACCTCATTATCTTCATCATCACTTAAGGTTACATTAGCTTTATAGGCTTGACCTTGTTGGCGTTTAAGGTTTGGGCATTCGGCACAATAATGATCAAAACCTTTACATTCGTGGTATTCAACACTTAGGTATTTTTTTAGATTTGGATTATTTAAATTCATGTCAACTTTTTTTATTAGATTTTAGAGTTCATTTTAGAACCAAACTTGGTAAGTCAGATGAAGATTTATTATTCTTTAAGAATTTCTTGAAGTTCTTAACAAATAAGGTAAAATCTTCATCGCTATTTGACTCCTCATCGGAGTCACGATCCCTCTCTTCCCTAATAGATTTTAGGGCAATTGATTTTTGTTTCCGTAACTGTGGAAGCGTGTGCTCATAAGTTTGGAAAGACCCTACAAGTTCTTCAATCTTCATTTTATCAAAGTCTTTGCTTTCTTTGATAGTGGTGACCTTAGGTCTAAATCATTCAGGAAGTGATCTAAGAACTTTTCTAACAATTCAATTTTCAGGAATCTGTTCTCCTAAATTAAACGTTAAATTCATAATATCATTCAACTGAGCATATAATTCATCAAAAGTTTCATCATCTTTCATACGAATTTTTTCAAATCTAATGGTTAGCATTTGCAATTTTGAAATTTTGACAAGCTTAGTTCCTTTATGAGTGATTTCAAGAATGTCCCATGCATCTTTTGATATCTCACATATAGAAATTCGTTTAAATTCTTCCGATGATACAGCCATAAATATAGCACGTAAATCATTACTGTTCCAATTGCATTCATCAAGTTCATATTTTGTTCATGAGGACAAAGCTTTTGGCTCATTGCCACTTTTGGGTGAGGTCCACTTGGTTTGGGTGCTAGCCCATACGCACTCGTCCATCGATTTGAGGAAGGCTCTCATCCAAACCTTCAAATAGGTATAGTTGCTCCCATCAAAGAAGGGAGGTACAAGAGTGATCCACTCGTATACCTTTAGATCGGGGGTCGCGGATCGGGGTAAGGCTTTGATACCAATTGAAAAGATCATTTTTATCGAAGTTGCACAATAAATGTTTCAACCCCCACAATAAATTAGCGGAAGCAGTATACAATCAAATATTTAATACACGTAAAGAACATTTGTATCTAGATATTATGAGCGATACTAGCATAAAAATAAAGTAGTAATAATAATAAAAATATAAGTTTTTTTGTGACGAAGAGAAAACTCGATACCCACGTTAATCGAGAAAAAAATCCTCCGGGCTTCAACGGACAGGGAAGAAATGTACTATGAAAATCAACTTACAGATCAGATGGTGACGACGTGCTAACCTAACCGATTTACTTCTATCTAGTGATATATACCAAGGATGTGAGACCCCAAAATCTAATTAATTAAAATGTTGATCGGAATGTACACTAAGTTGACCGGCATTCCAAAACAAAAATTAGAACCAGCACTGCATTTGAACTCGACCATGTGAAATGAAACTCGGCCCTTCAGAATCACAAATGGCCCAACAAGGTTAGCCTGCAGCGGAGTGGGCCGCTAGCATGAAAATGGAACAGTTGGCCTGAATTAAATTAATGGTAACTAAAGATAAAAGTAAACTTTCTTATTCAGTTAGATTCCAACAAGGCGGCGACCAAATGGAGTAGGTAAACTAATCTAGTTACTCCCACCTACCATCTGTAAACCAAGACGGGAGTAAGTGACTTACCCCACTTACCCCTCCAAACCCCTCCTCTATAAAAATCCAACGTCGGTTGGTTGAATGTAGCCAAGGCAAACGCAAGCAGTAAGGAAGAAGTGGAGGAGAGAAAAACCTCAGACGGTAATATTGGACGATCGACTGTTAGGCAAGTTACTTCGGACGCTATTTTTAGGTTCATACTTTAAGAATATTGCAAGTTACTTCGGACGCTATTTTTAAGTTCATACTTTAAGAATATTGCAAGTTACTTCGGATGCCGCTTTTAAGTTCATGCTTTAAAAATATTGTAAGTGTACCTGGGACGCTATTTTTTTTAAGTTCATGTTTTAAGAATATTATAAGTGTACTCTATTTTGAAGTTCATGCTTTACTATACGTGTACTCTGTTTTAAAGTTCATACTTTCTGCATTGAATATCGACCTTCTGCATTGTAAAATGAACTTGGCCACATGAAAATTAAACTCGGTTTCCTATATGTAAAATAAACTCGGTTCCCTACATATTAAAATGAACTCCAACCTTAATGTGAAATGAACTCCGATCTTTTGTTAAAAAAAAAGAACTCCAGCAATTGAGAAAATGAGCTCCGTCCCTTGAGAAAAAGCACTCCGTCCTTTGAGAAAAAGCACTCCGTCCTTTGAAAAAAAAGCACTCCGTCCTTTTGTTGATAAAGAACTCCGACTTTTGAACTCCGATTTTTGTTAAAAAGAACTCCAGCCTCTGTCAAAAAGAACTCCGACTTTGGTTGATAAAGAGCTCCGGCTTTTGAACTCCGCCTTTTGTCAAAAAAAGAAGTCTGATCCTGTTCATGTCAAAATAGAGTCGGGCATTATTCACAATAAAATCAAGTCCGGCATTGTTCATGCTAAAATCAAGTCCGGCATTATTCCTGTTAAAATCAAGCCGGCATTGTTCATGCTAAAATCAAGTCCGGCATTATTCATGTTAAAATCAAGTCTGGCATTGTTCATGCTAAAATCAAGTCCGGCATTGTTCATGTTAAAATCAAGTCCGGCTCTTACGGTTAAAATCAAGTCCGGCCATTTCTTGTTAAAATCAAGTCCGGCTCTTACTGTTCAAAATCAAGTCCGGCCCCTTTGTCTGCAAAACAAATCAAGTTCGACTTTTTAATATTGAAATCAACTCCAGCTCTTACTGTTCAAAATCAAGTCCGGTCCCTTTATCTATAAAACAAATCAAGTTCGGTTTTTTACTATTGAAATCAAGTCCGGCCCTTACTGTTCAAAATCAAGTCCGGGCCTTGTCTGTAAAACAATTCAAGTTCAACTTTTTAATATTGAAATCAAGTCCGGCCCTTACTGTTCAAAATCAAGTCTAGCCCTTGTCTGTAAAACAAATCAAGTTCGGCTTTTTCATATTGAAATCCAGTCCGGGCCTTCTGAATCTTAAAATCAAGTCCCGTCCTGGTATGATTAATTAAGTTCGACCCTTATTGTAAAAATGACAGAATGACTTCCAAACCGGCTTTGTAATGTAAATATTGAACTGACCTTCCTAAGATTCAAGTGTGATATTTTGTATACAATTTCTAAAGATGTTTCTGACAGATGTTGAAAATGACTTTCAGTAAGTTATGTAAGTGACTGAAAACGGCTTTCAGTTAGTGACTGAAAATGGCTTTCAGTATGTGATGTAAGTGATAAGAAGAAAATGTTTCTGTTGTTATTTTGAACCAAGACTGATATGCAGTTAGGTTAGGTTCTCCGGCATGCCTTAGAACGTTATGGTAGTCATCGATGATAACTCTATCCATGGAGTTATTTATGGTCCACTTCTTCTCGAGGCGTTATAATATGGAGGGTAGATTCTGTTCTGTTCTGGGCGGCACCCCCTTGGATTGGGGAAGGATCTCGTGAGGTGGGATCATCCGTTCTGTTCTATTTATTGGTGTTGATTGTGGGGAGATGTACACAATCTATCCTCGATTATTCGCCTCCTCCACTAGTAGGGTCTACTAGTAGGGTCCTTTATTGATAAAAATGTGATTTCTATAAAATATGGAGGTAAGACCGACTTCTATTTTCTGGAATATGAGCACATTGATTTCTGATTTTCGAAGACCGTTTCTATTTTCTGATAATTCTATATACATCTGCATCATGTTTTTATTATGAACCACTTTCTTATGACATTTGTAACTCTATGTGTAACAGTATCTGTTTTGCTGGGTTATGTTCCGCATACATGTTTTACTATATACCTGCATGTACCTTGCTGGGCCTCGACTCACTGGTTTTATATTTTTCCTCCCCTCAGATGAGACTTTAGAGCTGGTGCCCGACGAGTTGGAGTGATTAGAGCTTGTCTGAAGAATTATTAAAGACACAGAAGCTTATTTTGGAGAATATTATTGTAATAACTTGTTTATGATTCATGAACTTTTATAGCTAGACGTTTTGATTGTGTATTCGGAAATGAATACTTTGGAATGAATATGAATGTTTCCGCAAGTTGTTAGAGTAACTTCCGCTATGTTCCTTACGGTTAAAAGTATATGGGTCCTAGATGGCATCTGTGATCCTGTATTGTAAAAAAAAATCTGTTCCGTCACAATTGGTATCAGAGAGTTGAGATGCCTTAAGAATTGATCGATCGAAAAGTGAAAGCTTAGGATAAGATAAGTTGAATCAAAAGATGATTATACATAACCATCTATTCCGACTTAAGGTGTTAGTACTAATTAAATTTGCGGTAGGTTATGAATGACCGGATAAGAAATTGAAGGTGGGAGATGGACCGGCTCGGTTTAGCCATCTTAGTTCGGTAAATTAGACTAGTAGGACCTGGAGACGGCAAGGAGTGTCGCGTCTTAGTTGCTGCTTAGAACAAATTACAATCTAACCGAGTTCTTCATGTTATAGAATTTAAAGGTCTTAAGTAAAGGAATGATAAGCAGAGCTCTTGGTTACGAAAAGAAGAGGAGTCCTTCAGAAAGAAAATATCCGGCCAGAAAGGTTCTAGTGCCGGCTAGAGCTAAGCAACTAGAGTCAATGAAGGAGTCCGACCAATCGGTACAAGCCTCAAAGGTATTGGAAAAGTCATGACCTCATAGGAACAGGCCTTATTTTAGGGTACTAGGAGTTTGTTGTAATTATGGTCAGGCTGGACATAGGGTAAGAAATGGCCCATATTCAAAGAGACCCCGAGCAACCAAACTAATTGCCCTGATTAAAGAAATTGTAGATTTTGCAAAAGATGTGTGACGGAACGGATTTTTTTTTCCTCAAAAGCTTCCGTCAAACGAGATAACATAATTAACGGGCCTAATTAAGGCAAGACTTACGCAGAAATTTGTGAGTCTCCTTTGTAATGGATGAAATCCCAAAAATACAAACTCGTAATAATCATCCATAACAAGCACACATCTATCCATCATTCATAATTTCTACAACAATCATCCACTCCTATGTGCCATTCATGGCATAATTTCATAAAACATTCTTTCTCTAACAGCTTTCTTAACGAGATGCCATCTAGGACTGCACAATAAATCCAAGTATACAATGGAAGTAAACTAAGAACTCAGAAGCATAGCATATTCTCTTTTACTATCATACATACATTTCACATGCTTGTTATACAAAATTCCACATATTCTATAACATCGGGGACCAAAAGAGCAAGATATAAACATCATGTTTCTAGCTAAGCCTTTACATCAACAAGGCTCCTCCAAAATAGCTCCAATAGGCGGCGGTCCTCAAAAGTCTTCAAGCAACTCTTCTCTGTTTACTCTTTTTCATCAGGCAGTAGCTCTACTATCCCATCTGGAGGGGGGAAAACACTAAAACAATGAGCCGAGGCCCAGCAAGGTACATGCACGTGAACTGTAAAACGATCATGCCAAACCGATCATATGACTATGCAAAAATCATCGTTGTCAATCAACATTATCTGAAAGGAACTGTAAAGACATGTTATAACAATATTAAATCTCATGCTTCATAAATCATATCATTATAGGCTGTAAAACAAAAGCTATAAAGATGCACGATAAAACTGAAAACAATACCCTATATTGTTCACTGTCATCTTTCACTGTATACAATTCAATATTATCTTTTTATTGTAATATAGCTTATCGGTAAAACATTAGCTCGGTACTTCATATTGTTTTCCTCCTTGTACCAAGCCCCGAGGATGGCTATCGTTTTCCTCCTTGTACCAAGCCCCGAGGACGGCTATCGTTTTCCTCCTTGTACCAAGCCCCAGGACGGCTATCGTTCATCTTTTTATCAAAAACCCTTTTCTTTTAAAGTCGAACTTTCACAATTCACTTTATAACTTCAAAGTACATGGAAATTTCGTCGGTATAGGCTCGTACATATTTTCAAAAACAAACTATACGAGGGGAATTGCACATCGATGTCAAATAACTTTCATATAGTAGAAGCTACGGTTAAAACTCATCAAAACCTCTTCATTTTCGTACATGGGCTTCGCCAAAACCTTGAACTCAAATCGGTCTCTTACTTGCACATATTTCATGAAATCAAGCCATAAATCCAAATATACATACTTAATCATGCATTTTACTCAAACTACACAACATTTTCAAGCTAAGGTTTCACCACATGCTTTCTCGAGACAAATCAAAACACTATTTTCATGCTTATTCATGAATTGGCTAAATCTTGCGTAAACATGGATAAACATAAAATCCAACCAAATGTCGAAGGAAACATGCTTCATGTACTTTAAACATGCATCATCAACATTTTGAGCATTTTCAACGGTCTTAAAGCATGAGAAATCGATGCTGAAAAAAAAGCGTCCGAAGTACACTTGCTCTGAGCTCGTTCTACCATTATTTTACCGGATCGAATCACAACCGTGGTCTCTCCCCTTTCTTTCTCGTCGTGCTTGCTGTTGTGCCTCAACTTCCTCTCTCTACAAACACATATCACTTAATCGGCATTTAAATAATTACGGAATTATTTCAAGACTCCCGGATGCCACGAACGGGTCAAAATCTTGCGAGATTCGCATCCGGTCGATATATACACACAATTGGGGTACGGGTATTCATATTCTAGGATCACATCATCATTTCTGAAGGTGACAACGCGCGATTATCACCTTCCGGCTCAGGTGAACAGTAACAGCGCCCCTTTAATGGGCTCGGGCCGCGAACGGGTCGAAACGTCTTCGAACCCGCGGCCGACATATATGTTCATATTTGGGACGTGGGCTTTCCAATTTTGGGGTCAATTTCATGATACGGGGCGGGAAACGGAAACCCCCAAATTCCCGTAGGTTAGGGTTTCGGTAAAAACCCACCCGGCGAATCGGACACGAATCGGACAACTAACCACATTTTCATGGACCTCAAGGCATGGGCTTTCAATATCCTAACATTCCCGTGGGTATCGACACAAAATACCCAACAAAAATACACAAAACATCGAAAGAGAATGAGAAGTGGGTATGAGAACACTTGCCTCGACGCGTGCTTTCACCTTTATACCTGGCTCTCGGGCGGAATCGAACTCCCGGGCTTGATCTCCTTCCTTCTCTCTCTAGAATCGCGCTCTCTCTCTCTCTAGAAAAACCCACGGCCCGTGCGAAATGAACGAGAGAGACGCGCGGCGCTTTTTATTCTGCGCCGACGCTCGAGCGGCCGCGAGCTGGCCAAAGGCGGCGTGCATGCCACCACCGCTCGAGCGCCCCATCGAGCGGGCGGGCGGCCAGCCACGGGCCGGTTCCTGTTCATCCGCTCGAGCCTCGGCTCGAGCGCCCAGCAGCGCGAGTTGGTTGGGCTCAATTAATTTCCCGATTTTTCTTCCGATACAAACCTTAATCATCCCATAAGATTAGTATTGATCATTAACATACTAATCACCTCATAATTGTCGGGTTCACAAATCCGGAACCTCACAATTCCTCCCGCATTTTTTGAATACAATTTACCTATTTTAACTCAATTATCTCCCAATTATCATATTTAGGAACTCGGGTCGTCACAAGATGTGGGAGTATAATTAGCTATGGCGGAAGGTACGATTTTTCCAAGCACATGATGCTGAAACCTCTTTTATGTTGTGTTTCTTGAGTTTATCTTTTATTGAGGATTGCAAACTTAGTTAGCTATATTGATAATCATGGCAATTTCTGGTGACTATGGATAGAATTATCCGTATTGAATTAAGGTAGTAAGCTCTGATCGGTTTCGGTGGTAACTTTTGGCAAGCTGCCATATTAGTGAGAGAGTTGGATTAATAAGGATATTAGAACCAACATATCAGATTATGAAATTCTGAGTAAGAGGCAAGGTTAAATGAGTTAAAAGGCGTTCAACCTAACTAGGATTAGGATTGCCCTTTTTGAAGTCAATAGATGACCGTTCAAGAATCTGACTATGAAGGTTTTAAGGAATGTATATATGACCAAGCTAATTTGTTTTAATAAGTGGTTTTAAGAAAGCTGAATTTGACATTTGTCTCTTAGGATTTGTGTGGAATTAAAAGAGTATTGACTAGGTACTATTAATGGAGTTGTAGAACCATATGATAATAGGACTTATCAATGATCTGATAAGTTAGCATAGGTGATATACTTACGAGAAAGATTGGGATTTTGTTAGTCTGCACTAATAAGTAATCACCCACAAGCAAAGTGGGAGAGACGTCCGTGGGACGGGATTGCTCCACCTGTAATTAGAATTTTGTGATAAGACCTCTGAGGACTTAAGAATAATCCATTGAAAGAAATTTAAGGTCTTATAAAACTAAAAGTTAGAGGATGGTGGAGAATACTAAGATCGATAGCCAAAATCAGAAGTCTCCATTTGGAAGTATGAAAAATCACTTGAAAGATTATTCTGATCTAATAATTTTAAGAATTGTGAAGATGAACTTAGATAATTGTTGAGGAAACTCCGGGATTATGTTTTCTGTGTTGCTTATGGATTGATACTCTTGGGATAAGTAGGAGAGGAATCCCTTATCAGAATTATTTTTCATTGATTGAAATCAGTAAATCGAATGTCTCTTTGCTTAAATGATGATCAAATGGTTCACCCATGGTGATATACAAATGATATGTTTGAGTTAAATCAGTTGATTCATATACCAACGAGTTCCTAAAAAAATTGCTAAGTTTAGAAGAGTTGGATTGGACAATGGAATTTGAAGCCACATTGAACCAGTGGTGACCGTGTAAATTGCAATTATGATCTTGCCACGGATTGAGGGTTTGTGAAAAGTTGTTTTCCCTCGATATATGGACTTCAAAATTTGAGGCTATTAAGTGTTAGAGTCTCGAGGTCTTGAGCAATGGTCTAAGACTAAAGCAAATCCGTAGAGAGTGGGATAGTTAGGATTTCTTATTCTATTATAAACTAAGGATCTGTGAGGGATATTTATGTGGTATAATCAATCTGAGTCAAGGCTCGGATGTTCGAAAGGGAATATGACGTGAAAATGAAGAAAATGTAAAGTATCCTGCTTCTTAGGTCTAAGTGTACCTTGAATTTTATGTTCAGATTTTAGTTGAGCATGGAAAAATAATAGAAATTTCATGTTGTAATAGTAGTGGTAAGGTGAAATTGATTAAGCTAAAGTTAACAATTCAGTCAGGGCGCGCAGCGGAAGAGTAATGAACCGGTGTGTATGAAGAGGTTTAAACTAATGTCCAAAGAAAATGCTAAATATTAAGGTTCAGCGTGAAATGGAATGGGGTACCTTGCTAATTTCGAGGAAGAAATTTCTTTAAGTGAGGGAGAATTGTGAGACCCCAAAATCTAATGGCTTAAAATGTTGACCGGAATGTACACTAAGTTGACCGGCATTCAAAAAAAAAATTGGAACCGGCACTGCATTTGAACTCATCCATGTGAAATGGAACTCGGCCCTTCCGAATCATAAACGGCCCAACAAAGTTGGCCAGCAGCGGAGTAGGCCGCTGGCATGAAAATGGAGCGGTTGGCCTGAATTAAATTAATGGTAACTAAAGATAAAAGTAAACTTTCTTGTTCAGTTAGATTCCAACTAGGCGACGACCAAATGGAGTAGGTAAACTAATCTAGTTACTTCCACCTACCGTCTGCAAACAATTACAAGAGTAAGTGACTTACCCCACTTACCCTACCAAACCCCTCCTCTATAAAAACCCAGCGCCGGTTGGTTGAATGTAGCAAAGGCAAACGCAAACAGTAAGGAAGAAGTGGAGGAGAGAAAAACTTCAGACGGTAATATTGGGCGATCGACTGTCAGGCAAGTTACTTCGGACGTTGTTTTTAGGTTCATACTTTAAGAATATTGCAAGTTACTTCGAACGCTGTTTTTAAGTTCATGTTTTAAGAATATTGCAAGTTATTTCGGACGCCGCTTTTAAGTTCATGCTTTAAGAATATTGCAAGTGTACCTGGGAAGCTATTTTTTTAAATTCATGTTTTAAGAATATTGTAAGTGTACTCTGTTTTGAAGTTCATGCTTTACTACATGTGTACTCTGTTTTAAAGTTCATGCTTTCTGCATTGAATATAGGCCTTCTGTATTGTAAAATGAACTTGGCCGCATGAAAATTAAACTCGGTTTCCTATATGTAAAATGAACTCGGTTCCCTACATATTAAAATGAACTCCGGCCTTAATGTGAAATGAATTTTGGCCTTTTGTTAAAAAAAAAATGAATTTTGGCATTTGAGAAAATGAGCTCCATCCCTTGAGAAAAAGCACTCCGTCCATTGAGAAAAAGCACTCTGTCCTTTGAAAAAAAGCACTCCGTCCTTTTGTTGATAAAGAACTCCGACTTTTGAACTCCGGCTTTTGTTAAAAAGAATTCCGACTTCTGTCAAAAAGAACTCCGGCTTTGGTTGATAAAGAGCTTAGCTTTTGAACTCCGCCTTTTGTCAAAAAGAACTCCGGCCTCTGTCAAAAAGAACTCCGGCTTTTGTTGATAATGAACTCTGACTTTTGAACTCCGACTTTTGTTAAAAAGAACTCCAGCCTCTGTCAAAAAGAGCTCCAGCTTTGGTTGATAAAGAGCTCCAACTTTTGAACTCCGCCTTTTGTAAAACAAAGAAGTCCGGTCCTGTTCATGTCAAAATAAAGTCAGGCATTATTCACAATAAAATCAAGTCCGGCATTGTTCATGCTAAAATCAAGTCCGGCATTATTCCTGTTAAAATCAAGCCGGCATTGTTCATGTTAAAATCAAGTCCGGCATTATTCATGTTAAAATCAAGTCCGGCATTGTTCATGCTAAAATCAAGTCCGGCATTATTCCTGTTAAAATCAAGCCGGCATTGTTCATATTAAAATCAAGTCCGGCATTGTTCATGCTAAAATCAAGTCCGGCATTGTTCATGTTAAAATCAAGTCCGGCTCTTACGGTTAAAATCAAGTCCGGCCATTTCCTGTTAAAATCAAGTCCGGCTCTTATTGTTCAAAATCAAGTCCGGCCCCTTTGTCTGCAAAACAAATCAAGTTCGACTTTTTAATATTGAAATCAACTCCGGCTCTTACTGTTCAAAATCAAGTCCGGCCCCTTTGTCTATAAAACAAATCAAGTTCGGCTTTTTAATATTGAAATCAAGTCCGGCCTTTACTGTTCAAAATCAAGTCCGGCCCTTGTCTGTAAAACAAATCAAGTTTGGCTTTTTAATATTAAAATCAAGTTCGGCCCTTACTGTTCAAAATCAAGTCCGGCCCTTGTCTGTAAAACAAATCAAGTTTGGCTTTTTCATATTGAAATCCAGTCCGGCCCTTCTGAATCTTTAAATCAAGCCCGGTCTTGGTATGATTAATTAAGTTCGGCCCTTATTGTAAAAATGACTGAATGACTTCCAAATCGGCTTTGTAATGTAAATATTGAACCGACGTTCTTAAGACTCAAGTGTGATATTTTGTATATAATTTTTGAAGATGTTTCTGACAGATGTTGAAAATGACTTTCAGTAAGTTATGTAAGTGACTGAAAATGGCTTTCAATAAGTGACTGAAAATGACTTTCAGTATGTGATGTAAGTGATAAGAAGAAAATGTTTCTGTTGCTGTTATTTTGGACCCAGACTAATATGCAATCAGGTTAGGTTCTCCGGCATGTCTTAAAACGTTATGGTGGTAATCGAGGATAACTCTGTCCATGGAGTTATTTATGGTCCACTTCTCCTCGAGGCGTTATAATATGGAGGGTAGATTCTGTTCTATTCTGGCCGGCACCCCCTTGGATTGGGGAAGGATCTCGTAAGGTGGGATCATCCGTTCTGTTTTATTTATTGGCGTTGATTGTGGGGAGATGTACACAATCAATCCTCGATTATTCGCCCCCTCCGCTAGTAGGGTCTACTAGTAGAATCCTTTACTAATAAAAATGAGATTTCTATAAAATATGGAGGTAAGATCGACTTTTGTTTTCTAGAATATGAGCACATTGATTTCTGATTTTTGAAGACCGTTTCTATTTTTTGACAGTTCTGTATATGTCTGCATCATGTTTCTATTATGAACCACTTTCTTATGACATTTGTAACTCTATGTGTAATAGTATTTGTTTTGTTGAGTTATGTTCTGCATACATGTTTTACTATATACCTGCATGTACCTTGCTGGGCCTCGACTCACTGTTTTATATTTTTTCCTCCCCTCAGATGAGACTTTAGAGTTGGTGCCCGACGAGTTGGAGTGATTAGAGCTTGTCTGAAGAATTATTAATGACTCGGAAGTTTATTTTGGAGAATATTATTGTAATGACTTGTTTATGATTTATGAACTTTTATAACTAGACGTTTTGATTGTGTATTCGGAAATGAATACTTTGGAATGAATATGAATGTTTTCGTAAGTTGTTAGAGTAACTTCCGCTATGTTCCTTATGGTTAAAAGTATATGGGTCCTAGATGGCATCTGTGATCCTGTGTTGCAAAAAAAGAAAAAAAAATTCGTTCTGTCACAAAGGAACTCCTTGAATTTGCTTGCGGCAACGGAATCGGACACCTTCTGGTCTTTAAGTCAATCTTCCTTCTCGATCCACTTGAATTGCCGAACTCACTGGATCCCAATGTTCATGCCAATGTTACTACAAAGGTTAACAAGTGGGGATGTAAATAAGAAACCACGAAGAGTAGAGAAAACTTTGTCAATTGAGCACCAGTATTGGTATCAAGTTTTCTCAACAATAGAGTATAAGAAAGATGGCTTTGCAAGAGAGAACAGCTCCTTAAAATTCTGCTGGAAGAGTTAAGGTTTCAAAAATATAAGATATATATATATATATGGAGCCAAAAGGAATTTCAAAAAAAATGAGCCGTTACACACAAAGACCCATGTCGCTCGAGTGCCACTCGAGCGCACGGTGAGCACGGGTTAGTTTTTGGAGAACCCGGGTGCGGTGCTCGAGTGCAAACGGGGCACACAGTGAGCGCTCGTTTCTGTTAAATGCGCTCGCTGTGCGCCTCGAGTGCTCACGGAGCGCACGTGGCATGGAGCTCCTAGATGGCGCCTCGGGCACCCGGTGGGCACCGACCTCGGGCGGGGCTGAAACGGAGAGTAATGTGGCGTGAACGCTGACATATGACGATAACGATCCGCTAGCATGAGGCAAATGAAAGTCTTCCAAGCACGGATAATGTTGCAAATAATCGAATGCCCCCTCGAAGTCACGAAATGTGCCAATATACAGGGCGACTAACAATTATGACAATGAAAGATTGGATATTGCCACGTCATGGAATTTGGTGGTGATGATAACCCATGATAAGGATACATCATCATAGTTGCTGAATTGAATTTGGGTATTATATACTATTTGCAGCAGAAAACATACCAAGACAACAAAAATATCATTGGCTATTGACTCCTCATGGAACACAGTAGTGATAGTAGACGACTATTAGATAAAATTCAGATTCAAATATAATTATAAAATAGTCTCTTTAGTGAATTTTCTCGACTAAAGGAGGTAGATTAGACTGACATTTAGGATTTTTTAGAGAAGGGATAAATATTTAAAGGTGGCATATTTTGTTTCCACTTGATTTAAACTTCTTAATCTTAGACATTTAAACGATGGGACAGCTTAATATACTAAGGCTTCTACATTGTGAAGTTTGAAAAGGATTAGATGTAATAACTTTTTCCATGTTTATAAGAAGTTTGTTTTGTTTTTATGATTTAAATAGGTGACTTTTAGGCTACAATAAACTAAGGCTCACCCTCTTATCTTTAATGTTAAAAACAAAGCCTCAATTTGGAGGATGCAAAGAAAGATATTATTAGGAAATTAGTTTCATACTTGTGCTGTTTGTAGGACAAAATGTAGGTGCTTTGGAGTTACAATTTTTAAGTGTATGCTGAGTGTAATATACATAATTAATTATATTTCTGTGCTACAAAATCAGTTCTAAATCTTATGATTCCTTGCAGAGTAATATAATTATTTTAATATCCCACAATTAATAATTTTTTATAAAGGGTAGCCTGAGAAAATTTTCTATTAATAAATGGTAGTGTGGACAAGACAAATAACATCATTCGTTAATACATTACTGTTCTGGGAGGACTCAAAATAGAAAGTAGGATTTTATTTTGTGTTGGAGGGAGTAGTATTAACATAAAATAGTAAACAAATCACATGGTATTTTTATGATATGTTGAAGTTGACACTCTTGTTCATTTGTTATGCACCTGGAAAAGTTGAACGTCATGCACACTGCGATTGGAAGATGAAATGCACTCACCTGTGGATCTCAAAATAAGTGTATAAACACAATACAATCAACTACACTATGACAATACATAAATATTGGTTCCTTCCTGAAAAACAAAAGGGGTTTACCTATTGAGTCCAGCATCTAAGTTTATTTGTATTTGATAAATATCAATTCAATAAATCAAGACCGACCTTAATTACTTTATTTTTATTGAATTGATCCCCATCAAAACTAAATTTGCTTGATACACTTATCTACCAATATGACAAAAATCCAATATATTTTATTAAATTATGTAACCAAGATACAGTCTTTGGAAAGAATGTCGCTAGCATTCCTCGCTATTTCAGACTACCTACTAATATAAACTCATACTAGTAGCCTCCTCCTCTTTATGTAGTTCTTCCAGCTCTATGGAACCTTACATGTTGCATCAGATCTTTTTCCTGGTTTGTTTCCTTGTATTAAAGGTGCTCACCATTGAATGATTAACATGCCATATTCTTTTAGTCAAATTGGAAATTGATTGTTGATTGATTTTATCAGAAAGAGAAGCCGAAGATTTGTCCAGCTATGAATGAGATCACAGTATGGGCAACAGAGAAGTTTGGTATTTTGCTTCAGAAATGCTATATGTTCAAAGCAAAATGAATTTGTTACTTAATTTGACTTAACACATTCTTTACCCCATTCTGTATATAAATAGAGTCATCCTTCATCTATTTGAGCAATCCCAACCATGGCCAAGTATATTGCTCTCCCAATGCACTACATTTTCTTTTTCTTCATCGGGATGAGATTATGGTGTGGCAGGGCTGATGAGGACAGAAAGGCAAGTCTCTCTCTCTTTCTCTCTCTCTCTCTCTCTCTCACACACACACACACACGTCCATATCCATAGTCAGTTTCTATTGGTTTTTGGGAGGTAGAGTTGATTAGAATAATATGAAGTCTAATCTGGCGTGTATTTCTATGGTAAAAATCCGTACTTGAGTATAATTCTTCCAAAACCACGGCCCTTGCACGGTAACAGCTCTATGGAATCCTTCCAGGTTGCATTGTATCTTGTTTCCTCGTATTAAAGGTGCTCCCTATGGAAGGATTAACATGTCATATTCCTTTTGATAAATTTGGAAATAGGTCCTTGAATAAATTTATCGGAATGGGAAGCAAAAGATTTGTCCAGCTTAGGGTGAGATCATATTCATGGTGAGAGAGACTTCAGGAATTTTTCTTAGAAATGCTTTATGTACAAATAAAAGTAAACTTATTTGACTTCATACATTTTGTTCCCATCCTGCCAACATATAGAGCTATACTTCATCTCTTGTAACTGTCCCAATTCCCAACCATAGTATATTTGTCTCCAATTCACTACGGTGTCTTCTTCATGGGCATGGGTTTATGGTGTGGCATGGCTGACGAAGAGAGAAAGGCGTCTCTCTCTTCCTCTCTCTTCTGAAGCCACAGTCAATTTCTATTGTTTGTTGGGAGCTAGTGTTGATTAAAATACATAAAGTTGCATCAGACGTATTGCTATTGTAAAAGTACCTACACGGCCCCATTTCTGGCTTTTTTTTTTCTTGTTGTGCTTGGGTTGTTTATGATAATGATATTGCTAATGATGCAGCTCTATATTGTGTATCTGGGTTCACTTCCAAAGGGTGATTATTCACCTTCATCTCACCACCTTAGTATCTTAGAGGATGTTCTAGAGGGCAGGTACTTGAATTTCATATATACTTTTTGCCTTAGGGTTTTCCCTAATCCAATAAAAAATTTTAGCAATTTTTCTAACCCCTTTTGTTATATATTGGTTTATTGTCCTCCTAACTCAGCCCATTCCACCATAGTGGTAGTTCTGTTGAAGATTTCTTAATCAGAAGCTACAAAAGGAGTTTCAACGGATTTGCAGCTAAGCTCACTGATCAAGAAAAACAAAAGATGACAAGTCCGTTCTCTAAAATTTTTATAATGTATATTGTCAAATATGCTTACAATAACAACACAATTAAGTGGGGTTAGTTATATAAATTCGCTTACACTATTTTATAAATATAGCATGTTGCAATAAATTAATAATTTTATGTCATTTCTTATCACCTCACTCTAAAGTTTGGAAGGCTAACCTTTATCTTTCTTGTTCCTACTTTAACCAACTTACCTTTTCTCACAAATGTTTCATATAGTTTATGTTTTAAGAATTCAAACCATCTTAATTGTCATTCCCCTATCTTTTTTTAATTGATGTAACTTTTAAAATTTTGTCTCATGTAAAGTTATTAAAGTACGATATTAATTGTTTTCCATAATAAAAAATGATAGGGTAAAACATTTATTGATATTTATAAGAGGAGGATTGAAGATACAGATCAATAATTTAAATTTTAATTATTTGTGAAAACATATCAATTACTACATGATGGGGACACTAGTAGTAGGGTAGCCTATAGGAGGAAACGGCCCAAATTTGGCAGCAGCCCATTTCTATTCAGGACGGTTAATGTTGCCGTTGACTACTAGAGTAGCAAGTGGGCTGGCAGTAGCCCAAGATCAACGGAAGCCCATGTAAGCTTAGGCCGGTCAACATTGCCATTAATTGGGGAAGTGGTAAGTAGGCTGGCAACGATCTAGGATGAACACAGCTCATGCCTAAAGTGGCCCACGGATCCGTCCTCAAGCCGCAACGATCATCTGCTCTAATTTCCCGCATCTCTAAGAAAATAATCTTTATTATAATTGTAACCTCTAGAATCAAAGCACATCCCAGGACGAAGGCGCCAGAATCCACACGTAAGCCGCAAGAAAACCCCAATGGTTGCCATGCGTAGAAGAAAGGAGATCCACCTCATTGACCGTTACAGTCAGGAATGGCACTCATGCCTCTACAGGAAAGGCAACAATCTCGATATAGAAGGCGGGCATCCAACCTCGCTGTATAAGAAAGGCAGCCTAGAGCCATAGTTATAAAAGGCCCTGGAGACTCACTCCTCAGGGCATACTCTCAATCGCCAACAAGCGCTCTCTCTTACCCACTAAAGCTCTCAAGCAAACTCAAACTCTCAGAAACTCTCTAACTCTCGCAAGCACCCCAACACTCGCTTTCTCTCTCTCTGCTACTAGTTCCCTACGAACTCATTACTTATAAAGACTACTCCTCCCAAACAATAACTACAAAGCCACTATCTTTACGAGTGTACTCCCACCTACATCCGTAAACACATTCCCTGCATTCATTTCTGCATTCTCTGCATCTGCCTTCTATCTTCAGAAGGTCGATTATTAATTTGAGCGTCGGAGTATTTTCGATGGGGCTAAATCTCGCAATCACCTAACCTCTTGTTTAGAGTTGTGGTATGCAGGATCCGATACTTAGTGGATGAAACCAGAATTCGACAGACAAGTCGACCCAAATCTGTTAAAAATTTGGATCCAGGACGCATCATTAGCGCCGTATGTGGGAACGCTAACTAAAAGCCAACCACTTATGGTGAACACCAAAGTCTAAACTAGCACTCCCACTAGAGATGTTGCCTCTCCCGAGCAGGACCACTCAGTTGGTAATCTAGTCGGAGGGCAGCTAGCACCTTTTTTCTTAACCTACCAGAGCAAATGAATAACATGTCTAGAATGCTTCAATTGCTCTGACACCTGACAGGGCAAGAAGAAGCAGGGGGCTCCGCTCTCCTCAATTCTTGTTCCATCCTCCAGGCGAGGAGGCCCGAGGAAGAAGAAGTCGACCAAGAAGGTTAGGAGGCCAGGCAACTCTCATGCTCCGAAGGCCTCTAACACCCTGAGTTGTCCAAGGCTTAAAGAGCGCTTCGGCCATGGAACTCTGAATGAGAGCACCGAGAGAAGAAACTCTCGATATTCTCAGGATGAGTCACAGCCTTAGGCATAGGAGGGAGCCTCCTGGATCATCTAATCCACCAACGGTAGCAGCCGACCGGCTACACACCGCACAGCAGAAAGAACGGAGTGGAGGACATACATCAACTCCAAGAGATCCGGAAACGCCTCCCAAGTGGAGGCAAAAGTTGAGAAGATCTGAAACCACGTGTTTAAAGATGACAATGAGCACGCCGTCAATACGGAGAGATCTCCCTTCACTGCCGAGGTCTTAAACCAACCATTGCCGGCCAAGTTCAAGATACTATGTGACGGAATGGATCCTTATCCTTTAGAGACCTTCCATCAATAAATAAACAAAACTGATATTCATAAAATCTATAAAAATTTTGATAGAGTTTCCTCTATAATTAGACTGAAACCAAAATTTATAACCTGTTCAAAAAAACCTGTACAAGTACACAACTAAACAAATATTATAATTTACCTTACAACACGCATACATAGGATCTATAAATGCCATATCATCCATAGCTCCAACACATTATCTCTACTACTGTATTAGATCTAAATGGAGATGCCATCTAGGATCATAACAAAATTCAAGATCACAAAGTAAATATTATGGAAGCAACTAAAACCTTAAAATCATCTACGAAAGCTAAACGATACATTCATCATAATACAAACGTATTACATCATCATTATCATATACAATAATAAGCTAACTAAACTATTTACACTTCAATTATAACATCCATGCTCTAATTTTAAGTCATTGAGTCTAGCCAATCTCTTTAGCTTATCTCCCGCCTTATTCTAACTAATCGAGCGTCATCTCGTAATTCTCTTTTGGAAGAAAGAAGAAACAAGAGTGAGCTAACAGCCAAACAAGTACATCATAACAAAGCACTGAACAATAACAACGAAACTAAACAGGAAAAAGATATATGATTAGGAAAAAGATGTATAACAAAACTTAAATTTGACATGCTTGGGGTGCAATTTTCTCATTTTCTTTGGAACATAAACATAACAAATTATTCATCTTTTGTTGGACTCGAGCTAGTAGACCCCGCTAGTAAAAGGAGCGAATAATCAAGGATAAATTGTGTTCGCTCCACACAATCCAAGGCCAAAGTTTAAAAGTCATAGTCTTACATCCCTTCTCTGGCGGGACATATTGATTGTATTCTCTATGCACAATCCAAGGCCAAATATCAAAGTTCCTCCCAATTTTACATCCCGAGGACAGAATGGACCACGTGTCACTCCATAAACGGAGTTATCCTCGATTATTATTGTAACATTCTAAGGCATGTCTATAGTATCACCCGCTATAACATACGGCGAAGACAAATCCTAGAGTTTCACTGTCACACTAGTGACATGCCTGGAGACATTACCCATCAAAACATAAATCCGGATTCTAGTTTTATGGTTACTTATTCCTTTTAGGGAAGATTCCACCAAACTGATTTCACAAACATGACTTAATTCTCAAATATCTCCATATTAGAGATCAAACTAATCAAATAACTAGATATGGAATTTCCTTTAAGATATTCATATGCTTATTATCTTACTTTCAGATTTAAATCCCCTCATAACTTAACTTATATACAAATATCAGAGACTTATGTACGAATAATCGAGACATAGCAGAGATTCGGAATTCTTACCAGAGAGGAGCATTTGGCTTTGAAGGCTTTTGGATAGAAATTTCCTTCTCAAATGGGGCATTAACATATCGTTTTTGAAGCTTACAATTGCACATATCATAACTTTCAGATTATATAATCGAGCTTATACAAATATACATCATTTAATTAACAATTAAACAGATGAATTGATGCAAGATATTGTTCAATAATCTTGGATGAACAGTGCACGTGAACAGTGTACGATTTCGTATATCGGATAATTTACGGAATTTTGGACATCCAACGGGTAATTGATCAAACCCAAGGCATGAGTAACTATAATCCCAAGTCAAATTATACATTAAACGCTAAATCCAAGCTCGAATGGTGTCTGGGTGCGGGTGAAGGGTTTCGCGAACGAAATTCAACCAAATTCCACAAATTCGGATACCTAATCGATACATTAACTTACCCAAGTCACGCCTAATCATATTTTAGTCCCAAATAAATCAAAAGCCCCAAAAATCCGTGGGTTATTTGACCGGGCATGGGGGTTAGGGTTTATGTCGTTCAAAACTGAACCTAGACTACAAATTGGGTCTCCAAATTAACATATTTTCATACTTAGATTATGAGAAGTATAAAATATAAACTTAATCGGGTATCAAAATGAGGACACCCGCTGTGACGGAACGGATTATTCTCCATTGAATAACCTCCGTCAATTACCACACGCACCCTAAAGCCCATAATTAACCTATGGACTCTAAAGTTTTTTACATGAAAATTTTGTCCATGGTGGTAGTTAGTTTCCTTAATTGTTTTCCAGAAGCTACAAAATGAAAAAACATTTCTAACCGAAAATACAACAATTAAATATCTTCTCAGGACAAGCACACATCTAATCAAAAATTGCTTAAAACATATCAATTACTACAACATGCCACACAGATCAGGTACCTAATTTTTGCCATAAATCTTTATCCATGGCTCCAATACAAGACCAACCTAAATCGGATCTAAGAGATGCCATCTAATTAAACAAAACTCCAAACATAAATATATAGACACAATAAAAGCATAACTAAATCATCATTGCATCTGCGGAAGCATAATAAAACCATAAAACAACAATAATGAGCCACGCTCAATACTAAGTGGCTATCCACGATCAATTTCCGATCCAACTTATTTGTCCAAATCTTGATCACTCACCGTCCGAATAATCACATCAAGCAAGCCTCTCCTTGCTCTATCTATCCGGTCGGCTAAGTGTTCTTATAAAAGGAAAAATATCAAAAAGAAATGACGGGCATCATAAACAATTCTCCAAGTCATATTCAAGAAATAAGGAAGGAAAGGGAACAACGGGAATCACTTCGATTCCTACGATTCTCGCGGTTACATTGGTGATCATTAATCGATCACTTGATTCTCACGATACATCTTGAATCATTGGTTTCACGGTTTCATATCTTAAGTCAATTGGCCATTCATTACGATTTCTCATTACGTCTACGGGATTCACGCTTCATCAATTGGATATTATTCTTTTTCATTATTACATCGTCTTTTTTGATGGACCAAAGTAGACCGTCACTAACCAACGCGAGAGAGAGGGCAGGATGATGAAACCAGACATTCTAAAGCCACGGCTACTATTTTAGGTCGGTAGCACCATTACCCTCGGTTGCATCCATAAAAGCCAACCAATCATCTTAGACGACTACATCTCAATATGTTGCGTCACATGACCCCTGACCCCTAGTCGTCAATCTCGCATCCTTCCCAAAAGAGTTTCCAAGCGTACCACTACATCAACACGAGGCGCGAAACGTGGGGCTCCGTATCCTTGGGTTCCCACCACGATGGACATGGTACACTAAAGAATACTACCCATATGACTCAAGGTCCTAGTTTCCAAGGGTTAGGTTCGACACTTGAGGGAAATCCACATTTGCCATACAAATCGAATCTCGGAAATCTCATTCCCATCCACAATCATCTCCAACCGAGATTACATCATCAACCACGTCTCCATCCGGAGATCATATCATCTCAAGCCAATGTGGACTCCCTTCCAATCACGTTTCCTCAAAACCAATGGGACTCAATTCCCTTAATCCACAACAAGTCATCCAAATTCACAAGAGAGATTAGATTCTTACCTCAAATGATCACATATCACTTTGGAACTTAAACTCATCCCTTGCCTCCGGCATGGATACACGTTCGAACACTTACATTTAAACATTTAAAATTTACTTTCAATACAATTATAGGATCATATTATATTTGCATTTCTCATTTCATTTCGGGTGAACAAATAGATGATTTCCTTTTGAACATTCAAGATCACAAAGTTGATATTCGGAAATCGGACGTCCGGTGGAAAATCATCTACTCTTTGTAACACGATGTTCCACATTTGGGTTCATTTACCTTAACACAAGGGTGGAAACTATGCAACTTCCCATTCACTTAATTTTAACGATTACGAATTCTTTCTTATCTCCCGGATGCTACAGGCGGGTCAAATCTTTTTGCGGAATTAGAAGCCCGGTCGATATATACATACAATTGTACAATGGAAACTACATTATTCGTATTCTAGGATCACATCATCATTTTAAATTTGAAGGTGACATTTTATCACCTTCTTTGGGGTGAACAATAAATTATTCGCCTTTTGTTTGGCCTCGGAGCTAGTAGACGGGTCCAAAAAGGAGTGCGAGATCGGCCCCACCCGACATATATACATCATTGGGGACGTGGGCATTCCAATTTTGTGGTCAATTTCATGATACGAGGCCGGAAACGGGAAACCCCAAATTCCTAAGGTTAGGGTTTAGCTAAAACCCACCCGAGGACAAATCGGACACGACATCGGACAACTAACCACATTTTCATGGACCTCAAGGCATTCCTTTTCAATGTTCCTAACATTTCCCGTGACTAATTCTCAAAAATCTCCAAGAAAATACAATCAAATAACGAGAGATGGAATTTCCTTGAAGGTATTCAGAACACTTGCCTCTCATAACGTGCTTTCAAATACTCCTTTATACGAGACTGGCTTTTACTTGGAGGAATCGGACTTTGAAGGCTTTTGATCTCCTTCCTTCTCTCTCTAGTCGCACCCCTCTAACTTTTAGATTTCCTCAAATATACATCATTTAATTAACAATTAATGAAATGAGGGAGAATTGAATCGCTTGGATGAATAGTGCGCAAATATTTATTCATCCGGATCGGCATCCAACAGCCACGATCAAACCGCTCGGCGCCCTAATCCCAAGGCCTAAATCCAAGCCCATGGTATCGGTGCTTCTGAAGGGTCCGCTCGAAATTCAACCAAATTCCACAAATTGTTTGAACACCCGAATAATTTCATTTTTCTTCCCAAATAAATCAAAAACCTTAATCATCCCATAAGATTAGTTTATTGATCATTAACATACTAATCACCTCATATTTTCATTTAGAAACAAATGAACCTCACCCGCTAAAACCAAGACAAAAGTGTACGAAAACGAAAGAAGATGGTATGAGTGTACTTGCCTCGTCCCAGTCTATTACCTTTTTAAATGGCTTTCGGACGGATTCGAACACGTGGGCCTTTATCTCCTCCTTGTCTCTCTAGTTCTTCATCCCTCTCTCTCTAAAATGTGGAAATGGCTGAAAAAATGACGGGAGAAAACGCTCGCGGGATATAAATACCTCGACCGGCGCTCGAGTGCCAGTCGGCGACTATCGGGCGTACTGTTTTGCCAACACCGCACCTCGAGCACTCATCGAGTGCACTTTGAGTAGGAGGTTCTATTTTTCATGCCCCGGTTGCGCTTGAGCACTTCTCAGGCACTGAACGGGTGCACGTCAAGCACACGTTGGGCCTACAGCATGCCTACTTCATTTTTTTATCGTTTGGGACCCGTTTTGACCATTCCAACCCAATTCTTTATATCCTTGAACTCTAATTTTGATTATATAACCTTAATAGGCCATAATTATCATAATTTAAAGCTTAAAATCTTATTTACAAATTAATATTTCTTAATTTACAACTTTGGTTCCCGATTTACCAATTCCGAATCTTTAGGCCTTTCAAACCGATTCCTCTCGTACTCTTTTGACATTAATTCACCTATTTTAATTTAATTACCTTCCAATTACTATATTTTGGAAGTCCAGATTCCCTCCGCCCATTTTGATCATATTTAAAAATTGGTACCTTACAGGGCCCAACTTCCTCTTTTTGCTTCTAAACTTACTTTTTTCACATTCTAAACCTAATCCTTGATCATTATTAACTTAATTACACCTTAATTATCATATTTCAAAACTCGAGTCATCACATACCAGCACTAAATTCTTACAATGGGAGAACTAATCCCATGGACCACATGAATCACGTCCGCACCCATCTGTGTTTCCAAGGCCTAAAGGATGCGACAATGTGCCGATATTTTTCCCTGACCTTGAAGGGGGACTCTCGGATTTGGTTTCACTGGCTCCCATCGAACTCGATCCGGAGTTTTTGGGAACTCATCGATCTATTCTTGACCCAGTATGCTTCTAGTTGCTAGGAAGAAAAATAACATTGACATCTCTCCCACCTCAAGTAGAAACAGGGAGAGAACTCAAGAAAGTTTTTGGAGTGGTTCGTGGCAGAAGTTAGAAGAATCCCAAAGCTCTCTGAAGAGATGGAGCTTGGTAGCTTCATCTCTGCATTGGCGTACAGTGACTTTTTCAAGCACTTGACCCACAAGAACCTGTAGATCTTCCGGGAAGTAATGGCGATCACTAGAGCATACGTGGTTGCCGAAGAGGCCAACGAGGCAAAGTATCTTGAGAGGACCGACCAGTCTCATTCTTTCCTAGTCTAGGAAAAGAGGAAGAATGGCGGTAGTGGCAATCCCCACCGGAAGTAGCACAAGACCGGAATTGTAAGGAGTACAAGCCAATCAACCTGACTCCTCTCAATGACACACGGGCTAATGTCCTCATACAGATCCGTGAGGAAAAGTTTCTTAAGTGGCCAAATCCACTAAAGAATACGGAGAGAGGAAATCCAGTGAAATACTGTAATTTTTATTGATCTCTGGGACACATCATGGAGGAATACAAGATGCTTCAATAGGAGATTGAGGAGTTATCTGGATGGACCATCTCACCATATCTGTCAGGAACCTGGGTAGAGTTCTGGCATCTTTGGTGGAGAAGAGTTAGATCCATCCTAGTTGTAAATCCGGATCACAGTTGGAGTGGTGAATATAATAATGACCTGGTCGCCCAAGACCCAAGAAGATCAGAACGAGCGCCAAGCTAGACTCAAGAAGTAGAGAGTGGAGGAAAATATCATTAGCTTTAGTGATAATGACATGGCTCATGCAATCTCCCCACATATTGATCCCGTTATTGTATTTGCACTCATTTCAGACGGTATTGTGAACTACTAACTAAAACGAATTTTCATTGATAATGGAAGCTCAAAGGATTTACTTTATCTTAATTCCTTCTTTAAACATGGACTCAAAAAGAACTAGCTAAAACCTGCCAAAGGGCTACTGTATAGCCTAGACAACGAACCTGTGGCTATCTAAGAAACAATACCATCAAGGTCACTCTGGGTACATACCTCAAAACGACGAGTCACGCACTCACTTTTCTGGTTGTTGACCTGCTCTTCATATACAACACTATCTTAGGCCGGCTGTGCCTAACAGTGTTTAGAGCCGTCATCTTAATACCATATTTAAAAATAAAATTTCTAATAGTATGTGGTATCGGTGAAGTGTTGAGTGACCAAGTAATTGGGCGGGCATGTTACATGTCACAGATTTCCCAAAGCGGCAGTGGAAGACCTGCAGGAGAGTTGGATCATCGAGACGAAGTGACCTTTTAGTAGGTACAGTTCGGTGAGGCCACCGACCAAGTACCATTGAATCTGGAGGACCTAGAGAGGTATGTACAGATTGGGACTCGCTTGCCAGACCACTGTTTGAAGAGCTAATAGCGTTCTTGAAGTAGAACATGGATATCTTCGTGTGGATACCCGCTGACATGCCTGGGATTCCGATCAGAGTAATGGTCCACAAGTTGGGTCTTGATCTAGGCCGTAAGCTCGCTAGGTAGAAGTAGAAGAACCACTCCGTGGAGAAACTTGTAATCATCCGAGAAGAGGTGAAGAAGCTACTAGATGCCAACTTTATCTGAAAAGTTCAGTACCTGGACTGGCTCTCCAACATCGTCTCAGTAAAGAAAAGAAATGGGAAATGGCGGATGTGTTTCGACTTTACTAACGCCAACAAAGCCTACCCAAAGGACAGCTTCCCTTTACTTAGGATTGACTTTTAGTAAACTTGACTTCTGGACACGAGTTGATGAGTTTTATGAACGTGTACTCATGATACAACCAAATCCGGATGAGCCTAGAGGATGATGAGCACACCTTGTTCATTATCAATTAAGGCACCTATTGCTACAAGGTCATGCCTTTCGGTCCAAAGAATGTAGGCGCGACTTACTAAATGCTCAAGAATAAAATGTTCAAAAAGTAGATTGGCCATAATCGCCATATACATGTCCTTGAGGTGTATGTAGATGATATGCTCGTCAAAAGTATAACCACCAGCGACCATATTCGCAATCTGGCTTAGTCTTTTGAGGTTCTTCGAGCACACCAAATGAAGCTGAATCCATCAAAGTACATATCCGGAGTGTCCTCAAGGAGGTTCCTGGGTTTCATCGTCTTTCAATAAGGGATTGAAGCAAACCCAGAGAAGATCAAGGCCCTCATGGACATGTCTCCACCACGGAGCGTCAAGGATGTCCAGAGGCTAATTGAAAGACTAGCAGCGCTATCCTGTTTCTTGGCAAAGTCGGGGGATAAATATCAACCTTTCTTCAAGGCTCTGAGGGGAATGAAAGTGAACGGTTTCCAGTGGACTACGGAGTGCCAAGCCACCTTCGATGAGTTGAAGTAGTACCTAGCCAGTCTACCGTTACTGACATCATCCAAAGATAAAAAGGAGTTGTACCTCTACTTGGCAGTATCATAGGTGGCTCTTAGCTCAATTCTCATACGCCAGAATTTCGACGCTCAGCTGCCGGTCTACTATATGAGCACAATGTTGACCAACGCAGAGACCCGCCACCCGCATGCTGAGAAACTTGCTCTGGCGATCATCTTTTCAGCCCAAAAACTGAGACCATATTTCCAAGCTTATCGCGTGGTTGTTTTGACCAACCAACCACTGAAGAGTATCCTCCAGAAACCTGATATTTTCAGACGGTTGGCAAAGTAGGATATCAAATTAAGGGAGTTCGACATCAAATTTTGACCTAAGACATCTATTAAGGGGTAGGCTCTGGCCGACTTTATAGTTGAGACCACGATCCAAATCATCAATGAGCGCCCCACTGAGGACACAGATCACCACCTAGAAGAGCCAGAATGGGTCTTCAACATGAACGGTTTGTCTACCAACTCAAGCAGCGGTGCCGGAATAGTCCTAAGGACCCCAGAAGGGTTTAAGGTGAAGTACTCCCTTAAACATGATTTTTCGGCCACCAATAGCGTTGCCGAGTATGAAACCCTGTTAGTCAGATTATGGCTAGACAAAGAGTGCTCAGCTAAGTAGCTAACCGTCTACAGCGACTCTGAGCAAATCGTTAACCAGATCAATGGGAGTTTCAAGGCGTGCATCCCTCTCTTGGCATGCTATTTGACCAAGGCAAAGGACGCTATCCAAAGATTTGACAAGCTGAACCTACTCCACATCCCCAAAATTGAGAAGTGAAAGGCCGACCAACTTGCTAGAGCGGCGGCGGCTGAAAATCCAGAACAGTACTCGAGGGACATAATGAAAGTTTTGAGCACTCCCAATATAGAGGAACAAGAAGCGATGCAAGTCTCCAATATCGAAAATTAGATGACTCCATATTGGAGATATCTAGAGACGGAGCACTGTAGAATAATGCGGACGAAGCTAAGCGGATCAAAAAGACGGTCAGCTGGTACACCATAGTTGACGGACGGTTGTATCGCCGTGGATACTAGACTTCGTACCTCCGGTGTCATACTCTTGAGGATTACTCTTAATGAGGCCGACTACGCCTTGAGCGAAGTCCACCTCAAGATATGTGGATCATATATTGGCAGCAAGAACCTTGCATTCAAAGTCATGTGCTAGGGATATTACTAGCCAATAATGAGGAAAGACACCCTAGAGTTCGTAAAGAGGTGTGAGAATTGCCAGCTCTACAGCAATCTTCACCGCTAGCCGCCTGAAGAGCTGAGATCTCTCCAAACTCCTTGGCCTTTCACGCAATGAGGGCTCAACATTCTCTGCTAATTTTTCATCGTGACTGGGTAAAGGAAGTTCATCATCGCGGGTATAGATTACTTTACCAAATGGGCTAAAGCCACCCCACAGGCCAAGATCACCATGTACAATGCCCTAGAATTCATCCATCAGAGCATCGTGAGTAGATTTAGCATTCCTGAGATCATCATGACTAACAATAGAACTTAATTCTCGGGGAAGTGCTTTACCAAGTATTGCACTAATCTGGGCACTAGATTGGTCACACTTCGGTAGCTTACCCCCCAAGGCAAATGGTCAGGTAGAAGTCACCAATTGTATGCTACTCTACGATCTAAAGACTAAGTTGGAGGACGCAGGGGGTTCCTGGGTTGACAAGTTGCCCTCCGTCCTATGGTTATATCGGACGATTCCTAAATAACCCATGCGCAAGACACCCTTCAACTTCTGCTATGGGACTGAGATGGTAATGCCGATAGAGATTAGGCTTCAAAGTCTTTGGGTTGAAACCTTCAACCCACTGGGCAACTCCCAAAAGATCAAGAAATACCTAAATTTATTAGAGGAAACCTGCAACGAGGCCAGGATGCGCACAGCTGCCTACCAGTAATGAATTGCTCGCTATTACAACAAAAAAGTAAAAGCGTGGCAATTCGAAGATGAAGACCTGGTCTTATGGAGCATAGAAGTTACGGGCAAGGCAACCAACCGAAACAAGCTTTCCTCGAATTGGAAAGGCGCATTCCTTATCTCAGTTATTCTGCAGAATGGAGCATACAAACTCCTAACCCAGAACAACAAGTTGGTCCCATGGACATGGAATGTGGTCCACCTTAAGTGATACTACTTGGGAAGGCCCAGGTAGGTCATCTAGAGCATGTTTATAACATTCATCATGATTAATAAAGGTTATTCTTTTTCATTTGCATTGTTCCATGTTTCTCTTTTCTTTCTTTTTCTTTTTCCATATAAATACTTGCTTACAGGTCGTACAAAATAAATTACCTGGACTGTCCCTAATCGAGCGAGTTTTCACTCATATGCAATTAAACCTTAGTCATTCAAGCGGCTGTAAGAGGTCAAATTAAACCCTAGTCATTCAGACGGCTCGTCAGCAGTCGAATTAAACCATGGTCATCCAAGCGGTCTGTAAGTGGTTGAATTAAACCCTAATCATCCAGGTGGCCCGTAAGCGGTCGAATAAATCCTTGATCACCCAAGTGGCCCATTTGCTATCTAATACTAAACCTTAGTGGGCTTAAGCAGCACGCGTGATGGCCTCCTCCAACAGGAGATAGCGCAGTCAATCTACAGCGGTCGACAAATCAAGAGCAAAGTGCTCAATCCAAAAGCTGGCCGCCCAAAATCATACGTAGGTAGCGCCACCCAAACCTCAACTCGTGCTTAGTATAAAAAGCGGTTGGGTATGACATTAGGATTCACCCTGATATCTCCTTAAGGACTTAGGTCCACTTGAGAGCACAACACTTGTCTCCAATGTTACGAGACAACCGGCCATCCCATACAAAGTCCACAAAGTCGGCTGCCCATTGCAAAAAGCAAACAACTAAAAAGAAAGCCGGATAAAATGGTGGAGCACAACACGTGGTAGAAGTATTGAAGCGGTTCTGCAAAACTTTTCGATTGCCTGTCTGGTAGCATAATGAAATAACGCGTCAATTCGATCTACACCAGTTCTCTGTGTTTGGACGTGATGGTCAACAAATCGGGTCAACGCTTCATTTAGCATAGTTCTCTGGATTCTAATGTGACAGTCAATGAATCCGTTTAACACTCACCTTCTGGTTAAGTTCTCTGGATTCTGATATAGCGGTCAATGAATCCGATCAACACTCTCCTTCAGGCTCAATTCTTCGAATTTAGGCATGGCGGTCAACGAATCCGCTCAATACTCTCCTTCCGACTCAATTCTCTAGATCTTGACGTTGTGGTCATCGATCAATAGACCCGAAGTGAAAGGGCATGCACGGGGACAAGGGATGAAGACCAAGAGCCACTACTAATTTTCCCATCAAACTTGCAATTACAAGTTACATAGCCAGACGCGTCCCATCGTGAACATGCTAGAAGCCATAGCCTTAGGCCACCAACATGGGGGGTTAGTGATGGGGACGCGAGTAACAAGCTAGCCCACAGAGAGAAAACGGCCCAAATTTGACAATGGCCTATTTCTACCTGGGATGGTCAACGCTACTATTGACCAGCAGAATAGCAAGTCGGCCGGTAATAGCCCAAAATCAATGGATGCTCATCTAAGTCTAGGATGGTCGACGATGCCATTGACCTAGGAAGTGGCAAGTAGGTCGGCAATGACCCAGGATGAATGCGGCCCATGCCTAAAGCGGCCCATGCGTCCATCCTTAAGCTACAACGGTCGTTTGCCTTAATTTTTTGCATCTCCAAGAAGGCAATCTTCACCATAACGGTAACTTCCAAAATTAAAGCACATCTTGGGAGGAAGGCGCCAGAATCCACCCGCAATCTGCAAGAAAACCCTAATGGTTGCCATGCGTAGAAGTAATGAGATCCACCTCCTTGACCATTACAGTTAGGAATGGCGCTTACACCTATATAGGAAAGGTAATGATCCCCACACAGAAGGCAGGCATCCAACCTCGCTACATAAGAAAGGCAGCCCAGAGTCATGACTATAAAAGGCCCGAGAGACTTACTCCTCAGGGCACACTATCAATCGACTACAAGCACTCTCTCTTGCCCACTAAAGGCCTCGAGCAAACTCAACCTCTCAAAAGCTCTCTAACTCTTGCAAGCACCCCATGCGCTAGGGATATTACTGGCCAATAATGAGGAAAGACACCTCGGAGTTTGTAAAGAGGTGCGAGAATTGCCAACTCCACGGAAATCTTCACCGCCAGCCCCCTACAAAGTTGAGATCTCTTCAAACTCCTTGGTTTCGCACAATGGAGGCTTGACACTCTCAACCAATTTTTCATCGTGACTGGGCAAAGGAAGTTTATCATCGCAAGCATAGATTACTTCACCAAATGGGTTGAAGCCGCCTCGCAAGCTAAGATCACCAAGTACAATGCCCTGGAATTCATCCACCAGAGCATCGTGAGCAGATTTGGCATTCTTGAGGTCATCGTGACTGATAATAGAACCCAATTCTTGGAGAATCACTTTACCAAGTATTACACTAATCTGGGGGCCTGATTGGTCACACTTCGGTAGCTTATCCCAAGGAAAATGGTCAGGTAGAAGTCACCAACCGTACGCTATTTCACGGTCTGGAGACCAAGTTGGAGGATGCAGGAGGTTCCTAGGTCAACAAGCTGTCCTCCGTTCTATGGTCATACCAGACGACTCCTAAAGAACCAACTCACGAGACACCTTTTAGCCTCTGCTATGGGATTAAGGTGGTAATACCGATCGAGATCAGGCTTCCAAGTCTTTAGTTCGAAACTTTCGACCCACTGGGCAACTCCTAAAAGATCAGAGAATACCTAAATTTATTAGAGGAAGCTTGCAACGAGGCCAGGATGAGCACAGCTACCTACCAGCAACGAATTGCTCGCTATTATAACAAGAAAGTAAAAGCGTGGCAATTCGAAGTTGAAGACCTGGTCATGTGAAGCATAGAAGTTACGGGCAAGACAGCCAACCGGAACAAGCTTTCCCCGAATTAGAAAGGTCCATTCCTTGTCTCAGTCGTTCTGCAGAATGGAGTATACAAACTTTGAGCCCAGAATAATAAGTTGGTCCTATGGACGTGGAATGTGGTCCACCTGAAGTGATACTACCAGTGAAGGCCTAGGTAGGTCATCTAGAGCATGTTTATAACAATCATCATGATTAATAAAGGTTATTCTTTTTCATTTGAATTGTTCTGTGCTTCTATTTTCTTTCTTTTTCCTTTTCCATATAAATACTTGCTTGCAGGTTGTATAAAATAAATGACCTAAGCTACCCCTAAATCGAGCGAGTTTTCACTCGTACACAATTAAACATTGGTCATCTAAGCGTCCCATAAGCGGTCGGATTAAATTCTAGTCATTCAGGTGGCCCGTAAGCAATCGAATTAAACATTGGTCATTTAGCGGCCCGTAAGTGGTCTAATTAAACCCTGATCATCCACGTGGCCCGTAAGCGGTTGAGTTAAACCATGGTCATCAAGGTGGCCCATAAGCGGCCAAATAAAACCTTGATCATCCAAGTGGCCCATTCGCAGTCTAATGCTAAACCTTAGTGGGCTTAAACAGCACGGGTGATGACCTCCTCCAATAGGAGATAGTACGGTCAGTCTACAACGGTCGACAAATCAGGAGCAAAGTACTCAATCCAAAAGCTAGCCACCCAAAATCGTACGTAGGCAGTGCCACCCAAACCTTAACTCATGCTTGAGTATAAAAAGTGGCTGGGTATGATATCAGGATTCACCCTGATATCTCCTCAAGGACTTTGGTCCACCTAACAGCACAACACCCATCTCTAATGTTACGAGATGACCATCCATCCCATACAAAGTCCATAAAGCCGGCTGGCCATTGCAAAAAGAAAACAACTAAAAAGAAAGCGGATAAAATGATGGAGCACGACACGTGGTAGAAGTATTGAAGGGGTTCTGTAAAACTTTTTGATTGCCTGTTCCGGCGGCATAATAAAACAACACATCAATTCAATCTACACCAGTTCTCCAGGTTTGGACGTGACGATCAACGAATCCAATCGACACTTCCTTTAGCATAGTTCTCCAGATTCTAACGTGATAGTCAACGAATCTGTTTAACACTCACCTTCCGGCTAAGATCTCCGAATTCTGATGTGGCGGCCAATGAATCAAGTCAACGCTCTCCTTCCGACTCAATTCTCCGGGTTCTGATGTGGCGGTTAACGAATCCGCTCAATACTCTCCTTCCGGCTCAATTCTCAACATCTTGACGTTGCGGTCATCGATCGATAGACCCGAAGAGAAAGGGCATGCACGGAGACAAGGGATGAAGACCAAGAGCCACCGCTAATTTTCCCATCAAACTTGCCATTACAAGTTACATAGCCAGATGCGTCCTATGACGGACTAGATTATTCTCCATCGAATAACTTCCGTCAATGGCAACACAACCCTAAGCCCATAATTAAACTATGGACTCTACAGAAAATCCGGCAGAGTTTCCTCTACAACTGGACGAAAAACCAAAATACAACCTGTTTAAATATCCTCCTGTACAAGCACACATCTATCAAAAGGCTTACACACAGCCTATAACACATCACACAGGATCTCAATCTGCCATATCATCCATGGCTCCAATACAGTACCCCTAACAACTATACTGGATCTAGAGAGATGCCATCTAATGAAACCAAACTCAAAACATATATATACAGACGCGGAAGCATAACTAAATCATCAAAACAACAACTATAATGAGCCACGCTCAACCGTGAGTGGCCATCCGCAATCCGATCCAACTCTATGTCCCGATCTTCTGATCACACGCCGTCCAGCCAATCACATTTAGCAAGTCTCTTCTTGCTCTAACCAATCCGGTGCCGGCTAAGTGTTCTCATCTGAAAGGAAAACAACAACAGCAAGAGCGAGCTAACAGCTCAACAAATGTAATCATAAACTCCCCTCCAAGACAAGTACAAGAACTGAAATAGGGGAAGGAAACACATACTCTCCATAATCAAGAAATAGGAGAGGGAACAGGAACAATTGGGATCACTTGATTCCTACCGTTCTCACGATTACATTGATTGGTCACCATTCGGATTCATTTGATTCTCACGGTTTTCATGATTACATCTTGGATCACGGGATTCACATGGTTCACATCTTGAACATTATTCATTTTCGTTATTACATCATCTTTGCGGACCCCGGCTAGTAGACCGTACTAGCCAACGATGCGAGAGAACGAGGACAGGAATGTGTTCGCTATACATTCTAAAGCCACGGCTACTATTTTAGGTCGGTAGCACACGACCCTCGGTTGCATCCATACAACAATCATCACAGACGACTACATCTCAATATATAGCGTCGACAGACACACCCTAGACCCCTGGGGTCCAGGGCAATCCTCGTTCTTCCACAGTAGTTTCCTAAAGCGTACCACAGACATCACCCGCTCCCACGAGCGGCCAGAATATGTGGCCAAGTATTCCTCGGGTTCACACCGCGATGGACATGGTATACTAAAGAACACTACTCATACGACTCAGGGTCCTAGTTTCAAGATTAGGTTCAACACTTGGAGAGGGAATCCCACATTTGCCACACACAATCACATCTCGGGAAATCTCATTCTCATCACAAGATCTCCAACCGGGAGGTCATCTTATCACACACATCTCCATCCAGGAGATTATATCATCACAAGCACAATGTGGATTCCCTTCCATTCACGTCACGGTTCACAATATCCAATGGGACTCAATTCCCTTAATCACAACAAATCATCCCAAGTTCACAATAGAGATTAGATTTCATACCTCAAACGATCACAAGTCACTTTGGAACCTCCGAAACTCATTCCCTTTCCTCCAGCACACGGATTCACATTCGGGGCTTACATTTACGTTTAAACATTAAACGTTATATCAATAACAATTATGGAAGCATAACACTTATATTTCTCATTTCATTTTCGATGAACGATAACAGATTTCCTTCTGAACGCCCGACGCCGCACACGGTTCAATATTTGGAAATTGGACGTCCGGTGGATTCGTACACACACTTGATACACGGGATTCGACATTTGGGTTCGATTTAACTTATGACGAGGGTGAGAAAGTATGCAACTTCCCAGTCATTTTCGGATTATCCACAACGGGGAACTTTTAAGGCCTCGGATGCCACGAACGGATCAAATCTTGCGGGATTCGAAATCCGGTCGATATATACACACAATTGGGACACGGGGATTCATATTCTAGAGTCATTCCATCATTTTACGAAGGTAACAACGCGCAATTATCACCTCCGGTCTCGGGTGAACAGTAACAGCGCCCGTTTAGAGGGTTCGGACGCCGCAAACGGGTCGAAACGTGCGAAATCGAACCCGCGGCTGTCATATGTTCATCAATGGGACGTGGGGATTCACATTTTGGGGTCAATTTCATGATACACGGGCAGGAAACGGGAAATCCCCAATTTTTCGTGGGTTAGGGTTTCGGTGAAACCCACCCGGACGAATCGGACAAGATTCGGGCAAACAACTACATTTTCCTTAGCCCATACTCATGTGTTTCAAGATTCTAACGTTCACCGTGGGTATCGACACAAAATACCCAACGAAAATACATAAAACATCGAAAGAGAACGAGAAGTGGGTATGAGAACACTTGCCTCAACGCGTGCTTTCACCTTTATACCTAGCTCTCGGATGGAATCGGACTCCCGGGCTCGATCTCCCTTCTTCTCTCTCCCATCGCGCCCCTCTCTTTCTCTCTAAAACCCTCGGCCAATCTGAAAAATGAGGGAGAAAGACGCACGGCGCGTATTTATATTACGCGCACCGCTCGAGCGCGTCTCGAGCAGGCAGCGAGTGGCCGCGCCATGGGCTATCCGCCGCGCCATGGGCTATCCGCCGCTCGAGCTCTGCTCGAGCTGCAAGTGACCGGCCTCACTTCTTGTTTTTCCGCTTGATGGGAGGGCTCGAGCGCCCGGAGGGCGCCGGTCTGAGCCGCGGCAAGCCAGCAGCAAGCCTACGCCTTGTTTTCGCCGTTCGGGACCCGTTTTGACCATTTTAGCCCAATCTTTCACATCCTAGGGCCTTGTCCTTAATTATATAACCTTAATAAGCCATGATTATCATGCTTTAAAATCCAAAATCGTATTTTCAAAGTTACATAACTCGGTTTACAGTTTTTGTTCCCGATTTACCGATTTTGGCTCTTTGAACTGTTCCATCGATTCCTCTCATACCTTTTGACCATGGTACACCCATATTAACTTAATTGCCTTCTAATTATTATTTCCTTAACTCGGAACCTCACAATTCTCCCCCACTTATAAAATTTCGTCCTCGAAATTTAACAAGCCTCGAATTCACAAACCCGAGGTGAACTCCTCAAATTTTTTAAATCATTCCTCGGACAACGCCTATTTTAGACCCTCAAGCATTGGAATCGTCCTAGTTCTCATCACAAAACAAATCCTTAGCCTCTCAGAACGATTCAACCCAGACACCTACCGATTCTCTCAACCATCGATACAAGGAAGACCTGATATCGATTTCTAGAAATTTCAAAAGCCACCTACAATCATGCCGGACATCTCCTAACCCAATCCGACACTTCCAACGGATCAATGAACTTTCACTTGAATTCATTTCATGCCTCGAAAGAAATCGGTCACTAGAACCTCAACCTTATTTAGAAATCTCTGGGCCACGGGCCCACAATGCTTCCGCTGCGCTACTCTGATTAATCCCCAAATCATTAAGTTACGCCACGATCAAAACTCTAATCATGACGATCACCCAAAGAGTGGACAAAACTTTCAATCCTTACCCAGAATTCTCAAAATTCTGATTACTTAGTAACCTCAAGATCCTGTTCACATATCAACAAGCCAACTGAACCCAATCTGCATACGGTTCTATCTCCCAACTAAAAACATGACATTTTCTCACCCAATCAAGGAGACTTACTCGCGATTCAACTTTCACATTACCTATGAAACTCCAAAGACATACATGTCCACGACTCGCAACATCAATTGCCAACACTGATGCCTACTAACCCAAGGAAAACACCGAGGTTCACTTTTCAACCTATAAACAAATCTGACCACATGCAAGACCATATGATCATCTTCCTAACTCCGAAGACAATACTCCTGAGTTTTCAAAAGAGAACCTCAATGGCCAATTTCCGACATACACGTGGGGGTAACACTAATCCTGAACTTCTCCCCCACTTATCTAAAAGGTATAACATTCCACGATGACTTACCAGACCCATCAAGGATCAACCCAAATGACACGAACATCAATCACCCTATCCGGTCACCGAAAACTACCATTTATCTTTCGTTCTAATGATTATAGACCTTTCCCATGCCAAACGCCTTACAGGCACTGAAATTTTCCAAGGGAGACTTGTCAAGTCACTTAACAACTTCGGTTAAACCCAAGATGACCATATACCTTTACGACACAAATCGGCCTCCCCAATCGGCTACTGCTTGAAATCCTATGTCCTCAAATCCATGCAATCACAAGGCCACCAGCTTAGGAAGGCAATTTCTCAACTAAATTCGCATTCCTTTCTCAATGGGACATGCAAATTATCAGCTATCCACAAATCATGACTCAATCCTTAAGCAATTGCACACACCATCGATATCTTTGAATTCCTTGATTATCTCATGAAGCTATCTCAACATCGACCCAGACGTGGTCGAAAGATCATCCCATAAAACTTCATGAAACACCAACGATCCTACAAAACGCAACGGCGTTTTCTGGACTTTACAGTGACCATATCCATAACCTAAATACCGCAGGGGCAACAACTTCCATTGATCCACAATTAACACGCTGTGGACCCAAATAAATTTTATAATTTATCAAACCTTTACAACGGCTCAGGAACTACACCTATCCATTCACAAAGTCTGATTATCAAACCATCAATCTCCTAGGCAACCCCATTCCAAATTCACGAACAACCTAATCGATCCACCTTATTTACCTTGAAGGTTCTGAAATATTCCACCACGGTACCAAAGCCGATACTTCCACGGCCCAGCTTAAGATCCTCAACGATTAGCATCGATTCGACATGACCTCAAATTACCGATCAAAAGAAAACTCAACCGAATCTTCCTTTTTGATAACATCCTCTTGATACCTTGATCGATTTAAACTCATGCATCAAATCCTACAACCTGATTGCAAGATGCTACCCTTTACCAAACCCACTACAATAGCACTGTCGTTCGCCCATCGAACTATTATTAAGATCAGATTAAGACTGACTACTTACTAGCTCAAGTTCATACCCAAAATCGCACAATTTAATCACAAGGCACAATAGGTTTACCAACACAATGCAGGTTGACCCGATAACTTACTGACCAAATCATTTTAAACGTTACGACAAGATTGGCACCACAAGATGGTTCAAGTTAACCCGACCAATCGTATCCACGAACTCCAAAATAACACAACTTCAACTCCACTTGCATCGAACTTAGATCCTTAATTAGATACACCTAGAAATCACAAATCACATATATAATCAGGATCCCAAAGATGCAAGTGTTGTGACATCAGGATTGAGAAATTTCATTTCCAATCTCGGCAATCCACATATTTCCTCATGCACCATCACCGCCGCACTCTAATCCTACGGCGCAGGATTTCTTCATTCCAAGATCAGAGGATACAAACCATCCTCAATCCAACACTCGTACTATCTATAACTTAGATCCTAGTTTCAAAATCTCTTTGAAAAGGCATTCATCCAAGATTCATTTATGAATAGCCGCTGCCATATTTCCTTTGCCCTTCTGAATACTAAGTCGCCCTTGTCATTACTGCCAAGCCTAGGTCCTCCCCAATACACAATTTCAACCACAATTCTAACATGGGTTCGGAATCCTCAAAACAACATCAGGTCACAATACTAAACCCAAGAACCTCTCCTCCTGTCACAACAAGCGACATTAACACTTGAGTTCATACCATAGGATCCTGATATAAACACTGACCCTTCTCACTGCCTGTTCGTGACTAAAGGCATCCTTAGATCTCGCAATCGGACTATCCACTATTGAGACACGCTCCCAAGAGTCTCATCAACACAAAATCAATTCAAGAAACTTCCAAAACACATGGGACCATATTTTCTAATCCTCGAGACCCAAGATCTTTCTCACGTCAACCACCCGAGGTCAACTTTCTTCCTACCCATCACGGGGCAACACGCCATGTCTTCTATCAGACATGGGGTTACCGCAACGATATCTTAAACCTGTAAAATTCATGTCTCGACCTCAAAAGGATCTGGACTGCCCAGAAGTCCAAACACTCCAACATCTCCCACTCCAAACAATCGTGGAGCGTTGACCTAGGACTTCATATGCCCAACTTAACTCCACCCAATTCATCACGCTCTCTAAGCTGACCTGGCAACCCTTGAAGCAAAAATACAAATCCAAGGACTTCAACCAAGAACCGATCAAATTTAAACCTCAAACCAAAATTAATTACCCTAGGCCCCGAATCAACACTGATCAGTTCAAGGATCAATTAATACCAATCTAATTCCAACATTAAGGTGTCTCGACACACCATCTTTCTCTCTTCCCTACAACCAACCACAAATATTAGTAATCCCCACCCAGGGGGGTCCTTACTAATATTTCCTTGAAACCGAAGCAATTCGGATCAAGCCACTCCTGGAACGCAAGTTAGGATGTATAGGCTAGCCATCCGAACTAAGTTACTACTTCTAACTTAGCGCTCTAGTCTAAGTCCTTGGAATGGGGTAACCAAAACTACCCGGACTAACTCAGTCTTCACAGGCCTTCATTGGCGAAAATGATCATTCTTAATCAATCCTAAACTTCCGCATAAGATTCAGATCAACCTAAGGCATCTCTCTTTTTCTCTGATACCAACTGTGACGGACTAGATTATTCTCCATCGAATAACTTCCGTCAATGGCAACACAACCCTAAGCCCATAATTAAACTATGGACTCTACAGAAAATCCGGTAGAGTTTCCTCTACAACTGGACAAAAAACCGAAATACGACCTGTTCAAATATCCTCCTGTACAAGCACACATCTATCAAAAGGCTTACACACAGCCTACAACACATCACACAGGATCTCAATCTGTCATATCATCGATGGCTCCAATACAGTACCCCTAACTACTATATTGGATCTAGAGGG